>CM041782.1:239098272-239698272 GCA_023374045.1 Limonium bicolor
TTTTCAAGGGTCCTAAGGCCCCTATAGGCTTTCTCTCTCCTCCAAATAAGGGTCAAATCAATTCAAAATGCATTGAAATTTTAACCCATGACAGAGGATGACATTTGAAGCATAATGGCGTTGGAATTTTGATTTTTCGAATTTCCAATAATTTTCTAGCAATTTCTGATTGAATCTGACGAGAAATTGAATTTTAAAATATTCCAATATCCAAAAAATTGGATTCCACTTTAGAAAATTCAGAAATATCATCCTTTATCCATGTGTGAAATTTCATAATCAAATTCCTTTTGGAAGCCCTTGAGCTAAAACGTCGGTAAATCACGGTTTTTACCGGATTTTTATATCTTTAAGGAAGCCTATATAAGGAACCTTATCCCATGATCAAATCAGAACCTCAAGAACCCCTAGACCCTCAAAGAAGGCAGCCGTATCATTCTCTTCACGTTTTTACACATCCAAGCACCAAAATCACATCAAAAATCCCCCGAAAACACCATCTAAACACATTTTCAACTCCCAACACATCAACAATCATAAAACATCAACCAAACCACCTCCCAAACGTGAAGAACACCTTCAACAATCAATAACCAGAAGCTCGGGTCGAACTCAATCCAGAACCGGCACCATCGGAGCCTCCGAAGAATCCCGACGTGAAGAGTCCTCCTGAATTCGAAGGTAAAACCGGTTGCAATTCTACTTTTCTAACTCTCCACGACCTTATTAACTCTCTTTCAAATTTTGGGTTCAAACTAACCTTTTTACGCTACTGTATTGCTAATTACTTTTGTTTCTGCCTTGTTACTTGTTCGTCAAGTTTCGTACATAATTCGACTTCAAACTGCAATCTTTCAATTACTAACGAATTGTATACCTTTCAGGCTACACGTGCATAAATTTTGAGCCGAAAACACCTTCAAGAACCACCATAAAACCCCTGTCCGTGGGTGGTCCGAGATCTCGGACCTATGGTCCGGGACCACGGACGGCGGCGGAATTTTAAAATTTTAGGTTTTGCTAAACTATGTCCGGGCCTACGTACATCCTGTCCGTGGCCCCGGACTTTTCAAATTTTTGTTTTCTGTTTAATTCGACTTTTATTTTCACATAGGTTAACTAGGGTCCGTGGTTATGGACATTAGGTCCGTGGCTACGGACGGAAACAAAATTTGACCTAATTCTGCCTCCGAAACCCTAGTTTAGGTAATTTCAACTTTCACTTTTATTTTCAGTCAAAAAATGCTAAAAAACACAAAAAAACAGAAGCTCGCGCAGTTATGTTAAAACGACTCGTAATAAGCCGTAATTAAACTAAGTAGAGGAAAAACGACTTCTAGGGGTAATTAAAGTAATTGAACCCTAAATAAGTCGAATACCAAGCCCCCGAACCCTAACTCTCCTTTCCTAATTTGATCTAGGTTAAAATTAGGTGGCGACTCATAATAGGTTCTAGTGAGCTAGCTTAGGTGTTAGTAGTTATTGTTATATGACATAGTTATTAATCTTAGGTTATAAGTGGACCTAAAACCCGGTTAGATCCTAATCAGCCTTAATCGACTTAGGGTAGGGTTTAAAATCGAGGCTCACAATATGAAAGCTGCTCAAGATAGGCAGAAGTCATATGCTGATGTTCGACGACGAGACCTAGAGTTCGCAGTGGGCGACCAGGTATTTCTACAAGTCTCACCGATGAAGGGTGTGTTTAGATTTGGGCAGAAGGGAAAACTGAGCCCGAAGTTTGTTGGTCCTTATGAGATTACGGAGTGGGTGGGCCCAGTTGCTTACAGGTTGAACTTACCTGTTGAGCTGGGTAAACTACAAGACGTCTTTCATGTTTCACAACTGAAGAAATACATGCACCACCCCTCCCATGTGTTAGAACCTGAGAGATTGACATTGGAACCGAATATGAGGTCAGTGGAGACTCCTCAGAGAATCTTGGATACTAAGACTAGGGACACTCGCCATAAATCAGTGCGACTGGTGAAGGTTCTCTGGTCTAACCAGGATGTCGAAGAGGCCACGTGGGAGTTACAGGATAAGATGAGATCGAAGTACCCTTCGTTATTTAGCGACTAGATCATCTGTATAGGGTACAAGGTGTACCCCTTTTTAAGGGGGGTAGAGCTTCCTCGCTTTTAAGTCAGTAAACGAACATGTTTGTCGTTAGTTTGGTTGGTGTAAGATGTGGTTTTGTGTAAGTTATACACTTTGTGGTAAGTTTAAGATATGTATAACACTTATGTATTGTACTTGTGGAAGACCATTGAGCCTTGAGATGTGTGAATATGAATATAAGATATGGTATTAAGATTAAGAAATTTGAGTATGTGAATGATTAAGTACATATATGAACTTTGGGGACAAAGTTCTTTTAAGGGGGGTAGATTGAAATACCCCAAACCTAAATATGGTGTTTAAATGTTAAGTTAAGATATAATAAGGCTAAATTATTCCTTAGAAACATTAAGAAACAATTTAAACCAAAGAAAACCCAAGGAAACACCAAAAGAGCAATTTAAGCAAAAACATGCTCTAAACTTGGAGTAACTTCGGGTAACACCCAAATATCATTCTTAGACCTTAGTAAAATGCTAATGGACATGTTAAACCAGTTACCAAAGAAAACCAAGC
Organism: Limonium bicolor; assembly: GCA_023374045.1. Classification (NCBI taxonomy): domain Eukaryota; kingdom Viridiplantae; phylum Streptophyta; class Magnoliopsida; order Caryophyllales; family Plumbaginaceae; genus Limonium; species Limonium bicolor. The sequence goes on from CM041782.1 coordinate 239,100,910, forward strand.
TCAAAAACAAGTTAAAATATAAATTGTGCTTTAAGGACTCTTAAAGCACATTTTTGAAAAATTGTCTTAGAAAGGGGTTTTGAGTGGCTAAATTCCCATGATTACACCTAAATCAACTTGTGTACTACTTAGTATCACATTAGGAAGCATAAATCAATGGGAAATAAAAAATTTCACAAATATGTGCACTAAATTGTGAATAGTGCTCAAATAATGCTAGTTTAGCATTAAGTCAACATAAGTCAATTAATTGGTCAAAAAAGAACAAAAATATCTTCATAAACAAGAGGGGACCGGTTTTTGATGTGGGGAGTCACCACATGAGTAAGCAACTTAAGAAAAAGGAAGAGGGAAGTAGAATAGTACTATTTACTTTAAGAAATATCTTACCTTTTACTTACCTCTCTCCTCTCTTCTTCATTCTCTTCTTCATTCTTCTTTTCCCACCAATTTCACCATCTTCCTCCCTTCTTCATTCACGTAAGAACATCCCCCATACATACTCCATCTTCATTTGCTCACCAAATCTCCATTTTAGCTCCAAATCCAAAAATAAGCTTAGATAACTCTTAGTTAGACCAAGCCCTTGCTTCCTATCTTTTTAGAATTGGAAAAGCTTCATTTTGGTGCCAAGGTAAATCTCCATTAGAGGAGGAAAAATTATCTTGAAGAGTTCATTAGCTTCTCCATCCATTCAAGGTAAGGAAAATGTAAGAAAAATCACTTTTCCATCATTTTTCCTTCATGACAGAAAATCATCTTCTCATAGGATCTTGTTTTATCCCTTGTTCTAGCTTGTTTCTATTCTACAAGGACTAGAGGAGGTCCTTCTTGATTCATATCCAAGCTTACCTTTAGACTTCAAAGGTAAATATTCATTTTAATACTTTAAAACACATTTTAGACCTAGGAATGATTCCTTAAGGTTGGTGTATTCTTTAGCACTCATGATAGTCATTGTATATTGATTAGAACATTGGCAAGGAAATTTAAGTGGTGACCAAAAATCAAACAAGGGAAAACTAAGGAGGAAAGTGTGAGAAGCTTGGAAAGAAACAAGGTAAATGTCTTACCTTAAGGTGTTTTATTACTTTAAGGGATGAGATTTAGATAGAAGATAAGTGTAGCTTAGGGTTTTCATTAGGAAAGTATTATAAAACCTAGGAGAAAGAACATGATTATATTTGAGAACTTTGATTAAGGAGCAAATGGCAAATGAGATAGTAAAACAATCACAAGGTGAAATATAAGAACACTTATGTTGCAATGGGAGCTTTGTTGTGTGTATTTGCAGGTCAAAGGCTATTATTATGTGGGAAATTCAGTGGTTAAGTTTTATGGCATCTAAGGGCCTAAGAGCCAAGTCATTTAAGGGCTTAAGTGCCAAGCAATTTAAGATTATGCACTATATTGTGATGTAGTGTGGTTTGGGTGTATATTGTTGGTAGAGAATGTGTATTAAGGATTTAAGTGTTCTTGGTTGGTTAAGGTGAGACACCCAAGTGCTTGGGGGTAGTAATATACTAGAGAAGCCATGCCAAAATTTGATTGAAAAACTTGATGTTTAAGATGTTCTAGGGAGATTTTATGAGCTACGAAGTACAAGTAAACATTAGGAGTTATTTTGGTGAAAAGAATGAGTTTATGGTGTTCTTGAGAATTAGGATGACCTAGGTATGTCCAGGAGGAACTAGAGGCTATAAGGGTGAATTTTAGGCACCAAAACCATGAGAAGAGAAGTTAGGAAACTTATTCAAAATTTGAAGGAAATAAGGTATAAAGTCTTGAAATGACTTAGGTGTGAGCTAAAGTATATGACCTTGAGGAAGTTTTGGTAATGAAATGAGGTTGAAAAATGATGTTTATGGAGTAGTCAATTATTAAGGAGGGAACACATTGGTTAGTTGAAGTTCTAGGTAAATTACATGTTAGGAATGTAAGGAATTAAATGTTAAGTGTTAGGAGTTTTTGGTAAGGATTGAGTAAATGGTTAAATGTTAAGTGTTAGGAGTTTTTGGTAAGGATTGAGTAAATGGTTAAGAAGATCTTTGGTGGGTGAATTAATGAGTTTGGTGGACGTTTTAAGGTGAGTTTAAGTGCCTAAATGATGTTAGGACATATTGGGGAACTTGTGGAAGAGTTTGGGAGCAATTAGACAATTTTTGGGAAGATTCTGCACTGGACCGACCCAGGGGACCGACCCTGCCTGGGTCGTTCAGACCTTGTTAAGCAAGCCAAATGTCTCTGTAATGGACCGACCCGGAGGGCCTTGGGTCGGTCGGTCTGGCTTTGGGTCGGTCGGGCAAAATTTAACGAATAAAAATGTTTCTTGAATGGACCGACCCAGAGGGCCTTGGGTCAGTCGGGCTGGCCTTGGGTCGGTCGGGTGAGATTTAGAGAACAGAAAGGTTACTGGAATGGACCGACCCAGGGGTTGGGTCGGTGGGTGGGTCGGTCGACCCTTAAGGCATAAAAAAAAGAGAAATTTTAAGGATGTTAAATGGTATTAGTATTGAACCATTAAGAGGGTATTGATGATTAAGAATGTAAACATATGGGGATTTAAGAGATTAAGTTAAGTAAGTGGTATAAGTGTTTAAGGTTAAGTTCTAAGAACTTAGTGGGTACTAATTGGGAATCATTAGGGATAAGTAAGCTAACTATTGTATAAGTAATTAATAATCTAAGTTGGATGAATGTTTTAAGATTTGAGAGTTTGGAACCAGAAGAGAATTAAACAACCGGGACAACCGACGGTGAACGTTATGGTTTTCTTGTAACCTGCTTGCTAATGAGGTGTCCCACGGCTTGTGTGCAACTTGTTTACTTGCTATGACTAAGACAAGATAAAGCATGCAATCGAACTTTTATCTTTTGTGTGTTGCCTTACACTAACACACTAGGCTTGAGGTTAGTTACTAACAATACTTAGTAACATTGTTTGAGATAAGTAACTCACTCCCATATTGATGGTTGGTTAATACCCGAGAAAGGTGTAACTAACACTTCGTCTTTGAGACTTTCTACTAACTGGAACTTGGGGGGGTGAGGAATCCGGGACTGACTCTGGTCATGCATGTTAAGGAAAGGAGGTCGGTATCTGAATCAGATCCAACTTCCGCTTGAGGACTTGTCTTCAGACTTGTTGCCTAGGGTCGAATGTCAACTCAGCTACCTCGGATTTCAGTCCAAGGTAGAAGGCAGTTTAAGATGGTGCGGTAGGATCACCTAAATCCTAAAATTAAGAAAAGTTGTTTATTCAACCAGTGGAGTTAATAGCTCATTGGCTAGGGTTGCTTTTGACCAGACAAAAATAAACACTGAGATAAGATACAACCATTTCTATTTAAAGAACGGTTGTTATTCTAAGATTGAGATAAGGATTAAGGTTGAGGTAAGTTAAGAATGGACTGAGATTAAGTGAAAGCATATCTTAAGGAGTTTAATGATTATCTCACTTGTTAAGGGAATGCTTTTAAGTCGTTCATTCTGGGTGAGCTGTTTATGTTCATATGCGGCATGTTGTTTACTGCACTTCTTATTTTATGTTGTGTATCTAATCAACTCCATGCTATCGACAATTAGTCGTCGTAACCCCGTTAGCTTGGGGGCTATGAGAGAATCGTACCAGCAAAGGTGCCGACCCCCTCGGGGGTTGCTGTTTACATTTTGCAGGTAAGCGCCCTCAGAAGACTCAACTTGAGAGTAGGGGTGGTTAGACTTAGGATGGGGTTTAAATTTTGAGTACGGGATGCGCATGTACCGCCGTCTGTTGATATGAATACTTGTGGAGAATATATTGGTACTTGTAATACTAGTAAACTCGGTTCGTGTATATTTTGGGTTAATGGTTGTAAATATTTAAGTTGGGTTATTTATGTTAATCTGACCGTAGCAAGGTCCAGGCGTACGATAATTTCCGCTGCGATTTCATTTGGGTGTTGTTAAGTTTGCGATAACCACGATTGGCTTTAGACGGGGTGTTACATATACCATGGTTCGCCATTTACTTGGCTGATTACAACAGGCTATCTTTCAGCCTTTATGCTCCTTGACCGTTATCACTATATAGTTTGCATCATACACATACAGTGCTTACTTCTCAACCGATTACTCTTTCGGTTTCCCACAATTGCTACAAAAGCTCCTTTCTTTCATACTTATCTTGGAAATTTCTCCTTCTTGTTCAAATCATTCCTTGGCAATAACCACATGCTCAAATTCATATATATTAATAGGTGGGTGCCCTTTTCCTGAGGGGTCCACATATTCACCGCTCTAGCGGTCTCACAATAACGAGAGGTATACCCACTCCTATTATGAGTGGTTCGTTCTCCACTCTATCCATTTGTTGTCAAACAATATCTCTTTGCTTACTGGTGTCATTCCCGACAATTCTTCTTATCATTCCATGTGGGTTTTGCAACTGTTTAATTCTACATACGTGGTTGGTTCATGGCTTTTAAGTCACATTGCTTCGAGCTATGCTCTTTGCAGGCTGTTTATTTGGGTTTCTACTTCTCTGTATACCATCAAATGGTTTGGAGGTAGTACTTGGATCCTTGATACGGTTGTTACATCACGGTTCCGTTCATAGGAGGCCCTTAGGCAATATGATATTAATCGGTGCCCTATGGCAATTTAGGGTATCCCATGTTATGTGGGATCCCTTCGGTGTTTTAACCAAGTATTCGCTTTAACACTTGTGTTCTTATAATGATATTTCGTTCAACTATTGTTGACTTAGACACCGTTCAAGGATTGCTCTTGGTGTTGCTATATTACGCCATAACATCTGGCTAACATTTATGACTATGTCCGGTTAACTAACCGCATTGCAGTACTGTATTCCGGACTGTCCCGTTTAGGGTTATAACGTCTCTCGTTCTTAGGGTTGTAATGTCTCCCGTTCTTGGGTAGACCAATAACGCTTTCTTCTTTGTGCTTTTGGCTGGGTTTAATATCTTTTCAGTGATGAATAATATTCCTGGTAACTGTAGTGATTGTTCTGGGAATTCTATCCCTTTCGTTGAACATCGACGTGTCCATGTTAAGCAAGTGCCTTACTGTCTGTGGCTGGGTATTCATCCCAGCTCTCATGTATTTGCTTCAAACTTCTTGAGACATATCCAATGTCTATACTTAATAATCTGTGCTTCTTGCACTTTCTAACTCTTATTCATCTCCCTTAGATGGATTATCTGATTCCCTTAGTCTCGTTAACTTAACTGAGTTCTTACTCTTCAATGGTTCGGGGTAATCAGCTGTTCTGTTCTGAACTTGCTTCGCAGTCCGTAGTACGGAGTTGACTACTTCCCATATTTCGTACACTACTTGTATACATACGTGGGGTACCTTACTGATACATTGCTACTTACCTGACTAACACATAAATAGGTTGTCAGGCCCGCAAGCTCCTTTGGAGTGTGGTCGTCCCACATCTCGTTTTTTGTACACTCGTATTGCTCGTCACACGCCTAGGTGAAGTATTATGTTGTCAACTCCTCTTGTATCGTCCTTTGATAACTTATCATAGTTAACCTAGTTTTTGTTTTTTTTTAAATTTGGGGTTTAAAAGAAAAAGTTTGAAAGAAAGATTCTCATGGCATTTCAATGCCGGGTAATTCTGACCAAGTCTAGCTTCTCACTGACTGGTGTATCCTTTAATACAATGGTTAGGCCGTTAGGCCCTTCCAAGGTTTCGCTTTAAGAAACAAAATTCTTAGGATTCGTGATCCTATATTTGCTCCATTCGCCAACTTGGTACTTCACTAAGTACTTGTTGCTTGTTAAAAGTTTCTCTGAATAGTCCTGTTCTTACTGCACTTACCGTGGCAAGTGCGCGATACAGGTGGTTTTCGGGTTAAAATACACCGGTTACGATATTGTTCCATCCGTATTCGGTAGCCTTGCCGGCTCTTCCTTGGATTCTTTTAGTCTTGATAATCAATCTTTTGAGTAGCTTCTCATTGGTCTTGACATGATGGTCATTAATCCGGGTGCTTCTCCACTCTTAGAGACCCCTAATCACTTAGTTTTGTGTCTTTCATTATTGCTCGTTCCCACCCATTTATTGTGGTTACCGAGACTTAACTTGTTTAGGCACTTCTTTTGTAGTCCTATCAGAGTGTATTCCGTAATGTTCTCGTAGCTGTCTGAGCTATGCCAGCCAGGTACTATAACCTCTTTGGCGTTGAAGTTTTGGAGGTAACCACTCCTGACTATTTCCTTGTCGGTTAGTATACCGTTGGTGGTATTATCAAACATTGTGGTCCGTAGACATGTGTCTCGGGTTTTGTTACTGCTCCTCTTACCCGCTTCGTTGCACGGTTAGTGCTTTCCTTCTTGATGCTGCTTGGCCAGCCAGGTTCTCGCGACTGCTAAGCATGTCGCGCTATGCTGTCGTAAATTTCGGTCTCCTTTGGACAGAATTTCTCAAACTCCCACCATTAAGTGCGGTTATTGTCGTTCAGACGGGAACCGTTTCCGGGATTTCCGATTCTTGGAATCTACCGTATGACATGTTCTTTTCTCGTATAGGAATATTTTTTAACTTCCAGATGGGGTTTTCCCGAGTAAGAGAGGACTTTCCGTCTCTGTGGCGTTCTCTCCCGAGTAATAATATGGGGGATGTGGGGGGCGGGTTTGATATTGTAGGTATCCAGAACATACTGGAAGTTCCTATCTAGCATACCTTTCACGCTATCACTCAACCCTTAGCCCCAAGTCTCTAATTCCTAACTCGGTATTTCCTAAACTCGGTATGTATAGTCATCAGAGCGATACTTCGCTCTAATACCATTTTTTGTAACACCCCTACCGCTAATCTCGTCATTAATACAACAATTGTATCGTTTATCGTTACAATCGCAGCGGATAATCCAACACTATGGTGGGTGAAACAATGCCGTTAGCCACCCACGTGGCTAACAAGGCCTAATTCAAATATAGTAACGGCCTGATGGACCGGAATTCCGAGTACTTAAACAAATACAATCTCATGCATCACTAAACCGAGTCACATACTACATCCTCAATTCAATATCATACCGAGTTCATTACAATCTCTATGTCGATAACACATTCAGACTTACCCTACCATTACATACATTTACTTTTGTACTCGAATCAACTGCCCATGATTAGCCACCATTCCCGTCCTACTCTCGAACGGTATTCATCATCCGGGTACCTGAAAAATAATGGGTAGCCCCAGAGGGGCTCAGCACCTTTGCTGTTATGGAAGTCGTGCAACCCGCTACTACCGGGCCACACTTAACTAATTCTCATCTTAACATGCGGTTGATTTTATTTAAATCAAAACATGAAGTACAATAAACACACAACATGCTCACAATATTCATACAAGTATTCCAAATAAGAATACAATCACAACTAACACATTAAGTTAGTTAGTTTACATTTCTTACTCTTTAGGCTTGAGGGTCTCTACCTCAACAACGCCTCATTCTAATTATTCAATGTCTTATCCGTTCTCTCCGGATACCTTACTTGTTCTCTTAGTTCTATAGACATACATGCCTCAATCTTACTGTCTCAATTACTCTTCTCTTAAATAATACTTAAGCCAATACACATGGCCTCCGGGCAGAGTCATACACAAGACTCACCACCGGGCTTTCAAGCCTAGTCTTACTTCCCCGGTTTCGACCCTACTCTGGGTCTAGCATGGTGGGAAGGTTCAACTAGCTACCGGAACTACTGTCTCAATTCCTTACTTACACAAACGTCTGTATCTCTTCCGGACTTCTCACATTCCCAAACACTCCACTCTCGGAGTCATAACATATTTATGTATGTTAGTCTAGAAGCATCACTCTCAATGTCATCTAATTACTTTGGGAATTTTCTCAAGTTCTTGTATTCTCAAACTTAAGGGTTGCCCCAACATTTCGAATACTTATACATTCGGGTCATTTTCTTATACCGGGTTGAATCCCCTTATAGGAGTTGACTATCTTTTTAAGGGAGTTTGGTGGCCCCTTATATTTCTTTTTACTTTTTCACGAGTTCATAGCTTTGAACTATCATTATTCTCTTAATCAAGATTCTTTACGTTTTCCACTATAAATCAGTTCATGGATTGTTTCGGTACGGTTCTCTAACCGTTAACGGGAGTTTACTAATCCCGTACACATCTCTCACGTTCTAGTGAGTTCGTAAGGTTGCATGATCGTTATTCTCTAATCGATAGTTCTCATGTGTGTTTTCTACATTCACATTATTTATGGAATGACATTTTCTACGAGTCACTAATGAAACAACACTCATTTACGAGTTGGTCTACAACACTAAGTTAGACATCACAATCAAGCATGGATGGTTAGCACATACAACATGCATCAAGGTATTTAACAATGCAATAAACATTTTTCATGCATTTATCTTTTTAGGCCCGCACACAAGCATACATCACACAAGCCGAGAGGACTCGGCAGGACACAAGTTGCAAGAAATCCATACCTTTCACCAAGGATATACTCTAATGTGTCATCTCACGCTCCTCGGGTAATACTCGAGTCCCTGATAACATTTCGAGTGTTTCTATTAATATTAAGGTACAGTAGGTAAACGACTAATACTCCCGTAGTTAACCCCGTTGCCCCGGTAATTTTAACTTTGCTCAAGTGTTCTTAATTTCACAGCTTTCTCATTCACTTTTCATACTTGTTTATACTTCTAATTACCTTTACATGTCACCAAACAAGTCCTTAACATCATCTAAATCATCCCCATTCAATTCTCCATCTTTAAATGTCTTTTAAACACTCTTAGGTGAATTTTTAGGGTGGTCCGGGACTTGGTCTGGCCCCTAAGTCCCAGACCAATGCAGGTTACAACTTTTGGCTGAAATAACAGGGTGGTACGAGACTTCACCATGGACTTAAGTCCCGGACCAGGCACATGCTGCTTCTCTCGGGGCATTTTTAAGGGTAGTCCTGGACTTTGTCCAAGGACTAAGTCCCGGACCCTGCTAAAAAGCTGCTAAGATGACATTTTTCAACCCCAATTCCAACCTTAATCCTCACCCAATCTTTTCCTAATCTTTCCACATGTTTCCAGACATGTTAAAACACATTAAACACTCCTTAAACCTCCTTAAATCATTGATCATACTCATTACTCAATTCTACAATTTCCATTCTCATTTTTGCACTTATGCACACTAGTGCATTTCCAAACTTCTCTTGATAGTCTACAACCTTCAACCAACATTACCAATCCACTTATGACCATAACCACTCCTTCCTAGCCATTAGCATCTCCATTAACCAAGTTCACTCCCCATTTACAATGTCATGCACACTAACTCTTTTCTAGAAATTCCAAGGTAGCTCCTTATCACATTTGCTACAGATTTTGCACACTCCAATATCCATCCTTAAACTAGCATTTCTAGGGTTATTAACCAATCAAATTCACCCCTTTCAACTCTTAGTTAAACTTAGGTTCTCCAAGCTCATAAAGTCTGTAACACCCGGCGTGGTGTTCCTCACACATCGGTTGGAGAGGAGAACGAAGTGTGCCATATAGGTGCATAGATACCTCTTCCTTGTGTGACGCGTTTTGGGGCTAGGAAACCCCATGAACAAATCCGTACGGCCTGCGTGCCAAAGCGGACAATATCACACATGTGGGCTCATTAGGCTGGGCTGTCACAGATGGTATCAGAGCCAGACCCAGGTCGGTGTGCCGGTGAGCCCGTGAGGGCACTGGGCTCCCTAAGGGGGGTAGAGTGTAACACCCGGCGTGGTGTTCCTCACGCATCGGTTGGAGAGGAGAAAGAAGTGTGCCATATAGGTGCATGGATACCTCTTCCTTGTGTGACGCATTTTGGGGCTAGGAAACCCCAGGAACAAATCCGTATGGCCTGCGTGCCAAAGCGGACAATATCACACATTTGGGCTGATTAGGCTGGGCTGTCACAGTATATATGGTGGAAGTACATGAGCGGAAGCTAACTGAGTAGTAGATGCCATGTAAATTAATGTTGTATAATGAATATCAATATGGTGCGCAGCAAGCGACCAATATGTAAATTTAGTCAGACAATGACATGAGAACAAACTGAATTATGAGTTAAACCTAGTGGAGATAAGAAAACAAGAGATGATAGAAAGACTGAGCAGTTAAGCCTGTAGCCTGTACCATGTGACGAAAGAGCTCACAGACAATGTATCATTCGTTCCAATTGTAATTGCATAAGGAACTGGAAGTGTGTCCTTAGAGGACCAACTTGATAACAGAAGCAATAAGCTTTAGGACAAGAGTACCCGATGGTTAAATAACCGACCCGTACTAAATACGGAAGACTTGTAAACATAACAATGGACATGGCACAAACCAGCCAGGCAAAGAGCTGGAAACAAAACCGTGTGACCTCCGGCCAAAGAAGCACGAAGAACGTTGGATATACCAACAACTACAACAAACAAGAAATGAATTCCACCGGAATTGAAGTGGGAAAAACTTATGAATGTCATAAGGGCCGATGCATAAGAAACGCAAGGTCGTATAAATATGAAGAATTCTTGTACATAACCAATAAAGTGAACATAATTCAGGAGCCACTAACAACAGAGGAAGCACTACACTTTAGGTAGTAGCTCAACCTCAACCTACAATAAGTCGGAGGAACCAAGTGAATAATCATGAAGGTATACAGCGGTATACGAAATAGATTCCAGAGAATTGGATAGAAAATCTATAACTCATCAAATTCGCATACGGTAAGAAATACCACGTGTCGATTCAGAAATCTTTATTCCCAAGACAAAAGGGATAAAAGGGAGATGTATAATACATTGAGAATAACGAAAAGGGCGAACCAAGCTCTAAGTTATCAGGGTCGCGCAGTAGAAGCTAGTGGGCCCACAATTCTAAGGTTTAATATACCTAGTGAATAAGAGCGAAGGGCTAATTATCAATGACTTGAAGCCTGAGATGGCTAGAACCAAACCCGGTTATGAGTTAAACAAACCCAATGAGAATTCTTGGTGCTGGGACTAACCGTCAATATGGTTAAGACCCTTTGACCAAAGAACATTGTATAATAGACCGTATGGAAGCTAAAACGCTTCATGACGCCTAAATTTAGTGAACCAATGTTCAATGATGACATGGTAGATTATGTGAGCGTAATCCCTTTTAAGGGGGGTAGAGCGAAAAACCGCTTAGTGTATGTTTTACGTATTAAATGCGTAAACTATGGTGTGCATTGCACAATAGAAATTGTTTTGATGATTGTAACTTATGTTACATAAACATATGTATTCATTCATTGTGTAGTTATGGTTATTACGCACTAGATATGTGAATACCATGTATTTGAATATACTTATCTTGTTAACTCGGGTGTGAGTATACAAGTGGAAGGGAGTGAAATGAAGTACTCATTCTTATTCAATTCGGTCTTCTTTACTATCCTATGTTACCAGGTTTCAATCGCAAGTTCAGTGAGTGAGAGAGAGAGAGAGCTTTCGCTAGAATCAGGCTTAAGTCTGGTTGCCAATTATATCGTATCTTATTTCATGGGGGTACACCCCTATTTATAGTGTTTTTCCACCTTATCTCATGCTCTCAGCCTGTCCTTTTACATATATAAGTACAATTTTACCCTTTTTTAGCAGCTTCGGCCGGTCACATAACATTTTATCTTGCCTGAGCTCTATTTTCATCCGGCTAGAAGTGGCTGGATGCTCTATGTGTCCTCATTTTCATCCAGCTAGAAGTGGCTGGATGCTCTATGTGTCCTCATTTTCATCCGGGTGTAGACACCAAAAATTCTCACCCCATAAAGCAAATTTCGAAATAATAAGAGGGGTCGTCGCCTTTCTTTTTCAAAACATACTAGCGTGCGTGCCATAACGAAACCGTCGTTTTATAATCTTTTTCAAAGAATTTCATAAAAACATGATTTTCCGAAAATGAATTTTAAAATGACCATCTGATTTTAAACCCATCCCTTTCGTCTCATTGCCTATTTGCGTTTTGAGTTTGCATTTTTGGTTCGTGCATTTGTCTAAGTATCAATAGATCTCGGGTTCGAATCTCGGTGGGGCATTTTATTTTCTTTCAGCTGGTGTTAGCTCAATTATTAACTTTCGCACTTATGTATTGAGTTTCGCACTAGCTCAGCTGGTTAGTGTGTTAGTGAGGAAGGCAATTGAGTTTGAGTTCGAAACCTGGCATGGACATTTTGTCCTTTTATTTTTGTTTGCTCCTTCTCTCTTCACGGCCCGCATATCAAATGCGACCTTCCTCGTGTCTGGGCCGATTTGGTAACTCGATCTACCTCAAACAAACCCATTCATTTCTTTTTAATAGCCCCATTATAATAAGCCCATTTAAAAGTCTTGATCTTCTTCTTACAAAACCCTAAGTTTTCTATTATAAGGGGTAGAGTAGCCGACGCCACTCTCCTGCTTCAGGAATCTCGGTTCTTTTTTTCTTCTACAAGCTAAACTAACAACAAGGACAGACAAGCTGCACGGTTTTCTCATTCTCTTCACGGCGAACATACATGCTCACCACCACCCTCTGATTCATCCACCGATATCTTCATCCTTCTTCTCGATTTTTCCTCTGTAAAAACAAAACCCTAATCTATATTCCTTGTTGAATCGCCCGTCACCACCTTCTTCATTTTTCGATACTTCTGCTCCTCCCTTCTCCTACCATTCCTCTCCACCTTTAATACCGAAGACACCACAAGGAACCGAAGAGAATAACACCCAGACATTCTTCTCTGCTCCTCCTTCGTCTATGCTCTCCGGATAACCCTAACCGTTTTCCCACTACCACAAGCCGAACTCGACTCCCGTCCTTCTCTTTGCCCCTCGTCACACTCGAAGAATGAGGAGTTCTTGCTCCAGATCAGTAGCTTGAGCCGTTGGAAATGCTGGTAAACGATCCGTTGGTGTGAAGAGTTGGTCCCCCTTCGAATCGATTGTGTATTGTTACTGGGGTTAGTCATCCCTTGTAGATGCGTGTAGGTAATGAGCATTTCTGCTCCCGTTTTTTTTTTCCTGCTTCATTCTTTAGTTTGTTTGCCTGCTTTCTTGGTTTCTACTCAGTCGAAATATGTGATTATGTGGTCATTTTGGTTCGTCCATGGCCGAAGACTTGAACGGTTTCGTTGATTGATAAACATGCCTCTGCCAACTTCGTTCGTTCGTGACGTTTATGTGGACAGTTCCAGACGTAGAATGCCATTAGACTTGTTTGATAATATTAGTTTAAATGGTCTCCGCTTGGTGACTATTTTTGTTTTACTCGGTGGACAGTTAAATCTTGTGAGCTTGATTCTTTGTTCCTTTTCTGTGGCTTGCTAACATTTTATGGTCAGGTACCGAGATAGCTTCTTCTTTTGTTTCGTGTGTTTTGAACACAACCTGTTGTACTTTCGTCGGTGGGTTTGAAGGTTTATCCGTTTAGGTCTTGCAATTAGACCCTTATGCGATCGATTTTGGTATTGGAGTTTGATTTGATCTGAGCATGCGTTTGTTAGCAACTGGTGTGGGTTACCTGATTCAATCTGCTCCTTCTCCTTGCTTTTATGATTTTACCGAGGTACATGTAAAATCGATGAGCTCTGGACATGAGTTTTTCGGCTTGGACTCGACCTTGGCTTTGCAACTTGACTGAAGTTGTTGATGTCGGCTTGGTATCTGCGCCTCGACTGGTTTGGAAACCCTTTCCTGTCCAGTTTTACTCGATTGTGGTGCAATTACCTTTGATAAGCACTTGCCCCTTTGTGCCGTGATTTGTTCGAATATTGGTTTGAAGACGCTTTTAACACTAAATTTTGTCTGATGTGCATTAAGTTCCGTCGGGGATCAATTTGTTTCTGAGCGGTGATATCTTCCCTTCCCACATCAATATTTGTTTGGCAATTAATATGCTTCTAGCATTAAAATTGTCCCATGTGCATCACCGACCAAACAAAAGGGGAATTTGATTAAGCTTTGTGTTTGGTTGTATTATCGACGTGTATAATTCGTTAGTTTCATCGGTTTTGTCTCGATTCTTTCTTACACTTTATGTTTCCATAAGCTTCGTTATTTGTTCACTATTTTACTTTGGATTGGGTGGGCCTGTTTGGGTTGTAATTTCGGCTTAAATTTAAAATATCTTAGGCCCAGCTGGGTTGGACTACTAAGCCCTAGTTATTATCCTTTAGGACCAAGCCTTAGGATAGAGGGTGACCCCAGAGATTTAGGTGAGCCATGGTCCCACCTAATAAATTGGGTGAACCCTAAACCCAAACCACATCTTATTATGTTAATAAAAAAAAAAGAAGAGAAAAGCAATCCAATTCAAAAATTTCAAGCCCGGATCATTTCAAAATCAAAGCCCATCTTTGGCCCACAATTAGGCCCAATCACGAATTGGCCCAATTTCCTTCTGGCCCATTCTTTATCTAGCCCAATCCACATTTGGCCCAATTCTGAAAATAAAATCAAAACCCATTCAATAATCAACCCAGTTCAAGAGCTCATTTCAAAAAAACCCAAAACCAAAATCAAGCCCGAAACTTCATAAGTCAATATGGCCCAAAATCCAAATCAGATTCAAACCCAATTCAAGCCCATATCTGAATCAGGCCCAAATTCAAATAAGGCCCACTAACCCACTTTGGCCCATAAATTAAACACTCTTGAGCCCAATCTTGGCCCAATCACAAATCGGCCCATTAGCCCACTCGGCCCAGACCCAAGCTCAATTCAAGGCCCGGTTCAAAACCCAAGTCGAAGCCCATTTCAAAGCCCAATTCGAGGCCCATTTCAAGGCCCACTTTGACCAACCTTTCAAGGCCCACTTCGTTCAAAGTTTCAAGGCCCAATTCGGCCCACGTTCCAAAGCCCGTTTTGGCCCAACATCCCAAGGCCCAATTCAGCCCACATTCAAGGCCCATTCTAGCCTAACATTCCAAGGCCTAAACCTGGTCCATCAGTTCAAATTTGGCACACAATCAATCCAAAAACCGATGCAATCTCATCTCAAATTCAAATCCATTCAATTAAGCCCAAATTCAACCCGACTTGTAAATTCCAATTCGATTCAAATTCATTCAATTCCAATTCAACTTCAATTTCAATTCAATCCCATTTTCACCCACATTCGAATGTCTCACAGACTCGAGCATCAACAGACTTTGTTACTCTAATGATTGAACATCTCACAGACCAGAGCATCTCATAGACCCGAGTGTCCCACAGATCCGAGTGTCTCACAGATTTCGACATCTCAAGATTTCAAACGTCTCATAGACCCGAGCGCGCAGACTACAATACCCCACACATCAAGCCCAAAAACCTTCAAACATCAAAACATCAAAAAAAAAAACCTGAACTACGTAAGGTCTGATCTCAACAGGAAGTTGAGTACGTAGGCAACCCACACAGGGTGCGACCCCACATCAATCAAAATGCCATTTTCACTCGGCCATCTCACCTCCAAACAGCCCCGTATTGTCTCACAGACCCGAGCATCTCACAGACTTTGTCATCCCGATGATTTGAATGTCTCACAGACCTGAACATCTCAACAGATTCGAGCGTCTCACAGACTTCGACATTTCAAGGTTTCAAACGTCTCATGGACCCGAGCGTCTCACAGACTATCCCCTCTAAGGTGTTCTCTCATATCTCTCAAACACTCAAACCTTCTTCGGCTCCCACAAACTTCAAATCAGCAGACTCCAAGTTTTGTCTATTTACCCAAACTCAGACTTTTCCCAAATCTTCATCCCATACTCATCCAAATTCGGCAATTCCTCTCCTTGACGCAAGCTTGACAGAAAATGCTCACCTCATCCACTCTCTTTCTCTCTTCCCGTCCTAATCCTATCCCTGGCTTTTAAATGAATCTCTCCAAAAAGGTTTTGAAAGAAGGCAATCCCGATAATTGGAGACCGAGGCTTCCTCGGGCACCAATCCAAGGTTGTGGTCATTGCCACTTCCAAGGGGTGTAACCCAGTACGAACCCACAATAGAATCTCTGATCTGACCAGATAAGTCCTATCCATAGGCAAAAATTCAGAGTCAACCAACGGTTCTTAGAACCCTTCCTTCCCTCCTCCTAGTTCCTTAGGTCAAACTAGGTGGCGACTCTAGTCAAATCCGCCTTATAGAGGCATAAGTCCGCGTGGAGCCCATTGAGAGCGGGTGTAGTGCTCACTAGCATTCCCCTTATGCTTTCTGGGAAAGACGGACGATTCAGTAGGTATTTGAGGGATGCCAGAATAACGGGTTTTCACCCTCCACAGAATGGCATTTTTAGGATCTAGGCTTTTTAGTCAGACCATATTTAGATAGACCCCCCCTCATACCGAAAAATCACCCTCCACAGAATGGCGACTCTGCTGGGGAAAACTTGAGTAAGTTTTTCTCTAACTCAAGGAAGACTGAACTCCATTCAAAATTGTCGGGACTTCCCCACTTCTTTCAAAACCTTCAAAAGATTCATTTCAAAGCCTCTGGGATTATTCTACTCCACACTCAGAGTGTGTATCTGATGAGGACAGATAGGACTTGATAGATCCTCAACAAACATTGCAACAATTGGGTTAATGATTAGCTCACGATTAGAAAGAGACACTTAGGATTGAATGAAGCTGACTTCCCTTTAGGTTAATAAACAACCAATTTGAAATCACTTTCAAGATAAAACTCTTAGCAAGTAGGATGTTACTGACTTCATCGCTTTTATATATATGTTATGATTGTGGGGTGCATTGGGAGGGTAACTTAGGACATGCATTCCTCTGTGTCACCCGATTTATCCACGAGTCACGGAATCCCGACCGGTCCACGGTTGATTTCCCATGAGCTGGGTCATTTATATAAATGGCTAAACCCACGGGGCAAGATGGTCATCGACCTACGCCCTGCGGGCTCATGATCCAAAAATACCCTCCATTATCCGAGTCTAAGCCAGCATATAGTGAACCATGAGCCTTCAGTGTCCAGCTGCCTAATCCGGTGTCTAAGACGGGTTTTACGGGTAGTCACCCCCTTGTATGCCGCCTGTCTGACCACCCTTCTACCTTACCCTGAAGATTGCATGGGCTCAGTTCTCCATTGTTTCTCTGCACCACGGGTGTCTCTAAAGCCCAATGTCACGCTACATGTCCATAGAGGATCCCGTATTTACCGGATACCCATACATGGCACAACGTAGTCAGTGAATAATTTGGACTTTAGACACACCTGACCGTGCAAACGACGGGAGACCCGACCCCATGCAATACTTCCCCAAGTTTTCCAAAAGTGGGAATGTTGTGATAATCACCGGCCGTGGCTCATGTGACTGTATCACTTCGGGTATCCTGACCTTTCTAACTTAAGCACTCCGGACTTTCTTGATGACGTGCCCTACAAGGCATAACAGAGATAAATCCCGAGAGATGAACAGTGAAGGAACGACGGTTCCCCCGGTGGTATGGAAGCATTGATTGACCTGGAAGGTGATTATCCCAACATTAACACTTACAGCTCCACATCAAACATAGCCACGATTTCTTTTATGCTATACATGTGTGCAAACCACTTTTTCAAACCAATCTGTTTCAAAACGTTCGGAATTCTCTTTTGCACATCTCTTAAAGCTGTTTTACGAGCTCGTTTAATTTCAGATCCCACCTAAATTTTACTCATAAACATTTGCGGTTTTAATCTTGTCACGTCATCTTTAGGATGTTATTCCAAAACAATTTTCATAAATAGATTTTGAAAACCTACTTTCTACAAACCTACTTTCTACAAACGAATTTCAAACAACATTTTTCACCAACATTATTTCAAAATAGTTTCAAAAACAGTTTTCAAAGTTGATTTTCACAAACGTACTTCAAAATAAATGATTTAGTCCCCATGTTGTGACCCGCTATTTTTGAAGTTCTATCCACCTTCAAGAGCAGTGGTCATTACTGTGGAGCGTACTAGTCATTTCGCGTTTTCACAAAAGTGGTGGATTTTCACATAAGATTTTGTGCTCGATCATTCACCTTTCCTTTCTCAAAAATATCCCCCACTCCCATCGTCAGAGCAAGAGGAGCAGCATGAAAATCGACTACGCGGTCCGAGCCAAAAGCCAGAGGCTCATCAACCCGTGGAGCTAGCCGTGCGACATGAAGACCAACACCAACCTTCAAATACAAAATCTGAGGTGTACCAACCCGAGTCAAGCGACATGAAGACTAGCGACACCGGTTCGAATTCAAATTGTCGAAAGTCGGAAGAACACCAGCTCGTTTTGTTTCATCACAGTTTTGCTTCACGGCAAAAGCCTGAAAATGAGCCAGTAGTCGGTCAAGTATCCGAAGACAAGTGTGCAGCCGGTCAAGAACCCGAAGGTGAGCGAGCAGCCGGTCAAGAACCCAAAGACGAGCTAGCAACCGCTTAAAAACCCAATGATGAGCGAGTAGCCGACCAGGAGGCCGAGCGTGAGCAGTTATTCAGAAGGCCGAAGACGGACCAGAGGAGTTCAGAAGAAGTTTAGCTCAAATTTCCCCTTTTAATGACTTTTTAGGATTGATGATGTATAGGATTTTCCCCTATGTTTCTTTTCTCTCTCATCCATTTCTGAATAGATTACATGTATAGGTTTATACACTCCTTTGAATTTGTTTAGATCAATGTGTACAGGGTTCCCCACTCCCTATTTTCTTTGCGAATGACCGAGCGTCAAAATTCATATTGAGAAAACCCGCCACTTTGAAAACACGTTTTTTTTAAATTGTTTTCCAAAAACTCGGTTTCTTTTGGCATGCACGTCTTGTTTAAAGAAAGGAACAAACGCGACGACCCTTCACGTTTTATCCATCACTCTCAAAACTTTGCTTTATGGGGTGAAATTTGTGGTGTCTACGGATACATCCCCTTTAAAAAATTGATGAAATAAAGTGACGCCCATCTCTCAACATTTTCAAGATAAATCATTTCGCACCAACAATCATTCACATTCATCACACAACAAAATCTTTGTTTAACAAAACATACTGATATTACCTCTTTTTCTTCATTCTAATCCTTGTGCATGCAGGTGTTCGTGACAGTTGGCAACTGGAAAGAAAGAAGACCAGTCTACCTATAGCAACGGTAGAAAAGATGGAGCGAGCCCCTCAACATGATCAAACAGTTGAAGGTCGATTTGTTCACGAAAGATTGATCCATGGCCTTGCTGATGACTTGGAGAAAAACCTGAAGATAGAAGAATTTGTCCAAAGAAGAATAACTAGGGTCTATGCAGGGTCGGATAGCAGTTACAAGGACTCTCCAACTTACTCTGCATACGATGCCTATGAGTTTCAAGCAATGGATCATCACACTCTCTCTGTCCAAGCCCGAACCACGCCAAGCATGCCTTCTTCACCTATAAACAGTTCAACTCTGAGAACCCCAACTGCCACCAGAGGGAATTGGCAGCCACAAATGGTCTGTGATAAGGGAAAGACCCAACGCCCATCTTCCCCCATGGTGCGTTCCGGCTTAAACCTCTCTTTGCCCATGCAAAAATATGTCATTCCTTGGCAAATACCTCATCACTCGTCAAATTCAAGCCAACACCTTCAACCAGGAACAATACTGCCCTCTCAATCTCTTGACACCGGCTACCCTGAGCAAACCATTTTAATCCAAAACCTTGATCTCAGAGCGAGTCCAATGAAAGAATTAGTGAAAGAACTGAAGGCGGAACTAGAACTAGCCCAACGTTTTAAGTCTGCAGGTTGGGAGCCAGCTAACCCGTATCCTGATGCTCGTCTGCAAAAGGGCATGCGTCTGCCTGAAATGAAGAAGTATGAAGGGATTGGAAACCCAAGGCATCACGTGGATAGGTATGATAAGCTCATGGATCTACATGGTCTATCCGATGAGCTGAAGGCCGCGTGCTTTAGATTCTACTTAGAGGGGCCTGCTTACTCTTGGATTATGGGTCTGGATTTGAAAGGAAAGTCAAACAAAGACCTGTACTTTGAATTTCTCACTCAATACGGTGGTAACTTTCATCATGAAGTTACACACAGAGATTTAGAAATCACCCGTCAAAACCATGGCGAAACTGTGAGGGAATTCATAGAAAGATGGAGGGTGAAGGCTGGGCAAATGAATAATCGACCCAATGAGGAAGAACAAATACGAATGGTAATTTCTGGCCTGAGAGAAGAGTTCCAATGCCAGTTGAGATACCTGGGTATTTGCGACTTCAAACGATTGATGGCGGCCGTGATTGCTTTGGAGGATATTGAAATCAAATTGACAGAGCAACCTGAAATCATGGAAAGAAGGGAACGTACACTCGGACAAAGCTCACAGGGACAACTTTCGAGCCTCGGAATGTCGCTCAGCGAAGCATTGAAAATATTAGTCGAGGGAGGTCATCTAGCACTTTTCAATACAAGGTCAAGAATCAAGAAACTTGGGCCACATTTGCATGAATACTGCGACTATCATAGAATCCGGGGGCACACCACCGATGAGTGTACCACACTAAAGAACGCAATCCAAGAGCTGATAGACAGAGGAGAGGTATCTTCTTTAGAGTTAAGACGTTCATCCTAGACCACAAAGGCGCACTTTCCTGAGGCATCACCGAGCCATGCAGGACTATGTGTTAATCCATGACGATCGTGACAGAAAGTAGTTGAGACATGTTTTATTGTAATGAAAGTGTTTGAAGGGTTGCATCCCATCCCTCCCCCTTTTGTTTGACCTATCCAGGAATCACAGGAAGAACAAGACAGTTTTATCATGTTGACTGGCGCAGTATAGGGATTACCACTCCTTAAGCGGTCAAGGTTCGATTTACAGCTAAAACATGTGGGGTCACGTTTCTTCCGGGACCCACTCAGCAACCGACCACCTAAAGAACCATTGTTGGCGAGATGAGCATCATGGATCCTCAACTGAAACCGACTCAAGCGAGATTAGGTGTAGCCTTACCACGCATGCATCACATCCAAAAAGAAAACCACAGAACAAAAAAAAAGGGAGCAAAAAAGACAAAAAAGCATTCGATTGAAATCCAAAGTCAACCATCTCCATTCATCTTTTTTCAGCGTTTCATGCATCTTATACATAGTAATTCCATATTACCAAAATAAATTGCATTGTAGATAGTTGCATTTGCATATATTCGTATCGAAGCGACATTTTTGGCGAAAATCTTGAGAGATTGATTGAATAGAGTGCGTGAACCATTAAACTCTCGACCCGTCAATGAACACAAGGGTCTAGTCAAAACCAGCACCACAAACCGAATGTGTGGCATGCGAAGAGCGGTATTTTCCCTGGAATTTTAGTTGAGTGTATTGGACAATCCACTAAGCGATGAGGGAAGATAGAGCGAGTCCATGGAGGTAAAACCACGAGCGACTTATGCTTTCCTTCAGCACATGGAAAGGCACAATTCATAGCGAGATCAATGTCGATAAACAGGATACGAACTGTGATTCATGCAAAGATCCGAGAATAGTAAGAAAACAATCATTGACTAATGAGAATGACGAGGCACTTAGGAATAAAAATCTCCACAAAACCAAAAAGCTTTGACTGCCCTGTACATAATCCATTAGTTAACCCCGCTGAGCCTTTCACGATAAACCTTTTTCTGTGAACTCCACAACATGCCAACCCACGTACATATACTTACTTGCCCTTGCAATAGAGGATTTCGAAAGAGCCGGAGCCATGGTCTCTCCCCACCATCTTTCACAAGAACAACAAACGAAAATGTCCAAAGGAATCGGTGAGTCAATGCGACTCCAAAGTCAGACACCAAAAAAGAGCACGGAAATGTTTGAGAAGATTAGCGAGTCAATGAAAACTCCAAAGCTGAAAGCAAAGCTGAAAGCTAAAAAGTAAGCAGAAAATGCCCAAGAAGGTCGATGAACCCATGCAATTCCAAAAGCAGGAAGCAGGAAAGCGAAAATCACACACCAAAGAAGAAGGAGAAAATAAGCAAAAGGACCAATGATGTCCCAAAGAAACCGATAAGGGGTTATCAAAACCCGTCTAATCATTCCACCCATGGCAAAGGTGAAACATGTCCTTTATTGCACAAAAGCGCCACAACTCCCAAATAAATCCCACAGTCCCATGTGACATGCATCATACCCCTCATCCCCGTTACAACCCAATAAAGGCCTCTGACTCGTAAGTTAATGAGCGTTAACTGAAAGTACCGGATCTGAAACATGAATCATAAGCTTCATACTCGTTGTCAACATGTCCCATCATCCCAAAGGGACCATGAGCGGAAGAGTGTGACCTTACCCCACAAGGTCTTTCGAGTGCGAGTGATTCTTTGATCGAAGCACCAAATCATAAACAGCTAATCCCATTGCAAGTGAGGAATTTGTGAGGATCGGAAAGTCCAGAAACTCGAAAGGAAATTCTCAGGAAAATACTGCTCTAAGCATCGAGAGTATCATCACACCGCTTTGCACACACAACCAAACTCACGAGAGATTGACCCGTATCCCTCCATGAGAGGAAAATGATTCACGCCTTCCAATTCAACAATCATTCAAGATCGAATCGAAGATGTCTTATATTCGTAAACCTCATATTAATAGAGATAGGACCGTACCTTCTCTACAAAAACTGCATATGCATTTTGCATCGTATCTAGCATTTAATATTTGCATGCATCATAAGCACTCCATCATCAACATCTCATTGGTAAGAACTCTGCCTAGCCCCGCTGAGAGTCAACTTCAGTTGCTGCAATTGAAGTAAAACTTTCTATTAAAGGAAATCAAACTGAAGCCATTCCGGGCTATCTTTGAGCTACGTCGAATCATTATGAAGCCACCCGGGGCCATCCTCGAACCACATCGAAGCATTCAGAGCCATCTCAGGCTACCTTTGAGCTACATCGAACCAAAATAAGGCCATCCTAAGCCGTACGAAGACAATCTCGGAGCCATCCACTGTCATACTTGAGTCTCATCGACACCCCTTCCCAAAGCTAAATTGGAGCCATACGGGAGCCGTTCTCAGACATTGTGACCATCTTTAGAGCTACACAGGAGCCATCTCAATAGTTCGAGAACAATATAGGAGCCACCTAACATCCCTGTTAGAGCCATTTCATCACCAGGGTCTTGCCTACACAGTTTCGAACTACGTATGGTCTGATCTCAATACGAAATTGAGTACGTAGGCAGCCCGCCCAGGGTGCGACCACCTCAAAGGAAAAATGCCCCTTTCTTCCTCGCTATCACCAAATGGAGCCATCTCGTAGCCCTTCCTGGAGCCATCCCGAGCTATCCTGGAACCATCATGAGAGAACCCTGAAGTCATAACTGGGCCGAAGCCTTCCATCCATGACCAAGAATTTATCTACCACATCAAAATACGTCAAACACAACACAGTCCACCAATCACATCAACCCACCATTCGACTCAAAATCTCAATCAAAATCGAAACCCACCAACCACCCAAGACCCGTTGCTCATAATGGGGTCATGAATCATGTCGGAGCCCTCCGACCACACTGGAGCCACCCGACCGCACCGGAGCCATCAACGTAATCTGGAGCCATCAGTCCATACTGGAGCCATCACCACATGCCAAAGTCATCTCAAAATTTGAAACAACTCTGGAGCCGCCTGCTCACACAAAACCTACATCCACAAACAGGGAGTTTAATTCAATTAATACATTGGTTAATCACCTCACATCACATATCATCTGCATATACCCACAAAATTTGCTCACTGTCTTACGCATCTTCACACCCGCTAGGCAGCTATTGCGCTACTAGTGCGGTCGAATTTTCATTTTACACCCGCTAGACAGCTATTGCGCTACTAGTGCGGTCGAATTTTCATTTTACACCCGCTAGACAGCTATTGCGCTACTAGTGCGGTCGAATTTTCCATTTTACACCTCCTAGACAGCTATTGCGCTACTAGTATGGTCGCCTTCTGTTTTACACCCGCTAGACAGCTATTACGCTACTAGTGCGGTCAAATTTTTTGTTTTACACCTGCTAGACAGCTATTGCGCTACTAGTACGGTCGCCTTTCGTTTTACACCTGCTAGACAGCTATTGCGCTACTAGTACGGTCGCCTTTCATTTTACACCCGCTAGGCAGCTATTACGCTACTAGTGTGGTCCAGCCGTTTTTCCTCCACTAGGCAGCTATTACGCTACTAGTGCGAGATCGTTCATTTCATAACCCACTAGGCAGCTATTACGCTACTAGTGCGGTCCCGCCGTTTTCCTTCGCTAGGCAGCTATTACGCTACTAGCGCAAGATCGTTTCACATCCACCTGCTAGGCAGCTATTACGCTACTAGTACGGTACTCCATTTAAGTATTATAGGCTCGTCATAAGTCCTATAGCTAGATGTCAAGAGGTCTAGTTGAGGCACTCCTAAGTCCTCGTACCTTCAATTGCATTATAGGCTCGTCATAAGTCCTATAGCTAGATGTCAAGAGGTCTAGTTGAGGCTCGTCATAAGTCCTCGTGCACCCCAAATCAATCTAATTGTTAGTATTATAGGCTCGTCATAAGTCCTATAGCTAGATGTCAAGAGGTCTAGTTGAGGCTCGTCATAGGTCCTCGTACTCTCAATCGCATTCTAGGCCCGTCATAAGCCCTAGGACTGGATATCAAGAGGTCCAGTTGAGGCACTCCTAAGTCCTCGTGCACCCTAAATCAACCCTATTGTTAGTATCCTAGGCTCATCATAAGTCCTAGAGTTAGATGTCAAGAGGTCTAACTGAGGCTCGTCATAAGTCCTCGTACTTTCAATCACATTCATACACTCACGGTCGCATCCCTATGCAGCACAAAACCATTGTGAGAATTTTTGGCGCCCCGTCAACCTTGATCCAATTCTACAAGGGCTTGTAGAATTGAATCAAGGGGAGCCATCTGTAGACACCAAAAATTCTCACCCCATAAAGCAAATTTCGAAATAATAAGAGGGGTCGTCGCCTTTCTTTTTCAAAACATACTAGCGTGCGTGCCATAACAAAACCGTCGTTTTATAATCTTTTTCAAAGCATTTCATAAAAACACGATTTTCCGAAAATGAATTTTAAAATGACCATCTGATTTTAAACCCATCCCTTTCGTCTC
This sequence comes from Limonium bicolor, assembly GCA_023374045.1. NCBI lineage: Eukaryota > Viridiplantae > Streptophyta > Magnoliopsida > Caryophyllales > Plumbaginaceae > Limonium > Limonium bicolor. The sequence continues at coordinate 239,126,031 of CM041782.1, forward strand.
ATTGCCTATTTGCGTTTTGAGTTTGCATTTTTGGTTCGTGCATTTGTCTAAGTATCAATAGATCTCGGGTTCGAATCTCGGTGGGGCATTTTATTTTCTTTCAGCTGGTGTTAGCTCAATTATTAACTTTCGCACTTATGTATTGAGTTTCGCACTAGCTCAGCTGGTTAGTGTGTTAGTGAGGAAGGCAATTGAGTTTGAGTTCGAAACCTGGCATGGACATTTTGTCCTTTTATTTTTGTTTGCTCCTTCTCTCTTCACGGCCCGCATATCAAATGCGACCTTCCTCGTGTCTGGGCCGATTTGGTAACTCGATCTACCTCAAACAAACCCATTCATTTCTTTTTAATAGCCCCATTATAATAAGCCCATTTAAAAGTCTTGATCTTCTTCTTACAAAACCCTAAGTTTTCTATTATAAGGGGTAGAGTAGCCGACGCCACTCTCCTGCTTCAGGAATCTCGGTTCTTTTTTTCTTCTTCTACAAGCTAAACTAACAACAAGGACAGACAAGCTGCACGGTTTTCTCATTCTCTTCACGGCGAACATACATGCTCACCACCACCCTCTGATTCATCCACCGATATCTTCATCCTTCTTCTCGATTTTTCCTCTGTAAAAACAAAACCCTAATCTATATTCCTTGTTGAATCGCCCGTCACCACCTTCTTCATTTTTCGATACTTCTGCTCCTCCCTTCTCCTACCATTCCTCTCCACCTTTAATACCGAAGACACCACAAGGAACCGAAGAGAATAACACCCAGACATTCTTCTCTGCTCCTCCTTCGTCTATGCTCTCCGGATAACCCTAACCGTTTTCCCACTACCACAAGCCGAACTCAACTCCCGTCCTTCTCTTTGCCCCTCGTCACACTCGAAGAATGAGGAGTTCTTGCTCCAGATCAGTAGCTTGAGCCGTTGGAAATGCTGGTAAACGATCCGTTGGTGTGAAGAGTTGGTCCCCCTTCGAATCGATTGTGTATTGTTACTGGGGTTAGTCATCCCTTGTAGATGCGTGGAGGTAATGAGCATTTCTGCTCCTGTTTTTTTTTCCTGCTTTATTCTTTAGTTTGTTTGCCCGCTTTCTTGGTTTCTACTCAGTCAAAATATGTGACTATGTGGTCATTTTGGTTCGTCCATGGCCGAGGACTTGAACGGTTTCGTTGATTGATAAACATGCCTCTGCCAACTTCGTTCGTTCGTGACGTTTATGTGGACAGTTCCAGACATAGAATGCCATTAGACTTGTTTGATAATATTAGTTTAAATGGTCTCCGCTTGGTGACTATTTTTGTTTTACTCGGTGGACGGTTAAATCTTGTGAGCTTGATTCTTTGTTCCTTTTCTGTGGCTTGCTAACATTTTATGGTCAGGTACCGAGATAGCTTCTTCTTTTGTTTCGTGTGTTTTGAACACAACCTGTTGTACTTTCGTCGGTGGGTTTGAAGGTTTATCCGTTTAGGTCTTGCAATTAGACCCTTATGCGATTGATTTTGGTATTGGAGTTTGATTTGATCTGAGCATGCGTTTGTTAATTAGCAACTGGTGTGGGTTACCTGATTCAATCTGCTCCTTCTCCTTGCTTTTATGATTTTACCGAGGTACATGTAAAATCGATGAGCTCTGGACATGAGTTTTTCGGCTTGGACTCGACCTTGGCTTTGCAACTTGACTGAAGTTGTTGATGTCGGCTTGGTATCTGCGCCTCGACTGGTTTGGAAACCCTTTCCTGTCCAGTTTTACTCGATTGTGGTGCAATTACCTTTGATAAGCACTTGCCCCTTTGTGCCGTGATTTGTTCGAATATTGGTTTGAAGACGCTTTTAACACTAAATTTTGACTGATGTGCATTAAGTTCCGTCGGGGATCAATTTGTTTCTGAGCGGTGACATCTTCCCTTCCCACATCAATATTTGTTTGGCAATTAATATGCTTCTAGCATTAAAATTGTCCCATGTGCATCACCGACCAAACAAAAGGGGAATTTGATTAAGCTTTGTGTTTGGTTGTATTATCGACATGTATAATTCGTTAGTTTCATCGGTTTTGTCTCGATTCTTTCTTACACTTTATGTTTCCATAAGCTTCGTTATTTGTTCACTATTTTACTTTGGATTGGGTGGGCCTGTTTGGGTTGTAATTTCGGCTTAAATTTAAAATATCTTAGGCCCAGCTGGGTTGGACTACTAAGCCCTAGTTATTATCCTTTCGGACCAAGCCTTAGGATAGAGGGTGACCCCAGAGATTTAGGTGAGCCATGGTCCCACCTAATAAATTGGGTGAACCCTAAACCCAAACCACATCTTATTATGTTAATAAAAAAAAAGAAGAGAAAAGCAATCCAATTCAAAAATTTCAAGCCCGGATCATTTCAAAATCAAAGCCCATCTTTGGCCCACAATTAGGCCCAATCACGAATTGGCCCAATTTCCTTCTGGCCCATTCTTTATCTAGCCCAATCCACATTTGGCCCAATTCTGAAAATAAAATCAAAACCCATTCAATAATCAACCCAGTTCAAGAGCTCATTTCAAAAAAACCCAAAAGCCAAAATCAAGCCCGAAACTTCATAAGTCAATATGGCCCAAAATCCAAATCAGATTCAAACCCAATTCAAGCCCATATCTGAATCAGGCCCAAATTCAAATAAGGCCCACTAACCCACTTTGGCCCATAAATTAAACACTCTTGAGCCCAATCTTGGCCCAATCACAAATCGGCCCATTAGCCCACTCGGCCCAGACCCAAGCTCAATTCAAGGCCCGGTTCAAAACCCAAGTCGAAGCCCATTTCAAAGCCCAATTCGAGGCCCATTTCAAGGCCCACTTTGACCAACCTTTCAAGGCCCACTTCGTTCAAAGTTTCAAGGCCCAATTCGGCCCACGTTCCAAAGCCCGTTTTGGCCCAACATCCCAAGGCCCAATTCAGCCCACATTCAAGGCCCATTCTAGCCTAACATTCCAAGGCCTAAACCTGGTCCATCAGTTCAAATTTGGCACACAATCAATCCAAAAACCGATGCAATCCCATCTCAAATTCAAATCCATTCAATTCAGCCCAAATTCAACCCGACTTGTAAATTCCAATTCGATTCAAATTCATTCAATTCCAATTCAACTTCAATTTCAATTCAATCCCATTTTCACCCACATTCGAATGTCTCACAGACTCGAGCGTCTCACAGACTTTGTTACTCTAATGATTTGAACATCTCACAGACCAGAGCATCTCATAGACCCGAGTGTCCCACAGATCCGAGTGTCTCACAGATTTCGACATCTCAAGATTTCAAACGTCTCATAGACCCGAGCGTCTCGCAGACTACAATACCCCACACATCAAGCTTTTTCCAAAAACCTTCAAACATCAAAACATCAAAAAAAAACATGAACTACGTAAGGTCTGATCTCAACAGGAAGTTGAGTACGTAGGCAACCCACACAGGGTGCGACCCCACATCAATCAAAATGCCATTTTCACTCGGCCATCTCACCTCCAAACAACCCCGTATTGTCTCACAGACCCGAGCATCTCACAGACTTTGTCATCCCGATGATTTGAATGTCTCACAGACCTGAACATCTCACAGACCCGAGCGTCTCACAGATTCGAGCGTCTCACAGACTTCGACATTTCAAGGTTTCAAACGTCTCATGGACCCGAGCGTCTCACAGACTATCCCCTCTAAGGTGTTCTCTCATATCTCTCAAACACTCAAACCTTCTTCGGCTCCCACAAACTTCAAATCAGCAGACTCCAAGTTTTGTCTATTTACCCAAACTCAGACTTTTCCCAAATCTTCATCCCATACTCATCCAAATTCGGCAATTCCTCTCCTTGACGCAAGCTTGACAGAAAATGCTCACCTCATCCACTCTCTTTCTCTCTTCCCGTCCTAATCCTATCCCTGGCTTTTAAATGAATCTCTCCAAAAAGGTTTTGAAAGAAGGCAATCCCGATAATTGGAGACCGAGGCTTCCTCGGGCACCAATCCAAGGTTGTGGTCATTGCCACTTCCAAGGGGTGTAACCCAGTACGAACCCACAATAGAATCTCTGATCTGACCAGATAAGTCCTATCCATAGGCAACAAATTCAGAGTCAACCAACGGTTCTTAGAACCCTCCTTCCCTTCCTTCCTAGTTCCTTAGGTCAAACTAGGTGGCGACTCTAGTCAAATCCGCCTTATAGAGGCATAAGTCCGCGTGGAGCCCATTGAGAGCGGGTGTAGTGCTCACTAGCATTCCCCTTATGCTTTCTGGGAAAGACGGACGATTCAGTAGGTATTTGAGGGATGCCAGAATAACGGGTTTTCACCCTCCACAGAATGGCATTTTTTAGGATCTAGGCTTTTTAGTCAGACCATATTTAGATAGACCCCCCCTCATACCGAAAAATCACCCTCCACACCGGGTAGAAGTGGCCGGGTGCTCTATGTGTCTTTTTCGGTTGGTACCATTTCTTCCCTTCTCATCAGTCCCACAAGTTCTATCTTTTTGAATTTTAATGAAGAAAGTAGAACTTCTGTGTCTTGTGTTGAGGAAAAAATTTGCGGTTGCGGCTATCCCCGAGGTTCTATGTCCTGTCCGTGCTCAGTCCTTTCCTTATCCTAGTCCCACAAGTTCTTTTTCTTCATATTTGGAGAGAAAGAACTTTTTAAAGGTCATGCACAAGGCTCGTGACTCGAGCTTGACCTGTGCCGCCCTTTTCGAATTTCCTCGTCTGTTTTCGATGTAGAATACGTAAGGTCCCCTTTTCGGCTAATGTCAGGATCGCCTTTAGGAAGCGTGTAGTCCTCTCTCTTATTTCTACAAAAAAGTGATTTTTGTTTGTACATATATATTTTATTTAATTTTTGAGCAGGAATACCCTTCTCTTTTAAAGTCCCAACTCTTGGGTTTCCTTCTCTTTCCTCCTCTGCCTCTTTGCTCTCACTATTTTCTCTTTCATCTCCCCGCTGTCGTGCTCTCTGTTCTTGCTTTCATTGCCGTCGCTCTTGATTTCCTGCTATATTTCTCAGATGTCTTCTTCCGCCGCTAAAAAGAGCAAGGCTGCTGTGAGCTTTTCGCCAGCCATTGAAGTGATTCAAGGTTCTCGCTCCTCCACTGGCTTTCGCCCCTCTTTTCTGCAATCTTCGAAGCCCTTTTTGGCTGGCCGCGAGCCCTCTCCTTCTTCCCTTGACTTTTCTTCCCTTTCTAATTATCTCAGGGGCGTCGAAGTCCCACCAGGTACCCAAATTTATCTACCGTCCTCTGACTCTCACCCTTATGACGATTTCGGTCTTGGGTACATAGTTTACGCTGATTTCTTTCCCTCCGGCCTGACTATTCCCCCACACCCCTTTGTCTTGGGGTTTCTGCTCCGTCGCTGCTGCTCTCTTGCCCATCTACATCCAAAGGCTGTTTCGTACCTCCACGCCTTTGTTGCCCATTGCGAAGAAAATAAAATTCGGCTGGAGGGAACCTAATTCGCCTGATTTTTGACGGTTAGGGTTGATCCCGACAGCTTAACCATCATCGCGAAGGCCGGATATTCACTTTTTGACTATAAAAAGTTGCATGGGTGGAGCTCACGGTGGTTCGTGATCGTTCCTCCATCCGGCCGCTACCTGGGCGTTCCGTACTGCTCCGAAGTTATCAAAGGTCAGCTCGGGTGCTCTTCCACTCCTTTGGCAGAGTTACGCATCTCGAAGATTTTGAAGGGGCGAAGTTGCAAACCATTGACCGTTGAAGCGTTATTTACCAAAGCGCGCCTATCTTCGCTAAAGACCTACTATAGTAAGTATTAGTTATCAGTACAGATTTTATTTTCTTCATTGGTTTCCTTACTGTTTTGGTGTGTTGCATGCAGATTTCTTCCGGAAGGGAGACAAGATTGGTCCCTTCAATAGTTGGAATTTCGTCAGCTTCAAGAGCGGGGACGAAAGGATCAATTATTACGACTCGATAGATGTGGCCGTCGGTGCGGCTGAGCAGCTCTTGAGGGATACAACTCCTTATAAAAAGCGCTCCAGGCAAGGAGCAGAAGATGACCAAGCAGGGCAATCAAAGAAAAATAAAAGCTTGGAATCCCCTGAACGCCCGAATGTCGGATTGCTAGGTACATGGCAGAGTCCAGAGTCTGGGCGCCGTGTCTTTCTCCCTCTCACCCCTGGTTCGGGTTTGGACCTAGGTTCTCGCCCGGAGCGGGAGTCCGGTCATCCGACCCCAATTTGTGAACAGTTTCCTGACTTGTCGGGTTACTTTTCTTCAGATCCCTCCCAAGAAAACACTTTGGAAGCTACAGGACTTTGCACCGATATTCCGGCCAAACAAGGTCTTGGTCAATCCATTTTTCTGTTACCACTTTCTGCCTTTTAATAGTGTTCCCCTGTCCCTGGTTCTGTATGCGTTCTTCTGACCTTTCTGACAATGAGATTGTGCCTGTCTTTGATTGCTGCTGCAGTTCCTGCCCCTGGTAAACTTAAACTCAAAAAGAAAACCACGTCAAAACCAAAGGCTCCACTGTCAGAGGTATCAGGAGAAGAACAATCCTCCGGCAACCCTGAGGCCTCAACCTCGTATGATATTGCTGGTGCCAAGGATGCAGTGCGGCAAAGGGCAATGGAATACCGGCCGGTGCCCGAAAATCCTGAACTACAGAGTAAACAAAGGGAGGATACCATGGCCTCCTCTTCTTCTCCTCCTCCCCCTGCTCAGGAGTCCTTCACCGGACCCTTTCAGAAGGAATGATGGTTCTATCACCGTGGCCATCCTCTTCCTCTAATCTCTTGTGAATCTGCTAAATATTCTGCCGTCTGGAAAGAGGCAATAAGGAGGTCTAGTCATCCGGATGGGATCTTTTCTCCTCTGGCAATTACCACTGCAACTAAGGACAAGTTGCGAATGGGAGACGGGGGAGCAGACGCCATTATGCGGCATTCTCTTCCAATAAAGGACGTGTTTGACTTTATGAGGGAGAGCATCTTTTGGGTTAGTGTCTATTCTTTGATTTTAATAATTTATTCGTAGTCCTTACTTTCGTTTGTTTCCTGATTTTGGCGACTTGTGCTGCTGCTTTAGGTGATGTCTATGGCCCAGAGTGCTGAGGTTCATTCCGGAAACCTTCAGACTAGGCTCCATTATGAGGAGAGCCGAGTCAACAATGCCCAAGAGATACTAAGGCAAACTCGCTCCACACACAATGCCTACATCGACCAGATTCACTATGAGATTCATCTCAAAGTGAAGGAGAAGACTGAGGCTATAAACAAAGAGTTGCGGTTGTCTCCGCAAGAGTGTGTTCGTCAGCATGACGAGTATGAGCTGTAACTGAAGAGTCTTCGAGAGGAGAATCTTTCCCTCAAGAGCCGAAATCTCCAGGCCGATGCCACTTTGAAAGAGGTACGAAATCGTCTTGCTCTTGGAATAGATGAGCTGGCTCGGGCTTTCTCTGACTTAGAAGTTTTGCAAAATCAGGTGCGGGGTGCTCATCGGAAAGAGGTGATCTCCCTTTAGTCTGACAAGACTTTCCTCTTCGACGAGAGAAACACTTTTAAGTAGGAGGTGGAGGCGCTCGAGCTGGAGAAGCAAGCTCTTGCTCGAGAAAATGTGGCCCTTGTAGAGGAAAAGTGGAAGCTCATTCAGGAGCTCAACTGCTCATCAGAAGAAAAGGCCGCGCTGGAAGAGAAGTCAAGAGCTTCTTTTGAACAGGAGAAGCGATCTCTGCTTCAGGATTGCTCCACTTTGGAAGAGGAGAAAAAGGCTCTTGCTGCGGAAAAGACTGTCTTGGTGGAAGAGAAGCCCAAGCTGGAGGAGAGGGTGAAAAGTTTGGAGGATGCCATGTCTCGCCTCCAAATTGAGAATACTGAGCTGGCGAACAAAGGTAAGCCTTCGTATTTTGACTTTCTGTTACTTTCTTTTCCTGTCTTCGCTCCTTACCTTTCTAGTCTTCCGGCTAGGTCCGAGTTCCAACAATCTTTTGAAGCATATCCGGAAGCTAAACGACCGAGTGAATAGCATCAAGAGGAGCTATCTTTAGCCAATACTCAACGCGATAATTACCGAGCCTAGGTCTTGACTCTCGAGACCCAAGTGGCTAAGCTCACGTCGTTCTCGCGACAATCCCAGGAGGAAATACAAAAGCAAGGCGCCATCAACGCTCATCTCAAGGAGTCATTCTCCTCCCAATGCTGTAGGATAGATAACATCTGCCACCAAATTATCTCGGAGCACTTCTTAGAAAAAGGGGAGGTGCTTGATGATGATCTGTATAACGGGTTAGAGTTCAAAGCTGTTGCCCAGAAGTCTAATTTCTTCGAGGAACTTGAGAGATTCGGCCGCTACCCTGGTGAGACATGCTTCGGACCTGGTCAAGCCTCCTTTCTTCCGGCCGGAAGCAATGTCCAGCCATCAGTTGGAGGAGTGCAGCATGGTATAGGGAGATCCAAATCCATAGAAAGTGTTGCTGATAGTGGTGACAAGTTAGCCACAGAAAAATTGGATGATTGTTTAGAGGTTATTTTTTTGCATGCATCTTTGGTGGATCCCAAACTTTTGTAATGATCATACTCTTTGTAACTGAGTTTACCCCGCTTTTGGGAAGAATATAAGTCTACCCTTTTAATGCCTTTGTTAACCTTTTGTCGGAGTGACCGTTCTCTTTTTTGTGCCTTTGTCTCCATCCTTTTTTAGTGAGTTGTCCATTACTGGGGTATTTTTTCCTTGAGTGGTGCTTTTGGGCATAATGATTTGTTATGCAGTTATCTTATGTAGGTTTTGTTAGCCGAGTGCTTATCCCTATAGTATAAAAAGCTTGCGACTTGTTGACCCAATTTTTATTTTCAAATCATTTAAAGCCTGCGGCTTGTTGGCTGGATTTTACTTTCAAGGCATGATAGCCTGCGGCTCGTTGGCCGGTGCTTTCTTTCAAGGCATGATAGCCTACGGCTCGTTGGCCGGTGCTTACTTTCAAGGCATGATAGCCTGCGGCTCATTGGCCGGTGCTTACTTTCAAGGCATGATAGCCTGCGGCTCGCTGGCCGGTGTTTACTTTCAAGGCATGATAGCCTGCGGCTCGTTGGCCGGTGCTTACTTTCAAGGCATGATAGCCTGCGGCTCGTTGGACGGTGCTTACTTTCAAGGCATGATAGCCTGCAGCTCGTTGGCCGATGCTTACTTTCAAGGCACTATAGCCTGCGGCTCGTTGGCCGGTGCTTACTTTCAAGGCATGATAGCCTGCGGCTCGTTGGCCGGTGCTTACTTTCAAGGCATGATAGCCTGCGGCTCGTTGGACGGTGCTTACTTTAAAGGCATGATAGCCTGCGGCTTGTTGGCCGATGCTTACTTTCAAGGCATGATAGCTTGCGGCTCGTTGGCCGGTTGCTTACTTTCAAGGCATGATAGCCTGCAGCTCGTTGGCCGGTTATTGCCTCTTTTACTCTTTTCAAAAAATAATACCTCTTTATTGATGAATCATAGATTTTACACATAGAATTTTTTCAAACATTCCTCATGCCAAGAATGCGGCAATTCATATCCTTCACTATTTTTCAAACGGTATGAAGCCCGTCCAGTCTTTTGATGTATGATGTATGATCCTTCACATTGGGGCTCTAGTTTCTTAGGTTGTTTGACTTCACGGAGAACCAACATGTATAAGTACAATTTTACCCTTTTTTAGTAGGTTCGGCCAGTCACAGGCGACCGGCCGCATTACATTTTATCTTGCCTGAGCTCTATTTTCATCTGGCTAGAAGTGGCCAGATGCTCTATGTGTCCTCATTTTCATCCAGCTATAAGTGGTTGGATGCTCTATGTGTCCTTTTCAGTTGGTACCATTTCTTCCCTTCTCAGGGAGTAGAGACACTCTGGGGGAATTAAAATTCATATGATATTTGTCTATTTGAGATTAGACATGAGATATGATGAGTATGAATTGGTAAGAAACCGATGTGAAACCTAGTAGGAATTGAGTTCCCTAGGTGATTTGATTTGAGAATGATTGATGAAGTGAGTTCCATTCTTTGGAGTTTTGTTGATGTATGTTGAAATACCCCTAACTTCTAAAACTTAATTAAATGATCTATTAATGATATAAGAATAATAATAATCCTCTTGATACCATTGGGGAACAATCAAAAGATCTCAACAAGGAAAAAACATGCCTTAAGATTGGTAAAGCCAAAAATGTGTTTTAAGAAACCATAGAGATTGTATGACCTCAATCAGGATCCAAAGTGGATTCCTAAGTATTATAATTAAGTAATGAATACAATAAAACCATTCTCAAAGGAAACCAAGCTCAAAAACATTTTCAAACACAAATTGTGCTTTAAAACTCCTCAAGGCACGTTTTTGAGAAATATTGACCTTCTAAGTGGGTTTTGAGTGCTGTTAGGGGCTGGATTACACCTTGTTATACTAATGTACTATAATGTACCATATTAGAAGGTCTAATTCAAAGATTTCCAGAAATATCACAATTATTGTACTCATTTGTGAATAGTAACCGAAATAGTACATTTTTAAGTAATGTTGAGTAAGCCAAGTCAATGGTCAATGCTTCACCCTTCTTTAACTACATGAAGGCAGCAGAATAAGGGGAGGAGGACAGCACATCACACATTAAGCAAAATATCAATCCAATTTGGTGAAACCATTTTACTATTCCATTAATGACTTTTCTTTCTTTGAAACACCAAATCAGCCTTTCTCTTTCCTCTTGTCCTGTTCCAGCCGAGTTCCTCACTCATTATGAACCTCTCAAGCTTGTTCTTGAGTTATCAAGGTAGATGTAACATCCCACTCGTAATCACGTAATAATCACTCTCGTAGCAACAATTAAAAACGTCTCACAACGGAAGCCACACTGTAAATAAACCTCACTTGGGTGTCACACACCATTACTCGTGAAATACCCCGAATTAATAAAACATGGATTAAATATCTAATCACATTGATTAAGGCCTAAACATGCCTTAAAAGTCAACTGAGAACAACAGTGGTCAACACAAAGCACGATGTTGCACCCTTTGATTGTGTAGGGTAAATAAATACACAAATGAACTTCTTAGGACCTAAAAATTTGTCCTAAGCTTATTAACACATTAATAAACATATTACAATCGTTGGACAACACTCCAACACAAAGAACAAGCATTTACATGCTTCAAGGTCAAGTAGAGCAAAAATGTGCTCTAAGAAAACCTTAACGGTCTAATGACCTCTAAATGATATAAAATTGGATTCCATGATCAAATATAATGTAAGGAACGCAAAAAAACCATTCTCAAAGAAAACCAAGCTCAGAAACACCTTGCAACACAAAATGTGCACTAAAACACCTTAAAGCACGTTTTTGTGAAATTGCCTTCTAAATTGGTTTTCAATGGGCTTAAAGATCATAATTACCTTTAAATATGATAATATATCATATTATATCATATTAGGAATTTAATTCCATAAATTTACAAATTTTTACAAATTTAATATTAAAATATTAATAAAACCCTAAAAGGGGGCCTGTTTGAGTCAACATTGACTAAGAATGGTCAAGAGGTCAAAGTTTGACCCCTTGGACCACATGAGGTCGACAGCCACAAGCAAGGGAGCCTATTTTCGCCACTTTCAAGCTCAAAGGACAAGGTTCCAACACATTCCTTAAATTAAGGGACTACTTTTACCTTTTTAATACTATAGTCTAATTATTGCACACTTTTGGCTCCTTGATTGAATCAGCCTTCAAACAAAACGTGTGAGACACACTCAGCCCCTCCAATAACCGATGCCACCCTCCTTTGGTGAGTCATCAATCGCCAAATACAATAAACAAAGCAAATAATGAGTTTTAAGGCAAATTTGACCTACCTTTCTCATTTGCCTTGCTTCCCAGCCGACACAAGGCCTCCTCCATCCTCTCTTTGCTTCTCCAAACCGTGGCTAACATGCCAAGAACAGAGGAGAACACCAATTGACATAGGTAAGCTTATTAAGCCATTTTATGTTCAATTTCTTCACAAATCTTCCTCCTTTCGGTGGATCTAAGCATCAACCATTTCCATCCATGGATCTAGGTTGTCTTGGAGGTTAAATGAAGGGCAAATCTCGGCTGTAACAAAGGGAAGAAGGTGGAGAAAGCTAAACTTGTTCTTAAGGTACAAAAATGTGCTTTAAGCACTTATCTTTTGATTCTCTTTAGATCCGGTTGTAAAACCTGTTCTCATAGCCTTATAATCTTCTTCTTAACATACTTATTCAGTGGATCTATCAAGATCTGCAAGGTATAGCCAGATCCAAGCCGAAAACACCATTTTAGGCATTTTAAACAAGGTAAAAATTAGCCATCTTCGAATCTAAGTTATACCGGTTTTAAGCCTTGGTTTAGTAGCTCTTTTGATGCTCTTTACCTTCTGTATATTTAGGCCGAAGACAACCCTTGGCTACCTTGGTATTCTAAGGTAAATTTTACCTTGAAATATACATTAAAACACTTCTTATGGTTAGATCTTGCTTGGAGACTAACTATGTCTTAATTGCTGTTTGAAAACATGTAAAAGAAGCTTTGGAAAGATAATCCTAAGCTGGCCGAAACCAAACAAGGCCTAAACTAGGCAAAAACAAGGTATAAATCACGTAAATATACACTTGGTATATTAATATGTGTTTATACATATTTATACATATATGCCGTGAGTGAATGAGTATATTAAGGTCTTATTTTGACCTTAGGTGATTAAGGAAGGTTTGGTAAATTTTATAACTAATTAAATAAGCATAATTGTCAAATTTATGACATTATGTGGAAAATTGGTAATTAATGAGAAAATATGTGTAAGGGCCGAGAGTTTAATGCATTTTTGGACATTTATGTGTAATTCATTTTATAAGCCAATGTTTGTAATAAGGCCATGTACTTTAGGCCATTTTATTTATGCATTTATAAGATTTTATTTAAGTTTTGGTGATATATGCATTACCGCATATTATAAGGGTCTAAACCATAATTAAATTAAATTGGGGGCTATACAATAATTAAGCCGAAAGTTTGAGGTTAAAAAGAGTTTAAATAAAAATTTTAAGATTTTATAATTTTTGGTGGTTAAATGGTAATTTCTAAAAAGTATGGGTGCAAACCGTAATTATTAGGAATTAATGGTCAAGGAAATATTAAGGAGGTCAACCTTGACCTTATGGTAGGTTTTGACCAAATTAGATAAGTTAAATAACTTATTTAAGGTTTTATAGTAAGTTATGTATTTAATTGTAACAATTTTATAACATATGTGGTATATATGTTATTACCGAAAATAAAGGGTGTAAAATGGTATTATAAACACCCATGGGCTATTAGGAATTTTTAGGAATTTATTGGGTTGATTTTGGAATTAAAATAAACTATATATGTATAATATATAGTTATTATGTCATTATGACACTTTGGAGAAATATAGGTGGTGGATTTATAAATACCGAAAGTATATGGGTTAGTAAGGGTAATTATAACCCTTTGGTGAAATTTGGTGATTTCTAGAATAACAAAAGAGTAATTATTAAGATATGTGTATAATATATATTTTTAATGATATGATAAAACTATATGTTATAAATTGGGCCTAATGGAAATATAAAATATATATTGAGGCCTGTTCGGTTATTAAATTAAATAACCATAGGTTATACTCTTTTATAAGTTAAAAATGTTATATTATATGGTATATATAACATGGTATAAATGATGGGGTGAATTAGTAAATAAAGGAAACTATGGTATATGAAAAAGAATATGGTTTTTATATGGTGCCCATGCGGCAATAATAAATAGTTTTGCATAAAAACTATAGGTTATAAATTAAAGGAAATAAAAATACCATATCAAATGATATTAGCATATGGAATAACATTACATAATGTTATGTGGTCAAAATAGAATTTAAATAAATTCAAGGGCTGTACCGAAAATAATAAAGTTGGAAAAAGAGTTTTAGATTATGGTCTACAATGTTATAAATGTTATAACAATTATATGGTTTTAATGGGATTAATATAAGTAAGGATATTCACATTAAATAATGTGACAACTAAGAATAAATAAGATTTATAAACTAAGGTATTTGTTGAATAAACCTTAGGAGTTGTAATTATACAACATAAAATGTTACATAACATTAGGATAATAATCTTAATCTAAGTTGTATAAAATAATACAACTAATGGGAATAATCATCTAAAAGAAGATGATAAAATGTAGAGTAAATTACTCGGAACCCCCTTGAGGATTGGGCATATTACAGTTAACCCCCTTGTGTTTATTATAATTATTGGTAACCACCCTGAGGTTACTGTATCTCTGACTATGAGCCCCCGAACTATAACTCCATTATCAAAACGTTAACTACGTGCTGAGCCATCAGCTTAATCACATTATTAATGACATGTTGGATAAAAAATACTGCTTAATCAGCATTCTTATTGTCCGAAAAACGTCAACCCTACCTCGAAAATGCATCTGAATTGGGATGAGAGAGAGTTAGATGATGTTGATTAAGCAGTTTTGTTGTTCAACATATCATTAATAAAGTGAATAAGCTGATTAGTCAGCACGTAGTTAATGTTTTGATAATGGAGTTATAGTTCAGGGGCTCATAGTCAAAGATACCGTAACCTCAGGGTGGTTACCAATAATTATGATAAACACAAGGGGGTTAACTGTAATATGCCAAATCTTCAAGGGGGTTCCGAGTAATTTACTCTAAAATGTAACATATGATATAAGAGTTTAATAACTCATGAAATTTACCTATATTGTAAATATATACATACACAAGAATAATGTATATAAGGATGAATATATAATATGGTTGGAAACCATATAATATAATGGTGGTGGTTATTACATGGAAATAGTTTATACACTATAAGTTATGAGTTTTGGATGCAAATATTATTTGCTAAGATAATGGATAATATAATACAATGTATTATAGTGGATGGTGGGAAAATAATACAATATAATATAATAATGCATGCATACATGCAACTATAGGTTATGTACCTATATTAATGGTGGATAAGATTAAAGAAAAATAATGAATTAAACTTAGCAGTTGAAATATTTTGACATACGAGTTTTAAAGTAGCAAAGTCGACCGGTTTAGAGAAACCCGTAACAAATAACTGTAGGAAACGGGGATGAACTGTCAGGGTTACATGTTATTCGGAAATACGGGATGTAGTTAGTCATGGAGACTGACTTATGGTTTATTACCGTTTAGATCACACTTCAGACAAGGACGCTTGACGAGCTAGTGGACTACACTGCGCATCCTAGGTCTTGGTGAACGGTATGTAAAGGGGTTTGATCAGGGTTGTCCTAAGGAATTCCTTGGGCTCGGATTTGGTTGATATAACTTGTGTGTTATGTGTGTGGATACATGTACGTGATTAAGTGTTACTGCATTATTTATTTATGCACGAGCGTCCCACGGGACTAACACTACGTCGACTATAGATCGACTTATATAAACATACATATACGTTATTGTGATGACATGACAGTTACTTGATATAATACCATAGTATTAATATTAACTATATGGTAACCTAAGTAAAACACTTAGGGACGAGTCACGACATTGTCGGTCTCTAGAGCATGGATCTCCACTACTAGAATGTAATTGTTTGGTAACAACAAAAAATCGTTACCAAAAATCAAAATCGTTACTAATCTATTTTATTGTAACGACTTTTGTCGTTACATATCGTTACACGAGATGGCGTAACCAAAGATCAATTTATTTATCGTAACGACTTTTATTCGTTATTAAAAGTTATATCGTTACTAAAAATATGATTTCGTAACATTTATATCGTTACTATAGTCTTAATTTTTTTTAATCTTTATTACTATCTTTGGTAACGAAAAACTTGTCACTAATAACAATTATGGTAACGAATTTAAGTCGTTATCAGAACCTTTGTAACAAAAAATCTGATTTTTACTAGTGCTCGAACATGAATATAACCTAGATTACTTCTAGGTATGAGTGAGACCCATTGGGCAGCTAACTAATAATTATTCTCCATAAGACTAAGAGCATATCTTAAACATTATGAGAGAGAGATGGTATGAGTTGAGGTGAGGAATCCTGGTGGTTTACGAACTACTTGGTTGCGCATTTGTGATCATTGAGGGGTTTCCGATTGGATTCTGCTCCAGGTTTATACCCAACAAGCCCAAACTGGATCGTGGGTCAGGTGGCTACGGCCTTTATATGGACGTCTTATGAGACATAAGAGAATAGTCAGGGGCCTCCGGACCTCTGGTGAAATGAGCACCTTTGTGTGTACGGGAGGACTACTGTCCATGGTGAGGTTATCGGGTTGTCCTAACATGACGCCCAACTAGTATTAATTAAACATGGTTTGGATGGATAGGGCCTTAAAGGTCAAATTAAATTAACTATAGAAACTGTACGCTACGACGATTGTACATTGTACATTATACTGTTATTATTCGATACGTCGATATACAATTGTGGTTTATGATATTAAATGAATGTTTGGATTGGATGGATGGTTGAATGTTTATGAATGTTTTGGATCGTGGATTATGTATATTATACATGTATATTACAGTATTGATTATAACTGTAAAATGGTATAACATGAAACCAATCTAATAATAAGATGGTTAAAATGACAAGTGACCATTAGGGTCCAGGCCCGGCATACTCAGCGTCTATCGCTGATACTACACCATTACAGGTTGTTGATTATTGTCGAAGCCGAAGAGCGGGAACAGGGTAATTGGAGTTTTACTTTAATTATTACTGCGCATGGAGTTTGTCTATATGGCAATGAAGATGGTGAATTGTATTATGGTAAGATTATGTATATTTGGGATTGGGTAGACGCTCACTTGTCGATGTTATGGTTTATGAACTTAGTATGATGTATATGAGCTTTCTCGTTATCACGGCGGTTAGCAGTTTGTTTATGTTGGTTGTTGGAGATAGTTGGCTTCGTTGCTCGCATGGGCGAGTAATGGCCGGTGACACCCGAGTGAGTATTGTTATTGTTATTAATTCTTCCGCTGTAAGACGTTTTATTTATTGCTACGTGAGTGATTATTACGTGATTATGGAGAGGGGTGTTACAAAAAGTGGTATCAGAGCGGAGTACCGCTCTGATGACGAGACACTAGGTTAAGACAGTGAGCTTAGGACTTGGGAAATTACGGGAAACGTTTGTGAGGTACGAGACGACTCGTCTTATAAGATATTATGTTTAGTAACGTAAACTGCGTGAAATACAAGCCTTTAAGGCAATTCAATATCTACTGGTTATGTATTTTTGTGACATACTGTACTACAGATGTCTGGGGGAACTAGAGGGCGTGGTACTGGTAGAGGTGGAGGCGGTGACCCCGTCATTCTAGGAGTTGCTGAGACGATTGCTGCCGTTCTCGCACAGCTTGGTACTCAGATAGGAGGAGCACCAGCCCACCCGCCACAGCCCAGGGAAACGAACTGGCTGAAGTCAGTTAGCGAGACCCGACCACCTACATATTCAGGGGAGCCAGACCCCGTAGATTTGGAGCGTTTCATTGTTGAGCATGAGAAGGCCTACGAAGCTTTACAAGTACCTGCCAACCAGAAGGTCGTCATTGCTGCTTTCCATCTGAAGGATGCAGCCAGCACTTGGTGGAGGTTGGTCAAGGAGCATCACCTGGCTACGCCCGACTTTTCATGGGCTGCCTTTGTAGAGTTACTGAGGGGGAAGTACTACCCAGCACACCTCAAGCAGAAGAAGCGCCATGAGTTTGAGACATTATCCCAAGGAGGTCTGACCGTGGATGAGTACTATGCTCGATTCATTGGTCTGCTGGACTTCATTCCCGGCGTTGATTACTCAGAGACCGTGAAGGTCAAGAAGTTTCAGGGGGGATTGTTGTTTCGCATCCAGATGGCGATGGGTGCTACCCTCTAAACTACCATCCAGGTATTAACATGAAAGCCATAAAT
The DNA here is from genome assembly GCA_023374045.1 of Limonium bicolor. Lineage (NCBI taxonomy): Eukaryota > Viridiplantae > Streptophyta > Magnoliopsida > Caryophyllales > Plumbaginaceae > Limonium > Limonium bicolor. Next base: position 239,144,033 of record CM041782.1, read on the forward strand.
TCTTCACTTACTACAGTACCGTTTAGCTTTGTGAGAACTTACCAATGAGATTTCAGGAGTGTTATGATGCTGCCTCGAGGACGGAGCTAATGCTCCAGACTCGGGAAGAGACTCTCGGGGCCAAGAAGAGAAAGAACCCTGAGAGAGAGTCTGAGGGTGGAGGAGCATCTCCAGGCGATGGCCAGAAGAAGGGAAAGTAAGGACTTATCCCGTTCTTAAATACTTATCATATTAAATACCTTATGAATGCTGACCCGACACCTTCAACAGGAAATTCTTTCACAAGAAAGGGCAGCAGGGTCACCAGGGAGGAAAGGGGAAAGAGCCCGTCCTTCGGTTGACCGGCCCAGCTATAGATGCTCAGCCTCTGAGATCTGCACCTCCTAAGGGTGAGAACACCTACCCTTTAAATTTAATTATGACCTTAACCTTTAAATCATCAGATTTTAATTTAAACTAAATGCTACCATTAGGCACCGGACAGCCCCAGCGCCATTTCTATTGCAAGCGTTGTGGGAAGGACCATCCTGGGGTCGATTGCAATGGCCGCAAAGTTGAGTGTCGGTGTTGCAAAAAGGAGGGCCACCGGGAATTCGAGTGTTAGATGAACCCAGAGAGCCGTAATTACAGGCCACCAAGGAATACTCAGAAGACCTCAGTTGGAGGATCTGGAGTACCACGAGGCAGTCAGGATGGCCAGACATCTACTAATGCTGGAGCCCTGAAGGGCAAGGGAGTAGATAGGGCATGAGTACCCTGAACTCCATGAGACCGCTAGTGGAAGACTTTTGTTTACTATGTTGGATACTTACCTTGGATGTTAAACAGACTTATGTTACTAGTATGTGGGGGGTGTGCCATTGACCACTTGCCTTTTTAGTGTATGACTTTTGGGGACTAGTTTTGTGGACTCGATGCGAGTAACCTTGAAACCTTGACGGATTATATATATGAACAGGATGTTAATGCTTACATTATCGTGTAGCCATACTCGACGACGCAGAGTCAATGAGACCGGTAATTACTGAACCAGAATTTCCATCTGCATGGCGCACTTGGTATTGCAAGCGCTATGACAAGTAAACCACTGAAATTTCCATCTGCCTTGCGCACTTGACAGAGCAAGTGCTACAACTGCAACTGCTACTGCAACTGCAACTACTACTTTTTAGCCTTTTATTATATATATACCAAAAAAAAATATATGTTTTTCATACTTTTTCATACACACCTTAAGATTGGAAACCTATGCAACCTCGGGAAGACCGTTAGTCCAACCACTACAACTGGGGAACTATACAACCACTGTGATTGTAAACCACACCAGTTTAATTGTTCGAGAAATTTCTGACAGGGCTTATTAGCCAAACACCATCAGTGAATACCCGCATTTAATGCTAATCTCTACCAGTGATGAATGTTTAGTCCTTATGGACAAACATACCCTTTGTAGATGCACCACCGTCAGTGAGGATGGTTGGGAAGTGAAGAGTCAAGTTGCTCAATCAATTATGCAATATGCAATACATCCAATTAAACGGATGAGAGAATGAATATGAACTGTGGATGAGATATGATCATGATAAACAAAGAGAAAAGGAATATGTGTGTACTCAATGAGATCAAGTTAGGAGAACCAAGTTTGCTAAATATAGCACAGATTTTACTTACACTGAGCTGAATAACGCCGGTTTATGACACGAATTACCACCGATGCCACTAGGGAAATATCACCTATTACAAGATAATCGATAACACAAACTAATAAACAACAAAGAGGATATCCATCAAAGGGAGATTGACAATAGAATACTTCACAATAACCGTGTGACAGACATTACCTGTTTACTAAACGAGTCATGGGACGACCGCACTCCAATAGGAGCATGTGGGCCTGACAGACTTATTTATAAGTTAGTTGGGTATGTAGTAATGTATCAGTATGGTACCCCATGCAAGTAGACAAGTAGTGTTAGGAACACGAGAAGTAGTCAACTCCGTACTACGGACAGTAAGACAGATTACCTCGAAGATGGACGAGAAGAGCCGTAGTTAAAACAACGGGCAAGAGAAATCAAGAACTTTCAACACAAGAGAGCAGTAGACAGTATACAGTGAAGACAAGGGAACCTTTCACGGATGTGAACACTAAGGATAGAAACATGGAAACCCATTATGGATGAATAATATGTAGAATCCTCACAAGGATCGAGCAAATTCTTGTAATCCAGAGGAAATCTACCAGATGATGTGAACATAAACGTGTGACTACGCAATGATAAGAGACAAGCTAAATACTAGCAGATACCTTAAGCAAGGAACAATGGACTTGGGATGTACCACTCACAAGATAATTCGCTCATCTTATCTATTTGACTCATTAGATATTAGCTGCTGAGAGTTTACGCCTCTGCACTCTGTATGACTGAGTGTTTTGGTATTGCACTTGATCAGTTATTAATCTAGTGGGAATACAGAAAGATGCAATGGATATCAACAAGAGTGTGTATCAAAGAACTACAACAGTGTGTTACTCCGGAACAAAACCACCAGGAGACACGGATGACAAGCTTCATCTACATGGACATGTAGGCTGGTACGTCTTGATATTACTGAGACTAGTGCAAAGAGCACTAAGTACTAACAATAGCCAATGTCATATTATACCTCAAGCTGAATATCAATGAGAGAAGACACACGCATGTATGCTAGTGATCCAAATGAGAGGATACACTGCATTGGAAAGAGGCAAACTGAGCCTATGTTCATGGGTCTGCACCTCATACGGAGCGAGTGGGCCCATTAAAACAAACTTGGGAGAGAGCACTAATAGTTCGGTGCCTCACCCTTTAGGTATTGTGGAACCCAGAAGGGCTAGAGTCATACCCGTCTCTCTGATATGAGGATAATCCACGAGTTGGAGAACTCTATGAGAGCTAAGTATCCAGCGCTCCTTGTTGAGCGGCTGTTGTGTACTTGTGGGGTACGGGGGCGTAACCCTTTTTAAGGGGGTAGAGCCTCTTGGCTGTGCACGTGCGTGCACTAAGTTTGTTTGGTATGCATTGCATACAGTAAATTGGTGGCGTGCGGGGCATACGAGGTTGGTTTATTTGTTTGTTTCGTATGCATGGCATACAGTGACGAGATTTTGTTGGTTATGTTTGGTACGCGGGGCGTACGTTGTTGGTTTGTTTGTGTATGATGTGCACTTGTTTGTATGTATCTCATGAGATACCTGTTTGAATGTTGTATTTACACCCATGTGTGTAGTACTTTTCTTATGCTACTTGTGATATATATATTTATATTGCCTTGTAGAATGATTACATATGATATCGCCTAGATACGAAATGAATCATTAGATATGGAATGTGGAACGATGGTATGTTATGGACACCTCGGGGAGGTTGTTAGGGTTGGTAGAATTGATAGGAAATAATGGTGCTGATGGATCACCTATATCCATATATGATTGAACTAACGCCACAAAGTGATGGCTATGTGTTGTATAAGCACAATACGATGTGTGTAAATGATATATCACATAGATATACATTATGGGAACAATGGGTAGTTATACATTTATATACTTACCTGTTTGTTAAGCGACTTCGGGATGAAGTCTTTTTAAGGGGGGTAGATTGAAATACCCCAAATTAATAAAACATGGATTAAATATCTAATCACATTGATTAAGGCCTAACATGCCTTAAAAGTCAACTAAGAACAACAGTGGTCCACACAAAGCACGATGTTGCACCCTTTGATTGTGTAGGGTAAATAAATACCCAAATGAACTTCTTAGGACCTAAAAAATTGTCCTAAGCTTATTAACACATTACTAAACATATTACAATCGTTGGACAACACTCCAACTGAAATACCCCAAACCTAAGTAAGTTAAGTAAACATCAATATATGATGTGGTAAGGCTAAAATAAGCCTTAGAAAGATTGGTACACAATTTAAACCAAGGAAAACACAAGAAAATGCCTTAAGGGCAATTTGGGCAAAAACGTGCTCTAAGCTTGGAGTGACTTTGATTAGCACCCAAATACCATTATAAGACTTTAGTAATATGCTAATGGACATTTTAAATCAATTAGCAAAGAAAACCAAGCTCAAAAACAAGCTTAAACACAAAATGTGCTTTAAGACTCCTTAAAGCACCTTTTTGAGAAATTGTCTTAGAATTGAGTTTTGAGTGGCTAAATGCCCATGATTACATCTTAATAAACATGTGTACTAATTAGTATCACATTAGGAAGCCTAAATCAATGGGAAATCAAAAATTTCACAAATATGTGCACTAATTTGTGAATAGTGCCAAATAGTGACTAGTTTAAGTTTTAGTCAACATAAGTCAATTAGTTGGTCAACCAATACCATAAATATCTTGGTTATAAACAGGGGCCGGTTTTCTAAGGATGAGTCACCATAGACTTCATCAAATAAGGAAGAAAAGAAGAGATAAGTAAAAAAAGTTACTATTTGCTTTTATAAAGCAAAATATCCTTATTAGCCTACCTCTCTCCTCTCTTCTTCATTTCCCCTTCTTCTTCCATGGTTTTCTTCTTGTTCTCTCTGTTCCAAACCGTGCCCAACTAGCTCCATACTTGTTCCATCTTCAAATGTCCATAAGTTACTCATTTTAGCTCCAAATCAAAAAGTGAGCATAGATTATTCTTAGTTAGACCAAGACCTACCTTTCTATCTTTTCAAATCCTTCAAAGCTCAAGTTTGGAGACATGGAAAAACTCCATTGATGGAGGAAAATCAAGTTTGAAGAGTTCCTTAGCTTCTCCATTCTCTTAAGGTAAAGAAAATGTAAGAAAAATCATGTTTCCATCACTTCCTCACCATGGCCGAAAATTTGCCTCTTAAGATACCTTGTTTTATCCATTGTTCTAGCTTGATTCTATTCTCCAAAGACTTGAGGAGGTCTTGCCTTGCTTCATTATGAAAGCCATTCAAAAATTCAAAGGTAAACTTATACTTTCAAGCCTTAAAACACATATTTTAACCTAAGGGTGAATCCCATGAGTTTAGGCATATTGCTTAGTACTTATTATATTATTTGGATGTGGATTAGAACATTGGCAAGAGGATTTAAGTCCTGGCTGAAATGCAATCAAGGAAACTTAAGGAGGAAAGTAAGAGAAGCTTGAGAAAAACAAGGTAAATTGCTTACCTAATGATGGTTTAAGGTTTAAGGAATGAGTTTTAGATAAGTACTAATGTGGCTTAGAGCTTACATTATGTAATGGGTTATATAACCAAGGAAAAACAATTTGAACAAGCTTATGAACTTGTGATTAAGGAGGCAGTGGGAATGAGTTAGTAATATAAGTTTGAGATGAGTTTTAAGAGCATTATAACTACTATGAGATTTATGGGTGTATTTGCAGGTTGAAAGCTTTTATATGTGGGAAATTCAGTGTTTAAGTTTAAGTCATTTAAGGGCCTAAGAGCCATGTCATTTAAGAGCCTTAGTGCTATGCAACTTAAGATTATTGCAATATATTGAGTTTGATGTGATTAAGTTGGTTTGGGTGAGAAGATATGATGGGAAAGAACTTGAAGTGTGTGAGATGGTTGAATGAGGAAAACAATGCATTTGGGCATGATAATGTACTAGAGAAGCTATGGTGAAATTTGAGTAGAAAACAAAGTGTTTAAGTGGTAGTGGTGAGTTAAGATGCCCTAGGATTCATTTGGGATCATTAAAAGGAATTTGAGTGGAAATGAGTTAACTAAGAAGTTCTTGAGGATGAGAATGACCTAGAGATGTCTAGGAGGAATTAGAGGATTGGTGAGTGTATTTAACACACCAAAATCATGGTATGAGGAATGTAAGACTTGTGCAAAAATCTGGAGGAAATGATGTATAATGCTTTGAGATGGTTTAGGTATGAACTAAAGAGTAGAACAATGATAGTTTCGGGAAGTTTGTGTAAGAGGTGGTGATGTTAGTGGTGGACTAGTAAGGTTTAGTTTAAATGGTAATGTGTGGACTTGGGTGATGGAAGTGAAAATTGTAGGAGAAGGTTGTAAGTCGTCAAGGAAAATGACTAGAAACGTATAGGAGTGTATGATCGTGAGAATGGTGAGTAAGTTGCATAAAATAGGAAGAAATGCCTAAGGAGGGGGTAGCATGGTCATGGTAAATGAAGAACAATGTTAAGGTGTTAAGAGGATGGAAGGAAAGGTATAGGTATGCTTAAGAGTTTAAGAGTGATGAGTAACCAAAGGAAAGGAGAGGAATTGGTGCATGGAAATGCAAGATAACCTTGGAAGGTTTAGCAAAGGAAAGATGGATGAATTTAAGATGGAAAAATGATGTTTATGAAGTGGTCAAACTATTAAGGAGGGAGCACTAGGGTTGGTTGGAGTTTTGGTGAGGTTGCAAGTTGGGAATATAAGGAAGTATATGATAAGCGTTAGGAGTTTTTGCAAGAATTTAGTAAATGTTTATGAAGATCTTTGGAGGTTATTTTAATGAGTTGGAGGATGATTAAAGGTGAGTTTAAGGGTCTAAATGATGTTAGAACACATTAGGTGGCTTGAGGAAAAGTTTAGAGAAGATTGGACAATTTTTGGGCTTGTGCTGGAATGGTCCGACCCAGTTGGTTGGATCGGACATGGGTCGGACGCCCTCTGTTCAGTCACCTGTAATTTTTCAGGAATGGTCCAACCAAGGGCCCTTGGGTCGGACATGGGTCGGACGGGTGAGTCTTAGAAGACGGAAAATTTCTGGGATGGTCCGACCCAGTTGGTTGGGTCGGACTGTGGGTCGGACGAACCTTAAGGCTTAAAAAAAAAGAAGAGAAAACCCTAAGAGACTTTAGTGGTATTAATAGTACCCCATTAAGAGGGCAATGATGATTAGAGGTATAAAGACCTAAGGGATTAAGTTAAGTATAAACTTAAAAGTTTAAGGTTAAGTTTGTAAGATTAAGTTGTAAAACTTAAGAGGTGTTAGGTGGGAATCATTAAGGGTTTAGTAAGTTAAGTAAGTTGAATTGAGATAAGTTATTAATGTTTTAGGACTTGGAATTTGGACTCCGGAAGAGAGTAAGCAACCGAACGACCAACGGTGAACGGTACAGTTCTTCGTGTGACCTGCTTGCTAATGAGGTGTCCCTCGGCTTGTGTGCTATTTGTTTTTGTGTGCTCACTAAACAAGATAAAGCATGCAACCGGAATATTATGTTTATTGTATTGTTGTGTGATGTTTGAAAACTAACATAACTTACCGTGAGAACTTACTAACCAACGTTTAGTAAGGAACTGAGTGAGACTAAGGAACGCTCCCTAATATAAGTTTGTTATAAACCGAAAGAGGTTAACCAACAAACATTGTCTTGAGACTTCTACTAACTGGAACTTAAGGGGGGAGTGAGGAACCCGGGACTGACTCCGGTCATGCATGCTAAGGAAAAAGGGGGTCGGTATCTATAGCAGAACCGACTTCCGCTTAAGGACTTGTCTTCAGACTTGTTGCCTAGAGTCGGTTGCCGGCTCAGCTACATTGGGCATACAGTCCAAGGTAGGTGGCATCAAGATGGTGCGGTTGGATCACCTAAATCCTAAATTATAAGATAAGTTGTTTATTCAACCAATGGAGTTAATAGCTCATTGGCTAGGGTTGCTTTTGACCTGACAAAAATAAACATTGAGATAAGATATAATCATTTCTATTTAAAGAGTGGTTTGTATTCTAAGATTAAGATAAGGTTGAGATAAGTTGCAACCATTCCTTTTTAAGGGATGGTTTGTATTATAAGACTGAGATAAGCTACATCCATTCCTTTTTAAAGGATGGTTGTTTTCTAAGATTAAGATAAGACTAAGATTGAGGTAAGATAAGGATGGACCAAGATTGAGAGGAAACATAACTTAAGGAGTTAAATAATTAACTCTCTAATTAAGGGAACGCATCTAAGTCGTTCAATTGTTTGAACTTTGATTGTTCATATTTGGATTGTTGTTTACAACATTTACTATTATGTTGTGCATCTAATCAACCTCCATGCTATCGACAATTAGTCGTCGTAGCCACGTTAGCTTGGGGGCCATGAGAGGATCGTACCAGCATTCGTGCTGACCCCCTTTGGGGGCTGTTTTTACTACACAGGTGATCGTCAGGAGGCGGCCGTCGTGAGAGTAAGAAGGGGGTACAAGTGTTACGGGATAAGTGTGGCCTACGAGTTGTGCATGTACACTCGTATGGCAATTTGAGTTAGTAAGATGTATAGGTTGTGAGGGGATTGTAAGAAGGATATGTATTTGGTTAAGGTTGGTTTGTACTAGTGTTCGGTATATTCTGTCAATCAGACCGTGGCAAGGTCCTGGAGTGTATTGAATTCTGCTGTGACGTTTATATACATGTTGTTAAGTTGCGAAACCACCTTTGGATTGAGATGGGTGTTACACCAACACAAAGAACAAGCGTTTACATGCTTCAAGGTCAAGTAGAGCAAAAATGTGCTCTAAGAAAACCTTAAAGATCTAATGACCTCTAAATGATATAAAATTGGATTCCATGATCAAATATCATGTAAGGAACACAACAAAACCGTTCTCAAAGAAAACCAAGCTCAAAAACACCTTGCAACACAAAATGTGCACTAAAACACCGTAAAGCACGTTTTTGTGAAATTGCCTTCTAAATTGGTTTTTAATGGGCTTAAAGATCATAATTACCTTTAAATATGATAATATATCATATTATATCATATTAGGAATTTAATTCCAGAAATTTACAAATTTTTACAAATTTAATATTAAAATATTAATAAAACCCTAAAAGGGGGCCCATTTGAGTCAACATTGACTAAGAATGGTCAAGAGGTCAAAGTTTGACCCCTTGGACCACATGAGGTCGACAGCCACAAGAAAGGGAGCCTATTTTGGCCACTTGCAAGCTCAAAGGACAAGGTTCCAACACATTCCTTAAATTAAGGGACTACTTTTACCTTTTTAATACTATAGTCTAATTATTGCACACTTTTGGCTCCTTGATTGAATCAGCCTTCAAACAAAAGGTGTGAGACACACTCAGCCCCTCCAATAACCGATGCCACCCTCCTTTGGTGAGTCATCAATCACCAAATACAATAAACAAAGCAAATAATGAGTTTTAAGGCAAATTTGACCTACCTTTCTCATTTGCCTTGCTTCCCAGCTGACACAAGGCCTCATCCATCCTCTCTATGCTTCTCCAAACCGTGGCTAATATGCCAAGAACAGAGGAGAACACCAATTGCCATAGGTAAGCTTATTAAGCCATTTTATGTTCAATTTCTTCACAAATCTTCCTCCTTTCGGTGGATCTAAGCATCAACCATTTCCATCCATGGATCTAGGTTGTCTTGGAGATTAAATTAAGGGAAAATCTTGGCTGTAACAAAGGGAAGAAGGTGGAGAAAGCTAAACTTGTTCTTAAGGTACAAAAATGTGCTTTAAGCACTTATCTTTTGATTCTCTTTAGATCCGGTTGTAAAACCGGTTCTCATAGCCTTATAATCTTCTTCTTAACATACTTATTCAGTGGATCTATCAAGAGCTTCAAGGTATAGCCAGATCCAAGCCGAAAACACCATTTTAGGCATTTTAAACAAGGTAAAAATTAGCCATCTTTGAATCTAAGTTATACCGGTTTTAAGCCTTGGTTTAGTATCTCTTTTGATGCTCTTTACCTTCTGTATATTTAGGCCGAAGACAACCCTTGGCTACCTTGGTATTCTAAGGTAAATTTTACCTTGAAATATACATTAAAACACTTCTTATGGTTAGATCTTGCTTGGAGACTAACTATGTCTTAATTGCTGTTTGAAAACATGTAAAAGAAGCTTTGGAAAGATAATCCTAAGCTGGCCGAAACCAAACAAGGCCTAAACTAGGCAAAAACAAGGTATAAATCACTTAAATCTACACTTGGTATATTAATATGTGTTTATACATATTTATACATATATGCCGTGAGTGAATGAGTATATTAAGGTCTAATTTTGACCTTAGGTGTTTAAGGAATGGTTTGGTAAATTTTATAACTAATTAAATAAGCATAATTGTCAAATTTAAGACATTATGTGGAAAATTGGTAATTAATGGGAAAATATGTGTAAGGGCTGAGAGTTTAATGCATTTTTGGACATTTATGTGTAATTCATTTTATAAGCCAATGTTTGTAATAAGGCCATGTACTTTAGGCCATTTTATTTATGCATTTATATGATTTTATTTAAGTTTAGGTGATATATATGCATTACCGCATATTATAAGGGTCTAAACCATAATTAAATTAAATTGGGGGCTATACAATAATTAAGCCGAAAGTTTGAGGTTAAAAAGAGTTTAAATAAAAATTATAAGATTTTATAATGTTTTGGTGGTTAAATGGTAATTTCTAAAAAGTATGGGTGCAAACCGTAATTATTAGGAATTAATGGTCAAGGAAATATTAAGGAGGTCAACCTTGACCATATGGTAGGTTTTGATCAAATTAGATAAGTTAAATAACTTATTTAAGGTTTTATAGTAAGTTATGTATTTAATTGTAACAATTTTATAACATATGTGGTATATATGTTATTACCGAAAATAAAGGGTGTAAAATGGTATTATAAACACCCATGGGCTATTAGGAATTTTTAGGAATTTATTGGGTTGATTTTGGAATTAAAATAAACTATATATGTATAATATATAGTTATTATGTCATTATGACACTTTGGAGAAATATAGGTGGTGGATTTATAAATACCGAAAGTATATGGGTTAGTAAGGGTAATTATAACCCTTTGGTGAAATTTGGTGATTTCTAGAATAATAAAAGAGTATTTATTAAGATATGTGTATAATATATAGTTTTAATGATATGATAAAACTATATGTTATAAATTGGGCCTAATGGAAATATAAAATATATATTGAGGTCTGTTCGGTTATTAAATTAAATAACCATAGGTTATACTCTTTTATAAGTTAAAAATGTTATATTATATGGTATATATAACATGGTATAAATGATGGGGTGAATTTGTAAATAAAGGAAACTATGGTATATGAAAAAGAATATGGTTTTTATATGGTGCCCATGCGGCAATAATAAATAGTTTTGCATAAAAACTATAGGTTATAAAAAAAGAAATAAAAATACCATATCAAATGATATTAGCATATGAAATAACATTACATAATGTTATGTGGTCAAAATAGAATTTAAATAAATTCAAGGGCTGTACCGAAAATAATAAAGTTGGAAAAAGAGTTTTAGATTATGGTCTACAATGTTATAAATGTTATAACAATTATATGGTTTTAATGGGATTAATATAAGTAAGGATATTCACATTAAATAATGTGACAACTAAGAATAAATAAGATTTATAAACTAAGGTATTTGCTGAATAAACCTTAGGAGTTGTAATTATACAATATAAAATGTTACATAACATTAGGATAATAATCTTAATCTAAGTTGTATAAAATAATACAACTAATGGGAATAATCATCTAAAAGAAGATGATAAAATGTAACATATGATATAAGAGTTTAATAACTCATGAAATTTACCTATATGGTAAATATATACATACACAAGAATAATGTATATAAGGATGAATATATAATATGGTTGGAAACCATATAATATAATGGTGGTGGTTATTACATGGAAATAGTTTATAAACTATAAGTTATGAGTTTTGGATGCAAATATTATTTGCTAAGATAATGGGTAATATAATACAATGTATTATAGTGGATGGTGGGAAAATAATACAATATAATATAATAATGCATGCATACATGCAACTATAGGTTTGGAACCTATATTAATGGTGGATAAGATTAAAGAAAAATAATGAATTAAACTTAGCAGTTGAAATATTTTGACATACGAGTTTTAAAGTAGCAAAGCCGACCGGTTTAGAGAAACTCGTAACAAATAACTGTAGAAAACGGGGATGAACTGTCGGGGTTACTTGTTATTCAGAAATACCAGATGTAGTTAGTCATGGAGACTGACTTATAGTTTATTACCGTTTAGATCACACTTCAGACAAGGACGCTTGACGAGCTAGTGGACTACACTGCGCATCCTAGGTCTTGGTGAACGGTATGTAAAGGGGTTTGATCCGGGTTGTCCTAAGGAATTCCTTGGGCTCGGATTTGGTTGATATAACTTGTGTGTTATGTGTGTGGATACATGTATGTGATTAAGTGTTACTGCATTATTTATTTATGCACGAGCGTCCCACGGGACTAACACTGCGTCGACTATAGATCGACTTATATAAACATACATATACGTTATTGTGATGACATGACGGTTACTTGATATAATACCATAGTATTAATATTAAGTATATGGTAACCTAAGTAAAACACTTAAGGACGAGTCACGACATTGTCGGTCTCTAGAGCATGGATCTCGAACATGAATATAACCTAGATTACGTCTAGGTATGCGTGAGACCCATTGGGCACCTAACTAATAATTATTCTCCATAAGACTAAGATCATATCTTAAACATTATGAGAGAGAGATGGTATGAGTTGAGGTGAGGAATCCCGGTGGTTTACGAACTACTTGGTTACGCATTTGTGATCACTGAGGGGTTTCCGATTGGATTCCGCTCCAGGTTTATACCCAACGAGCCCAAACTGGATCGTGGGTCAGGTGGCTACGGCCTTTATATGGACGTCTTACGAGACATAAGAGAATAGTCAGGGGCCTCCAGACCTCTGGCGAAATGAGCACCTTTGTGTGTACGGGACGACTACTGTCCATGGTGAGGTTATCGGGTTGTCCTAACATGACGCCCAACTGGTATTTAATAAAACATGGTTTGGATGGATGAGGCCTTAAAGTCCAAATTAAATTAACTATGGAAACTGTACGCTACGGCTATTGTACATTGTACATATGGATGGGGCCTTGAAGGCCAGATTAAATTAAGTTAACAATGGATGGCGTACGCTACGGCGATTGTACATTGTACATTATACTGTTATTATTCGATACGTCGATATACAATTGTGGTTTATGATATTAAATGAATGTTTGGATTGGATGGATGGTTGAATGTTTATGAATGTTTTGGATGGTGGATTATGTATATTATACATGTATATTACAGTATTGATTATAACTGTAAAATGGTAAAGCATGAAACCAATCTAATAATAAGATGGTTAAAATGACAAGTGACCATTAGGGTCCAGGCCCGGCATACTCAGCGTCTATCGCTGATACTACACCATTACAGGTTGTTGATTATTGTCGAAGCCGAAGAGCGGGAACAAGGTAATTGGAGTTTTACTTTAATTATTACTGCGCATGGAGTTTGTCTATATGGCAATGAAGATGGTGAATTGTATTATGGTAAGATTATGTATATTTGGGATTGGGTAGACGCTCACTTGTTGATGTTATGGTTTATGGACTTAGTATGACGTATAGGAGCTTTCTCGTTATCACGGCGGTTAGCAGTTTGTTTATGTTGGTTGTTGGAGATAGTTGGCTTCGTTGCTCGCATGGGCGAGTAATGGCCGGTGACACCCGAGTGAGTATTGTTATTGTTATTAATTCTTCCGTTGTAAGACGTTTTATTTATTGCTACGTGAGTGATTATTACGTGATTATGGAGAGGGGTGTTACAACTCGCCCATGCGAGTAAAGAAGCAGAAATAAAATAATAATGAAACATCGCTGATTATATACATAACTGCAGTGATAACAAGCTACTAACCTATACATCATTCTAAAACCAAAAGTAATCTCAACGACAAGTGAGCGTCTAATCATTCCCGATTGTATATAACGTCATTGAACAAGTAAACTAATATCCATCCTAATACAATAAGAACTCTCGTGCGGTGTTCAAAACAAAACCCTAACTACCCGAGTCCCGCACTTCGGCTTCAACGTTAATCATCACCTGCACAATTGTCGTAAAAGCTCAGTGATAAACGCTGAGTATGCCAGGTTTGGACACTATTGGTCACTTAATAGTCATGGTCGCCATTATATTAGATTCATTACTTGATTTTTCCGGTGTGCAAGTCTATTAAAGCAATAAATGCATGAGTGGCGGTAATGTGAAACAGTTAAGACAGTCACTACAATTCACACACAACAACACATACATAACACGTTTAAATCATAACAACAATAAGCATGTAGCCGTTAAGTAACAGTCTTGTAGTTATTTATCACAAACGACCCCCCGGGTCCTCTTTACGTTACAACACATCGTAAGTGGGTGTCAAGTTAGGACAACCCGTAATTACATTCATGTATGGACAGTCGTCCTGGTTGCACCAATAGTAGTGCACTCTGCCAAAGATATAAGATCTCGGGATTTCCTCTTTGCCTAAAAGGCATCATTTAGTTTGTGGAAAAAGCCGAGTACCAACAGCGGTACTATCTGGCCAACGATCTATGTAGGCTCGTATGGGCTTAACTAGAGTAGAAACCCGATCCAGGAAAACACTCAAGAGATCTCTATGCACAGCCAGCTAGTCCAAGACTACACTGGGCTTTTTCTTCACACACCAATCCTAAAAGAACTTTGTCCCCAAAGTTCACACTTCCCACGCATCTTAAATATCAGAGCACGGGGATTACTTATAAAACAATACCTTCATAACAAACATACTTTACATCACATCGGACTCAAGGTTCCCATCACATAACATCACTTAGACTTAAAGGTCTATAACATAACACATAGACAATGTATTTCAATACATGCCGTACATACATAACCGAAACGGCTCTACCCCCCTTAAAATAGGGGTACCACCCGTACCCTATACATACAAACACTAAGGAGTAAACAACGATGGGTACTTCACCCTCATTTTATCTTCCAGCTCCCAAGTTGCCTCCTCGACTTCCTGGTTAGACCAGAGAACCTTCACCAGTCTTACAGACTTATGGCGAGTGTCTCGAGTCTTAGTGTCCAGAATCCGTATGGGAGTCTCGACTGATCACATGGTCGGCTCTAAGGTTAGCCTTTCGGGCTGTAGCACATGAGACGGATGAGACATATACTTCTTCAACTGGGACACATGAAATACATCATGTACCTTGCCAAGCTCAGCAGGTAAATCTAGCCTGTAAGCTACCGGGCCTATCCGCTCCGTCACAACATAGAGCCCCACATATTTCAGGCTCAACTTGCCTTTCTGGCCAAAACGAAATACTCCCTTCACGGGGGAAACTCTAAGAAACACCTGGTCGCCCACGGTGAACTCCAGGTCACATCTGCGCACATCGGCGGATGATTTCTGCCTATCCTGAGCTACCTTCATGTTAGCTCGGATCTGGTGTACTTCTGCTTGTACTTGCTCTAGATATTCAGGTCCGATAATGACCGTCTCACTCGACTCATCCCAGCATAATGGCGTGCGGCATGGTCTACCATACAAGGCCTAGAAGGGAGACATCTTGATCGTAGTATGGTAACTGTTGTTGTAGCTAAACTCGATCAGATGTAACTTATCAATCCAGCTGGTCTGAAAGTCAAGTGCACATGCACATAACATATCCTCAAGCGTCTGGATGGTGCGCTCACTCTGACCATCTGTCTGAGGGTGGAACGCCGTACTCAACTTCAGTTCGGTACCAAGAGCTTCCCGTGTAGTTCTCCAGTACCTCAAGAGGAATCTGGTATCCCTATCAGACACGATAGTCTTCGGTACACCAAGGTGTCGTACAATCTCTCGGTCGAAGAGCTCTGCGAGCTTTGCCACTTTCCAAGTGTCCTTCATCAGTATGAATCGGGCCACCTTGGTCAGTCGGTCAACAACGACCCAAATCATGTTCATACCTCCCCTTGTAGGCGGAATCCTTACTACGAAGTCCATAGAAATATCATGGAACTTCCCCTCAGGCATTGGATTGGCTGCACCATACCACCAGGCCGTCGGTGCTCAAACTTGACCTTCTGACAAGTGAGACACCTCACAACATAATCATTTACATCCTTTTTCATTCCAGTCCACCAAAAATATCGTTTCATATCCTTATACATATTTGAAGCTCCGGGGTGAATCGAAGTAGTAGAACAGTGGGATTCACTCAGTATGCGCTCCTTCAGCTCAGCGCTACTCCTCGGAATACACAATCGGCCATTAAGCCTAATCAGGTCATCATCGTGGAGTCGGAAGTCGTATTTCTGACCCTCGAAGGTGCCATCAATAAGCTTCTGCCTGATCTTCAACATATACTGATCCGACATCTAAGCACTCCGCACCTCTTCAACCAAGCTAGAATGAGAGACTAACAAATGGAGAGAGTGTGCACGGCGACTCAGTGCGTCAGCTACCATATTTGCCTTACCCTCTTTGTACTGCAGGTTGATGTCGTAGTCGTTTAGAAACTTGACCCACCTTCTTTGTCTCATGTTCAACTCTTTCTGAGTGAACAAGTACTTCAAACTCTTGTGGTCAGAATAAATTGTCACACTTACCCCATACAAATGATGTCGTCATATCTTCAAAGCGAAGACAATGGCACCCAACTCTAAGTCATGGGTAGGGTAGTTCTCTTCGTGCTTCTTCAGCTGTTGGGAGGCGTATGCTACGACCTTCCTGTGTTGCATCAACACACAACCCATACCTCTTCCGGATGCATCGCAATAGACCTCAAAACCATCTGTACCATCTGGTATTGTTAGGACCGGTGCAGAGGTAAGAGCATCTTTGAGACTCTGGAAAGAACTCTCGCAGTCATCTGTCCACTCGAATGGTGCATCCTTCTTCATTAAGGAAGTCATCGGCTTCGAGACACTGGAGAAGTCCTTCACAAATCTCCTGTAATATCCTGCCAGACCGAGGAAGCTCCAATGTCGGTAACCGTCTTTGGCCGAGGCCAGGTGCGGACTGCATCTATCTTGGCCGGATCAACAACGATCCCAACCTCGGAAATAACATGTCCAAGGAATGAAACTTGGTTCAACTAGAATTCACACTTAGAAAATTTAGCATACAACTGATTCCGTCTCAACGTTAGCAACACACTTCTCAGGTGGCTTTCATGCTCACCCTTCGACTTTGAATATACAAGAATATCATCGATAAAGACTACCACCGACTTGTCCAACTGATCTTGGAACAAGCGGTTCATTAGATCCATAAACTTGGCTGGTGCATTGGATAAACCAAACGGCATAACCGTGAACTCGTAGTGACCGTAACTGGTTCTGAACACCGTCTTCTCAATGTCACCCTCTCGAATAGCGATCTGGTGGTAACCGGATCGTAAGTCAATCTTGAAGAATACTGATGCTCCCTTCAACTGGTCAAATAAATAGTCAATGCGTGGTAAAGGATAATGGTTCTTCACCGTAACTACATTCAGCTCTCTATAGTCGATGCAGAGGCGGAGACTACCGTCCTTCTTCTTCACGAAGAGGACCGTGCTCCCCATGGTGAAACGCTCGGGTGTATAAATCCCTTGTCGAGTAGGTCTCTCAACTGCTCTTTGAGCTCTGTCATCTCAACTGGAGCCATACGGTAGGCGCCTTTGCTATTGGTCTGGTTCCCGGCACCAATTCAATCTCAAACTCCACTTCCTGTGCTAGCGGCATGCCCGACAGTTCCTTAGGAAAGACATCAGGAAACTCCGACACTACCGGCACATCTGGGCTAAACTCCGGATCTCTCTCTATGTCCTGGACTTAGCAGAGGTACACATCACTCTTCCTTCGCAACTCACGATACATAGACATAGCAGAGATAATCTGAGTCGAAGGCTCCCTGGGCCTCTAACGGTATGAAATTATAACCACAGTCGGACTCCGAAGAAGCAGACGATTCTCGGCACATAGGATGTGTCCCTTGTACCGCTCCAACCAGTTCATCCCCACAATAACATCAAATCCAAGTCCTTCAAACCCTATCATGACGATCGAGAACTCTTCATCTTTGATTCGTACAGTAGCATCTCGGTGATAGCGGGTACACTTGATCCGCTCTTTCGACGGGAGAGTGACTAGAAAGTCAGGCATCTCTTCACAGTCTAACCCCAGCCTCCTCGCAAATGAAAGCGAGATAAAAGTGTGTGAGGCTCCAGAGTCGAAAAAGATCGATGCGTCCACGCCATTAACTGGAAAGGTACCAGTGAGGATAGTGCCGCTTCTGCCGGCTTCTGCCTCATTACATACTCCCAGTATACCTCCTGTTCCGAGTGCACAGCCTAGTTCAGTTCACAAACTTATAAGTACACAGTAACAACACGACTGACATACTTCCAAAACAGCGTCTTTTATTCATTAACGTACTGTTATACCCAAAATTTAAACCCCCTAGAAGAGGGTCCCTACTAATAGGCTAGTAGCGAGGGTTCCCAGTTCGATCGGCACATTTCAGAGTACTAGGGACAACTTAGTCATCTCCAAGGGCATTTATGTAATTTTTCAAGGCTCCTAAGCCCCCTATAGGCTTTCTCTCACCTCCAAAGAAGGGTCAAATCAATTCAAAATGCTTTGAAATTTTAACCCATGATAGAGGATGACATTTTAAGCGTAATGGCGTTGGAAGTTTGATTTTTCGATTTTCGAATAATATTCTAGCAATTTCTGATTGAATCTGACAAGAAATTGAATTTAAAAATATTCCAACATTTAAAAAATTCGATTCCACTTCAGAAAATTCATAATTGCCATCCTTGACACGTGGTTAAAATTTCACAGCAAAATATTCCAACATTTAAGAAAGTCTATATAAAGGGATAGATCTTTTGATAAAAAACATAATCTCATAAGCTCAAGAACCCTAGGAAGTCAGAAAGCATAGCCTCCCCTCTCTCTCTCACGTTTTCAACACCCTGCCACCCGAATCATACCGAAAACCCCCCGAAATCACCGTCTAAACTCGTTTTCCAATCCCCAAAGCACCAATAATCATCAAAACCCCACATAAACACCACCAAAACGTGAAGAACAGCAAGAACAACCAACAACCAGAAGCTTGGTTTGAAAATCTTTCGGGTTTGTCATCAACGGAGCACTTGACGAATCCCGGTGTGAAGAATCATTGTAAATCCGGAGGTAAAAAGTAGAAATTCCACTTTCCTAACTCCTTACAACTTTATCAGTCTACAGTCAAATTTTGGGCTCAAACTAACCTTTTTACGCTTCTGTATTGCTAATTGTTTTTGCTTCTACCTTGTTACTTGTTTGTCAAGTTTCGTGCATAATTAAACTTCAAACTGCAATCTTTCAATTACTAACGTATTGTATACCTTTCAAGCTACACGTACATATTTTTTTAGCCGAAAACACCTTCGAGAACCACCAGAAAACCCCTGTCCGTGGGTGGTCCGTGACCTCGGACCTCTGGTCCAGGACCACGGACACCCACGGATGGCGGCGGGACTTTTAAATTTTCAAAATTTAGGTTTTCTAAAATAATGTCCGTGGCCCCGGACTTTTCGAAATTGCGTTTTCTGTTTAATTCGACTTTTATGTTCAAATAGGTTAACTAGGGTCCGTGGGTTCGGACATTAGGTCCGTAGCCACGGACGGAAACAAAATTTGACCTAATTTTGCCTCCGAAACCCTAGTTTAGGTTGTTTTAATTTCCACTTTTATTTTTTGTCAAAAAATGCTTAAAAACTTAAAAAAAAAAACAGAAGCCCGCGCACATAGGTTAAAACGACTTCGTAATAAGCCGTAAATAAACTAAGTAGAGGAAAAACGACTTATGGGGGTAATGAAAGTAATTGAACCCTAATTAAGTCGAATATCAAGCCCCCGAACCCGAACTCTCCTTTCCTAATTTGATTTAGGTTAAAATTAGGTGGCGACTCATAATAGGTTCCAGTGAGATAGCTTTGGTTTTTAATAATTATTGTTGTATGCATAGTTATTAACCTTAGGTTATAAGTGGACCTAAAACCCGACTAGATCCTAATAAACTTAATCAACATAGGATAGGGTTTAAAAATAGAGGCTCACACATACTCCTTACTTCACAAGTAGGTTTACATTGTCAACATAGCTATTATATAGCATCCTTAACATAAAACTGGGTTCATACTTTACATAGTTACACAAGGCTTTTAAAATTGCCGAAATGTCAAATTCAAACGTCCGGGTTTCATGTGTGTGGCATTGATCACTGTCGGAGGTGCGGTATTCAGTTCAATCTTCTTGATACAGTGATATAGCAACTTCGACTGCCCACTTCTTTGTGAGATCAACACACTTTTGCTCGCCGTATATAAACACTGCGGTATCACCAATGGACCAAGACACCACGGGTACTCCCTTACTCAGAGACTCGGGTGTTTCGTCCTTATCTTGGTGTAAACCCAGCCGTCCACCCTTCTGGTAGAAGTTCACAATACATAAATCTGCTTTAACACTCGGAATTGGATCCGATTCAACTTGCTGAGCAATTCCCACGGCGTGGTTAACGACCGCAAGAAACTCATCAGGTATCCTCGGTACGGTTGCTCCGTCTTCCGCTCGTTCGTCCTGATATGTCTTGGTGTAAGGATTCCAGTCCTTACCCATGCATATCATCATCAATTTCATCTTCGATCCACTCGGGTATTCGGGTGTGTAGAAACCTTCAGGTGCTGCTCCCAGTTCGTCGCATCGTCGGATGATGTGGATTTGTGCTTCGGGTGTCAGGTATCCATTTAATAATATCATACCTGTCTGGATAACCTGACATTGCTCCTTTGGGAATTCGGTGATGCTGATGGTGTTTCCTTCAGGGATTGGTGTAGGAGGGATTGGATAGCAGATATTGAAGGTTCCTAAGGTTTAGAATTGTCTAACTTAGGTAAATTATACATTGCACTTTAACTTATCACTTAAGTAGTTGTAAATTTAGACTTGCTAACACTCATGCATGGAATGCGGTAAGCAGTCAATTACTTCACGCAACGGTTTAAGTAGTACCTGGTCTAGTAGAGGGTCTTGGTGCCTCTGACCGGTCTACCACATTCAGGGTGGCCTTGCCTGCTCCTGACCCTTTCCCCTTCTGGGAATCAGTGTTCCCATGACCTGAGGATGGCTGGTGAGTCGCTTTCGGGCCTTCAGTGGTCGCGGCAGCCTTACCCTTCCATTGCCCCTTAGGCCTGTAGTTTCTGCCGTTGGGGTTCTGGTAGCACTCGAAGTCACGGTGCCATCTTCTTGCAGTAGCGACACTGCACATCATTTCCCTTGCAGTCCTTGCTGGGGTGGTCTCTGTTGCACCACTTGCAGTAATAGTGGCGCTCCGGTCGAGAGCCCGCGCTAGCTGCTAACACATTACACATTCAGTACAAACTTCACAACATAACATCACACACTTAAATTCGGTATTCGGTATTAAGTAGTTACCCTTGGGCGGGTGAGAGCGTAAGGGCCTAGCCGCATAGGCATAAGTGAGCTGCAGTGGCTCCTCAGCGGTGGTGGTCTGGGCTTGGCCTTTGCCACCCTGTTGCTGACCTTTCTGGGACTAGGGGTAAGGCTTCCTCTTCTTTCCTCCCCCATACCCCTGCGAGCTTGGGCCCTCGCTCGAAGCCTTGCGCTTGTGCGCATTCTCCTCGTCCCTCAGTCGGACGGTGATCTCGGCCATAGCAGCGGCATGATAGCACTCCTGAATTTAGGATGTCAGTCATGCCCCGCAAAACAAACTCACATTAACATTCACTTACTGTATACACTTATTCACATCACGGTATTCTAATTACCTTCAAGGTAGTATATTCAGCTGGCCCCATCCCGTAGCGTAGGCGGCGGCTGAGTTTGTTGTAGAAACGGTTTACCAAAACCTGGTTCAAGTACCCCAGGTCCGGTAGCAGGTGGATAAGGTCGGTGAAGGTAGTGTAATACTCGTCTACCGACGTCTTGTCCCCCTACCTCAGACTATCCAGCTCGAGGCGCTTAGCTTCCTGCACATGTACCGGGTAGTACTTGGCTCGCAGCAGTGCCGTGTACTCCCTCCAACCAAACTCAGGATCAGCTATCCTGTCATCTCTCACTAGCTTCCACCAACTCCTTGCCTAACCCTTCAGATAGTAAGCGGCAAGACGAACCTTGGCTCCAGCAGGCACATCCAAGGTCTCGTAGGCGGTCTTTAGCTCGGAGATGTATGCCTCCAGCTTACTAGGGTCGGTCTCCCCGTGAAATGACGGTGGTCTCAAATCCGCCAATGCCTTGACCCAGTTGGTCTCGCGCGGCTGTGGTTGCGGTTGTGGGCCTTGTTGGTCCGCACCGCCTTGCTGCTGCCCCTGATGCATCGCAACCACTAACTGGGGAACCACTTGGGCTACGGCGGCTGCTACTGGGTAAGCCATAACTTGTGCCGTAGTGTTCTCCCTCTGGTCTCCCGTATCACCAATACCGCGCCCGCGGCCTCGTCCACGTGGTCTACCTGACATCTGAATTCACACGAACATTCATTAGCATTGTGCTTACAAACTTATCGGTTCCAACGGTTGTAACGCTTTCCCGACAATAAGGTATTTCCACACTAGGTTAGTGGTTAACCTTTCCATAACTGCTCACTCAGGTAACTATGGTTAGGTTTCCTATGTTCCCAAGCTCAGGATTATGGTCATCAGAGCGATACTTCGCTCTGATACCACTTTTTGTAACACCCCTACTATAAACTTAACAATAAAACGATACTGCAGCGGAAATATAACATAAACAATAACTAAACGAGTGGTGTTACACGCCGTTAGCCACCCACGTGGCTAACAAGGCTAACTACGCACAATTGTACCGGTCTGATGGACACGGACTCCCGAGCAATAGGTACTAACATCCACATACATACATAACCAACAATACCGAGTATTTAATTACAAACCGTCACTGTAAACTGTCATTGTCAAAATATACCGCCACTGTAATTTTAACGGAACCAAAATATAACGCCACGGGAGCACAGGCGCAACCCGGGCCCAACATCCAAAACTACCCAAAAGCATAACATAACACCTAGGAACTAAAGCCACTCCGCTTCCTCGATCCTCATCCTGCCCAAAGAGGGTCAGCAACCCTTGGCTGGTATGATTAACGTGCAGCCTATCGAATACCGGGATACACGCAACCAATTGTCATGATAACATGGCATTGATTTTAACATAGAACATGCATAGCATAGCGAAGAAATTTGCATAGCATCAATAACACATACATAACAGGAACATTTCACTTTAGGAAACGCCCCAACACAGTTAGTCAACTTATTAAGCCTAGAGAATGATTTCACCCTCATGTTAAGCTTGTTACATAACTCGTTACCGTTCTGTTAGACGAATGAGTAACTTAACACAAAGGTGTGACGGATGTAGTGATCCGAACACACCGTACACATATTCCCCCTAGCCCGATTGGAATTCAGGTAGGTAAGCTTTGGCTAAGCTTGTGGGTGATTGAAATCCAAGAAGGAAGACAACCATAACATAAGGAGAGAGCCGAATCTGATTCAGATGTCGACCCCCGTACATACACGCGTGACCGGAACGACCGGATTCCTCACTCCCCGGTTAACACTTGTTAGAAGTCCCATTGTCGGAACTTAACACAATAAGTCACCAGTAAGTATTTAGGTCCAGTTAGACACACAAGGGAGGTGAGATATATTTCAGTAACACATACCACAACCAACTCATACATAGCCGTGGTTAGAACGCTCCTTAGGTTGGAAACGTTATTACCGGATACCGTTCTCTTACGTTTTCCTAATATTGGTTAACTAACAATTAGTTCGCATTCGAGGTTACCGGTATCGGTACGCACACATCCCAATAACAACAATGACTGTAAACTCATTTCATGATTTAATCTTACAAGGTCGTAAACATACAGAAAAACAAACAACACACAAGCCGGTGTAAACCTGTAGGCAACAAACTACAAGAAAACCATACCTTGGTCCTTGCTGCGTACGAGTCCCGCCAAATGTAGTTCTTAAACATGATTAATAATGTTGGTTAATTAACTTATTAAATTCCCGGTTTACTAAACATTTTACATGATTATATGACATGTTTTTATGCTATAAATTACCCTTGATTACCTTCATTATACCCCCTAGGGTTTACTTCTTAAGCCACA
This sequence comes from Limonium bicolor, assembly GCA_023374045.1. Taxonomy (NCBI): domain Eukaryota; kingdom Viridiplantae; phylum Streptophyta; class Magnoliopsida; order Caryophyllales; family Plumbaginaceae; genus Limonium; species Limonium bicolor. The sequence continues at coordinate 239,168,117 of CM041782.1, forward strand.
CTTTTTTTGTTTTTTTTTAAGTTTTGGGTCGACCGACCCACCGACCGACCCAACCTCTTGGGTCGGTACATTCCAGTAACATTTGGGTTCTCTGATTTTTGCCCGACCGACCCAAAGCCCTCTGGGTCGGTCCATTCCAGAAACATTTTTGTTCATTGTCTTTAGCCTGACCGACCCACCGACCGACCCAACCTCTTGGGTCGGTCGATTACAGAAACATTTACCGTTGCATATTACAGTCCGACCGACCCAGCCAGGGTCAGTCCCCTGGGTCGGTCGACTGCAGAACTTCTACAAACATTGTCAAATTTTCTCCAACCTTTTCCTCAAGCCTACTAATGTGTTGTAACATCATTTGGCACACTTGAACTTTCATATAACACCCTCCAAACTCATTTCTAAACTCCTTAAACACTTTCTCATTTTCTTACAAAATTCCTAACACTTTTAATGTTTTCTCCTTAGGTTTCTAAGTGGTATACCATGCCTAAAATCTCAACTAACCAAATTGTTTTCCTTACTACCAATACATCATCTCCCAAGCATCCTTTCTCACCAACACATTGTTTTACCCAATCTCCTAAGACTTCTCCACAAGTTCTCACTTATTTCTTTACAAGACATTATTTTTCCTTGTTTATCCCAATTGATCTCACCATGAGTTTGGTGTATCCCAAAACACTCCTTTGATTCCTAAATCCTACAAGATAATGCCTAAGTCCTTTTTAACACTCAAGAACATCTTAATACACTTTTCTTAATCTAATAAAACACCTAGTCATTCCTAGAACTTCCTAGTACACCAAAACTCATTTAAACACTTAAAACTCCTTGTACTTTAACCACATTTTGACATGGGTTCTACTAGCACATTGTTACACCAAAACACACAGTTTTCACCCTTAAACATCCAAGAACATTTATCCACACAAGAATGTTCTTTACACACAACCAAACCTTAAACTACACTACATCATAACATAGGGCATAATTTAAATTGATTGGCACTTAGGCCCTTAAATAACATGGCTCTTAGGCCCTTAAATTGCATAAACGTTAAACACTGAATTTCCACATACTAAATGCCTTTGACCTGCAAATACACACAACATAACATATGTCCTTTAATAATCTCCTTGAGAATAGTCTAGCTCATTTACCATTGGCTCCTTAGGTACTTTATTAAGCATTTAAAAGCTCAATTTCCTAAGACACATTAAACCACATTAAGTTAGGTTATTTACCTTTTTTCCTTCCAAACTTTTTTCTTGTTTCCTTGGATTGAAAATTAGCAAGGACTTGATCACTTGTCAATCTTCTATCCATACACACATATAAGGGTAATGAGTTTTAAGATTCATACTCTGTAACACCCCTACTACAAACTTAACGATGACTGAAATCGCAGCGGAATTAAACAACTACAACGGCAACTAAACCGGTTGGTGTTACACGCCGTTAGCCACCCACGTGGCTAACTAGGCAGAATACATACAATTGTACCGGTCTAATGATCAGACTCCCGAGCATAGAACGAATAACCATAAATACATAATCAACAATACCGAGTACTTAATTACAAACCATCACTGCAACTGTCACTGTCAAATACACCGCCACTATAATATCAACGGAACCAAAATATAACGCCACGGGAGCACAGGCGCATCCCGGGCCAACATCCAAAATATACCAAAAGTATATCATAACCTAAAGCCTAAAGCCAATCCGCTTCTTCGTTCCTCATCCTGTAAATAATTATGGAGCCCCCGAGGGGGTCAGCAACCCTTGGCTGGTATGGTTTACGTGCAGCCCATCGGCTACCGGGATACACGCAACCAATTGTCATGATAACATGGCATTGATTTTAAACACACAACATATATGGCATAGCAAGAATATTGCATAGCAACAACATCACATACATAACGGGAACATTCCACTTTAGGAAAAGACCCAACACAGTTAGTTAACTTGGTAAGCATAGAGAATGATAACACCCTCATGATAAGCTTGTTGCTTCACTCATTACCATCCTGTTAGTCGGACAAGTAACTTAACTCAAAGATGGATCAGATGTAGTGATCCGAACACACCACACATTTCCCCCTAGACCGATCATTAGTCAGAATAGGTAAGCTTTGGAATAAGCTAGTGGGAGATCGTAATCCAAGAAGGAGAACAACCATAACATTAAGAGAGTCAAATCTGATACAGATATCTAGTCCCGTACATACACGCGCGACCGGACAACCGGATTCCTCACCCCCCCAGTAACACTTGTTAGAAGTCCCATTGTCGAGACTTAACACAATAACTCACAAATAGGTGTATAGGTCTAGTTAGAGACATAAGGGAGATGAGATATAATTCGTTAATGCAAACCACAACCAATTCATACATAGTCGTGGTTAGAACGTTCCTTAGGTTGGAAATGTTATAACCGAATACCGTTCTCATGTGTTTCCCTAACACTGGTTAGCTAACAATCAGTACGCATTCGAGGTTACCTGTACGCACACACCGCAATAACACAACGACTGTAAACTCATTTCATGGTTTAATCTTACAAAGTCGTAAACACACAGTAAAACAAACAACACAAGCCGGTGTAAACCGGTAGGCAACAGTCTACAAGAAAACCATACCTTGGTCCTTGCTGCTTTTGTTTTCCACTGTAGGCAACTCCTATACACATTCAGTAACGTCGGTTAATTATTGTACTTGACCTTGATCAACTTATTACTTCACATTTCTAGTTTATTTTACTTTAACACTTTACTATAAATTTCCACCCTTTTAATTGTCATTATAACACACCTAACATGCCTTAAATATCCTTATGACATCATTACTTATCAATCACCATCATTAGTCATCATTTTATAACCTTAAACAACATTTTTCAAGTGGTTCGGGATATGGTCCTCACCCTAAGTCCTGGACCTATCCATGGTCTAACTCTCGGGTGGTTTTTGTGTTGTGGTCCGGGACTTCATACGGGACTTAAGTCCCGGACCAATATAGGCAGGCAACTCTCGGGGCTAAATAAGGGGTGGTCCGGCTCTTAGTGCAACACTTAAGTCTCGGAACAAGGTAAGATATGAATTCTCGGCCCTTATTTATGCATGGTCCAGGACTTTACCCTAGACCTAGGTCCCGGAGCAGTGCTACAGATTTTGCATTTTTACATTTTCTAAGTCTTGTTGCAATGGTTCTCCACATCCATTATGTATATAAACTTCCCAAATGATCTTAGGTATATTCTAATGCTAAAATAACACTTCAAACTTGTTTAATTCCTTGTCCAACTAGTTACTCAATTTCCACTAAATTCACTTAACACTTGTAATATTTTTCATTAGGTTTCTAAGTGGTGTTTCACACCTATAATAACCACTATGCCAAAATGTTTCCTCACCACTATAACATCATCTCCCAAGCATCTTTTCTCACTAATCAAAACTCGTTTATGCTACTCCTTGAAATTTCTCCACTAGTTTACACCTCTTCCTTAAAACACCTTATTTCCCCATTGTTTACCAAAACTTGTATAAATCCTAAACACAATCTCACCATGACCTTGAAGTATCCCAAAATACTCATTTGAATTCTAAATCCTCCAAGATAATGACTAAGTCCTTTTTACATTCTAGAACACCTTAATACATGTTTCTTTCTCTAGTAAAACACCCAATCCTTCCTAGTTCACCAACACTCATATAAAACACCTAGAATCTCTTTTACATTATCCAAATTTTGACATGGTTTCTACTAACACATTGTTACACCAAAACTCATAGTTTTCACCATTAAACATCCAAGAACACTTAAATCCATCAAGAACACTCTCACACAGAAAACTTCACCCAATTTACAATACATCACAATATAGTGCATAATTTAAATTGCTTGGCACTTAGGCCCTTAAATAACATGGCTCTTAGGGCCTTAAAGTGCTTAAACCTTAAACACTGAATTTCCACATATATATTGCCTTCGACCTGCAATTACACTCAACATCACAATATGCCCTTAATAATCTCCTTGAGAGTATTTACTAACTCATTTACCATTGGCTCCTTAGGTAGTTTTTAATAAGCAACATAAGCTCAATTTTTTCCTAAGGCTTTAAACTACATCAAGTTAGCACATTTATCTCTTTTCTCCAAGATTTCTACTTGGATACTCTTGTTCTTTCTTGCTTGGAAATCGGCAAGAGAACTTGGTAACTTGTCAATGTTCTAATCAGTACACAAGTTAAGACAATGAGCATTCAAGCTTCATGCTTAAACCCATTAATAAACCCTAGGTTACATAATGTCTTAAAACTTTCAAATGATTGTTTTACCTTGGAAATGGAAGGGAGTTTGATTAACTAGCAAGAGAGGACTCCACTAAGCCCCTTGAATATTGGAATGAAGCTAAACCAAAGCAAAATAGAGCACCATCAATGGTGATTGTCGGCCAACACAAAAACAAGAGGAAATGGAGTTTTCTTTGGTTTTTCCTTACCTTGGAGCAAAGGTGATCAACAAGGTATAAAAAGATAAGCTCAAGCTCCTTCCATGGAGGTTCTCCTTGGCACCGAAATGGTGGTTTTGGAATTTTGAGAAGACAAGGTTGGAGAGCTTGACAAGACTAGAAGAATGGTGGTCTTAGAATTTGATTTGGTTTATGGAGCTAGGAGAAAATGACAATGGAAGATGGAGGTGAGGTGTGTGCTGTAGCAAACCGATGGAGCAAGGAATAAGAGAGGTTGGAGACGGTGGGAAACAAGAGAATGAAGAGAATGAGAAGAAAAGGTTGCTTTTGGAAGATATTTAAGTTAAAGGTAAATAGTACTTACTTTATCAAATTTTGATTCTTAACAAACTAAAAAGGGGGATGACTCATCCCTTATAAAAATCGGCCCCCTTTTAGTACTTAGGGGTATTATGGTCTTTGTTGACCGATTAAATCACTTATATTGACTTATGTTATAAACTAGCACAACTTGGTTACTATTCACTAATCAAGGCACATAATTGTGAAATTTTTGATTTCCCATTGATTTAGACTTCCTAATGTGATACTAAGTAGTACACATGTTAATTAAAGAGTAATGATGGACATTTATCCATTCAAAACCCATTTACAAGACAATTTTTAAAAAATGTGCTTTAAGACTCTTTAAACCACATTTTGTGTTTTAACTTGTTTTCAAGCTTGGTTTTCTTTGGTAATTGGTTTAATATGTCCATTAACATGTAAATAAGGTCTTGGTAAGCTTATTAAGTCTTAACCAAGATTATCCCAAGCTTAGAGCACATTTTCGCCCATATTGTCTTTAAGGTATTTAATTGTGTTTACTATAGTTTAAATTGCTCACTAATGTTTCTGCAAACAATTTATTGATGTATTAAAAGCTAAGAAATAATCCTAGAAATCAACAAATCAATAGACCGTCGGGTTGCAAAAATCCCGGTCGTAGTAGTATAGCAATTTAGAAGCGACCAGGTGTCAATCCACGGGACTTGATAAAGTAAGTCTAGCCTAAGACAATGGGTAATTCAAAAGGAGTTGTTTTTGTTTTGGGGATTTAAATAAATAACAAGAATGAAACAATTAAAATAACAGTCGGGAAAATAGATAAAATAAAGTGATAGATGAATTGGATGAATGAGACTCTGGGTTCAGGTTAAAACCGTTTGATTAATTATGTCTACTGGTTAATTAAAGATAGATTGGCAAAATTCCTAATATTTTCTTAAGAGCTAAATCATAGTCTCAGAAGAACTCGTTTACCAAATATGCAGGGTCTAATCCAGACTCAAGTAGAAACATATATAAACGGATTAAGTACGAGGAATAATTATTTGCGTCTGCAGGAATAATTAATTAATCCAATCAATAATTCCACAGATATACAGATTAATTTAACCGATCTATTTATCACTTGGTCGGATCAAAATAGATTTAGTAAAGCAATTTAATAAACTCATGACATTTATTAAAAAGCGCAAGAATAACATTAATCATAATAATCCGCAATTAATTAAAACCAGCAAAAATGTAAGTCACATAATTAAAACAAACTGCAATAAACCATCACCAGAGTATATATAAACTACCCACTCATTATTTCAAAAACACATATAAACGTTAAAATAAATATTAAATGATATGTAATACTAAGAATGTAACAAGAAATAAATAACATGTATCAAATATAATGAGTTGAGTTTAGAGGAAACCCCTTATTCTATTGAACCGGTCCGGTTCATCCCAGATTGGTTCTATCTGAACCGGTTCACCCCCGCCCGATTCAATTCTTGTCGTTCTCGCCTCTGTATTTTCTCACTGACGTACTGTTGATTCACAATCTTCCCGATTCACCCCGTTCTTCTCGCGCCGATGGAAGGAATTTCTCGATGTCGCTCTGCCCCTCCTCACGCCGGTAATTGAATTTCGATGTCGATAAGGTGAACGCAAATGACGATGGTGGATAGCGATGACGATGCGATGGTGGAAGAGTTACAGAAATATTGTGACGGATGCCGGTGTTATGATGTCGGTCCGAGGATGAAGAAACGGTGGTGGTGATGGTGTGGAGAGTGGGGACTGAAGACGATGGTGGTGAGTGGATGGTGTGGAGAGGTCGACACAGTAGTGAAGGGGCGTCGGTGATGAGGCGAGAATAGAGCGGTTACGGCGATGGGTAGTGGCGATGAAATGAAGGCCGTGATGAATGGTATATGGATCTGTGAGGATGCAAATATGATGAGTGGTGGCGGGTGATCGATAGATGAAGCGATAGTGAAGCGAGGATGATGCGTGAATGACGACCGTGATGTGGGTCGATGATGACGATGGCGGGAGTCGGTGATGTGTGGTTGATGATGACAGTGGTGTTGGTGAGTGAATGAAGATGACGACGGATGAAAGAGAACGATGGTGATATGGTGCAGTGTAGGTGTTGATGGTGTGATCTCGTGAGTGATGAATGGCGGTGTGTGAGATGCGGAAGTTGATGCAGGTGAGTCGATGGATGGAGATGGAATGCAGAGACGAGTTCGTGGTGAAAAAGCCGATGAAGATGGATGTTGGATGATGAAGGTATGTGATGATGGATGGAAGGTGATGGTGTAGGTGGTCGATGGAATGAAGATGATTTGATGCGGTGGTGATGTGTGTGGAGCGGTGATGAAGTGGATGAAGTCGATGGGTGAAGCTCTGTGGCATGGTGAATGGTGCGACGATGACGATTCGAATGAATGTGGTCGGGTGATGTAGTGCGATCGAAGATGTAGAGGCTAGTGTTTGCCAGTCTGGTTCAATGTGCGATCGATGCCAGCGTAAATCCCAGTATTAGCATGGGTTTAACAATTTTAATATCATATGGTATGCTCGTGATGGTCTGTTTGTTTTGTCGGTACAAAATTAAAGAAGAGGGCTTGCGCCTCCTGTAATCATATACGTCAACCGCCCATGAGTAAGCATGACTCCAGTCCATCATCATAAAGTCCAAAACTCTAAGTATGCATGTCGTCCCATTCTCAAGTTTGCTGCGCCTTGGTCCAAAAGAAACTACTCACGTCTGCCCAGTCTCTGAATTGTTGTTAGCCCATCGAATGTCTGCGTGCATGTATAATATATATATATACATATTATATATAGTGTAGTATATATATATAATATGTGAGATATTTTCCTATATAAACAAAATAAAATATAAGAGTTGACATTAAAATATAAATCTAAGAAAAGCATATGATAAGTGTAAAATATGACATACATTGTTATAAAAATAGGAAGTATTAAAGCTCTAAAAGTATATATATTTCGCACTTATCAAACTTCCTCACACTTAGCTTTTGCTTGTCCTCAAGCATATACAGAATAAGACTACTCTTAAGGGCCGAAGTATTGAAAACTCAGGATCAAACAACTGCCGATGGAAAACAAGCAAAATGACAATCAAAAGAAAAGTTCTGCTACTAGCTGTAGGTTTTCACAAACAGTGAAAAAGAATGTAGTTAAAAAGCATGGAGAAGTTAGACTATAGAAACTGAAACAGAATAATTTGGGATCCTCCATCATTTCTTTCCTCTAACCTTTGGATGACAAGGGGTGTGAAGTAACACCTTATTCCGTGATACCTTTCAACACCACATACTCATGATCAGAATAAGCAAAAATGAATTACACATTTAACTTTTCAAAGTTCATTTTCCTTAATCATTTTATTCTACCATTTGCATATTTAATTCATCCCCTCAGACTTTTCTCTTCACCCATGTAGCGGCTTTGGGCCTTCTATCCCAGATCACAGGACCTTAGGTAGATGGGTGATAAGGCACCCCAAGGACTTAATAACCGAATGAAGAAGCCTGTTTTGGTTCAGAAATTTTAATTCAGATCAATGGAGTACCTTGCCTTATCCTTTCATTCCAAACTTTCACAACATTCCCAAGACCCCAAGCTAGACCAATTCAGTATTTATAATCAGCTAATCCACCAAATTTCAGTGAAAACAAATTCACTTTGGACAAAACTATACATATAAACAGCCTAGAGCAGAAAGATTCTTGAGGTGGCCATCAGGCTTGTTTTCAAGGCTTCCAAAATTATTATTATATTATTTTTTTCGGCCACTGAAAAGAGGTAATTCTTTCAAAATAAGAGGACAAACAAAAACAAATGTGGCATTAAGTATAATGACAATTTAGAAAGTACTCCTACTTCCTCACACTTAAGAGGAGCAATGTCCTCATTGTTCATAAATTCAACCAAGAAGAGGACTTTCTGAATATTGCAAATTCATCAAAGATTAAGTAACGATCCCATGGACTTGATTCATTCAAAGCGTAAGCTGGACTAAAATAAGAGTGAAAGGACACGAAAACTCCCCTGATATCTTTAGATTGAGGAAGGGCACCTTCCTCACACTTAAGTCCTTAGCTGGGGTAGGAGTCTTCCTCACACTTGTTGTAAAGCAAGTGTCCAACCTTGGAGTGTCCATGATCATTGTTCCTGTAAGAACCTTAGAGAACACAAAAATTTGACTCTTAAAAGTGTCACGTTAAACGCATGGGCTCTGAAGAGATCTAATAAAACTTAAAAATGCTAAAAACAAAACTGGAAAAATAAAAGCAAAACACAGATTAAACAGTAAACTACCACTGGGTTGCCTCCCAGTCAGCCGCCCTTCTTTATAGTCTTTAGCTAGACTCCACAGTTAGTATCAAGGAGGGCCGCCACAGCAGCTAGCAATAGCTTTCTTCAATTTGAAATACCATTGCGAGCGCGGCTTCTTGGACGCTTTGGGAGGGGGTGCTGCATTACAGATAGCAGAAATAGAATTAATGGAAGAAGAAGAACTTGCAATAAGGGATATACCTGGTGCAGGAGGCTGAGAAGAGGTATCGCCTAGGGACTTCTTCAGTCGAGCACCATTCACTTTGAATACTTCTCCTTATTTGTTTTCTAGCTCGTATGCACCATTGGTAGTGATCCCCACGACTTTAAATGGTCCTACCCACTGGGATTTCAGCTTGCCAGGAAAGAGGCGCAGCCTGGAATTATAGAGCAACACTAGATCCCCTACTTTAAATTCTCTCTTATGGATCATTTGGTCATGGATTCTCTTTGTGCGCTCCTTATAAATTCTGGAACTGTCATAGGCTTGCACTCTGAGTTCTTCGAGTTCAGACAGTTGAAATTTTCTTTTCTCTCCAGCAGTGTGTAGATCAAAATTAAGGGCTTTCAATGCCCAGTAAGCTTTATGCTCTAATTCTACTAGAAGATGGCAGGCTTTTCCATACACAAGCTTGAACGGAGACATCCCTATAGGAGTCTTAAAAGCAGTCTGATATGCCCACAGAGCGTCATCCAGCTTAACTGACCAATCCTTCCTTGATGCATTAACAGTCTTCTGCAAGATCCATTTTAGCTCACGATTGGTCACTTCTGCCAGACCATTAGTGTGGGGGTGGTACGGTAATGCCACCTTGTGGGTCACCCCATATTTAGTCATCAAGGAGTCGAAAGCTCGGTTACAGAAATGGGAGCCACCATCACTGATTATTGCCCTGGGCACCCCGAATCTGGTGAATATGTATTTCTTCAGAAATTTCACCACTGTCTTAGCATCAGCAGTATGGCATGGAATAGCTTCAACCCACTTCGAGACATAATCCACAGCTACTAGGATATATTGGTTTCCATGGGATGAGGGAAAAGGGCCCGTGAAATCTATGCCCCAAACATCAAAAAGTTCCACCTCAAGAATACCTTTCTAAGGCATCTCATGCTTTCTAGAGATGTTTCCCATCCTCTAACAGGGGTCACAATGGGAACAGAAGTGGTGGACATTTTTATGTAGAGTGGGCCAAAGAATCCACACTCTAATATCTTCGCAGCTGTTCTTGTAAAACCATGATGGCCACCCGCCTCTTTAGCATGACAGAATTCTAATACACTCTGGATCTCCTCATCTGGAAGGCATCACCTTATCAAACCATCAGCACAGATCCTAAACATATAGGGATCCTCCCAGATATAGTGGCAGGCTTCTGATAAGAATTTCTTTTTCTGATTGTAGCTGTAATCGTGAGGAATCAACCCAGAAGCAATAAAGTTCGCCAAATCCGCATACCAAGGTTCTTTTACCTTTCCAATCATGAACACCGTCTCATCAGGAAAGGATTCGTTGATTGGGATTCCATCATCAGGGATGTCAAGCCTAGATAGGTGATCAGCAACTCCGTTCTGCTTCCCCTTTTTATCTACAACTTCCAAATTAAATTCCTGGAGAAGTAAGATCCACCTCAAAGTCTTGGTTTCGATTCATTTTTCTGAAAAAGATACTTAAGGGCCGAATGATCGGTGTGGACAATCACCTTGCTTCCTAGCAGATATGGTCGAAACTTATCTAGCGCGAATACCACAGCTAACAACTCCTTTTCTGTAGTAGTATAATTTTTCTGCGCGTCTATCAAGGTCTTGCTAGCATAGGTGATTACTTTCAGCATCTTATATTTCTTCTGACATAGTGCGGCGCCAACAGCAAAGTCGCTCGCATCCGTCATGATCTCAAACGGTTCTGACCAGTCTGGTGGGACCACAATTGGAGCTGAGCAGAGCTTATATTTGATGGTCTGAAAGGCTGTCAAGCACTCCTCAGTGAACTAGAACTTGATATCCTTCTGACGTAAGTCTGACAGGGGCTTAGCAATCTTTGAGAAGTCCTGAATAAATCTCCTATAGAACCCTGCATGACCAAGGAATGATCTAACATCCTTCACTGAAGTCGGTGGGGGAAGCTTTTCTATCACCTCCACCTTAGCTTTATCGACCTGAATGCCCTCCTTAGAAACCTTGTGACCCAGTACAATACCTTCCCGTACAATAAAATGGCACTTCTCCCAGTTTAGTACCAGATTCGTCTCTTCACATCTTCCCAATATCTTATCCAACTGTTCCAGGCACACCTCGAAACTCTGTCCATAGACTGAAAAGTCGTCCATAAAAACTTCAATGCTTCTCTCAATGAAGTCATTGAAGATGGCCGTCATACATCTCTGGAAAGTTGCAGGAGCATTACAGAGGCCAAAAGGCATCCTCCTATATGCAAACGTCCCATATGGACAGGTAAATGTTGTTTTCTCTTGATCTTCTCGGGCAATGGGGGTCTGGAAATATCCACTGTAGCCGTCGAGGAAGCAGTAGAACTCTTGGCCGGCTAACCGCTCAAGCATCTGGTCGATGAATGGGAGTGGGAAATAGTCCTTCCTTGTGGCGTTGTTGAGGCGACAGTAGTCAATACACATTCTCTACCCTGTCGTCTGCCTCTGGGGAACCATCTCCCCCTTCTCATTTGGAATTGCCATGATCCCTCCTTTCTTTGGGACAACCTAATCTAGAGACACCCACGGGCTGTCAGATATCGGGTAGATAATGCTTGTATCAAGAAGCTTCAGCACTTCAGCCTTGACCACCTCCTTCAGATTGGGATTTAATCTTCTATGGGGTTGTCTCACTGCCTTATAATTATCCTCCATATAGATCCGGTGAGTGCAGAACCCGGGATTGATCCCTTTGATATCAGCAACTGACCACCCTATGGCACTTTTATGATTCTTTAGCACCTCCAGAAGTCTAGTTTCCTGCGAAATAGACAAAGATGCAGAGATAATAACAGGCAGGGTGCTACCCTCTGCCAAGAAACATATTTAAGATGGGAAGGGAGAGATTTGAGTTCAAGGGTAGGAGGCTTCTCTATTGAAGGGATAGGCCTTTGAATGGGTCGATCCAACTTTTCTACAGGTGGGGAGGAGGAGCGAAAATATGACTTCCCTTGATTTAGCTGCTGGACGACCAAGGCCATCTCAAAGCTTTCTTTGTCATCTTCACTGGATTGACTCAATACCTACTCTAAAATGTCAGAATACTTAAACAAAGACTTAGAAGTATCAGAACTCCTATGGATGTAGTCATCCTCAAGATCATAAAAATTCTCAATTAAATCAGCAGAGAAAACAGCATGAGAAGAAGTATTTTTCTGCATCATCGTATTAATATCAAAGCTTACTTCTTCATCATGGAATTTCAAGGTAATCTTTCCCTTGTCAACATCTATAACAGTCTTTGCAGTTCTAAGGAAAGGTGTTGGGGTAAAACCTAACGGCAAGTGTACCGGTCAATTCTAGCAAGTTTTAATAGAGGGAATTCCCTAAGTATTGAACCAGAGGAGGCGATGTGTCTAGTTTAAATCTTTATTAAACAAATTAAAACAGGAAATTGGGGTTTGATTCGATGATAATTAGAAACTGTAAACAGAATGCAAACAATAACAAGCAGGAAAATAAATGTTGTGAAACTGATTTGGAAAGGAGATCCCGGTTTACTACTGCACCCTAAATCTGTGATTCCTATCCCTAAGTGATTTATAAGATAATTCTGAGTAAAACCCTAAAACAAAGATAATTTACCTCCGGTCTCCCGCTTAGCAAATACTAGTTAGCAAAGACTGAATTTTAACTCTCGTTACAAACCCACTGTTTACTAACCGCCTAAAGATCAGTCTAGTTTATTGGTCGATTAGCAATTTAGAGGAATTACCGTCTCTAGACTAACCGGTTATTTTCCTGTATTCAATTGAAAGCCGCAGTCGTCACATATAATCTAACAAAATACTAATCCTTATAATTGGCCAAATTATAAAGATTAAAGAAATTAAGCAAGGAAAATAACTTTACTCAATCAAATTGCATTAAATCACAAAGGAACAGGAATAGTCAATTTAGGGATACATAGCAAACCGAAATCTAAAGGAAACTACTCAGCCATTGACATGTTTACAATAAGCAAAATTGTATGAGTAATTATAGAGAACAAGAAGGAACTCTGTTGAGACTTCTGGAGAAGTCTCCGTGGTGAACTTTCTGCTCTGCTCCAAACTCCAAACCAGACTCAAACTCCAACTTAAACTAATCTCTGTATTGTGACAATTGTGTGCTGTCGAAGTGTCTCTCTCACGTTGGCCAGACCCCTCCTTTTATAACCACAGGAATCTATCTTTAATCTATCTCTAATCTCCTCTAATTAAGTGTCGGATAAAGATATGATACAAATATTAAAGATAAACAACAATTCCGTTATTTCCGAAACCGACTTCTGGCGCTCCGCTTGTATTGGTCTGGGTTTGCAAGGTAGGACGCAAACCCGGACCACGTCTAAAAAGAGGCAGAAGGGTCTCACCTTGGGATGGTCCGGGTTTGCAAAGTAGGACACAAACCCGGACCGCATCTGAAATTGGGCAGAAGGGTCTCGCCTTGGGATGGTCCGGGTTTGCAAAGTAGGACACAAACCCGGACCGCATCTGAAATTGGGCAGAAGGTTCTGCGACGAGGTGGTCTGGGTTTATAAACCCAGCTGCAAACCCGGACCCTCAAAAAAGCACAACTGTGGTCAATGAAAATCTGTATTTGACTCTGGTTTGACTTCCCATGTTGCTCTAACCCCTAAAATCTTCATTTAAGCACTTTGTTGAGTATTTTATCCTGAAAACATATAAAATCGATCATTGGAGACAAATATAACAATGAAGAGTAATTAAAGCATTAAAGAGGAAAGTTAATGTCATAATGTAGAAAATTAAGCATGAATTAGTCTAGTAAACTTAGACAAATTCCTGACTTATCAACTTCCTCACACTTAATCTTTGCTTGCCCTCAAGTAAATAAAAACATACTGAAATCCTACAGAAGGGAGTCGTCAGTTTAGAACTGTGCACAAGGAGATCTAATAATGAAAAGCAGTCATAAAGAACAATGATCCACACTTGCAGGTTTTCATAAACAGTGAATTGAGAAGTATTTTGCAAAGGCTTAAGACACAAAGTAAAACCACCTGACCCCAATTTCACTCAGGGACTACTTTCCAATTAACTTTCCACAATCCATGGACGACAAGGGGTGAGAAGTAATATCTTATTCCATATTACCTTTCATCACCACGTACTCATAATCAAGGAAGACTTTGCACTTTGCATTTGAAATTAATAAATTTCTTCAACTTTCTAAACAAGCATTAGCTTTCTCTTTTATATCCCTCAGACTTTTCTCTCCATTCATGTAGCGGTGTTGGGTCTTCTATCCTAGATCAGATGACCTTAGGTAGATGGGTGATGAGGCTCCCCGAGGACTTAATTACCAAATGGGCGAGGCCTGTTTTCTGGGTTAAAAGTTCGATTAGAGGAGTACCTTGCCTTTGTCCTTCCTTCCTTTCATTCAATAATTATTCCCAAAGTCCCCAAGTGAAATCAAAGACAAATAGTTATACTAATAGGCTTAACTTTTTAGTGAAAAAATAGACAAGCATTAAACAAAACTGTACATACAAGCAGTGCAACCAGAATTCCTACAACTGTTTTCCAGCTTCGATCTCACAAGAACCAGTGCTACTCGTGCGGTGTTCCAAACCAACTGTTTTCCAGCAAAAATATTGTGCAAATGGAATGATAGTCTTAAAAGAAAATTTGTTCAAAATTAGCACATTCGAATGTGACTGAGCATGAATATGAGCATGTGTAATTTCTCTTCCTCACACTTAAAACTTAGCAATGCCCTTATTGCTTCATGAAAATGATTAAGACGGAAGGAAAACAAAAATTTGTAGAAAACAACGTTCGAAAAATAAAAGAAGTTAGAAAATCACGCCCCTGGAGTATGGCGAGGACAACGTCCTCACACTTATGTAAAACAGCGGGGTGTTGAATTCTGCAGAAAATTCGACAGAGTTTCCTTTGGATTTCTCAATACCTCACACGCATCAAAAAGCAGACCTGTAGCTCAAGAAATATAACCAAAGCCAACACGAACTTACAGAACAGTAAGTGTAGGAGTGACACATCATAGTTAAGCGACAGTCGTAATGAAACAAGTAGTAGTCGAATCCAAAGCAGGATAGAAATACAACCCAAAGAAAAAATATCTCAGAAGCAACGACGAAAATAAAAACACATCAAAATATCTGAAAAGGGTAGAGAATGAAATAACCCAAGTTCTCAAAATCCTAGGGATGTGGTGGAGGCTGTGACTGTGTCCCATACGGAAGATGCCAAGCCTCCATACGGGTGAAGCGAGCATCATAATCAGCCATCCGCGCATCCTGGCGAACCTCAGCAGCGTGGCGACGCGCCTCCAAGGATGTCAGATGGACCCCATAGTTCTGAACCTGAGTGGACAGATCGTCAAGGCGCGAGCCAAACTCATCAAAGCGGGTAGTACACACCCCCTGCCAATCTCTAAACTCTGTCATCAACTCCTCAAAACCTGGCATCGGACCCGCAGCAGGCCCATCAGCACCCCTAATCTGTGAAGGTCCGGCCTCATTGGCACTAGCAGACCGGGCAGCTCTCTCACCCGGTCGGGCACGACGGTGCTTTACCCACCCGTCTCCTATCTTCTCCCACTGAAAGCGGTGCATAGAAGTCATGTCCAAGGGAGGTGCGGGGTGCTGAGGCCGCTCATCACTGAAGTCAACCCTAGCCTTCACAAACAAAAACTGTAGAAAGTGCGGGAAAGCAAGGGAAGCAGTACAGTCCACATCCATAATCCTTAGAAAATGCTCAAAAACCACTGAATGGAAAACAATAGGACAAGCACCATGTGAAAATTCATCATCCATCAAATGTCACAGAAAGAAACAATCCACAGCAATCAGATCAGCACACTCTCTCGGTCGAACATTATGCATAATAATGGCTAGAATCAAGCGCTCGATCGGGGTGTGCAATTTATCCCCTGTCACCACCTGCTTATCCCTCAAAGACCGTCTTTGACGGTTTGGTACCTCAGGGTCATTAACCACCGGACTCAAATAATGCTCCTTTGCCCTTTTTCTATCATGGTCCACATGATGCAGGGCTTCTCTAAAAGCATCAATAGCAAATCTTTCATTCACCCCAAAATATCAATAATGTCTGAAGATGCTAAACGGAGGATTTTCCCTTTGACCCGTGAGAAAATCACATTAAAATTATCCTCCTTCTCAGCATTAGCATAAAACAATTTAACCAATCTTGGGCAATAACACCCCCACCAAGATGCAACAATCTTCCCCAACCCTTAGCCTCAAACACATTTTGTAAATCAAATTCAGTAATCAACTCCTCAGACACTGACCTCTCCGGAATAATTTTCCGGTCCTTGACGTTGTACCAATCAAACGCCGCATCACTGATGAAATCGGAGCGCACCGATTCTCGGAACTGAACTGGTGGCGGCGGTGCAGGCGCAGGTGCGGCCGATGTCGAGGCAACAGCTGTAGATCGGCGTGTTCGCTTGGGTGCCATAGTACTCACAAGAACAATTGAAGAAATATTTGTGCGACGGTTCGACTAGGTAAGTAATGCGGAAATTTAAGTGTGTCAAATCGGGAACGAATGCAAGGCTAGGATGTGGTGGCGATGGAGTAGTAATGTGGATGTGAAAAACACGGGTCCGGATTGGAGATGAGGACGTACAGGTGATGGTGTTGACGGCGACAGTGGGGGCAAGGTTGGGGCTAGGTAAAATGGCAGAACCGTAGTGGGCGGGTTAGTAGCCGTGACGGAAACGGCGAAGTGGAGTGGTGGCGGTGAATTAGTCGGGTGAGTGGCGTGAAGGTGATGGAGTGGTTGTGTGGTGATGCAGAAGTGGATAAGTGGTGATGGCGGTGGATTAGTCGGGACGGAGACGGTGAAGCTAGGTCGGGGCGAAAACAATGGCGGAAACGGAGTGGATTGGAACCGCAAGGCGCAAGTGGTGGTGAGGGTTTGGGTCGAGCTGGGATTAGTGGTGGTGTTGTGGTGAAGCAAGCCTGGGACTGGAACAATGGCTAAAAACAGGCGAGGTCGGGAGTTTGGAAGCGGCGCGAGGTTGATGGTAGTAGATTAGGGATTGAGAATTCACGGCGCCCTTCTTGTTACCTGCAACAATCGGGTCCGGGTTTGCAAAGTAAGACACAAACCCGGACCACACGTTAATTGAGCCAGTACTTTCTCCGCTTATGCGGTCCGGGTTTGCAAACCCATACTCAAACCCGGACGACCACCAAAACTCGACAGTAAGTAGTGTGCTTATGCGGTCTGGGTTTGCAAACCAGCGCGCAAACCCGGACGACCCCCAAATCATGACAGTAGCCTCGCCCAGCTATAGGTCCGGGTTTATAAATCCAGCTCCAAACCCGGGCAACCCTTAAAAGTGGCCAGAAACTCATATTGATAATAGACGTCCCTCCAAACTCCTGAATTCACCTTCAAAACCATGTAAAACTAAACAAAACATGTCTAACAAACACGTTTGTCCAACAATAAAGAATGAAAAACAATAAAACTTACGAGAAATAAACAAAAACCACAATAATAAAACTCACAAAACTGGGTTGTCTCCCAGCCAGCCGCCCGTGTTTTCGGTCTTTGGCTAGACCGTGCATTGGATAATCAGTATGGAGGATCAAAGACCGTGATCACCGCATGGACTTCAGCAATATCATCACTGAGATAATGCTTCAGCTGAGACCCGTTGACTTTGAATGTTTCCCCTTCTGTATTGATTAAACCGATGGCTCCATAGGGCGAGACATTTGTGACTGTAAACGGTCCAGACCAATGAGACTTCAACTTCCCTGGAAACAATTTCAGACGGGAATTGAATAAAAGAACCTCGTCTCCAACGTGAAACTCACGCTTGACCAATAGCTTATCATGCCACCTCTTCGTTTTCTCCTTATAAAACTTGGCGTTCTCATAAGCGTCCTCTCTAAACTCCTCGAGATCACACAGCTGTAACTTACGCTTCTCACTGGCCTTTTGCAGATCAAAATTCAATGCCTTGAGTGCCCAAAAAGACTTGTGCTCCAGCTCCACTGGTAAGTGACATGCCTTGCCAAAAACCAACTTGTACGGGGACATACCTAAAGGTGTCTTAAATGCAGTGCGGTATGCCCACAAGGCGTCATCCAACTTAAGGGACCAGTCTCGCCTCTAGACGTGACAGATTTCTGGAGGATCCACTTAATTTCCCTGTTGGTGATCTCGGCTTGCCCGTTCGTCTGTGGATGATACGGAAGAGAAACCTTATGTCGCACACCATATTTCTGTAGAAGAGCCTCAAACTGTTTGTTGCAGAAGTGTGTACCCCCGTCACTGATGATCGCAGTGGAACACCGAAACGGGTAAAGATATTCCTCTTAAGAAACTTGAGACCACTCTTGCATCATTGGTCGGCGCTGCTATCGCTTCAGCCCACTTGGTGACATAATCAACTGCTACCAAGATGTAGAGGTTACCTTGAGAGGATGGGAACGGTCCCATGAAATCAATATCCCATAGATCGAACGGCTCAACCTCCAGGATCGAATTCAAAGGCATCTCATGACGTCTGGATAGATTCCCCTGCCTCTGACATTGATCACAGGTGGAGACAAACTGATAACAGTCCTTATGCAGATTCTTCCAGAAGAAGCCGGCCTCCAAAACTTTCGCGGCTGTCATAGCCGGACCAAAATGACCCCCTGCTTCTCTAGAATGGCAGTGTGTTAGGATGTCTCTAGCTTCATTCTCAGATACACAACGACGGATCATACCATCTGCACAGACCTTGAACAGAAACGGGTCGTCCCAAAGGTAGTGGTTGACCGTGGAGAAGAACTTCTTCTTCTGCTAATATGACAACTCTGGAGGAACGATGCCCTTGGCTAGGTAGTTTGCAATATCAGCGTAACAAGGGTCCGTGGAATGACCGATCATGAAGACATACTCATCAGGGAAATACTCATTGATTGGCCTGCCATCATCAGGAACTTCCATACGGGATAAGTGATCCGCCACTCCGTTCTGCGCTCCCGGCTTATCTCAAATCTCAATGTCAAATTCTTGCAAAAGTAAAATCCATCGGATCAAACGAGGTTTAGCATTAACCTTTCCAAAGAGATACCTGAGAGCAGAATGGTCGGTGTGCACGATGACTTTGCTGCCAATGATGTATGGTCGAAACTTATCGCAAGCAAAGACAATCGCCAACAGCTCCTTCTCCGTCGTGGCGTAGTTCTTCTGCGCCTCATTCATAGTCTTACTCGCGTAGTAAACTATTCTTAACACCTTGTCGTGCCTCTGACCCAAAGCTGCTCCCAATGCGTAATCACTAGCATCACACATAATCTCAAAAGGCAACGACCAATCAGGAGCAACAATAATAGGTGCAGAAATCAATTTAGCTTTGAGCAAATTAAACGCATCTAAGCACTCCTTTGTAAACTCAAATTTAGCATCCTTAAGTAATAAATCACAAAGAGGCTTAGAGATCTTAGAAAAATCCATAACAAAGCGCCTATAAAAACCTGCGTGACCGAGAAAACTTCGAACATCCTTTACCGAAGATGGTGGTGGCAACTGCTCTATGACTTCAACCATCGCCTTGTCCACCTCGATCCCCTTCTTAGAAATCTTGTGCCCGAGCACGATGCCTTCCTACACCATGAAGTGGCACTTCTCCCAATTGAGCACTAGGTTAGTTTCCCTGCATCTAGATAAGATCAAATCCAAGTATCTCAAGCATACATCAAATGTCGGTCCAAAAATAGAAAAATCATCCATAAAGACTTCAATGCACTTTTCAATAAAATCAGCAAAGATAGCAGTCATGCAACGTTGAAAAGTACCAGGTGCATTACATAAACCGAAAGGCATGCGACGATAAGCATAAGTACCATATGGACATGTAAAAGTAGTTTTCTCTTGGTCCTCCTTAGCTATTGGAATTTGAAAATAACCAGAGTAACCATCTAAGAAACAGTAATATTCTTGCCCTGCAAGCCTCTCTAGCATCTGATCAATAAATGGAAGGGGGAAGTGGTCTTTCCTAGTGGCGGCATTTAACTTCCTATAATCAATGCAAACTCTATGCCCAGTAATAGTACGCTGAGGAATTAATTCACCTTTATCATTAGGAACTACAGTTAAGCCCCCTTTCTTGGGTACTACCTGAGTAGGACTTACCCATTCACTGTCAGAGATTGGATAGATTATACCTGCATCCAGTAGCTTGATAACCTCCTTCTTGACTACCTCTTTCATGTGCGGGTTCAGTCGCCGCTGGGGCTGTCTCAATGGCTTGTAATCCTCCTCAAGATAAATGCGGTGGGTGCAGAATGTAGGAGCAATGCCTTTGATATCAGCAATGGACCATCCTAGCGCCTCTTTGTTCCTCCTCAAAATCTGCAACAATGCTTCCTCCTGTTCATCAGTTAAAGCATTAGATATAATAACAGGTAAATCAGTAGGAGGAACTAGGAAAGCGTATTTAAGATGATTAGGAAGCGGTTTAAGTTCAAGCGAAGGTGGTGATTCCACAGAAGGAGCTAGCGTCTTTGGAACTCGGTCCAGCGGTTCCTCCTCGATCCTGTGGTTCTTCCTATATGGTCTCCCAGCAGAAGCTGAAACGCTGTAGTAGAAACCTCGGAGTCATCATGAGTGGTCTCTATGGAATCCACCAAACACTTTTCCCACGCATCCAGCTCTATGGGGCTGTAAGAATAATCCTGCATCAAAGTGTCAATACAATCTAAACTAAAGCAGGCATGAACATCAGAAGGGTGAGTGGCAGCCTTGGTCATGTCAAAAACAAGCTGCTCATCATGTAAACGCAGAAATCTTCCCCCCTTCAACATCAATAAGGGTCCTTGCGGTTCGCATGAACGGTCGACCAAGAATAAGTGGTACTACCTTGTCTTCCTCCATGTCTAAAATAACAAAATCAGCAGGAAAAGCAAAAGTACCGACTGAAACAATTAAATCTCTAACCACACCTCTAGGTAGGATAATCGACCTATCAGCTAATTGCAAAGTTATTCGTGTAGGTTCACATTCTCCTAAACCAAGCTTCAAATACATAGATAATGGCATCAAATTAATACTTGCACCTAAGTCACATAAACCCTTACCACAATTCACATTACCTATTGCGCAAGGTATGACCGGAGTACCTGGATCATCAAGCTTAGGTGGAAGCTTCTTCGAAAGCACAGCTGAAACGCTCTCAGTAAGCTGCACAGTATCCTTCTCCACTAAGGACCGTCTGTTGGACAGGATGTCCTTCATAAACTTCGCATATATAGGCATCTGTTTCAAAGCTTCAGAAAAAGGAATGTTAATGGTCAGTTTCTTAAAAATAGTCAAAAACTTACAAAACTGCTCATCCAAGTCTCTCTTCTTCAACCGGTTTGGAAAAGGAACTGGCGCTTCAGCAACTGCGCGTCGTGGAGGTGTGGAAGTCTTAGTAGTCTTGCTAATCGCCACCTCCTCTACAGCTGGTGGTTCCTCCTGAGAACCTGCTGGTGCAATTTCTTCGTTCTACTCAACATTGGGGAGAGGGACCTCAACCTCAGGGACCACCGGGTCAAGCTGTGTACCACTCCTCAACGTGATAGCCTTGGCATGCTCTCTCGGATTCTGCTCCGACTGACTAGGCAAGGAACCCAAAGGACGCTGAGCTAACTGCTGAGATACCTGAGACAGCTGAGTTTCGATATTCCTATTGAAAGTCCTCTGGTCATTATTGAAGGTTCTCTACTCCTGATTGAAGGCTTCCAGCTCATTAAACTTCTTCGTGTTAACCGAGATGAAATCATTCATCCTGGCCAGAACTGCATCCATACTAGAAGACGCTCCAGCCCTTGAATTTTGTGCTTGCTGATTCTGCAGTGGCTGCTTCTGATAGGAAGGATTGTACTGCTGCTGGGGCCTCTGATTGTAATTGTTGTTACCACCAGCTTGGTAACGGTTCTGCTGTTGAGCTTGGTAACCTGGATTTCCTTGATTCCCAAAATAATTACCCGGTCTGTTACCAACATAGTTCACTGCCTCTTCTTGTGGTGGAGAACACTGGCACATGTTAGAAGCTCTACCACAGTACTCGCACGGTGGATAAACCTCAGGAGCTGCTGCACTGGACTATGGATTCATAACTGCACACATACGCTCAAACTGCTTCGACATTGCTTCTATCTTGGCAGCCAAGAAAGTGTTTGAATCTACTTCATAAACCCCAGCTGGTTTCTTCGGTGCAGCTTCTCCGGCTCTTGTACCTCCCCACTGATTAGCTGCTGTAGTAATAGTCTCTAGCAGCTCTTTAATCCGTGTAATGGGCAGCTCCATCAAACTACCTCCAGCACAAGTGTCAACCAACAACCGGCTAGACGGATCCAAATCCTTGTAAAAGGACTGCAGTATAACCTCTTCACCTAGTCCGTGATGTGGTACCTTCCTTACTATCCCCTTAAAACGCTCCCAAGCTTCAGACAAGGACTCACCAGTGAACTGTTTGAAGTTTGTAATTTCTCCTCTCATGGTCAGCATCCGACAGGGTGGGAAGTACTTTGCCAAGAATGCATTAGCCAGCTCTTCCCAAGTAGTGATACTGTCAGGCGTCAGCGAGTTTAACCATTCAGCCGCTCTATCCCTCAGAGAGAATGGAAACAGAGTGAGCCGGGCCACCTCCTGCGAAGCTGGTGTCGAACACGCTCCTACCAATCTCAGGAATGTAGTGAGATGAACATTCGGATCTTCAGTGACCGTCCCGCTGTACTGAGGCGCGTTCATCACCATGGTCACATAATGAGTCTTGAACTGCCACTGCACTCCTGCTGGTAGCGCAGGAATCACAATTGGCGACACCAACCCCTCAACACTTGGGCGGGTGTAGTCCCTCATCTGCCTCTCGTTATTCGCCATGTTCACTGCTGGTTGAACTTCTGGACCCTCTTCAATAACAGGTGGTTCGAGCACCCCCTCCTCAACCGGTGGATCCAGGTTCAAGTCTCTTCGAAGCTGTCTCGCAAACCTCTCGATCTCAAGATTGAGTTTGAACTCCGGTTCTCCTGCAGAACGGGTTTTACCATAAAGCGAGAGTTAGTAAACTGAAGTGAAGAAAGCGTAAATTAAAAGAACAATAGCAATAGAAATTAAACAATAAAAACCAGAGAAAGATAAAAAGAAATAAACTCATAAAACATAAAAATCCTAATTACTCAACACAAAATATTCAAATAAAGAAATAAAATCTGGAAGATAAAAGAATATCTAAAACAAAATCAAAACAAAAATTAAAAACAGATTAGAGATGAAACAAAATAACTAAAGCGATTAGTCTATCCCGAACTAATAACTATACTAATCAAAAATCAAAACACGGAACAGACGTAACCGAACAAATCACGCTGACAAAAGAAAAATAATAACAAAAACAAAATAAATTAAACGGAATAAAAGAATAATAGAAAATCAAAAACAAAATCAGAACATGAAAATGACCAACCTATTCTAACCTATGAACTACTGGAATCAAAAGAAAAGTAACGGTAGTGACTCGAACAAAATAAATAAAGAAAAGAAAATAATGGAAGATAAATAAAGAAAAAAAAAACAGAATAAATAAGATAAAGATTAAACTAAATAACCGTGCCTCCCCGGCAACGGCGCCAAAAACTTGTTGGGGTAAAACCTAACGGCAAGTGTACCGGTCAATTCTAGCAAGTTTTAATAGAGGAAATTCCCTAAGTATCGAACCAGAGGAGGCGATGTGTCTAGTTTAAATCTTTATTAAACAAATTAAAACAGGAAATTGGGGTTTGATTCGATGATAATTAGAAACTGTAAACAAAATGCAAACAATAACAAGCAGGAAAATAAATGTTGTGAAACTGATTTGGAAAGGAGATCCCGGTTTACTACTGCACCCTAAATCTGTGATTCCTATCCCTAAGTGATTTATAAGATAATTCTGAGTAAAACCCTAGAACAAAGATAATTTACCTCCGGTCTCCCGCTTAGCAAATACTAGTTAGCAAAGACTGAATTTTAACTCTCGTTACAAACCCACTGTTTACTAACCGCCTAAAGATCAGTCTAGTTTATTGGTCAATTAGAAATTTAGAGGAATTACCGTCTCTAGACTAACCGGTTATTTTTCTGTATTCAATTGAAAGCCGCAGTCGTCACATATAAGCTAACAAAATACTAATCCTTATAATTGGCCAAATTATAAAGATTAAAGAAATTAAGCAAAGAAAATAACTTTACTCAATCAAATTGCATTAAATCACAAATGAATAGGAATAGTCAATTTAGGGATACATAGCAAACCGAAATCTAAAGGAAACTACTCAGCCATTGACATATTTACAATAAGCAAAACTGTATGAGTAATTATAGAGAACAAGAAAGAAATCTGTTGAGACTTCTGGAGAAGTCTCCGTGGTGAACTTTCTGCTCTGCTCTGCTCCAAACTCCAAACCAGACTCAAACTCCAACTTAAACTAATCTATGTATTGTGACAATTGTGTGTTTTCGAAGTGTCTCTCTCACGTTGGCCAGACCCCTCCTTTTATAACCACATGAATCTATCTTTAATCTATCTCTAATCTCCTCTAATTAAGCGTCGGATAAAAGATATGATACAAATATTAAAGATAAACAACAATTCCGTTATTTCCGAAACCGACTTCTGGCGCTCCGCTTGTATTGGTCCGGGTTTACAAGGTAGGACGCAAACCCGGACCACGTCTAAAAAGAGGCAGAAGGGTCTCGCCTTGGGATGGTCCGGGTTTGCAAAGTAGGACACAAACCCGGACAGCATCTGAAATTGGGCAGAAGGCTCTACGACGAGGTGGTCCTGGTTTGACTTCCCATGTTGCTCTAACCCCTAAAATCTTCATTTAAGCACTTTGTTGAGTATTTTATCCTGAAAACATATGAAATCGATCATTGGAGACAAATATAACAATGAAGAGTAATTAAAGCATTAAAGAGGAAAGTTAATGTCATAATGTAGAAAATTAAGCATGAATTAGTCTAGTAAACTTAAACAAATTCCTGACTTATCAAAAGGTCTACCCCGGATCAGAGGTACCTCAACATCCTCATCCATGTCGAGGATCACAAAATCAGCTGGGAAGAAAATTTTACCCACACTAACAACTACAATTTCTACCATACCTCTTGGTGTGATCGATGATCTATCAGCTAACTGGAGTCTGAAATGAATGGGAACGAGCTCACCCGCATGAAGCTTTTTGAACATGGTGTATGACATCAGGTTGATGCTCGCTCGTAGATCGCAGAGACCGTATCCGCAATCCATGTCTTCAATCGAGCAGGGGATAATGGGCTGACCAGGATCACCACGCTTTGGAGGCAGCTTCTGTAAGATAGCTGCTGAACAGGTTTCGGTTAGCTGAATGGTGTCATTCTCCTTGTATTTCCTCTTATTCGAAATCAGATCATTCACAAATTTAGCATAATTTGGCATCTGCTTAATCACATCAATAAGAGGAATATTGATAGTCAGCTTTAGAAAGACGTCTAAAAATTTTCCAAATTGTTCATTAAGGTCTCACTCTTTGAGACGGTTTGGAAAAGGAAGTTCTTTTGCAAGTGTCTTTCCTTTTGTATTTTTAACAGCAGTTGTATGTGAGGAAGAAGGAATAGGAGCCTGGGTCTCCTCATGTACTACCTCAGGAGGGGCGGGATGCCCTGATGGTGCACCGGCAGTATTAGAAAGGGGCTCGGTCTCCTCTTCAGTATGGTCTCCTGCCACTTTGTCTTTGATTAAATTCCTTCCACTATTTAGGGTAAATACTGCCAATTTTCCAGAATCCTCGCAATCTGAGACCGATATTGCCTTCAACTGTTCCTTTGGATTGGTTTCTGCTTGGGAAGGCAGTGATCCAGAAGGTCTCTGCTGTAAGAGGAACTGAGTCAACTGGCTCATCGTTCTCTGCATCTCTACTATGGCATTCTCTAATTTTTGATTGATTACAGTTTGCTGTTGCTAAGAAGCCATCAAGTTATCCACCATCTCCTTCAGATTGGCATTGTGTTGAGCTCAGTGATGTTTACTGAGCCTGATACTGCTGTGGCCTGAACTGATTATACTGAGGCCTAGCAAAGCCTGGTGGTCCTCCCTTGTTCGTCCTCTGAGGTTGCATCTGATGTGAATTTAGTGCATTGTTCGGATTCCCGTACCTGAGGTTTTGGTACTGATTCTACACCCAGGGTTGCCTGCTGTTGAATTGTCCTATGACATTCGCCTCCTCAGTTTGCCTTATTTCGGCTACCAGTGGGCAGTCCTGGTAATCATGTGCATCACCACACTGAGAGCAGCAGAGTTCGTCGGCACTTGCAGAGACTTTCTTGGCCGATTGCTTGGAGGTTGGCCCCATTGTGAGCTGTTCGAGCATTTTTGCCATGCTTCCTATCGTGGTTTTCAGTTGTGCTTGCTCGGCGGCTATCTGTTCTATCATCGGGTCCTGAGCTCGGCTGGAACTGTGAGATATTGAGAATACTCTTCCTCCAGTGTTGCTCCATTGGCGAAGCTCCTCACAGTAAGATTCCATGGCTGCCATGAAATCTTCCCCGCTTTTTGCTAGTAGGTTCCCTCCTAGAGCGGCTCTCACCTCGCCTCTGATTTCATCTTTTAACCCGTGGAAGAATCCTTGGGCCAATGAGGTGATATTCTGACCATGGTGAGGGCACTGACGGAGTAGTTCTTTGAATCGGTCCCACGCCTCACATATTGTCTCACTACCCAGCTGTCTGAATGCCATCAGATCGGCAATCATCTGTCGTGTCTTGGAGATGGGGATGTATTTCTCGTAAAATTTATCCGTCATCTGCTCCCAGGAGGTAATGATGCCTGGTGGTAGTTTATGGAACCACTTTGAAGCTTCTCCTGATAGACTGTGGTAGAACAGGCTTAGTCTGGCATATTCTTCCAGGCCTTGTGATAAGCCAAGTGAATCCAAGTGCACCAGTAATCGATGTACGTGGTCTAATGCATCAGCTTTGTCGGCTCCTGAAAAGGTTCCTGCAGGGTGATTTCGAACCGCATTGGATTGATGAGGAGGTTTTATCTTCTGCCAATCTGTCATTAGCTCTGTAGTTAGGTCTGGTAGAACCACTGGGCCTCTTCTCGGTGTGGCTGGTGGTCTGTTTATTCGCCCCATCATGTATTGGGTGACTGGACCTTCTCCGAGCTGGTCGTAGTTTGCTGCCATGTTGAAATCGAGTTGTCTTCTTGCTCTCAGAGCTTGGAGGTAGACTCTCTCGATTTCGGGGTCGAAGTCTGTATCTGGTGGACCAGATGAACGCGTTCTGCGCATCCACTAGGCACTTGTAACAGCAATAGAGAAAGGAACGAAATGTGTTAAATTTAGAACTAAAGTAACCAAAGGAATACTAAAAATAAAATTTACGAAACGACTAAGACAAACGAACTTATAGTACTTGAAAATTAAATGACAAAAAAATTGTAAACTGAAATTAAATGGCAGTAATGAGAAACTATTGTATAAAATGGTACATAAATAAATTGCAGGAATTTAAATGACAAAGAAATTTAAATGATAGTAATTTAAATGACAGAACTTAAATAAGGGGAATTCAAATAACAATTAAATAAAGAAACAGAATTTAAATAACAGAAATAAAATTACTGAAAATAAATAACTGAAATTTAAATGGTAGAATTTAAATGACAGAATTTAAATAACAGGGGAATAAATAGCTGGAAATTAAAATGACAAAATTAAATAACTGAAATATTAAATGACAATAACAAAAAAATAAAAAATAAACAGATTAAACAACACAGAAGTACAATAAACAGTAAATATAGATAGCAGACAAAAATAACAGAATTTCAAAACAAAATAAAAATAATAAACCAAAATTATAAACTGAATTACAAAACAAATAAAAATAGCAAGCAAAATAATATAACAGAATAGTGAATTAACCAAGGCTAGGGACTAGACAAAGTCAAGTCCCCAGCAACGGCGCCATTTTGCAAACGATTAATTTGATGTATTAAAAGCTAAGAAATAATCCAAGAAATCAACAAATCAATAGACAGTCGGGTTGCAAAAATCCCGGTCGTAGTAGTATAGCAATTTAGAAGCGACCAGGTGTTAATCCACGGGACTTGATAATGTAAGTCTAGCCTAAGACAATGGTTAATTCAAAAGGGGTTGTTTTTGTTTCAGGGATTTAAATAAATAAAAAGAATGAAACAATTAAAATAACAGTCGGGAAAATAGATAAAATAAAGTGATAGATGAATTGGATGAATGGGACTCTAGGTTCAGGTTAAAACCGTTTGATTAATTATGTCTACTAGTTAATTAAAGATAGATTGGCAAAATTCCTAATATTTTCTTAAGAGCTAAATCATAGTCTCAGAAGAACTCGTTCACCAGATATGCAGGGTCTAATCCAGACTCAAGCAGAAACATATATAAACGGATTAAGTACGAGGAATAATTATTTGCGTCTGCAGGAATAATTAATTAATCCAATCAATAATTCCACAGATATACAGATTAATTTAACCGATCTATTTATCACTTGGTCGGATCAAAATAGATTTAGTAAAGCAATTTAATAAACTCATGACATTTATTAAAAAGCGCAAGAATAACATTAATCGTAACAATCCGCAATTAATTAGAACCAGCAAAAATGTAAGTCACATAATTAAAACAAACTGCAATAAACCATCACACAGAGTATATATAAACTACTCACTCATTATTTCAAAAACACAAATAAACGTTAAAATAAATATTAAATGTTATGTAATACTAAGAATGTAACAAGAAATAAATAACATGTATCAAATATAATAAGTTAAGTTTAGAGGAAACCCCTTATTATATTGAACCGGTCCGGTTCATCCTAGATTGGTTCTATCTGAACCGGTTCACCCCCGCCCGATTCAATTCTTGTCGTTCTCGCCTCTGTATTTCCTCACCAACATACTGTTGATTCACAATCTTCCCGATTCGCCCCGTTCTTCTCCCGCCGATGGAAGGAATTTCTCGACGTCGCTCTGCCCCTCCTCACGCCGGTAATTGAATTTCGATGTCGATAAGGCGAACGCAAATGACGATGGTGGATAGCGATGACGATGCGATGGTGGAAGAGTTACGGAAATATTGTGACGGATGCCGGTGTTATGATGTCGGTCCGAGGATGAAGAAACGGTGGCGGTGATGGTGTGGAGAGTGGGGACTGAAGACGATGGTGGTGAGTGGATGGTGTGGAGAGGTTGACACAGTAGTGAAGGGGCGTCGGTGATGAGGCGAGAATAGAGTGGTTACGGCGATGGGTAGTGGCGATGAAATGAAGGCCGTGATGAATGGTATATGGATCTATGAGGATGCAAATATGATGAGTGGTGGCGGGTGATCGATAGATGAAGCGATAGTGAAGCAAGGATGATGCGTGAATGACGACCGTGATGTGGGTCGATGATGACGATGGCGGGAGTCGGTGATGTGTGGTTGATGATGACAGTGGTGTTGGTGAGTTGATGGAGATGACGACGGATGAAAGAGAACGGTGGTGATATGGTGCAGTGCAGGTGTTGATGGTGCGATCTCGTTGCTAAACGAAAAATTGTAGGATAAAACTATATATAAAAAGAATAAAATAATAAACTAAACCTACAACTCTACTACGGGTAGCAAATAATAACCCGGTCAGAGTATAGTGTAAATATATTACGACCAGGAGAATCGTACCCAAGGGACTTATAGAAAACTAGTCCTAATCCGGGCAAAAGCCTATTCTATAACAAAGGGGGAAAAATAAGTGTAAGAAAGAAACTATCTAAAACCTAAACTAAAATAGTATTTATAATGATTCTACCCCAGATTCGAAATGGCAACGTCATAAAAAGACAATTGAACACCAAGGGAAAAGAATAAATTCTGAACCAACCAACTTTTGGTAATGCCGGATACTATGCCGGACCAAATGAACCCGTGAAAGACAAGAATCTTGAATGTGCCGGACATCTTGCACCTGGCATGCCATCCGGGCTTACCAAAATGTCAATTTACTCTTCCAGTTTGAAGCCGAAATAAGCACTCCCAAATCAGTATCGAAAACTAACAATATCTAGGTAATCAACGAACCGAAAAGGGGAGAATTCTAAGCCTTAAATTTCATCCTTTAAGTTATAAAAGACAAATAGAAAGACCACTTGGAATTCCTCAACCTTTCTACCTTACCAAGGTCAGAATTGAAGTACTTGGAAGAAGAAACAACTTCATTCCTAATTTGCAATAAACTCAAAATTCCAAGTCGAACTTATATCTTTTATTGAGTGATCATAGTATGTTTACAAAGAGAATCATTTCTAACCAGAGAAGACAAAGAATTCTACATCACCATCCACACAACTACAAGAAGAGAATACAAAGAGGGAGAAGGAGATGTCAATAGCCTTAACCCGACAAGGTCTTCTTTTTTCTCTTGCGTGGATGGATCCGTAGACTTCTTTGGACACCAACAATGGAGTGAGGCGGAAATATAGAAGTGAATGGAGTGGATTTTGGTATGTTGCAGTGTGTCAAATGATGAAGACTCTCGGCCTATTTATAGGGCTCAATTGTGTCTGTTGCCGGGCGTCGTGCCGGATGAGGAGTAGCCGGCACATGTGAAAAATGTGTCAACTGCTCAACGGTCAAAACCGCAAATATTCGTGCGAAACAGTGCATATGCCGGGTAGGATATACCCGGCATTGTACCCGGCAACAGCTTAATCACCAACGGTCAATAACTGCTATCGCTTGGTCAACCATGGCGACTCTTTACTTATGCCGAATGGAATCTACTCGGCATTGTGTCCGGCAAGGCCTCTTTTCTATTCTGTGCTTATGCCGTGCATAATTTATCCGGCAGGGAGTCCGGCATCAATGAACTTTTGGCTAGAAAATCATCCCTTGCACAGAAAAACATATAAAAACATAAGACTGAACTAATAAAACACTTTAATACCTAATATAGCACAAATAACTTATATATAACCTAATTTAGATAAATATAATACTAAATCTAACACCTAAAATATGATAAGTTTGCGGCTTATCAAGGCCCTACACTTACCTTTTGCTAGTCCTCGAGCAAAACAAGATTAGAAAGGACTAATTACTTATGCACAAAACAGATAAACTCTAGAATGAAATGTAGATAAATATTCTCAACTCTCTGACTCTATTTCACAAGTATCACTTAAACCTCCTTATTCCATCAGAAACATACGAATGGGTATAAAAGCAAAGAATTTTCAAACCCGATCAAAAACTCTTGGGCAATTTTGCATAAGGGATTTTTGTAATCTCTCCTTTTTCGGTTTCCATCACTCAGCTCTATTTTTCAAGAGTTTCTGAATGTGGCCAAGATACTCATCAATGGTTTTTATTATTCAGCCCTATTTTGCAAGGGTTTCTGAATCAACCATGATTTTTTTCTGCATTGAAGAACGGGGAATTTAGGAGAAAAATAAAAGGAAAAACTCTCGTTTCTTGCTTTCATTCTAAGATATTTTTGCAACCTCTAGGAATATAATGCTTTTCCTTTGGAAGAAGATTTTTTTCTTTCTCTTTTTTTTCTTCTTCTTCTTCTTCTCTTTTTTCACAAAAACCCTTTTTAAGATTTTCACCCAAAAGATTTTCACAATTTGAAAAGAGAAGGAAAATAATACCCAGAAGTACATAACGGAAAGAATTAGGAGAAAGATCATATACTCATGTTAATAAAGAGAATCAAAAAGTTAAAAACAGGAATCTATAAGTCATTAGAGAGCTTACCTCTTGAGAGAACAAGCTTTTAGTCATTCCTAATCTTATCTCAATCAGAAACATGCAAAAAGTTTAGTAAAACATTGATAAACTTTAAACTTATTATATCGAATATACTAGTGATTTATTTTCCATATAAAATATATATATATTAAAAATAAAAATATTTTTTTTAAGGGGGGACCCTGCCCTACACTTGGCAGGAACACTGTCCCCAGTGTTCAAAAGAAATATAAAGAAATAAGGAAAGGAAGTGACTCCCCTGCGGTGAAAGAAGACCAGATGCGTGGGGCTGCCCTACACTTAGCCTTCGGCTACTTGGCCGAGTGATCAGAGATCTCGATAGAAACGAAGATCGATCTCGCATACTCCCGTTGATCAACTTAGTGTTGGAGACGGGAGTTGACCAAGTGGTCATAGTTGAGCAAAAAGTTGCTGCATTTGCAACTGCATCGACTTATGCTCCATGCGAATGGTCCAGAACTTTTGCAAGTTCCGCTTCCTCGGGTGGTATAAAATCTTGGAATTCGGTGCTCTAGGTGTGTGGTCGTGCACTAACCATATTTGCCTGCTGAGGAAGAGAGTCCTTGCCATTCGCCGGTGGTTTTTGATTCCATTTGTGCAGGGAGTGCGTTTGTTGGTTTCGTCGTTGCCTTAAGGAACGAAGAAATGGCTTCTTTGTCTCCTGATCGCGGTCAGATAAATCTTCATGAAGATTATGTGATCGGAGATGCATTCACCTTATTTACTTAGGAGGAGCAACAGAAAACGTTATAATATTCGTAATAATAAAAGAAATAATATAATGACATAATTAAAATTATGAAAATACAAGGAAAAATAAAGTTTTGGTTCTGCCGGACATAGTGCCGGGTGACTCTTACCCGGCAGTGGACTTCCTCCAATATTGCCGGGTTTATACAACCCGGCATGTTGCCCGGCGTGAACAAAAATCGAAAAAAATAACTTAATTAAAGACATTAAGTGTAGAAGATAATCAATATAGACGCAAGAGGAGATCATTCCTAACTGTCCCTCCTATTAACGACAAAAGTATTGAGAGAATTTGCGCATGCCGGGTAACATGCCGGATCAACCCCGTCCGGTATAGGACTTCCTCCGAAATGCCGGGTGAAGAACACCCGGCACAATACACGGCACATGCAAACTTGAAATTCAAAATAAAGAATTATAGTATAGGAACTAATATAATAGAGAAATAACGGAAGGGGTAGACAATAATGCATTTAAATTTGTAAAACCCAACAGCGTATGAAATTTTGAAAACAATTTGAACATGCCGGACATGATGCCGGGCCAATCCTGTCCGGCATCGGACTTCCTCCGGGTTTGCCGGGTGACAGATGCCCGGCACTTCGCACAGCACATTCAAATCTGCAAAACTAAGTGCGAAAATAAATTAAAGAATCAAGGAATCAAAGAATCAAAGAATCAAAGAATAAAGAATAGGGAATAAAAAATATGGCGTTTTACCGAAATTAGGACTTGGACTAATTCCAAGTCCCCGGCAATGGCGCCAATTTGCTAAACGAAAAATTGTAGGATAAAACTATATATAAAAAGAATAAAATAATAAACTAAACCTACAACTCTACTACGGGTAGCAAATAAAAACCCGGTCGGAGTATAGTGTAAATATATTACGACCAGGAGAATCGTACCCAAGGGACTTATAGAAAACTAGTCCTAATCCGGGCAAAAGCCTATTCTATAACAAAGGGGGAAAAATAAGTGTAAGAAAGAAACTATCTAAAACCTAAACTAAAATAGTATTTATAATGATTCTACCCCAGATTCGAAATGGCAACGTCATAAAAAGACAATTGAACACCAAGGGAAAAGAATAAATTCTGAACCAACCAACTTTTGGTAATGCCGGATACTATGCCGGACCAAATGAACCCGGCAAAGACAAGAATCTTGAATGTGCCGGACATCTTGCACCCGGCATGCCATCCGGCCTTACCAAAATGTCAATTTACTCTTCCAGTTTGAAGCCGAAATAAGCACTCCCAAATCAGTATCGAAAACTAACAATATCTAGGTAATCAACGAACCGAAAAGGGGAGAATTCTAAGCCTTAAATTTCATCCTTTAAGTTATAAAAGACAAATAGAAAGACCACTTGGAATTCCTCAACCTTTCTGCCTTACCAAGGTCAGAATTGAAGTACTTGGAAGAAGAAACAACTTCATTCCTAATTTGCAATAAACTCAAAATTCCAAGTCGAACTTATATCTTTTATTGAGTGATCATAGTATGTTTACAAAGAGAACCATTTCTAACCAGAGAAGACAAAGAATTCTACATCACCATCCACACAACTACAAGAAGAGAATACAAAGAGGGAGAAGGAGATGTCAATAGCCTTAACCCGACAAGGTCTTTTTTTCTCTTGCGTGGATGGATCCGTAGACTTCTTTGGACACCAACAATGGAGTGAGGCGGAAATATAGAAGTGAATGGAGTGGATTTTGGTATGTTGCAGTGTGTCAAATGATGAAGACTCTCGGCCTATTTATAGGGCTCAATTGTGTCTGTTGCCGGGCGTCGTGCCGGATGAGGAGTAGCCGGCACATGTGAAAAATGTGTCAACTGCTCAACGGTCGAAACCCCAAATATCCGCGCGAAACAGTGCATATGCCGGGTAGGATATACCCGGCATTGTACCCGGCAACAGCCTAATCACCAACAGTCAATAACTGCTATCGCTTGGTCAACCATGGCGACTCTTTACTTATGCCGGATGGAATCTACCTGGCATTGTGTCCGGCAAGGCCTCTTTTCTGTTCTGTGCTTATGCCGTGCATAATTTATCCGGCAGGGAGTCCGGCATCAATGAACTTTTGGCTAGAAAATCATCCCTTGCACAGAAAAACATATAAAAACATAAGACTGAACTAATAAAACACTTTAATACCTAATATAGCACAAATAACTTATATATAACCTAATTTAGATAAATATAATACTAAATCTAACACCTAAAATATGATAAGTTTGCGGCTTATCACTCGTGAGTGATGATTGGCGGTGTGTGAGATGCGGATGTTGATGCGGGTGAGTCGATGGATGGAGATGGAATGTAGAGACGAGTTCGTGGTGAAAAAGCTGATGAAGATGGATGTTGGATGATGAAGGTATGTGATGATGGATGGAAGGTGATGGTGTAGGTGGTCGATGGAATGAAGATGAGTTGATGTGGTGGTGATGTGTGTGGAGCGGTGATGAAGCGGATGAAGTCGATGTGTGGCGTGGTGAATGGTGCGACGATGACGATGCGAATGAATGTGGTCGGGTGATGTAGTGCGATCGAAGATGCAGAGGCTGGTGTTTGCCAGTCTGGTTCGATGTGCAATCGGTGCCAGCGTAAATCCCAGTATTAGCATGGGTTTAACGATTTTAATATCATATGGTATGCTCGCGATGGTCTGTTTGTTTTGTCGGTACAGAATTAAAGAAGAGGGCTTGCGCCTCCTGTAATCATATACGTCAGCCGCCCATGAGTAAGCATGACTCCAGTCCATCATCATAAAGTCCAAAACTCTAAGTATGCATGTCGTCCCATTCTCAAGTTTGCTGCGCCTTGGTCCAAAAGAAACTACTCACGTCTGCCCAGTCTCTGAATTGTTGTTAGCCCATCGAATGTCTGCGTGCATGTATAATATATATATACATATTATATATATATGTGTAGTATATATATATAATATGTGAGATATTTTCCTATATAAACAAAATAAAATATATGAGTTGACATTAAAATATAAATCTAAGAAAAGCATATGATAAGTGTAAAATATGACATACACTGTTATAAAAATAGGAACTATTAAAGCTCTAAAAGTATATATATTTCGCATTTATCAGTTTCTAAGGCACTTTTTAGCCTTATTATACCATAGTTTAACATTTAAACAACATACAAAGGTTTGGGGTATTTCAATCTACCCCTCTTAAAAGAACTTTGTCCCCAAAGTTCACACTTCCCACGTATCTTTAATATTAGAACACGGGAATTACATATAAAACAATACTTCCATTACAACATACTTTCATAACACCCTCGGACTCATGGTCTGGGTAACATAACATTATTCTGACACGAAGGTCTGTAACATAACAACATAACATAGACAATGTATTTTAATACATGTCACACACAAAAAACCGAAACGGCTCTACCCCGCCTAAATAGGGGTACGCCCCGTACCCTATACATACAAATACTAAGAAGTAAACAACGACGGGTACTTCGCCTTCATCTTATCTTCCAACTCCCAAGTGGCCTCCTCGACGTCCTAGTTAGACCAGAGGACCTTCACCAGTCTCACAGACTTATGACGAGTGTCTCGAGTCTTAGTGTCCAGAATCCGTACGGGAGTCTCCACTGATCGCATGGTCGGCTCTAAGGTTAGCCTTTCGGGCTGAAGTACATGAGACGGATGAGACATATATTTCTTCAACTGGGACACATGAAATACATCATGTACCTTGCCCAGCTCAGAAGGTAAATCAAGGCTGTAAGCTACCGGGCCTATCCGATCCGTCACAACATAAGGTCCCACATATTTCGGGCTCAACTTGCCTTTCTGGCCAAAATGAAACACTCCCTTCATGGGGGATACTCTAAGAAATACCTGGTGTTGGGATATAAGTGTGTTACTACTTCTACCACTTAGGCAGTGTACCTATCATTTTGTGGAATAGTGGAATTGTGGGTTGTCATACTCTTGGGGACCTCGCTGTGGATAACTGATAGTGTAGTAAATCAACTGAGATTTCTATTAAACAGATTTTATCATTTTTTAGGGAAATGATTAACAGCTAACTCATAAAACAATAATAAAAACAATTAATCAAAACAGAAAAGAAATAGAAATTATAAATCTTTTTGTATTTTAAAGAAGCATCCCGGGTTGTTCTGCTCACCTGTTTTAACCAATTATATCAATATAACTTTCTCACTTTAGCAATAAACTCAAGAATCTTAATTAGTTTATTGACCGTTCCCTGTGCAATAAACCCTGATTAATTTAAACAAGCGCAATCCTTGCTCAAGTTATTAATAAATTAATCGCATTATTAACAATTCCTATTGGAGAATGGTTAACCAATAGGTGAAAACTCACTTCTAGTCGTTAACCCGTTTTGACTTCCTGTGTCTAGAACCTTGTCTCAGCACTGCATTTTAACAAAGAACTACAAGTATCACTTTAATAATTGTATAAGAAGATTAAAGCGCATTAAGGAGAGGAATCAAAATACTGCTTAGATAAATTATACTGCAAAGCTTACATAACACAATTATATAAAATAGGCTCGCTACCTAACCCGGGAAGGCTTGGTTTATTAATCACACTTAATTATACAGTAAAACATAACATAAGAAATAAGATAGTCGGAACCAACGAAGAAGAACGAACGATTGGCCATTCGACTCCTTCGTTGGTTCTCTGGAAAATAACAGC
The DNA here is from genome assembly GCA_023374045.1 of Limonium bicolor. Taxonomy (NCBI): domain Eukaryota; kingdom Viridiplantae; phylum Streptophyta; class Magnoliopsida; order Caryophyllales; family Plumbaginaceae; genus Limonium; species Limonium bicolor. Next base: position 239,205,778 of record CM041782.1, read on the forward strand.
GTAAGGCTGATGAACAAAGAACTCTAATGGAAGATAATGAAATTTGGATTCAGCAAAGGACGACCGAAGAAGATTGAAGGAGCGTGGGTTTTGTAGAAGAAAGGAGGAGGAAGAAGACAGCAGCGACAACGCATGAGAGATTTAAGGAGTGGATTGGGGCGGCGCCTGATATTGCTGATAGTAGATAGATGTGTTTGCAGGCGCCGTAAGAAAACTGGGGAAGACGGTCGGGACCTCAATCAATTGGATCTGGATCTGGGCATTTACACGCGTCCGTGTCTGTGTCCGTGTTTATTTCCCCGGTCCTCTCACACTTAACCCTGTCTCTTGTCCAGCCTTATTGCCATGGACGGGCCATGGACGTAGCTTAGTCCGGCCTCTGTCCGGCCTTAAATCCACGGACGTCACTCAAGTTTCTTCCTATCTCTTGTCCGTGCTTTTATCCACGGACGTGCCACGGTCACGCCACTCTTCTCTTTTGTCCGGCCTTTTCTCCACGGGCGTGGCACGGACGTCTCTTCTCATGTCCGGCCTTTATTCCACGGACATGGCACGGACGTGGCACGACAGTAAAGCCTGGCGCGTGCATGTCGTGTGACTTATTTTAATCCCTCTTTGATATATGTATTTATATGGCCTTTTCCCTACATTTAACACATATAATACATCAGTTTATATCACGACATAATTATAGGAAAAACCCAAGATAAGTGAGAAACATTACTTAAGATGCTGCAATTTATAAGGTGATTAAACCTTAATAAGTCTATATGTTTTGCACTTATCAAACTTCCTCACACTTGGCTTTTGCTTGTCCTCAAGCAAAATAAGGAATATAATTATCTCTAAGCCGTAGTATAAAACAAGATTAAATAAGTGTAGAAGGGAATTTAGACAAAGTGACAATTGAAAGAATAATTCTGCTATGAGAAGTAGGTTTTTTGCAAATAGTGAAAAAGAGCAATTTTATAAAAGCATAGAAAAACTAGATTGCAGAAAACAAGTTAGATTAACCTGGGATTTTCCTCTAATTTCAATTCTCTAACCCGGGATGACAAGGGGTGTGAAGTAATGTCTTATTCCGCAGTACCTTTCAACACCACGTACTCATGTTTATAAATAAATATTGCAATTTATTACTTTCATTCATTTTTTTGAATGCAAAAATGTATATACTAAATAAACTCTTTTTTTTATTGCATTATTTTTCTGTACCCCAGACTTTTCTCTCTATCCTTGTAGCGGTGTTGGGTCTTCTATCCCAGATCACGAGACCTTAGGTAGATAGGTGTTAAGGCACCCCAGAGAACTTAATAACCGGATAGACGAGGTCTGTTTTTGGTATAGAGAAATTCATAAACAACGGAGTACCTTGTCTTTATCCTTTTCTTTCCTAACTTTCCAATCATTTCCAAAATCCCAAGTTAAGCTAAATTGGTTTTTACAATTAGCAGATCTATCGTATTTTCAGTTGTCACTTGGCTTAATTTAAAACACTTCTACAATTATTTTATCTCATTTTTTTTTAAATGTTGGCAATTAGAGTAGCAAAAAGCGAGTGTGGCATTAACGAACAACTGGCATATTTTCAGGGAAAGGTCTCTACTTCCTCACACTTGAGAGGAGCAATGTCCTCATTGTTCAAAATAAATTCAAGAGAAGGACCTTTCAAAATTTGACAGTCTCATAAAGGATTAAATTAGTAGAGAAGCTTGAACGTCAGATAGGTTGAACATTAATATAATAAGAAAGAACTGAGACTCCCCTTGTATCGTAGATTGAGGAAGGTGCCCTTCCTCATACTTAAGGCTTTGGTAGGGGTGAAACGTTCCTCACACTTAAGTTCACGCAAGTGTCCAACCGGAGATATCAAAATTTCCAAAGCAACTGAGGTTGCTTTCCATATGCGAGTTCAGCTATATGTTTGAATATAGAATTTATTCTGAAAAGAAAAACCTGCATAGCCAGCAAAACTCAAGTGGCACCAAAAATAATAAGAAGAAAAACATAAATAAAAATGCATTACATAAAATAAAAGCATAAGCAAAAATAAAAAGAAAAGTGAACTGTTACCTCCTGAATACAAAAAGTTAGACTAGGTTTAAACAGTACGAGTTTTACCAAAAGTTAGTGAACAAGAGAAAAATATAAAACAAAATAAAAAGGTAATAAATATCAATGCGGTGGCTGTGGTGGCTGCTGCGATCCCTGGCCTATCTGAGTGAGGAGATGCTGTATGAGCTGAGCCGTCCGCTCCTGCTGCTCATTCGACCGCTGAAGCTGCTAAGCGGTCTGTGCATGCAAATCATCACTCCGGTCTAAGCGCTGAGTCATCTGTATCTGGGCCTCGCGGAGCGTAGTCTGCTCAGCCAGCATCCTCTGCTGTGTCTGCTCAAAGCTCTCAAACCGCTGGTGCATCTACTGCTGCATCTGATGGAAGGCCTAAAGTTGAGTCTGCAGGTCTGACGTGATAGGAGGTATCGGAATAGGAGCTGGAGCCTACATCACGGTGGTCGTCGGCTCTTAGGGCTCAGCTCCCTCTACTGTGTCAGCGGAAGGTGGCTCGGCATCAGCTGAAGGTGTAGCTCCTGTAGAAGGCCCTGCTGCAGTGGAGGAGGCGGTGGAAGACCGGGCAGTGCGACCTCTGACCCAGGTACCGTCATCTAAGGGCATAAAGCCCCTGCGCCTCACAGTCTGCAGTGTGACTGGGCACTCTCCCGTCCGGACCTCTAATCCATGTGTGAAGTCCTCTGGAAGGACAGAGCAAAGGTGGTGCTGGATGAAGAAGGGAAAAATAGGAGTGATCTTCTTCTTCTTCGTCCTCAGATAGTAGACCACCTTATGTAGCTGGCCAAACATAATATGTGGGATGGAGACACGCTGAGCAGGTGGAGATGGTGAGAGGAAGTAGTCCAATAATGCACAGTCCTCATCAGAAGCATCGATCGCGGCATGGGCCCGGATCTGATGACTGAGGATCTCGAGGAGTAGTCTCTGCTGCAAAGTGGGGAAACTCGTGTAAGGGAGGACATCCTTGTCCTCCTCCCCTCTATGTCGGGTCGTCCGACCTAAATCCTGGAGCCACCTCGCCTTCGATCTGTGCAGGTGATCCTCTGTGAATCCTCTAATATCGTCTGGGCTGACCGGCATCTACAGGATAGTGGAGAATGTCTGTGGTGTGATCTCGATGGGGAGATGGCGGATGAAAGAAGTAATCCGCAGGTTGCCCGCCTGGGCATTCGCATAGAACTCTCTAACCATAGCTGGAAGGAAGAGTCCCTCACCCATCTTTAGGACCCGTGAAAGTCCTAAACCAGCAAACAAGGTGTCCACCCCTGTAGCCTCGATCACCTCAGGCGCTATTCACCTCTCCATCACAAAATCCTTACCTAGATCATACCAGGCACGGGCCTCTACCGAAATAAAACTGTCATCCCGAAGAGCCGGATGGGGAGGAGGTGCAGAAGAAGACGCACCGGGGCAGTTGCCCCTAGCAGTACCAGAGTATCCACCATGAGTACGAGGCATACTAATAAATATTGAAATTTGAAAGGTAAATAAATATTAACAGCATAACAATTATATTATTATCAAAAAGAGCACTATATTGCATCGCCAAACAATTTATAATTTTTTTCAATTTTTTCAATTTTTTTTTATTATATACACACATCCGGGTCTGTAGGGCCGGACGCAACAAGAACCCTAAATCGAAACTGGCCGTGACTGAATTGTTTCATATTCACCCAAATTCACACAAATTAACATCAAAATCGAACCATACATTTGCAAATCTAACAGAATAATTCATGTTATCGTATTTCAACAACAAATTAACACCAAATTCCACCTAGTAACTACCTAATTTACTTCAAATTGACAGAAAATGAAATTGAAAGCGCAAAACAGAACCTGGTTTTGAATTGGGGTTTCGAATTTGACTTCCTGATTGAGGAGGAGAGGCGGTGACTGGGTGGCGGTGGCGGCGTCGGTTCCCTGGTGCTTTGGGCGGCGCGGCGTCGGAGTGTTGCTGTTGGGGTCGCCGGTGTCGCGGAATGAGGAGGAGGAGTAGTAGCGGTGCAGGTTTTGGGCGTCGGGAGGAAGAAGAAGAACTAAGCCCGAATTTTTTTTAAAACGTTGGGCGTGTCCGTGGTTGAGTCCGGTGAAATAAGGGCGGACGTCTCTCTCGCGTCCGCGGTTTGTCCGCACAAAAAGGGCCGGACGTGTCTAGTGATCTCGGTTGATCTGGGGTTGTGTCCGGCTTGCGTCCGTCCTTTTATGGGCGGACGTAAGTCCCGTTCTTTTTTTTATTATTTTTGTTGTTTTTTTTATTTCGTAAGGCGTCTGTGTTTGTGTCCGGCTTTTTAAGGCCGGACACAACTAAACTTTATTTTTTTTAATTTTTTTGATTGATTTAAATAAACCGTAAACAATGAAACATAAAGAAATAAAATAAAACAAAATAAATGCAGTAAATAATTAAAAGAAGAAGGACAAAATTTAAATGACAGAATTTAAATGACAGGAATTTAAAGAACTGGAATTTAAATGACAGAAATTAAATGACTGAAAATTTAACTGACTGGAAATTTAAATGTTAGAAGTTAGATTGCTGAAATTTAAATGTTAGAAGTTAGTTGAGAGAATTTAAATGACAGAAAAGTAAATGACTTGAAAATAAATAACTGTAATTAATGCGATATTTAAATGACAGAACAAAATAACACTTAATTATGAAACGAAATTAATATATTAACACAATACTACACAATTAAAATATTAACAGAGTAATAGAAACAAAATATAACAGAAACAAAATATAATAGAAACAAAAATTAAAGAGTAGCAAAATATATCACATAATTATAAACAGAAAACTCAATAAAATTAAAAACTATCAATTAACCGTGCCGGAGATCCCCGGCAACGGCGCCAAAAACTTGTTGGGATAAAAGTGTGTTACTACTTCTACCACTTAGGCAGTGTACCTATCGTTTTGCGGAATAATGGAATTGAGGGTTGTCGTACTCTTGGGGACCTCGCTGTGGATAACTGATAGTGTAGTAAATCAACTGAGATTTCTATTAAACAGATTTTATCATTTTTTAGGGAAAGGATTAACAGCTAACTCATAAGACAATAATAAAAACAATTAATCAAAACAGAAAAGAAATAGAAATTATAAATCTTTTTGTATTTTAAAGGAGCATCCTGGGTTGTTCTGCTTACCTATTTTAACCAATTATATCAATATAACTTTCCCACTTTAGCAATAAACTCAAGAATCTTAATTAGTTTATTGACCGTTCCCTGTGCAATAAACCCTGATTAATTTAAACAACAAGCGCAATCCTTGCTCAAGTTATTAATAAATTAATCGCATTATTAACAATTCCTATTGAAGACTGGTTAACCTATAGGCGAAAACTAGCTTCTAGTCGTTAACCCGTTTTGACTTCCTGTGTCTAGAACCTTGTCTCATCACTACATTTTAACAAAGAACTACAAGTATCACTTTAATAATTGTACAAGAAGATTAAAGCTCATTAAGGAGAGGAATCAAAATACCGCTTAGATAAATTATACTGGAAAGCTTACATAACACAATTATATAAAATAGGCTCGCTACCTAACCCGGGAAGGCTAGGTTTATTAATCATACATAATTATACAGTAAAACATAACATAAGAAATAAGATAGTCGGAACCACCGAAGAAGAACGAACGATTGGCCATTCGACTCCTTCGTTGGTTCTCTGGAAAATAACAGCGTAAGGCTGATGAGCAAAGAACAAAGAACTCTAATGAAAGATAATGAAATTTGGATTCAGCAAAGGACGGCTGAAGAAGATTGAAGGAGCGTGGGTTTTATAGAAGAAAGGAGGAGGAAGAAGACAGTAGCGACAACGCGTGAGAGATTTAAGGAGTGGATTGGGGCGGCGGCTGATATTGCTGATAGTAGATAGATGTGTTTGCAGACGCCGCAAGAAGACTGGGGAAGACGGTCGGGACCTCAATCAATTGGATCTGGATCTGGGCATTTACACGCGTCCGCGTCTGTGTCCGTGTTTATTTCCCCGGTCCTCTCACACTTAATCCTGTCTCTTGTCCGGCCTTATTGCCACGGACGGGCCACAGACGTAGCATAGTCCGGCCTCTGTCCGGCCTTAAATCCACGGACGTCACTCAAGTTTCTTCCTATCTCTTGTCCTTGCTTTTATCCACGGACGTGCCACGGTCACGCCACTCTTCTCTTCTGTCCGGCCTTTTCTCCACGGACGTGGCACGGACGTCTCTTCTCATGTCCGGCCTTTATTCCACGGACATGGCACGGACGTGGCACGGCAGTAAAGCCTGGCGCGTGCATGTCGTGTGACTTCTTTTAATCCCTCTTTGATATATGTATTTATATGGCCTTTTCCCTACATTTAACACATATAATACATCAGTTTATATCACAACATAATTATAGGAAAAACCCAAGATAAGTGAGAAACATTACTTAAAATGCTGCAATTTATAAGGTGATTAAACCTTAACAAGTCTATATGTTTTGCACTTATCACCTGGTCGCCCACGGTGAACTCCAGGTCACGTGTGCGCAATCGGCGTATGATTTCTTCCTATCCTGAGATGCCTTCATGTTAGCTCGGATCTAGCGTACTTCGGCTTGTACTTGCTCCAGCTATGTAACACCCCATCCAAACAATAACATACTTACAACAAATTGCAGCGGAAGAACAATCTCATCACATTACTTAACTTGTTGGTGTTACACGCCGTTAGCCACCCACGTGGCTAACAAGGCTAATACATACACAATGTACCGGTCTGATGGGCTAAATTCCCGAGCAACTATACATTAGTATCCCTTTCCATTAACAATAACAACAACACACACCTTATCAACTATACCGAGCATTTATAAACTGTTGCCGACAACAATTTCGGTCTTACTACACCTACTGTATACATACACTTAAAAGTTTACCCATGTACAATGACTACCCGTCTTACTCTCGAACGGCTTCCAGCACTTCGTACCTGAAATAGGAAAAGAAGAGAAAGGGGTGGCCCCAAGGGGCTCAGCACCTTTGCTGGTATGGTAATCCCGCAGCCCACATGCTACCGGGCCACGCACAACTAATTGTCGTCTTAGCATGCAGTTGATTATATTTAAATCATGCATGTGACAATAAACACACAACACTTAACATTTCGCCTCAACGGGCTCAACAATCGGATAATACATCCTACTTAACAAGTCACCCATGGTATTCATCATCCCTAGAGTGTTTCTCCTCCAACGGAGCTACTTCCTTAATAGACGACACATACCCTTAAATCGGGTTATCCTTAAACGCCTCTTATCACAAACGGGGAATCATATCCATGATCCACACACTTCACATTTTACAACATATAACATACACTACATAACAACACTTAACAACACTTTGCACGTTTCCATGTGCACAACATAATACCGCAATGGATATTGCATCACAACAAAACACATAACATAACGGGAATGGTTCTCTTAGGAACCGACCCAAACATTGTTTATACACTGGTGAGCCTAGAGAATGTTGCCAGTCTCATGACAAGCTCGTTATACAATAACAACAACACTCATTACCGTCCTAATAGTTGGACGAGTAACTTAAGTTAAGGCGGTTCGGGTTTGGAGGCCCTAACACCACACAAACACAGGTTCCCACTAAACCGATCATAAGTCAGAATAGGTAAGCTTTGGAGTAAGCTAATGGGAGATCATAACCCGTGAGGGAAACAACCATAACAAAGAGAAGGGTAAGGCTAGGAAGGATACCCTCTCCCAAACAACGCGCGACCGGCCAAACCGGATTCCTCACTACTGTTAGTACATACTTACTTTAGACAATACTTAGAACCCCACTATGGAGCCTGTCACATAACAACTCATACAGTATTACACTGGGTTAAACATACAAGGGAGATCCCTACATTCACATACACATATCACACAATTAACACACGTATAGCCGTGGTTAGTACGTCCCATGGTACGGGTCGTTTACTCCGAATACCGAACTCTCATGTGATCCTAGACTCAGTTAACTAAGGTTAACACTGTCGAGGTTAAATGGTATCGGAGTTGAACACGCCACATATATGAATTACTGTAAACTCATTACATGTTTAATCTTACAACGTGGCAAACATACAGAAAAAACACATTGGCATACAAGCCGGTGTAATCCGGTAGGACACAGGTTGCAAGAAAACCATACCTGTCACCGGAGTCCACTTAATCACGTCCATTTATGTTCCTCGAGCAATTCTCGAACAACTGTTAACATTACAAGTGTTTTCATTAACATCGGGGTTTGCTTGATCATTTAATGTCAATGCTTAATTTTTCCCCGTTAACTTAGTTACATAACTTAACATTTTTAACTTGTTTTACTTTTACATTTTGATACAACTTTCCACTCACTTTATTGCCATTTAAACTCACCTAACATGTCCTCAACATTCTTATAACATCATTACCTACCAATCCCCATCATCACATATCATTTCATAACCTTAAACCATGTTTTTGGTCCGACCGACCCACCGACCGACCCACAACTGGGTCGGTCCATTACAGAACCCTTTTACTTCCTTACAAACATGCCCGTCCGACCCACGTCCGACCCACCATTCTGGGTCGGTCCATGTGCGAACATTTTCCTTCCTTTGAAACTTGACCGACCGACCCATGTCCGACCCACCATTCTGGGTCGGTCCATTACCGAACATTTTCCTAACATTTTACAGAGGCTCGACCGACCCAAAAACTGGGTCGGCCCCTGGGTCGGTCGCCCTCTAAACTTACCCAAACTTGCCAATTCTTCACCAAACTACTCCTAAGGCCTCTTAATGTGTTCTAACATCATTTGGCACTTCATAAACACCCTTAAGATATTCTTAAGCACTCACAAAACTATTTTTTCTAATTCCTTAAACCTTTACTTATATCTCAACAAAATTCCTAACACTAGGAATGTTTTCTCCTTAAGATCTCTAGGTGGCATTTCACCTATAATGACCACAATACCAAGGTGTTTCCTCTACACCTTATCATCACCTCTCAACTTCTTTTCTTACTAAACTAAATCTCCTTTTCACAATTTCTTAAAACTCCTTACTCAAAACCTTACCTAAACCTCATTTATTCCTTGAACATCAACATTACCTAAACCTTAAACAACTCCTCCAAGACTTAAATACATCTTAAGAACACCCTTAGATTTCTAAAACTTCCAAGATAACACCTAAATCCTTGCATCACTCTAAATCACCTTAACACATGTTTTCTTTCTCAAGTAAATCATTCATTCACCTATAACCTTCCTAGTTCACACAAAACCACTTAAAACACTTAGAACTTCTCACACATTTCCAAATTTGGCCATAGCTTCCTAGTATATACCCACATCCAACCACTTAGGTTTTTACCTTAATTCATTCAGAACACCTAAAATCCATCACACATTTTATACACAAACTTCACCATTAAGCACTACTCACAATATAGTGCATAACTTAAATTGCTTGGCCTTAGCCCTTAAATGCATGGCTCTTAGGCCCTTAATGCATAAACCTTAAACACTGAATTTCCCACATATAATGCCTTTGACTGCAAATACACCCAACAATACATATTCCTTTAATAAACTCCTTGAGAGCATTTTACTAGCTCATTTACCATTTGCTCTTTAGGTAGTTTTAACAAGCATTATAAGCTTATTTCTCCTAAGGCATTAAACCACATTGAGAGATAGCTTGTTTACCTCTTTTCCTCACAAATTTCTTTCTTGTTTCCTTGTAAACCGGTAAGGCATTCCTTCCTTGTACAACAACTAAACAATATACCAACATTGTAATGAGTATATAAGCTTTAAGCTTCATCTCATTGTAAACCCTAGTTACAATATTGTTTTAACACATCAGGTAATTGTTTTACCTTTGAATGGAAAGAGAGCTTGAATGAGTATCAGGAGAGGACTCCTCCTTGCCCTTGGAAGATTCAAATGAAGCTAAACAAGCAAGATAAATACACCATTGTGAGGTGAATTTTCGGACAACATGAAAACATGGAGGAAACATGGATTTTTCTTTGAGTTTCCTTACCTTGAAGCAAAAGAGAACATAATATGTGAAAAGGTGAGCTCAAGCTCCTCCCATGGTGGTTTCTTCTTGGCACCGAAATGGAGTTTGAAGTTTTGAAGAGACAAGATTGTAGAGCTTGGCTTAACTAAGAGATGGTGGTGTTTGTTTTTGATTTGAACAAGTGAGCAAGATTTTACATGTGTTCAAAGTTGGAACTTCCATGGTGTAGTAGCATTACCGAGAGAGAACAAGAAGAAGAGAGAGAGAAGGAGAATGGGATCGTGTGAATGAGGAGGCAAATGAGAGAAATGAGGTTTGCTTTTGCTTTTAGAAGATATTTGTACTAAAGTGTATAGTAACTTTTGCTTTATCATTTAGTTAACTCATTTTTTTGTAGTGTGGTGAGTCACTAAGGAACCCGGCCCCAAATAGTTTAGAAGGGTGCTTTGGTCTTTGTTGACCAACTTGATCACTTATAACATACATGTTACAAACTAGTTAAAAAAACACTATTCACCAACAACAAGGCACATAGAAGTGAAATTTTTGATTTCCCATTGATATGGCCACCCAAATGTGATACTATATAGTACACATGTTTAATTAAAGAGTAATGATGGACATTTAGCCATTCAAACTCATTTACAAGACAATTTTTCAAAAACGTGCTCTAAGACTTCTTAAAGCACATTTTGTGTTTTAACTTGTTTTCAAGCTTGGTTTTCTTTGGTAATTGATTTAATATGTTCATTAACATATAATTAAGGCATAGGTATGACCATTAGGCCTATACACATTTATCCCAAGCTTAGAGCACATTTTTGCTCTTATTGACCTTAAGGTATTATTTGTGTTTGTTTGGTTTCATGTCTACCAAAGTTTCCTAAGGACTTAATTACCTTATAAAGTCATAATTAAACATTATCAAGTCTTGGTAGGCTCTTTGGGTCCTAACCAAGTTCACCCAACCTTAGAGCATGTTTTTGCTCAAACCGAGTCTTAGTGTTTTATTGCACTTTACTATGGTTTAAATGGTTCATTCAAGTTTCTAAGGCACTTTTTACTTTCACACTTTACTATAACTTTCCACCCTTTTAATTGTCATTATAACACACCTAACATGCCTTAAATATCCTTAAAACATCATTACTTATCAATCACCATCATTAGACATCATTTTATAACCTTAAACAACGTTTTTCAAGTGGTCCGGGACTTGGTCCTCACCCTAAGGCCCGGACCTATCCATGGTCTAACTCTCGGGTGGTTTTTGTGTTATGGTCCGGGACTTCATACGGGACTTAAGTCCCGGACCAATATAGGCAGGCAACTCTCGGTGCTAAATAAGGGGTGGTCCGGGTCTTAGTTCTAGACCTAAGTCCCGGACCAAGGTAACATATGAATTCTCGGCCCTTATTTATGCATGGTCTGGGACTTTACCCTAGACCTAGGTCCCGGACCACTACTACAGATTTTGCGTTTTTACATTTTCTAAGTCTTGTTGCAATGGCTCTCCACAAGCATTATGTATATAAACTTCCCAAAAGATCTTAGGTATATTCTAATGCTTTCAAACTTGTTTAATTCCTTGTCCAACTTGTTGCTCAATTTCAACTAAATTCACTTAACACTTGTAATATTTCTCATTAGGTTTCTAAGTGGTGTTTCACACCTATAATAACCACTATGCCAAAATGTTTCCTCACCACTATAACATCATCTCCCAAGCATCTTTTCTCACTAATCAAAACTCCTTTATGCTACTCCTTGAAATTTCTCCACTAGTTTACACCTCTTCCTTACAACACCTTATTTCCTCATTGTTTACCAAAACTTGTATAAATCCTAAACACAATCTCACCATGACCTTGAAGTATCCCAAAACACTCATTTGAATTCTAAATCCTCCAAGATAATGCCTAAGTCCTTTTTACATTCTAGAACACCTTAATACATGTATCTTTCTCTAGTAAAACACCCAATCCTTCCTAGTTCACCAACACTCATATAAAACACCTAGAATCTCTTTTACATTATCCAAATTTTCACATGGTTTCTACTAACACATTGTTACACCAAAACACATAGTTTTCACCATTAAACATCCAAGAACACTTAAATCCATCACGAACACTCTCACACACAAAACTTCACCTAATTTACACTACATGACAATATAGTGCATAATTTAAATTGCTTGGCACTTAGGCTCTTAAATAACATGGCTCTTAGGCCCTTAAAGTGCTTAAACCTTAAACACTGAATTTCCACATATATATTGCCTTCGACCTGCAATTACACTCAACATCACAATATGCCCTTAATAATCTCCTTGGGAGTATTTACTAACTCATTTACTATTGGCTCCTTAGGTAGTTTTTAATAAGCAACATAAGCTCAATTTTTTCCAAAGGCATTAAACTACATTAAGTTAGCACATTTACCTCTTTTCTCCAAGATTTCTACTTGGATACTCTTGTTCTTTCTTGCTTGAAAATCGGCAAGAGAACTTGGTTACTTGTCAATGTTCTAATCAATACACAAGTAAAGACAATAAGCATTCAAGCTTCATGCTTAAACCCTTTAATAAACCCTAGGTTACATAATGTCTTAAAACATTAAAATGATTGTTTTACCTTGGAAATGGAAGGGAGTTTGATTAACTAGCAAGAGAGGACTCCACCAAGCCCCTTGAATATTGGAATGAAGCTAAACCAAAGCAAAAGAAAGAGACCATCAATGGTGATTTTCGGCCAACACAAAAACAAGAGGAAATAGAGTTTTCTTTGGTTTTTCTTTACCTTGGAGCGAAGGTGATCAACAAGGTATAAAAAGATAAGCTCAAGCTCCTTCCATGGAGGTTCTCCTTGGCACCGAAATGGTGGTTTTGTAATTTTGAGAAGACAAGGTTGGAGAGCTTGACAAGACTAGAAGAATGGTGGTCTTAGAATTTGATTTGGTATATGGAGCTAGGAGAAAATGGCAATGGAAGATGGAGGTGAGGTGTGTGCTGTAGCAAACCGATGGAGCAAGGAAGAAGAGAGGTTGGAGATGGTGGGAAACAAAGGAATGAAGAGAATGAGAAGAAAAGGTTGCTTTTGGAAGATATTTAAGTTAAAGGTAAATAGTACTTACTTTATCAAATTTCCTTTCTTATCAAACTAACAAGGGGGGTGACTCATCCCTTATTAAAATCGGCCCCCTTTTAGTACTTAGGGGTATTATGGTCTTTGTTGACCAATTAAATCACTTATATTGACTTATGTTATAAACTAGCACAACTTGGTTACTATTCACTAATCAAGGCAGATAATTGTGAAATTTTTGATTTCCCATTGATTTAGACTTCCTAATGTGATACTAAGTAGTACACATGTTAATTTAAGAGTAATGATGGACATTTAGCCATTCAAACCCCATTTACAAGACAATTTTTCAAAAATGTGCTTTAAGACTCTTTAAAGCACATTTTATGTTTTAACTTGTTTTCAAGCTTGGTTTTCTTTTGTAATTGGTTTAATATGTCCCTTAACATGTAAATAAGGTCTTGGTAGCTTATTAAGTCTTAACCAAGATTATCCCAAGCTTAGAGCACATTTTCGCCCATATTGTCTTTAAGGTATTTAATTGTGTTTACTATGGTTTAAATTGCACACTAATGTTTCTAAGGTACTTTTTAGCCTTATTATACCATATTTTAACATTTAAACAATATACAAAGGTTTGGGGTATTTCACAAACCCATATAAAAACCCTAGTTTACATAATGTCTTAAAACACTAAAATGATTGTTTTACCCTGGATTTGAATGAGAGTTTGAATAAGTAGCAAGAGAGGACTCCACCTATCCCTTTGAATATTGGAATGAAGCTAAACCAAGGCAAAAGAAAACACCATTTCAAGGTGTATTTTCGGCCAACACAAAAACAAGAGGAATGAAGTTTTTCTTTGGTTTTCCTTACCTTGAAGCAAAGGTGATCAATAAGGCATGAAAAGATGAGCTCAAGCTCCTTCCATGGTGATTCCTCTTGGCACCGAAATGGAGATTTTGGAATTTTTTGAAGACAAAGTTGGAGAGCTTGATGAGACTAAGGAAATGGTGGTCTTGGAAGTTAATTTGGTATATGGAGCTAGGAGATAATGGCAATGGAAGATGGAGGTGAGGTGTGTGCTGTAGCAAAACCGAAATGGAGAAGGGAGGAGAGGATGAAGACAGTGGGAAATCAAGGAAATGAAAAGTGAGGTGAGAGGTTTGCTTGTTAAGATATTTACTTATAAAGTAAATAGTAAGCTTTAGTTGTCATCTTTCGTTTCTTATTAAACTAACAAGAGTGGTGACTCACCACATAAAAACCGGCCCCCTTTTGTACTTTGGAGGTTTCATGGTCTTTGTTGGGCAATTTAAATAATTATATTGACTTATGTTTTAAACTAGCACTATTCACAAATTAGTGCACATAATTGTGAAATTTTTTATTTCCCATTGATTTAGACTTCCTAATGTGATACTAAGTAGTACACATGTTAATTTAACAGTAATGATGGACATTTAGCCATTCAAAACCCATTTACAAGACAATTTTTCAAAAATGTGCTTTAAGACTCCTTAAAGCACATTTTGTGTTTTAACTTGTTTTCAAGCTTGGTTTTGTTTTGTAATTGGTTTAATATGTCCCTTAACATGTAAATAAGGTCTTGGTAAGCTTATTAAGTCTTAACCAAGATTATCCCAAGCTTAGAGCACATTTTCGCCCATATTGCTTTTAAGGTATTTAATTGTGTTTACTATGGTTTAAATTGCACACTAATGTTTCTAAGGCACTTTTTAGCCTTATTATACCATAGTTTAACATTTAAACAATATACAAAGGTTTGGGGTATTTCACAAACCCATATAAAAACCCTAGTTTACATAATGTCTTAAAACACTAAAATGATTGTTTTACCCTGGATTTGAATGAGAGTTTGAATAAGTAGCAAGAGAGGACACCACCTAGCCCTTTGAATATTGGAATGAAGCTAAACCAAGGCAAAAGAAAACACCATTACAAGGTGTATTTTCGGCCAACACAAAAACAAGAGGAATGAAGTTTTTCTTTGGTTTTCCTTACCTTGAAGCAAAGGTGATCAATAAAGATGAGCTCAAGCTCCTTCCATGGTGATTCCTCTTGGCACCGAAATGGAGCTTTTGGAATTTTTTGAAGACAAAGTTGGAGAGCTTGATGAGACTAAGGAAATGGTGGTCTTGGAATTTAATTTGGTATATGGAGCTAGGAGATAATGGCAATGGAAGATGGAGGTGAGGTGTGTGTTATAGCAAAACCGAAATGGAGAAGGGAGGAGAGGATGAAGACGGTGGGAAATCAAGAGGGAAATGAAAAGTGAGGTGAGAGGTTTGCTTGTTAAAATATTTACTTATAAAGTAAATAGTGAGCTTTAGTTGCCATCTTTCTTTTCTTATTAAACTAACAAGAGTGGTGACTCACCACATAAAAACCGGCCCCCTTTTGTACTTAGGAGGTTTCATGGTCTTTGTTGGCCAATTTAAATAATTATATTGACTTATGTTTTAAACTAGCACTATTCACAAATTAGTGCACATAATTGTGAAATTTTTGATTTCCCACTGATTTAGACTTCATAATGTGATACTAAGTAGTACACATGTTAATTAAAGAGTAATGATTGACATTTAGCCATTCAAAACCCATTTACAAGACACTTTTTCAAAATTGTGCTTTAAGGCTCCTTAAAGCACATTTTGTGTTTTAACTTGTTTCCAAGCTTGGTTTCCTTTGGTAATTGGTTTAATATGTCTATTAACATGTAAATAAGGTCTTGGTAAGCTCTTTGGGTCTTAACCATGGTCATCCCAAGCATAGAGCACATTTTTGCCCATATTGTCTTTATGGTATTTAATTATGTTTTCTATGGTTTAAATTGTTTACCAATATATCTAAGGCACTTTTTAGCCTTATTATACCATAGTTTAATATTTAAACAACATATAAAGGTTTGGGGTATTTCAGTATCGTTGCCTTGCATGATGTTTGAATTAAAATGAACCGCATGTGTAACACCCCATCCAAAGCCTATCGTGGTTATCGCAAACTGAACACTTAATCGAATACGTCGCAGCGGAAATAAACAACACCTGGACCTTGCCACGGTCTGATCGTTAGAATATACCGGCTTAACGTTTACAATACTTGTCCAAAATACTCATCCAACTCAAACATCAACATTTATAATACCACAACCAACCGAGTACTAATATCTTAAACATAATCTCAAACTTACATCAGTTCAATCTAAACAGTCGGGTGCACAGGCGCAACCCGAACTCAAAATAAACAACCCACCCTAAGTCTAACCGCTCCTACTCTCGTAGTGCGTCCTCATGGGTCTCTTACCTGCAAGTGTAAAAATAGCCCCCGAGGGGGTCAGCACGAATGCTGGTACACCCTCTCATGGCCCCCAAGCTAACGGGCTACTACGACTAATTGTCGATAGCATGGAAATTGATTACATACACAAGCATAATATGAAGTGCAATAACAATAACCACAGATGAACATATATAGTTCATAACCAATGAACGACTCAAGCGTTCCCTTAACAAGTGGGTTAGTAACCCCCTCCTTAGTCCTCATTTCCTTAATCTCAGTTCCTTACCTTACCTTAATCTTAATCTCAATCTTAATCTTAATCTCAGTATACAAACCTTTCCTGGAAGGGATTGGTTGTAGCTTAATTCGAACCTGGGATTTAGGTGATCCCACCGCACCATCTTAATGCCACCTACTCTGGACGGGAGTCCAGCGTAGCTGAGCCGGCAACCGGCCCTAGGCTACAAGTCCGAAGACAAGTCCTTAAGCGGAGGGCGGATCTGATTCAGATACCGTCCCCCTTTTTCCTTAGCATGCATGACCGGAGATCGGTCCCGGGTTTCCTCACTCAAGTTCCAGTTAGTAGACATCTTAAACACCATGTGCTAGCTAAGCCTTAACGGGCATTAACCAACAACCATCAAGCTTAACTCTTATTCTTAACTCAGTAAGTACTAAACTTGGTTAGTAACAATCTAAAGTCTCGCGGGTTAGTGTAAATATAACACAATCACAACAAGAACAATATAACCGGTTGCATGCTTTATCTTGTTTTAGTCATAGCAATTAAATAGATAGCACACAAGCCGAGGGACACCTCGTTAGCAAGCAGGTCACAAGAAGGATTGTACCGTTCACCGTCGACGATCGTTTGGTTTATCTCCTTCCAAGTCCCAATTCACAAAGCCTAGAACATTGATTCAGTTTTAGGTTATTATCAATCCAACTCAATAGAATTACTTAACTTTCCTAGACATCAACTTTTACCCATTGTTTTTCACTAAGTCTTATGGTTTTTAACTTGACTCCTAAGTGCATCATTTCCTCATTATTTATTACACTTACTCTCCCACTTAATGACCATCACACCCACCAAACAAGTCCTTAACAATCTCATAACATCCATACTTAATTATCCCCATCATTTCCTAACCTTAAACAAGGTTTTTGGTCCATACAGTGGCCTGTCCGAACTTGTGTCCGGACTTCCCAAGTTCGGACACAAGTCGAGACTCAAAACTGAAAACAGACGCCTGTCCGAACTTGTATCCGGACTTCGGAAGTTCGGACATGGGTCGAGGAAAATTCAAAGTAGAAGCGGACACGTCCGAACTTGTGTCCGGACTTCCAAAGGTCGGACACAAGTCGAGACTCTGAAAATTTTCACGCAACAGGGCTTGTCCGAACGTCCATGTCCGGACGGATGTTCGGACAAGGCAAAACACTCATTTTCTAAGCCTTCAAACACTTAACCAATTTTCACCAAACTTCTCCTAAACCTTCATAATGTCTTCTAACTTCATTTGTCACATTTACATCCTCATACAACATCCCACAAAACTCATTTTCCATCTCCTTAAACACTTACTCACTTCATACCAAAATTCCTACACTTATGATATTTCTCCTTGGTTTTCTAAGTGGTGTTTCATACCTATGATAGCCACTATGCCAATAATGTTCCCTCACTACTACAACATCATCTCCCAAGCATCTTTCTCCTTCTAAAACTCTTTTATGCATTTACTTAAAGTTCCTTCCCAAGCTTAAACTTCCATCATCAACACATTATTCCCTTCCTAGTTGTGCAACAACATTTGCCTAAGTCCTAAATACTCAGATACATTCTCTTGATTTCTAAATCCTTCCTAGTAATGCCTAAGTCATTATAAGTCCTTAGAACACCTTATTCTCACCCTTTTTCACCAAGACAATCTCTAGAACATCCTAGTACCTCACTTAGTCATTAAATTCCCTTAGAATGTCTTAAACACTTAAGCTCTCCTTTAAATTTTGCCATAGGTTCTCTAGTATATAATACCACCTAATACATGGTTTTTCTCCATCAAACAACCAACATCACCCAATTTACACCAAAACCACACCACATCATCATATAGTGCTTAAACTTAAAATGCTTGGCACTTAGGCCCTTAAATAACAATAATCTTAACCACTGAATTTCCACATATATATGCCTTCAACCTGCGAATACACTCAACAAGGCTCCCATTGAAATAAAATGCTTCTTGTACTTCACCTTTATATTCTTAAACTATCTCTTTTCTCATTTGCTCCTTAGTCACAAGTTCACAAGATAGTCATTGTTTCTCTAGGTTTTATAGCACCTTCCCAATATAAACTCTACACTAAACTCATCATATACCTACATCTCATTCCCTTAAACAACAAAACACCTTAAGGTAAGTAATTTACCTTGTTTTCTCACAAGCTTAAAAGCTTTTCTCCTTAGGTTTTCTTTGTTCAATCTCGGTCACCAATGTGATTCTCCTTGCCAATGTTCTAACCAATATCCAATGACTCCAATGAGTACTAGATAACACATTAACCCTAAGGAACAAACCCTAGGTTAAAAATATGCTTTAAGGTATTAATGTGATTATTTTACCTTGGTTTTCTCAAGACAACTTGGGTATGAAGCAAGAAGGACCTCCTCTCTCCTTTGAAGAGTAGAAACAAGCTAGAACAAGGCATAAACATGGAGTTCCATGAGTATATATTTTCGGACATGTGAAGAAAATGGTGGAAACCTAGATTTTCTTACACTTTCTTTACCTTAAGAGAATGGAGATGCCAATGGAGTCTCCAAACTTGAATTTCCTCCTTTAATGGTGGTTTGACTTGGCACCAAAATGAAGCTCTTGAAGTTTTGAAAAGATAGAAAGAAGGAGCTTGAGCTAACTAAGAAGAATATGTATTTTGTTTTGGATTTGGAGCTAAAATGAGTAAGATGTGCCAAGGGAAGATGGAGCTTTCATGGAGGTTGAGTTCTACGTGAATGGAGAAGGGAGAAGCAGCAAATCGTGGGAAACAAGGAGAATGAAGAAGTGAGGAGAGAGAACTAATAAAGTGATATTTATGTAAAAGGTGAATAGTGCTTTTACTTTATAACTCTCATTTGCTCTCTTATTTGCTTAATGACTCATGTAGGTGATGACTCACCTCCTAAAAACCGGCCCCCTTTTATTAATGAGGGTAATTAAGTCTTTGTTGACCAAATGTCTCACTTATATAGACTTATGTTATAAACTAGCTTAATTAATTCACTATTCACCAAAACAAGGCACATTGTTGTGAAATTTTTGATTTCCCATTGATATAGACTTCCAAATGTGATACTATATAGTACACATGTTAATTAAAGAGTAATGATGGACATTTAGCCATTCAAAACTCATTTACAAGACAATTTTTCAAAAACGTGCTTTAAGACTCCTTAAAGCACATTTTGTGTTTTAACTTGTTTTCAAGCTTGGTTTTCTTTGGTAATTGATTTAAAATGACCATTAGGATATTAAGGTCTTAGAAAATATTTGGGTACTCTCCCAAGTCTCCAAGCTTAGAGCACGTTTTTGCTTAAACTGCTCTTTGTGTTTCCTTATATTTTCTTTGATTAGAAATGTTTCTTAATGTTTCTAAGGCATTATTTAGCCTCCTTATATCTTAGTTTATCATTTAACACCATATCTAAGTTTGGGGTATTTCATCTACCCCCCTTAAAAGAACTTTGTCCTCAAAGTTCACACATGTGCTTAACCATTCACGGTACACATTCTCTTAATCTTAATACCCATCTTATATTCGCATTCATACATCTCAAGACTCAACGGTCATCTTAAATACAATACATAAGTATCTACATAACTCAAACTTACACCGCAGTGTAGCAACTTACACAAATTCACATCTTAACCAACCAAACAAACGACAAACATGATCGTTATCGTTTCCTAACTCAAAAGCGAGGAAGCTCTACCCCCCCTTAAAAGGGGGTACGCCCCGTACCCTATACAGACAATCTAGTCAGTAAATAAAGAAGGGTACTTCGCCCTCATCTTATCCTCTAATTCCCACGTGGCCTCTTCGACATCCTGGTTAGACCAGAGAACCTTCACCAGTCGTACTGACTTGTGGCGAGTGTCCCTAGTCTTGCTGTCCAAGATTCTCTGAGGAGTCTCCACGGATCTCATGTTTGGTTCTAATGTCAGCCTCTCAGGTTCTAACACATGGGAGGGGTGGTGCATGTATTTCTTTAGCTGTGAAACATGAAAAACATCATGCACTTTACCCAGCTCAGCAGGTAGATTCAACCTGTAAGCAACCGGGCCCACCCGCTCCGTAATCTCATAAGGACCAACAAATTTCAGGCTTAACTTGCCCTTCTGCCCAAACCTGAATACACCCTTCATCGGTGATACTCGCAGAAATACCCGGTCGCCCACTGCGAACTCCAGGTCCCGTCGTCAAACATCAGCATACGACTTCTGCCTATCTTGAGCAGCTTTCATGTTCTCCCTGATTTGCTGAACTTCAGCCCTAACTTGTTCTAAGTACTCTGGTCCTATAATGACCGTCTCACTCGACTCATCCCAGCAGAGCGGTGTACGACATGGTCTACCGTACAACGCTTGAAAAGGTGCCATCTTGATCGAAGCGTGATAGCTGTTGTTGTATGAAAACTCGATCAGATGCAATCTGTCAATCCAACTGCCCTGGAAGTCTAAGGCACATGCTCTCAGCATGTCCTCGAGTGTCTGAATAGTACGCTCAGTCTGACCATCTGTCTGAGGATGGAACGCGGTACTCAGTTTGAGTTCTGTACCCAATGCTTCTCTGGTAGCTCTCCAGTACCTCGAAAGGAATCTGGTATCTCTATGACACTATGGTCTTTGGTGTGCCGTGATGCCTCATGATTTCTTTCTCAAATAACTCAGCTAATTTGGTCACCTTCCAAGTATCCTTCATCGGTATGAATCGGCTACTTTGGTAAGGCGATCCCCACCACCCATATCTGTTGAGACCTCCCCTGGCAGGTGGAAGCCCAACTACGAAGTCCATGGAGAATCATGGAACTTCCACTCCGGAACTGGCATCGACTGTACCATTCCGCCCGGTCGTCTGTGCTCGAATTTCACCTTCTGGCATGTGACACCTCAAGACGAACTCGGTAACATCTGTCTTCATCCCCGACCACCAGAAGTATCTCTTCATGTCTTTATACATTTTAGAGGCTCCCGGATGGATGGAAAATGAAGAACAGTGCGATTCTCTAGTATACGGTCTTTCAGATCCGTATTACCTCGTGGTATGCATAATATCGCCCTTAAGTCTGATCAGATCATCATCATGAAGTCTGAAGTCGTATTTCTGACTCTCAAAGGTACCATCTGTCAGCTTCTGTCTGACCTCTCTCATATACTCATCTGTCCTCTAAGCCTCTCGCACCTCATCAACCAAGCTGGAGAAAGAAACTAGCGAATGGAGTGAGTGTGCTCGACGGCTCAGGGCATCTGCTACAACATTGGCCTTCCCTTCTTTGTATTGGAGGTCAATGTCATAGTCTTTCAGAAACTCTAACCATCTCCTCTGTCGAAGATTTAACTCCTTCTGAGTGAATATGTATTTCAAACTCTTGTGGTCGGTGTAGATCGTGACACTAACCCCATATAAGTAGTGGCGCCATATCTTCAAAGCGAAGACTACAGCTCCGAGCTCTAAATCATGTGTGGGGTAGTTCTCCTCATGTTTCTTCAACTGGCGTGAGGCATATGCCACCACCTTGCCATGTTGCATGAGCACGCAACCCAGCCCTCTGCCGTATGCATCACAATAAACCTCAAAGCCCTCTGTACCGTCTGGAATGGTCAGTACCGGTGCAGTGGTCAGTGAGTCCTTCAAGCGCTGAAATGATCTCTCACAGTCAACTGTCCACAGAAATGGTGCGTCTTTCTTCATCAGACTGGTCATCGGTTTCGTGACCTTGCTAAAATCTCTAACAAATCTCTTGTAGTAGCCTGCCAGACTGAGAAAGCTCTGGATGTCGGTAACAGTCTTCGGCCTTGGCCAGGTACGTACGGCATCAATCTTTGCTGGATCCACTGCGATCCCAGCATCTGAGATGACATGACCTAGGAAAGAGACCTGGTCAAGCCAAAACTCACACTTGGAGAACTTAGCATACAGCTGGTTCTCCCTTAATATTTCCAACACCCTCCTCAAATGTTCCTCATGCTCAACCTTAGACTTTGAATCTATCAGAATATCATCAATAAAAACCACAACCGACTTGTCCAGCTGCTCCCGGAACAAGCGGTTCATCAGATCCATAAACTTCGCCGGTGCGTTCGACAAACCGAACGGCATCACTGTAAACTCATAGTGGCCGTATCGTGTCCGGAATGCCGTCTTCTCAATATCTCCCTCCTTAATGGCTATCTGATGATACCCCGATCTGAGATCAATCTTGGAAAACACAGATGCTCCCTTCAACTGATCGAACAGATCGTCAATGCGGGGTAGTGGGTACTTATTCTTCACTGTCACTGCATTCAGCTCTCTGTAGTCGATGCAGAGGCGGAGACTACCATCCTTCTTCTTCACGAAGAGGACTGGCGCTCCCCATGGTGACACACTTGGTCTAATGAATCCTTTATCCAACAAATCTTTCAGTTTTTCTTTAACTCAGTCATTTCTGCCGGAGCCATACGGTATGGTGCCTTAGCTATCGGTCCGGTACCAGGTAGCAGCTCAATGGTGAACTCTACCTCCCGAGTGGGTGGCATGCCGGGCAGTTCCTGTGGAAATAAGTCGGGGAACTCCGACACTACCGGTAAGTCGGGGTCGAACTCAGGGTCTCTCTCTATGTCCTGTACATAGCAGAGGTATACTTCTTCCTTTCTCCTTAATTCTCTATGCATTGCCATGGCGGTGATGATCTTAGTCGAAGGCTCTCTGGGCCTCTGGTGGTATGATATTGTTACCCCAGACGGACTCCTGAGCAGCAATCTATGCTCGGCGCAGAGGATTCGTCCCTTGTGCCGCTCCAACCAGTTCATCCCGAAGATAACATCAAATCCTAGCTTACTGAACTCAATGAAACTGACTAGAAAGTCTTCTCCCTTAATTCTGATGGTGGCTCCTCGGTAGTAACGAGTGCAACGAACCTTCTCCTTAGACGGGAGCGTAACCGTGAAGTCGGGTAGCTCATCAGCGTCTAGCCCCAACCTGCTCGCGAATGATGCCGAGACAAAGGTATGCGAGGCCCCTGAGTCGAAGAGAACTGATGCCTCAATCCCATTGATCGGAAAGGTGCCGGTGAGGATAGTACCGCTGGCGTCGGCCTGTGCCTCTGTAAGTATGCTTAGTGCACCTTCCGTACCGATCCATAACCTAATTGTGTTCACAAGCTTCATGAGTATTGATGGTATAACAAGAGTCGTAACAATTTATATGAACAACACTGTTATTTTATTCATGACCATCCTGTTTACAACATGTGCTTCAATCTTACATCTCATTTCTCATTTCATTCTAACATTACATGGCTAATATTGTCTAAAGGTTAGGTTTAATCTTCCTGGTCTCATATGCGTCGCATTGATTACTGCTGACGGTGCTGTATTCAGCTTGATTCTCTTAATCCCATGGTATAACATCCTTGATTCTCCTCCCAAAATTAATACATCACCTGACTTAAGGACTATCTTATCTGCACGGTCCGCACGCTTCTGCTCGCCGTATAAAAACTCCGCATCATCTCCAATGGACCAAGACACTACGGGTATCCCTCTTTCGAGAGACTCCGTTGTCTCGTCCTTATCCTGGTGTAGTCCCAGTTTCCCGTCCTTCTCGTAGAAGTTTACAATACAATGTCTGCTTGGATGTCTGGAATCGGTTCAGCCTCCAACTGCTGAGCGATTTCCACGACTTGTGTAATAACTGGATGGAACTCTTCGGGTATTCCCGGTGGTGAGACTCCATCTTGCTCCCTCATGGTTTGGTAATTATTGGCATACGGATTCCAATCCTTGCCCAAGCTCATCATCTTTAATTTCATCCTTGCTCCCCCTGGGTATTCCGGTGTGTAAAAACCTCCCGGTCCCATTCCTAGTTGATTGCATCTCCCGATGATGGCTATTTGTGCTTCGGGTGTCAGGTATCCCCTTAATAAAATCATACCGGGCCGGATAACCTGACATTGTTCGGTTGGAAAGTGTATGGTTTCGATGTCGCTGTGCTCCGGGCTAGATGTAGATGGTATAGGGTAGCAGATGTTGAATCTTCCTAAAGTGGTAGTAGGTTATATCTTACTTAAGTTCTAATCTCATCTTATACTTACTTAACTCATATATTTCACCAAACATGCATGATAATGCGGTAAGCAGGTAGTTTTATTACTAAATGGTTATAGTGGTACCTGGCCTCGATGAGGGCTCAGGCTCATCATCCCGATCCACCATGTGTAGAGTGGGCCCCGTCTTCTGGGTCACCCGTGGGTTCTTGTCCGCCGGCTGCTGCACTTTCCTCTGACCGTCAGATCCAGCTCCCTGATCGGTCTTGCCCTTGCCCCTGGTGTCGGGCCTATAGGCTCTGCTAGCAGGGTTCCGGTAACACTCATACGCTCGATGCCCGTAGACTCCACAGAAGTTGCACTCCACCTTATTCCCCTTACAGTCGAGCCCGGGGTGGTCCTTGTGACACCATCTACAGATGAAGCGTCGCTGGTAGCCACCACCGGCTCCCTTCTCAGTCTCAGGTCCTGATGATTCATATAGTCAATCCTCATATCTCATACGGTTACTAATTTATTTCTTAACTCATTCAATATCAATTTCCTTACCCTTTGGCGCCTTAGAGCGCAGTGGTGTAGCTGCAATAGCATAGGTCAGCTTCAATGGCTCTTCCGAAGCCTTCTCCTTTTCCTCCTTCCCCTTCGGGTTCTGATTTTTCTGGGCCTGAGGCTGGTACTTTTGTTTCTTGTACCCTCCTTGCCCTTGACTTTCTGAGCTCTTCCCAGCACTCTTTCTCTTTGCATTCTCCTCGTCCCTCAGCTGGACGGTAATCTCAACCTTAGCAGCGGCATGATAGCACTCCTGCTTTTCCATAGTATTAGTCTCACTTATTTCTCATAATCTAAATCTTATTCATCACTTACTCAAATCTCAATCGTTCTTATTACCTGCAAGGTAGTGTAACTCGTCGGCCCCATGCCGTAGCGGAGTCGATGGCTAGACCCGGTAGAAGACGGAGCAAGGCAGTGAACTCTGAGTAATACTCGTCCACTGTCATCTTGTCCGACTGCTTAAGCGCATCCAACTGCAAGCGCTTCTTCGTCTGGACATGGGCGGGGTAGTACTTTGCTCGTAGCTGCAAACGATTTATCTTGTGTATTAAAAGCCTAAGAAATTATCCTAGAATTCAATAGTTTAATATATCGTCAGGTTGCAAAAATCTCGGTCGAAATAGTATAGTAATTAAAGAAGCGACCGGGGTGTCAATCCACGGGACTCGATGAGTAAGTCTAGCCTTAGGTATTGGTTAACTCGAAAGGGGGTTTTTGTTTTGGTTTTGGGTTGCAAATAAATAACAGGAAAGTAAATAGCAGATAAAGTAAAGTGATAGTTTTGGGAGTGTGAACGGTACTCTACGTTCAGGGAGTTGTTTCACTAGCTAGGTTCTGCATATTCTACTCCTTAAGTGGAGACTTGGATCGGCTTGTAATTCTCAATTATCTATTCTGTATTAAGTCATAATTCCAGATAGCTCATCTAGACAGGGCATGTAGTTCTAGTCTAGACCTAGCAAGTATATCTAGATGGCTTTAATGCACAGAATTACTAGTCTGGTTGGTTCAATCCGGACTAAAGCTCCTAGTGATTAAAGTAATCTATCCGATTGCAATTATCACAGGTAACAGGTTAATAGGACCGTCAATGCTAATCACCTTATCTGATCATAACATGATTCGAGGGCTTATAATAACTTAGCAACGTTTATTAAAAGCACTTAAAAGCATTAACCTGAACAATCCAAATTGTCTCAACAAGCAGCAAAATAATGCAGAGTTCAACTAATTACAACATCCCTTCCCCTAGAGTAAATCCTTTTAGCTAGACATAGCAGTTATAATCATAAATAAGAGAGAGTTAGAAGAAATCATCTGTTATGAAGATCTTCTTGCTCGCTCCGTCCTTTGTCCTTGCTCCGTACTAGCTTGAAGGTTGATCTCGATGATAATGGAGTGGATTGGGTGAAATGGGGCGAAAGTGGAAGTTGTGGTGATTTTTGTGAGGTGTCCGGCTGACTAGGATCGGACAGGGGTCGGACGTGAGATGTCCGGATCTGTCTGGGTCGGACGTGATCCGGACGTGGGTGGAAGGAGCTTGTCCGGATCCGGACAAGGGTCGGACAAGGCTAAAATGGTGTGTATGGATACGGGGTATGGTGTGAATGGAAGCGAGTAGTTACGGAGGGATTTTAGCGAGGATGATGAACTGGGCTGAGATATGGAGAAGATAGAAGAATGAATGGAGATGGAGCGTAAGGTGAGTGAGAGAGTTAGAGAGGGGAAGGACTGTGAAGTCCGGTGCGAGTTGGAATGAAGGTAGAAGGGGGTTTATATAGGGTTAGAAGGGAAACACAAATTAGTGGGAGTTTGGTATAGTTGGTGAGAAAAATTTGGTTGAGCTTGGAGTCTTCTTCATTAATGCGCCGCTCCCGTTTATTCGCCGCCTGTCTGTTCGATAATTAGCCGAAAGGCTAATTATCGGTGCGTGGATTTTTATTTTTCAATTCTGTGTGACGTCCGGATCGTGTCCGGATTCCGGATCCGGACGTGACACAGAATTCTAGATCTAAACGCGAACTCTCGAATCTGGAATTTTAGTCATGTCCGGCTTGCGTCCGGCCCAATCAGATCCGGACAAGAGATGTCCGGCTTTGTGTCCGGCCAAACTGATCCGGACAAGACCAATTTTTGTCTCTTCTCCTGATTTGTTCCCCGTTTGTTGTGTTGTAATCCTTATGATGTATAATCTTTATTTCCTGGGTTTTTCCTGCATTTAACATATATAACACATCAATTCTTATCAAAGCATCAATTTTAGGAAAAACACATAATAAGTGGGAAACATTGCCTGAATTGTTACAAATTATAAGGTATTTAAACCCTAAAAAGCCTATATGTTTCACACTTATCAACTTCCTCACACTTAAGCTTTTGCTTGTCCTCAAGCAAAATAGGAATAAGAATATCTCTAAAACCTTCAAATAATCTCAAATTTTAAACAAGTGCAGGGCGAAATCAAACCAAGTGATAAATGAAAGAATAATCTCGCTCTCTAGGTAGGTTTTCACAAACAGTGAAGCAGGAACATTTTGTAAAAGCATAGAGAAACTAGATTGTAGAAAACAAGTTAACTTAGCTTGGGACTTTCCACCATTTTCATTCTCTCTAACCTTTGGATGACAAGGGTGTGAAGTAATGCCTTATTCCGCAATACCTTTCAACACCACGTACTCGTGATCAAAACAAAAATTAAACTGCAATGAATTCTTTTCTTTCACATGCAAAAATATTCTTCTTCCAAGAATTATATACAAAACAAACGAAATATTGTGAATTGCAGAGTTTATTCCGTAACCCAGACTTTTCTCTCTATCCATGTAACGGTGTTGGGCCAACTATCCCAGATCACGAGACCTTAGGTAGATAGGTGATAAGGCACCCTTAAGACTTAATAACCGGATAGACGAGGCCTGCTATTGTTAGGAAAAAAAAAATTTGATCAGTGGAGTACCTTGCCTTACCCTTTTCATTCCAAACATTCACTTCATTCCCAAAATCCCAAGCTAAAATAATCTGGTTTCCACTACTAGCCAATCTACCAGATTTTTAGTGAAAAGAGAGTATTTTTAAATAAAACTATTTTTATACAAACCTCATCAAGCAAAAAGATTCCTGCGGTTTTCACTTTGATTTAATAACACTCGGTGTGCACAGGTATTAGAGAAGCAAAAAGCAAGTGTGGCATTAAAGAACAATTAGCATGTTTTCAGGGAAAGGTCTCTCCTTCCTCACACTTAAGATGAGCAATGTCCTCATTGGTCAAAGAAGAAAAACAGAGAAAAGAGCTTTCAAAACATGCTATACTCATAATAGATGCATATGCCATAATTAACCCTCAACGCAACAAATGTGGAACATCAAATAAGTGAAATTATGAACAGAGACTCCCCTGGTGTTATGGATTGAGGAAGATGTTCTTCCTCACACTTGAAGTTTGGCAGGGGTCGAGAGATTCCTCATGAGTCACAGACAGTATGCGTGTCGTCCAGAGCAAAAGTGGCGAGTTTCTAAACGATAAACAAAAGCAGTGAGAAACCTAAGCAGCAAGAAAAGAGAAGCAATTAATGCACCAATACCCGAAACCGATCGAGCAGCATGTTCTATTTGAACATATTCTGGCATATAGTTGTTCTATGAGAACCAAGGCATTAAAACATCCAAACATGGCAAATAATAACTATAAACAGTAGAAAATTAACCTAGAAAACAATTGCAATTTTTTTTTTTTTGTGTCCGGATCAACTTGGCCGGACGCAGAACCGGACGTCTCATGTCCGGATTTGCGTCCGGGTGGATTTAGCCGGACACGTTGAAAATGTTTTTTTTTAATTAAATTAAAAATCACTACTCTAAAATACCTCATTCATAAAAAGAAACATTACCACAAATAATCAAACAAAAATAAACAAACACACGAAATGCAGAGATTAAATAACAAGAGTGTTAAAGGACTCCCTGCTCCTTGGTGAACATTGTCATGGTTCTTCCTCACACTTGAGTTCAGTTTAGCATTAGAGTGAAGTACCTGAAAGATTAAGTCTGCAAAACCAGAAGAACTCAGGTGGAACCAGATAAAACCCTTAGTTATAAAGTAAGAGCCATGGCTCTTTCGATTTGCGCAACAGTGATTAACACTCTGCTAAATAAGAACAAAAGAGGAAATTAATTAACTAAACCAAGGAAGAGATACAAACCGGTGGGTTGCCTCCCACCAAGCTGCCCGTCTTTATGGTCTTTGGCTAGACCTCAGTTTCGTTATCCCGGATCGAAAATGAAAGTTAACAAAGGTGCCAACGGAGACACGAAGTGGCCAGCAATCAGGATTAAACCACCTGGATCAAAACACAGTGTTACCTCAACAAATAGGATAGGAAAATAAATGCTCCTCAAAACCTGGTTCTTGAGGAGATATTGACGGCAACAAGTCTCAAGCAGAAGACCAGGTGCTGATTGCTGTTCTTCCTCAAATTGGAGGATGTAAACATCTTCCTCGCTTAGGTGAGGCTCGAAAGGATTTTGATACTGGCAAAGTGGTGGTGGTTCTTTCTTCTCAAATTCGAGGATGTAAGCATCCTCATCTTTTGGATAGAGCAAGGAGAAGGAGGAAAGAAAACCGTCTGCAGTAGGTGTACTCCGTCATGAACTGCTTTGCTCTTCGGTTGTTGCAATATCATAACTAGCTGAGTTTTTAACTCCGCAATCGTGTCTTCCAAATCAGCAAAGAACTTCAGTTTGTTCATGTAGAAATCTTCTTCTTCAGGTTGTTCGACAACATTGCTTATGATTGTGTTGTGTTGTGGAACACCTATATTCTGCAGGTAGTCTGGTTGATCCTCTAACCACAATAGTTCTTGAAATTCAAGACAATTTTCGATATCATGAGGTCCCGAACAATGTGAGCAATATATATCTTGAGAATAATCGGAATCCCAATCGAATTCCTCCTCACTTGCCATTATTAGTCAGAAATAACTAATAACAAAAATAATTGTCAATCGAAACCTTTGCCACATTTTTTTTTAGAATAGCAAACAGAATATTAGAAACAAAAATAAAAACAGAAAAACAAAAATAAAAGAAACAAAATATTATAATATAACAAATGAATTAACCAAGGCTTAGGGACTAGACAAAGTCAAGTCCCCGGCAACGGCGCCATTTTGCAAACGATTTATTTGGTGTATTAAACTAAGAAATTAATCCTAGAATTCAATAGTTCAATATATCGTCAGGTTGCAAAATCCCGGTCGAAATAGTATAGTAATTAAAGAAGCGACCGGGTGTCAATCCACGGGACTCGATAAGTAAGTCTAGCCTTAGGTATTGGTTAACTAAGGAGGGTTTTTGTTTTGGTTTTGGGTTGCAAATAATAACAAGAAAGTAAATAGCAGATAATAAAAAATAGTTTTGGGAGTGTGAACGGTACTCTAGGTTCAGGGAGTTGTTTCACTAGCTAGGTTCTGCATATTCTACTGCTTAAGTGGAGACTTGGATCGGCTTGTAATTCTCAATTATCTATTCTGTATTAAGTCTAATTCCAGATAGCTCATCTAGACAGGGCATGTAGTTCTAGTCTAGACCTAGCAAGTATATCTAGATGGCTTTAATGCACAGAATTACTAGTCTGGTTGGTTCAATCCGGACTAAAGCTCCTAGTGATAAAGTAATCTATCCGATTGCAATTATCACAGGTAACAGGTTAATAGGACCGTCAATGCTAATCACCTTATCTGATCATAACATGATTCGAGGGCTTATAATAACTTAGCAACGTTTATTAAAAGCACTTAAAAGCATTAACCTGAACAATCCAAATTGTCTCAACAAGCAGCAAAATAATGCAGAGTTCAACTAATTACAACATCCCTTCCCCTAGAGTAAATCCTTTTAGCTAGACATAGTAGTTATAATCATAAATAAGAGAGAGTTAGAAGAAATCATCTGTTATGAAGATCTTCTTGCTCGCTCCGTCCTTTGTCCTTGCTCCGTGCTAGCTTGAAGGTTGATCTCGGTGATAATGGAGTGGATTGGGTGAAATGGGGCGAAAGTGGAAGTTGTGGTGATTTTTGTGAGGTGTCCGGCTGACTAGGATCGGACAGGGGTCGGACGTGAGATGTCCGGATCTGTCTGGGTCGGACGTGATCCGGACGTGGGTGGAAGGAGCTTGTCCGGATCCGGACAAGGGTCGGACAAGGCTAAAATGGTGTGTATGGATACGGGGTATGTGTGAATGGAAGCGAGTAGTTACGGAGGGATTTTAGCGAGGATGATGAACTGGGCTGAGATATGGAGAAGATAGAAGAATGAATGGAGATGGAGCGTAAGGTGAGTGAGAGAGTTAGAGAGGGGAAGGACTGTGAAGTCCGGTGCGAGTTGGAATGAAGGTAGAAGGGGGTTTATATAGGGTTAGAAGGGAAACACAAATTAGTGGGAGTTTGGTATAGTTGGTGAGAAAAATTTGGTTGAGCTTGGAGTCTTCTTCATTAATGCGCCGCTCCCGTTTATTCGCCGCCTGTCTGTTCGATAATTAGCCGAAAGGCTAATTATCGGTGCGTGGATTTTTATTTTTCAATTCTGTGTGACGTCCGGATCGTGTCCGGATTGTCCGGATCCGGACGTGACACAGAGTTTAGATCTAAACGCGAACTCTCGATCTGGAATTTTAGTCATGTCCGGCTTGCGTCCGGCCCAATCAGATCCGGACAAGAGATGTCCGGCTTTGTGTCCGGCCAAACTGATCCGGACAAGACCAATTTTTGTCTCTTCTCCTGATTTGTTCCCCGTTTGTTGTGTTGTAATCCTTATGATGTATAATCTTTATTTCCTGGGTTTTTCCTGCATTTAACATATATAAACATCAATTCTTATCAAAGCATCAATTTAGGAAAAACACATAATAAGTGGGAAACATTGCCTGAATTGTTACAAATTATAAGGTATTTAAACCCTAAAAAGCCTATATGTTTCACACTTATCAACTTCCTCACACTTAAGCTTTTGCTTGTCCTCAAGCAAAATAGGAATAAAATATCTCTAAAACCGTTAAATAATCTCAAATTTTAAACAAGTGCAGGGCGAAATCAAACCAAGTGATAAATGAAAGAATAATCTCGCTCTCTGAGGTAGGTTTTCACAAACAGTGAAGCAGAACATTTTGTAAAAGCATAGAGAAACTAGATTGTAGAAAACAAGTTAACTTAGCTTGGGACTTTCCACCATTTTCATTCTCTAACCTTTGGATGACAAGGGTGTGAAGTAATGCCTTATTCCGCAATACCTTTCAACACCACGTACTCGTGATCAAAAACAAAAATTAAACTGCAATGAATTTTTCTTTCACATGCAAAAAAATTCTTCTTCCAAGAATTATATACAAAACAAACGAAATATTGTGAATTGCAGAGTTTATTCCGTAACCCAGACTTTTCTCTCTATCCTTGTAACGGTGTTGGGCCAACTATCCCAGATCACGAGACCTTAGGTAGATAGGTGATAAGGCACCCTTAAGACTTAATAACCGGATAGACGAGGCCTGCTATTGTTAGGAAAAAAAAAAATTTGATCAGTGGAGTACCTTGCCTTACCCTTTTCATTCCAAACATTCACTTCATTCCCAAAATCCCAAGCTAAAATAATCTGGTTTCCACTACTAGCCAATCTACCAGATTTTTAGTGAAAAGAGAGTATTTTTAAATAAAACTATTTTTATACAAACCTCATCAAGCAAAAAGATTCCTGCGGTTTTCACTTTGATTTAATAACACTCGGTGTGCACAGGTATTAGAGAAGCAAAAAGCAAGTGTGGCATTAAAGAACAATTAGCATGTTTTCAGGGAAAGGTCTCTCCTTCCTCACACTTAAGATGAGCAATGTCCTCATTGGTCAAAGAAGAAAAACAGAGAAAAGAGCTTTCAAAACATGCTATACTCATAATAGATGCATATGCCATAATTAACCCTCAACGCAACAAATGTGGAACATCAAATAAGTGAAATTATGAACAGAGACTCCCCTGGTGTTATGGATTGAGGAAGATGTTCTTCCTCACACTTGAAGTTTGGCAGGGGTCGAGAGATTCCTCATGAGTCACAGACAGTATGCGTGTCGTCCAGAGCAAAAGTGGCGAGTTTCTAAACGATAAACAAAAGCAGTGAGAAACCTAAGCAGCAAGAAAAGAGAAGCAATTAATGCACCAATACCCGAAACCGATCGAGCAGCATGTTCTATTTGAACATATTCTGGCACATAGTTGTTCTATGAGAACCAAGGCATTAAAACATCCAAACATGGCAAATAATAACTATAAACAGTAGAAATTAACCTAGAAAACAATTGCAATTTTTTTTTTTGTGTCCGGATCAACTTGGCCGGACGCAGAACCAGACGTCTCATGTCCGGATTTGCGTCCGGGTGGATTTAGCCGGACACGTTGAAAATGTTTTTTTTTAATTAAATTAAAAATCACTACTCTAAAATACCTCATTCATAAAAAGAAACATTACCACAAATAATCAAACAAAAATAAACAAACACACGAAATGCAGAGATTAAATAACAAGAGTGTTAAAGGACTCCCTGCTCCTTGGTGAACATTGTCATGGTTCTTCCTCACACTTGAGTTCAGTTTAGCATTAGAGTGAAGTACCTGAAAGATTAAGTCTGCAAAACCAGAAGAACTCAGGTGGAACCAGATAAAACCCTTAGTTATAAAGTAAGAGCCATGGCTCTTTCGATTTGCGCAACAGTGATTAACACTCTGCTAAATAAGAACAAAAGAGGAAATTAATTAACTAAACCAAGGAAGAGATACAAACCGGTGGGTTGCCTCCCACCAAGCTGCCCGTCTTTATGGTCTTTGGCTAGACCTCAGTTTCGTTATCCCGGATCGAAAATGAAAGTTAACAAAGGTGCCAACGGAGACACGAAGTGGCCAGCAATCAGGATTAAACCACCTGGATCAAAACACAGTGTTACCTCAACAAATAGGATAGGAAAATAAATGCTCCTCAAAACCTGGTTCTTGAGGAGATATTGACGGCAACAAGTCTCAAGCAGAAGACCAGGTGCTGATTGCTGTTCTTCCTCAAATTGGAGGATGTAAACATCTTCCTCGCTTAGGTGAGGCTCGAAAGGATTTTGATACTGGCAAAGTGGTGGTGGTTCTTTCTTCTCAAATTCGAGGATGTAAGCATCCTCATCTTTTGGATAGAGCAAGGAGAAGGAGGAAAGAAAACCGTCTGCAGTAGGTGTACTCCGTCATGAACTGCTTTGCTCTTCGGTTGTTGCAATATCATAACTAGCTGAGTTTTTAACTCCGCAATCGTGTCTTCCAAATCAGCAAAGAACTTCAGTTTGTTCATGTAGAAATCTTCTTCTTCAGGTTGTTCGACAACATTGCTTATGATTGTGTTGTGTTGTGGAACACCTATATTCTGCAGGTAGTCTGGTTGATCCTCTAACCACAATAGTTCTTGAAATTCAAGACAATTTTCGATATCATGAGGTCCCGAACAATGTGAGCAATATATATCTTGAGAATAATCGGAATCCCAATCGAATTCCTCCTCACTTGCCATTATTAGTCAGAAATAACTAATAACAAAAATAATTGTCAATCGAAACCTTTGCCACATTTTTTTTAGAATAGCAAACAGAATATTAGAAACAAAAATAAAAACAGAAAAACAAAATAAAAGAAACAAAATATTATAATATAACAAATGAATTAACCAAGGCTTAGGGACTAGACAAAGTCAAGTCCCCGGCAACGGCGCCATTTTGCAAACGATTTATCTTGTGTATTAAAAGCCTAAGAAATTATCCTAGAATTCAATAGTTTAATATATCGTCAGGTTGCAAAAATCCCGGTCGAAATAGTATAGTAATTAAAGAAGCGACCGGGGTCAATCCACGGGACTCGATGTAAGTCTAGCCTTAGGTATTGGTTAACTCGAAAGGGGTTTTTGTTTTGGTTTTGGGTTGCAAATAAATAACAGAAAGTAAATAGCAGATAAAGTAAAGTGATAGTTTGGGAGTGTGAACGGTACTCTAGGTTCAGGGAGTTGTTTCACTAGCTAGGTTCTGCATATTCTACTGCTTAAGTGGAGACTTGGATCGGCTTGTAATTCTCAATTATCTATTCTGTATTAAGTCTAATTCCAGATAGCTCATCTAGACAGGGCATGTAGTTCTAGTCTAGACCTAGCAAGTATATCTAGATGGCTTTAATGCACAGAATTACTAGTCTGGTTGGTTCAATCCGGACTAAAGCTCCTAGTGATAAAGTAATCTATCCGATTGCAATTATCACAGGTAACAGGTTAATAGGACCGTCAATGCTAATCACCTTATCTGATCATAACATGATTCGAGGGCTTATAATAACTTAGCAACGTTTATTAAAAGCACTTAAAAGCATTAACCTGAACAATCCAAATTGTCTCAACAAGCAGCAAAATAATGCAGAGTTCAACTAATTACAACATCCCTTCCCCTAGAGTAAATCCTTTTAGCTAGACATAGCAGTTATAATCATAAATAAGAGAGAGTTAGAAGAAATCATCTGTTATGAAGATCTTCTTGCTCGCTCCGTCCTTTGTCCTTGCTCCGTACTAGCTTGAAGGTTGATCTCGGTGATAATGGAGTGGATTGGGTGAAATGGGGCGAAAGTGGAAGTTGTGGTGATTTTTGTGAGGTGTCCGGCTGACTAGGATCGGACAGGGGTCGGACGTGAGATGTCCGGATCTATCTGGGTCGGACGTGATCCGGACGTGGGTGGAAGGAGCTTGTCCGGATCCGGACAAGGGTCGGACAAGGCTAAAATGGTGTGTATGGATACGGGGTATGTGTGAATGGAAGCGAGTAGTTACGGAGGGATTTTAGCGAGGATGATGAACTGGGCTGAGATATGGAGAAGATAGAAGAATGAATGGAGATGGAGCGTAAGGTGAGTGAGAGAGTTAGAGAGGGGAAGGACTGTGAAGTCCGGTGCGAGTTGGAATGAAGGTAGAAGGGGGGTTTATATAGGGTTAGAAGGGAAACACAAATTAGTGGGAGTTTGGTATAGTTGGTGAGAAAAATTTGGTTGAGCTTGGAGTCTTCTTCATTAATGCGCCGCTCCCGTTTATTCGCCGCCTGTCTGTTCGATAATTAGCCGAAAGGCTAATTATCGGTGCGTGGATTTTTATTTTTCAATTCTGTGTGACGTCCGGATCGTGTCCGGATTATGTCCGGATCCGGACGTGACACAGAATTCTAGATCTAAAACGCGAACTCTCGAATCTGGAATTTTAGTCATGTCCGGCTTGCGTCCGGCCCAATCAGATCCGGACAAGAGATGTCCGGCTTTGTGTCCGGCCAAACTGATCCGGACAAGACCAATTTTTGTCTCTTCTCCTGATTTGTTCCCCGTTTGTTGTGTTGTAATCCTTATGATGTATAATCTTTATTTCCTGGGTTTTTCCTGCATTTAACATATATAATACATCAATTCTTATCAAAGCATCAATTTTAGGAAAAACACATAATAAGTGGGAAACATTGCCTGAATTGTTACAAATTATAAGGTATTTAAACCCTAAAAAGCCTATATGTTTCACACTTATCAGTAGCAAGGCGGTGTACTGCTCCCAGCCGAACTCTGGATTGGCCACATGCTCGGCCCTCACCAGCTTCCACCAATCACCTGCCGCCCCCTTCAGGTAGAAAGCAGCTAGGCGCACCTTGATCCCAGCAGGGACATCAAGGGTCTCGAAGGCGGTCTCCAGCTCGGAGATGTACGCCTCAAGCTTGGCGGGATCGGTCTCCCCCTTAAAATGCGCGGGTCGAAAATCTGATAGACTCTTCACCCAGTTTGGTTCCCTAGGTTGTGGCGGTGGAGGTGGTACACCCACACCAGGCTGATAGCCCATGTGCCCTAAAGCGGCAGCTACGATCTCTGCGATCGTCTGCCCTCCAGGTATCCCTGGAATATCCTCACCCCGGCCGCGACCTCGGCCTCCTCTAGGGCGTCCTGCCATCTGAACAAGCATAACTTACATTAGATTCGTACTCACCATTGTTTTGGTTAGTAAATTTATAACGTCCGTAGACGGTAAAGACAATCCACACTTATTAGTGGTCATCTGACTCTACTCACTCTAACTTCTCACACCCTTAACCCAATACTTACACCTTAACTTATATCCTAACTCGGTGGTTACTTATATCCGGTATTTCTTGATCAGAGCGTAACTACGCTCTGATACCACTTTTTGTAACACCCCATCCAAAGCCTATCGTGGTTATCGCAAACTGAACACTTAATCGAATACGTCGCAGCGGAAATAAACAACACCTGGACCTTGCCACGGTCTGATCGTTAGAATATACCGGCTTAACGTTTACAATACTTGTCCAAAATACTCATCCAACTCAAACATCAACATTTATAATACCACAACCAACCGAGTACTAAATCTTAAACATAATCTCAACTTACATCAGTTTCAATCTAAACAGTCGGGTGCACAGGCGCAACCCGAACTCAAAATAAACAACCCACCCTAAGTCTAACCGCTCCTACTCTCGTAGTGCGTCCTCATGGGTCTCTTACCTGCAAGTGTAAAATAGCCCCCGAGGGGGTCAGCACGAATGCTGGTACACCCTCTCATGGCCCCCAAGCTAACGGGGCTACTATGACTAATTGTCGATAGCATGGAAATTGATTACATACACAAGCATAATATGAAGTGCAATAACATAACCACAGATGAACATATATAGTTCTAACCAATGAACGACTCAAGCGTTCCCTTAACAAGTGGGTTAGTAACCCCCTCCTTAGTCCTCATTTCCTTAATCTCAGTTCCTTACCTTACCTTAATCTTAATCTCAATCTTAATCTTAATCTCAGTATACAAACCTTTCTTGGAAGGGATTGGTTTAGCTTAATTCGAACCTGGGATTTAGGTGATCCCACCGCACCATCTTAATGCCACCTACTCTGGACGGGAGTCCAGCGTAGCTGAGCCGCCCCGGCCCTAGGCTACAAGTCCGAAGACAAGTCCTAAGCGGAGGGCGGATCTGATTCAGATACCGTCCCCCTTTTTCCTTAGCATGCATGACCGGAGATCGGTCCCGGGTTTCCTCACTCAAGTTCCAGTTAGTAGACATCTTAAACACCATGTAGCTAAGCCTTAACGGGCATAACCAACAACCATCAAGCTTAACTCTTATTCTTAACTCAGTAAGTACTAAACTTGGTTAGTAACAATCTAAAGTCTCGCGGGTTAGTGTAAATATAACACAATCACAACGAGAAATTAACAGGTTGCATGCTTTATCTTGTTTTAGTCATAGCAATTAAAAGATAGCACACAAGCCGAGGGACCCTCGTAGCAAGCAGTCACAAGAAGGATTTACCGTTCACCGTCGACGATCGTTTGGTTTATCTCCTTCCAAGTCCCAATTCACAAAGCCTAGACATTGATTCAGTTTAGGTTATTATCAATCCAACTCAATAGAATTACTTAACTTTCCTAGACATCAACTTTTACCCATTGTTTTTCACTAAGTCTTATGGTTTTTAACTTGACTCCTAAGTGCATCATTTCCTCATTATTATTACACTTACTCTCCCACTTAAGACCATCACACCCACCAACAAGTCCTTAACATCTCATAACATCCATACTTAATTATCCCCATCATTTCCTAACCTTAAACAAGGTTTTTGGTCCATACAGTGGCCTGTCCGAACTTGTGTCCGGACTTCCCAAGTTCGGACACAATCGAGACTCAAAACTGAAAACAGACGCCTGTCCGAACTTGTGTCCGGACTTCGGAAGTTCGGACATGGGTCGAGGAAAATTCAAAGTAGAAGCGGACACGTCCGAACTTGTGTCCGGACTTCCAAAGGTCGGACACAAGTCGAGACTCTGAAAATTTTCACGCAATAGGGCTTGTCCGAACGTCCATTCCGGACGGATGTTCGGACAAGGCAAACACTCTTTTCTATGCCTTCAAACACTTAACCAATTTTCACCAAACTTCTCCTAAACCTTCATAATGTCTTCTAACTTCATTTGTCACATTTACATCCTCATACAACATCCCACAAAACTCATTTTCCATCTCCTTAAACACTTACTCACTTCATACCAAAATTCCTACACTTATGATATTTTCTCCTTGGTTTTCTAAGTGGTGTTTCATACCTATGATAGCCACTATGCCAATAATGTTCCCTCACTACTACAACATCATCTCCAAGCATCTTTGTCCTTCTAAAACTCTTTTAGCATTTACTTAAAGTTCCTTCCCAAGCTTAACTTCCATCATCACACATTATTCCCTTCCTAGTTGTGCAACAACATTTGCCTAAGTCCTAAATACTCAGATACATTCTCTTGATTTCTAAATCCTTCCTAGTAATGCCTAAGTCATTATAAGTCCTTAGAACACCTTATTCTCACCCTTTTCACCAAGACAATCTCTAGAACATCCTAGTACCTCACTTAGTCATTAAATTCCCTTAGAATGTCTTAAACACTTAAGCTCTCCTTTAAATTTTGCCATAGGTTCTCTAGTGTATAATACCACCTAATACATGGTTTTTCTCCATCAAACACCAACATCACCCAAATTCTCACCACAACACCTTAACACCCAATTTACACCAAACCAACCACATGATCTAATGCTTAAACTTAAAATGCTTGGCCTTAGGCCCTTAAATAACAATAATCTTAACCACTGAATTTCCACATATATATGCCTTCAACCTGCGAATACACTCAACAAGGCTCCCATTGAAATAAAATGCTTCTTGTACTTCACCTTATATTCTTAAACTATCTCTTTTCTCATTTGCTCCTTAGTCACAAGTTCACAAGAAAGTCATTGTTTCTCCTAGGTTTTATAGCACCTTCCCAATATAAACTCACTAAACTCATCATATACCTACATCTCATTCCCTTAAACAACAAAACACCTTAAGGTAAGTAATTTACCTTGTTTTCTCACAAGCTTAAAAGCTTTCTCCTTAGGTTTTCTTTGTTCATCTCGGTCACCAATGTGATTCTCCTTGCCATGTTCTAACCAATATCCAATGACTCCAATGAGTACTAGATAACACATTAACCCTAAGGAACAAACCCTAGGTTAAAAATATGCTTTAAGGTATTAATGTGATTATTTTACCTTGGTTTTCTCAAGACAACTTGGGTATGAAGCAAGAAGGACCTCCTCTCTCCTTTGAAGAGTAGAACAAGCTAGAACAAGGCATAAACATGGTTCCATGAGTATATTTTCGGACATGTGAAGAAATGGTGGAAACCTAGATTTTCTTACACTTTCTTTACCTTAAGAGATGGAGATGCCAATGGAGTCTCCAAACTTGAATTTCCTCCTTTAATGGTGGTTTGACTTGGCACCAAATGAAGCTCTTGAAGTTTTGAAAAGATAGAAAGAAGGAGCTTGAGCTAACTAAGAAGAATATGTATTTTGTTTTGGATTTGGAGCCAAAATGAGTAAGATGTGACCAAGGGAAGATGGAGCTTTCATGGAGGTTGAGTTCTACGTGAATGGAGAAGGGAGAGAGCAGTTCAAATCGTGGGAAAACAAAGGAGAATGAAGAAGTGAGGAGAGAGAACTAATAAAGTGATATTTATGTAAAAGGTGAATAGTTCTTTTACTTTATAACTCTCATTTGCTCTCTTATTTGCTTAATGACTCATGTAGGTGATGACTCACCTCCTAAGAAACCTGCCCCCTTTTATTAATGAGGGTAATTAAGTCTTTGTTGACCAAATGTCTCACTTATATAGACTTATGTTATAAACTAGCTTAATTAATTCACTATTCACCAAAACAAGGCACATTGTTGTGAAATTTTTGATTTCCCATTGATATAGACTTCCAAATGTGATACTATATAGTACACATGTTAATTAAAGAGTAATGATGGACATTTAGCCATTTTGTGTTTTAACTTGTTTTCAAGCTTGGTTTTCTTTGGTAATTGATTTAAAATGACCATTAGGATATTACTAAGGTCTTAGAACAATATTTGGGTACTCTCCCAAGTCTCTCAAAGCTTAGAGCACGTTTTTGCTTAAATTGCTCTTTTGGTGTTTCCTTATATTTTCTTTGATTAGAAATGTTTCTTAATGTTTCTAAGGCATTATTTAGCCTCCTTATATCTTATTTTATCATTTAAACACCATATCTAAGTTTGGGGTATTTCAGCATGTTCTCGACCAAAGTAGTCGGCGTACCCCCGTTAGCACGCGGGGTATGCGAATTTCATATGCAGCAATTGCTGAGCCCCTAGGGGCACAGTTTTTATTTTACAGGAACATTGGAGCAGAATACCGTTCGAGAGTAGGACGGGGTTGGCAGTTGAACATGGGTAGTTGATTAGGAATATTTGTACGTTGTAAAGGTTGCACTGTAAGACCGGAATGATACCGGCAAGCTTGTGAATTGTAGAAACTCGGTATAGAATTGATTGAGGTTTGTATTTGTATTGTATTTGAATTGGTTAAGGAATGGAAAGGTATTTGTAATTGTTGAGTACTCGGTATGTTAACCCATCAGACCGATATTGTATTTGATTTGTTGTATTGGGTTTGGCCTTGTTAGTCACGTGGGTGACTAATGGCATTGTAATACCCGCCGTTGGTAGTTTGATTTCCACTGCTTGATGATGGAATTAAGACGGGTTAGGAGTTAATGGCTGGATTAGCGACAGGGGTGTTACAAAAAGTGGTATCAGAGCGAAGTATCGCTCTGATGGTCTAAATACCGAGTTAGGAATTAGAGAATTAGGGCTAAGGGTTGAGTGTTAGCGTGTGAGGTACGCTATATAGGAACTTCCAGTATGATCTGGATACCTACATAACCAATCCCGCCCTCAGCAACCCCATGGTAAAGTTGGGGAAAGAACGCTAGAGAGATGGAAAGACCTCTCTTACTCGGGAAAACCCGACCTGGCAGATATAAAATAAACTCTATAAGAGGAAGAGCCTGTCATACGGTAGATTCCAAGAACTGGGAATCCCAGAGACGGTTCCCGTTGGAAAAACAACAACCGCATTTAATGGCAGAAGACTGAAGATCCTAGATATAGGATACACTAGTGCAAAAAGGGTCTTTTTCGGCGGTTTTTTTATGCCTTTTTTTGCGGTTTACAACACCGAAAAATGGTACCGCCCAAAAAGGGTGTTCCCTTATTTTCGGCGGTTTTACAACCGCCGAAAATAGTTAAAATTTTTCGGCGGTTCCTTAGGCCAAAACCGCCAAAAAACATGAGCTATAGAGGGCAAGTTAATGTGATAAAAACGGCATATTTTTGGCGGTTTCTACTTGGAGCCGCCGAAAATATGCAAAAATAGGGTCTTTTTCTGTGGTTTTAATCCTAGGAACTGCCGAAAAAGACCCAATTTTTGCTTGTTCTCGGCGGTTCTAAGTAGAAACCGCCAAAAATCTGCCATTTTTTTTTTGGTTTTTCTCGTTTTCATTTATAATCCCACATATGTCACAAAACCTATTAATATGCATCCAAATATGTCCACATATCTCTCTACATCACATGGTAGAGGATCTCATCACTCTTTGTAAGTAAATTGTCAAAAAAATCCAAAAAATAATGACACGGCTTACAAATGACCATACACACCACATTTAAAATGGTCACAAATGACCATACACCACAATTCACATAGTCACAAATGACCATATACATACACAATTGATCAAATGTTCACTAATATACTCGAAGTGGTCATTTTTTACAATCTATCTAACCATAAAAGTCTAAAGAAAGTTCTAAATAACAATTCGAGAACAAAAAGCAAAAATCAAACCAAATTCATGCAGACGAAATCCGCCTAATCCTCTAGCATCCCGTTGATGGTTTCTCCGTTATATTCTTCAACACTAGGAAAAACCTTTGAAAAACAAAACAAGACAAAATTGGTTAATCATCGAACAATTATATTAGTAATTGAAAAAAAAATATATAACTTCGATATACCTATTCTAACTGATCATCCATCTCACCAAATAGGGTGACTATGTCATGCATATACCTCATGACATAATACCCACACTCTGAACCTCCGGGTTGACGTGAACACTTAAACACAGGAAGAACAGAACTAATTATATAAGACATTTATTTGTGATTACAACCAATCAATAATTAACAAGTAACTGATGACGCATTTACCTTCACTGAAGTCCATTGGATGGTATTTTTTGACCTTACACCAAGCTCTGCCATCAAAACACCTTGATACACACTACATAATTATTATCATCAACATACATTAATTAAATTAGGATATACATTCATAATTAAATTAAATTAAAGGAGTTGAAATACATAAAGAATTGCTT
The DNA here is from genome assembly GCA_023374045.1 of Limonium bicolor. NCBI lineage: Eukaryota > Viridiplantae > Streptophyta > Magnoliopsida > Caryophyllales > Plumbaginaceae > Limonium > Limonium bicolor. Next base: position 239,249,557 of record CM041782.1, read on the forward strand.
CATAATGTACTTACATGCTAAGGTGTGGCTTTATCTTGATGTCTTTTAGATTTCCGGTTTGCAGCGGATCAAGAAATAGTATCTGCGAACGGTCCAGACACAACACCAGTAAAACCCAATGGTCACTGTGTAATACCAAAACACTCACATGTCATTATAATGCATGTATGCACAGATAACTACAACATTTATTCAAATTAAAATGATAAACAGAAGTTAATACTTTTGATGATAAGGTAGCATATGATATTACTTTTTCGCTCTGATGCTGTTAACCATCGCACGTTGTATGTAGATCTTACACGTTTCTGTATCGCACTTCAGATCAGTGAATGATGCTCTTTCGGGACACAAAAATCCATACTTGGTAAGGGCAAAAGATTGCATTTTGTCATGCAAATACATGCTCATAAATAAAAAGACATAAAATTAATTAACATTGTTTCAGAACATCAATTTATAACTTAATTATAAAACAAAACTAATACTTACAGGATAAATGAATGCATCACTGCAACAAGTACTCAATCAAATTTTAGGATGTCCCTAACATCAGTCATCCACATGTCGATTTCTAGAGTTCGTCCGTAGTGAAGAAGGTCATCGTCAAAACAGAGTAGGATTGAATTTCTGCCATCTAGGAAGTCACGGATTATATCATGCAAGCATTTCATGTTTGGCCCCAAACGTGCATATATGGAATCATCCACCAAATTTTCTCTTTCAACAACATTGGTGGATGCTTTGTATTCAGAGGACCAATCTTTGACTTCTTTTTCACAGAAGATGCAGATTTCCTTCTTAATACCTATTTACAACCGACATTCAATACTAGTCATGAACTGAGCATCCACACATACTATATTCATATAATGAACAATAATAACTACACTAGTGGTTAGTATTAGACATACCTTCACACACTTCTGAATCAGACGAATGGGCCACTGAACGAATGCACCCTTTGCAGACCGAACTATGTTGTACTCTGATAAGTGTCTAAATGAGCATGTTTTATAGGTGTATTTCATATATTATATCAGCACTTTTCTTTCTCATTTCTCACTTATCGTATGTTTTTCCTCTAGTTTATGTTTTATTGATTATCTCACAAATTTATTGGTTAAACATGATGAAAACCAAGCTAGGAGCAAAGTAGACGAAGAGACGAACGCATAGGCGCAAACGGCTCAAAAAACGGAGTCCAAACGAAGAATCTAGAGCCGGTCAAAGTTCGCGAGTCAAATACACACGTCCGTGTCCTGTCCGGGTAACTAAGGGCGGACAAGGGACAACACATCCGTGTGTTGTCCGCGGAAGTAAGGACGGACGTGAGCAAATGCGTCCGGGTCTTGTCCGGGTAAATAAACCCGGACGTGAGCAAATGGTGTCCGAGGAACAAAGCACGGACAAGGGGCGGACGTGAGCAAATGTGTCCGTGGAACCAGGGCCGGACAAGGGACGGACACAATGTGTCCGTGTGTGTGTCCGGGAAAATAAAGCCGGACGTGAACAAATCAGTGTTGTCTCCGTGGATAAATGGACAGACAGAAACAAGGACGCGTTGCAGATCCAGAAATTAACGGGACTAGTTTCGTTTGCCGACCGTCTTCCCCAATTGCTTCTTCCTTTGCGGCGCCTACAGACATGTCGAACTGCTCCATTAACAATATCAGGCGCCTGATTTAAATCCCTCACGCGTACTCAGTTCTGTCTCCTCTCCAGTTCTATCTTCAACCATCCTCTGCCTCTATATAAACCCAGCACCTTCAACAATAAATGGTACACCACGTACGGGAGATTAAACACAACAGACCATCGCTCACCACACTCCATCATTCTCTTCCATTCATCTTCTCCCGTAACACCACAACATTCCATACTCACGCAGAAACAAAAGAAATAGAAGAGAGGCAGCAGAAGTGAGAGCGAGAGCAGTCCCGTTCTTTCTCTGAATTAATGGCAAAATCTATCTGTGCTATCTTTTTATCTCCGTTAATGTCTGAGTAATTTTCATTTGTATCCTAGGATGGGGGTTTGATTCTAATATTACGTAAATCAGTATTTATCACCTGTCTCTCTAATTAAACCTGTTTTAATTCCTTTCAGCAAATATTGTTAAATGCTTTGCGTGACAAACAACTGCATTTTTATGGTAACTATCAACATATGATTTTGAGATAGTCAAAGTACCACAAAGGAATAAACCTTGGTTTTTACACTCCGGATTGAGCAGGAAAATACTGAGGCTATAACTAAGAGTTCATAACTGACAATTATTAACTCTAATAGACAATAAATAATTGAGACAAGGTTATAAATCTGTTTAAGTAATTTAGGCAATTCCCCCGCTATCCTAGGATACCTTTTTCCATCCACATCAACTAATTTACCTGTTTTTACTGTTTTTATCATTTCTGTACTGATCCAACAACAAATCAAGCTTGCCTCCAGCTAAACCCCATTTTACTGTTTTTACTAAATACCGATACTATGATAATTGAACAATTTCCCTGTGGATACGACACTTGTTATACTACTCCGACTAAGGTGCACTTGCCTTTTAGTTTGCTGTAAATCTATATATATTAATGTATAGTATTTACTCAACAAGTTTTTGGCGCCGCTGCCAGGGTCAATTTCCCTAGTTTTCGGTAGTTCACTTGCTATACTGTAATATTCTGTTTATATTATTTTGTTGTTTGTTTATTTTTATTTCTATTAATTTATGTTATTTATTTTTCAATCATTTAAATTACTGCAATCTAACTTCTAATATTTAAATTTCAGTCATTTAATTTCTGTCATCTAACTTCTAACATTTTAATTTCTGTCATTTAAATTCTGTACACTAACTCCTAACATTTACATTTCTGTCATTTAAAATTTCTGTCAACTAATTACTAACATTTAAATTCTGTCATTTAAATTTCAGTTCTTTAAATTCCCTTGTCTCTAACATTTAAATTCCAGTACTCTAACTCACTAACATTTAATTTCTGTTATTTAATTTCCCTTGTCATTTAAATTCCCGCAATTTTATTCTGACCTTTTTCTTTATTTTTATTTTATTGTTTACTTAACCTGCAATTATTTTTGTTTCTTTTTATTCACTTATTTTCTATCTTTCTACTCTTGTCATAAAAAAAATATAAAAAAAATAATAAAAAAAATATAAGTGTTGTTTAATTAACGTTTATCAGTCTATTTAAGTATTTCTGCTTTTATTGATCTAACCACTGTTGATTTGGCAATTTCTCACAAACCACAAATTATCTTTTGTGCATGCCAAACACTCGAACCCGAGGTTCTCCACCTATCAGTCCGAGACCCAAACCCGAGCGCACTTTATTTAATGCACGAAGAAACCAGAGAAATGAAAACATGGCCGGAAACCAAGTTATAGAAGAAATGGACCATGAAAATCAACCAAATCAACCAAAACACCGTGCCCTCTCTGACTACCACCAACCGGATACTGAAGGAAGGGCATCAGCCATAGTTCTCCCCGAACTAACACTGCTAGAAACCGGACGATGGACTTTCAAAACCCATTACATCACCGCCGTCCGGGATTTAGGCAAGTTTAGTGGAGCAAATCCAGATGAAGCCCCAAATCATTTAAGTCTCTTCCTAGACTTCTGTAATTCCTTTGGTCAAACCGGCAACGTCAAAGAAAGAATCCGTCTACAACCATTTCCTCACTCGTTGTCAGATTCTGCAAACAGGTGGTACCGAAGTCTTCCCTCCCGATCTATCCATACATGGCTTCAAATGGCCCAGAAATTCCTTGCCAAATACTACCCAACCAGTAGAACAAGGCAATTGATCGGAGAAATCAATACATTCTGTCAGGAACCGGGAGAAACGTTATACGACGCATGGGACAGATTCAAGGATATGTTGATGAAATGTTCCCATCATGGTCTCGACGATCAATCCCTCTGCCTGTCATTCTTCAATGGTCTAGATGATGGAAACCGACTACTCGTAAATTCCTCTACAAGGGGAAGTTTCATGATGAAATCTCCTCAAGAAGGGATGAACCTTCTCGAAACCATGACGAGCAATACAAGACAGTGGACGAGATCCAAAGGAAGAACGCCATGAGCAGCAGGCCTACTCCATGTTGAGCCTACGGATCATTTATCAGCCCAGATCTCGTCCCTTGCAAAGATGGTGGAAAAGCTAACAACATCTCAAAACGAAATTGTAAAAACAATAGCTTCCTCACCTCCAGCTCCACCTGCAGAAGGGTGTGTCATATGCACCGGTCCTCATGAAACTCATCAATGCGAAGGTAAAAGCCAGTACGAAGATGTAAACTTCATAGGAAACCGCCCCGGTAATTCCTACAACAATAACTTCAACAACAACTACCCATGGAGAAATCACCCGAATTTCTCATGGAAAATAATGATCAGAACCAAGGAGGGCAGAACAACAGTTCCAATACCTATCAGGGAAATAGACCCCAACCAAACTCTAATATGGGTTATAGAGCACAAGGTGCCCCTCCAGGTTTCCAGCAACAACAACAACCATCTTCATCCTCTGTTGATCCAAACGCGGAACTCAAAGAGATGATGAAGGGTTACATGTCTATGACTCAGAGCCAGCTTTCTGCGCAAGAAGCCTTCAACCAAAAAATCGAAGGTAAATTCAATCAAATTGCAGAACAACTTGCTCGAAGACCACCTGGGACTATCCCAAGCCAAACAGAGCCAAATCCAAGAGAGCAAGCCAAATGCATCTATGTGAAGGAGCACAGTGAAGAAAAGATGGAGGTGGCCAAAAAGTGGAGGTTCTAGAACTTCACCCTTCCCTTCAAGAGTGGGTAATAGCAATCGAGACTTCCAAAAGGAATGTAGCTGAACTGGAAAGCACCGCTAAAGTCTATAAAAATCATATTCAGTCCGAGAATACCTACCTCAAGGACTTGGTGGCTGGCTATGAAAATGAAAAGCTCGATTTTGAAGAAGAAGAAGAAGAGGTTAAGGCGATAACCTTGAGAAGTGGTAGAAAAACCAACGAGATTAACATTCCGCAAAGGTCAGAAGAATCCAAAGAGGATAGTGAAGAAAAAGTTGAGGTTCCAACAGAAAAGACATCTCCCAGCATTCTCACTATTCCATCAACTCCAAAATCTTCTCCACAAGAACCGCCTATACCATTTCCCCACCGACTCCAGAAGCAGAAATTGGATAATGAATATGGTAAGTTTCAGGAAATGTTGAAGCAACTAAACGTCAACATACAGTTTGTAGATCTTATTGCCAAAATGCCAAACTACGCCAAATTTCTCAAGCACCTTATCTCCAACAAACTTAAATGGCAGGGAGTCGGTACCAAACCTCTCAATGTAGCTTGCTCAGATTCTGCAACAACCATACCTTTGAAATGCACTGATCCAGGCAGCTTCACCATTCAGTCACAATTGGTAGCACCTCATTTCCATACTCCCTAGCGATGGGTGCCTCCATAAAATTTAATACCCCTCTCCACTTTCAAAAGGCTGGGAATGGAGAAATGAAAAAGACCAAGATGACCCTTCAACTGGCAGATGGTTCGGTAAACTTACCCAAGCGGAGTGGTGGAGGATGTTATCATTAAAGTGGAACACTTATACTTAACATGCAATTTGTGTTTGGACATCGAAGAGAAACTCATACACCATCTCATCTTGGACGACCTTTCCTTGCCACAGCCGATGTGCACATTAGGGTGGCCCAAGGAACGATTACCCTTCAAGCTTATAATGAAAATCTGGAGTTTGCATCAGGAAGGTCTCCAGGTAACAAATCTAAGGATCTTAAGTTTGTGAGGGACACTGAATCACATCATCTCACTTTTTTGTCACCCTTCCAAGACGGAATGTCATACAGAGATACCCCCACCAATCCCTGATGAAGAGCGGGATAAGAAAAGAAAACATGCATCCAGATGGACACTCAAAAATACCATCGAGTCATGTTTGTGATCTCCTCCTCATAACCACCCCCCAGGTTTGATCTAAGAACAAAGCGTCTAGCCAAAAGACGTTAAACAAGGGCAGCTTCCGGGAGGCAACCCGGATGAACTTATTTTTTATATGCTTTATGCTCTTTTAATTTTAAGGTTTCTTTCATTTGTTTTTGCTAACTTTTAACCCCGTTTGTAGTATGGTGTGCTTATAGTGTCTAAGCAGGTACAACTTCATGTCTACACCGCAACAAGCTACGCTACTTGAGGCTGAAGCTCAAGTGGGGGGAACTCCTATAAACGAAGAAAAAATATCTCAGGGGAAGTACCAGTCTCTTTAATTATGTTTATTTCAATAAAATCTGTAGAGGAGCGTTTATGTGCTTAAATGTATTTGTGACCTTTGTGTTTTCCCTATTTTATCTACTTACCGAAAAGGTCTTCTGAAAACTTTCCTATGTTTTTCTGGTGAACAATGAGGACATTGTTTCAATTTAAGTGTAGGGAGAGGTGCCTTTTCGGCGACATTTTATGCTTAAAATGCTTAATCTCTCTGCTTATCTTGCGTTTGTCCAAATTCAATATCATGGACCCCTTATATGTGGGTTGTTCTTAAGAATAATACTGTTATGAATGTGGGATAAATTGTAAAAATTGTGATACTTTTTGAGGAGCCATTTTATGTGGTGTGACCAAATGATCTGCAATGGTTGGATTTTATAGCTCAGGGGTTCCTTGTCTTCTTTCTTAGGGATTGCTAAGGGGTGCTTCTCTGTCAAAAAATGAAAAAAATATATAAATAATAAGGGACTTGCGAGACCATTGGTAACCAACAAAGAGAGTTGAGTGTTCTTAAATACAAAGGCTTGACGCCTACATATTATCTTCTATTCTCCTATACAAAGTGAAACAAATGATAATCTATTTTTCCTTGTTGTTTTCTCTCAATGCCCATTCTTGAGAGAAGTTGGCCATGGAAAAAGTCTCAAAGTCACCTTAACTAAGAAGCATTGAAAATCCGGATCATACCCCGAAACTCTATATTTATTTTTGTACCATGAGCACACCAATGCCACCAGCAGTTGATGGATCACACTCATCGAAAAGTTTAAAGATCATGTACTGTTCACCTGTTTATCCTACCCTTCTAATAATATTGTTAATATTGAGCATCCCCTACTTGCTTGGGTACGTGGTTTTGCTTGAGGACAAGCAAAAGGTAAGTGGGGGGGTGTGATAAGTGTCTAAATGAGGTTTATAGGTGTAGTTCATATATTATATCAGCACTTTTTCTTGCTCATTCCTCACTTATCGTATGTTTTTTCCTCTAGTTTATGTTTATTGATTATCTCACAAATTTATTGGTTAAACATGAGGAAACCAAGCTAGGAGCAAAGAGACGAAGAGACGAACGCATAGGCGTAAACGGCTCGAAAAACGGAGTCCAAACGAAGAATCTAGAGCCGGTCAAAGTTCGCGAGTCAAATACACACGTCCGTGTCCTGTCCGGGTAACTAAGGGCTGAAATACCCCAAACCTTAATGTGTTAATTAATTATGTAATTATGATTTTCTAAGGCTAATTAAGTCCTTAAGATCATTGGTGAAGAAATAAAAACCAAAAAGAAAAAAAAATGCGTAAAAGTCACAAAACGTGAAAGCACGTTTTTAAGTATTTTAGGAAGTATATAACCCTCATTAGGGCTATAAATATATTTTTATACCTTAAATATACACTAAGAACATGTGGGAAAAGTTCCCGAAGGAAACGGATCCAAACAATGCGTTAAAACGCTAACGGAGTCTTAAAGCGCGTTTTTCGAGAAAACCCGAAAACGTGACTTTAAACAGTTAAACGACCCCGTAAAAAAATTATAGTTGATCATATAATTATAAATAAACATTAATGGGAGTATAATAACCATTAAAATTAAATAAACGAGAAAATTCTGGAAAACGGACCCAGTTAGCGAATAGTGCTAAAACCGGGTAAATAAACGAGCGTTTCTGTAAAAAAATGAAAAACGCTCCAGCATGTGTTACTGTAGGGGGGCCGGTTTTAATATGTTAATTAGCTCTCTCACACTCTTGACTAGTTAGCTAGTTAAATAAGTCAAAAAGCAATAAAACAAAAAGTAACTTATACCCACCCACACTCTCTCTCCTCCTTTATTTTCTTTTTTCCCCTCTCTTTCTTCTTCCTTCTTCCTCAAGAATTTTCTTCTCTCTCTCTCTGTTGCTGAACGACATTGCAGCCCCCATGGCTTCCTCCACTTCTTCTCCTTGTCCAAGCTAGCTCCAAGCTTAAATCACAAAAATAATTACATATTTGTGATCCTCTCACCAAGCTCTACACTTCCCTCTTTTCAAAATCCGAAAATAATGAAGTTCATCTCCATGGGTTTTCCCATTTGAAGAGAAAATGGCACCAATGGGAAGCTTGGAGTCTCCTCTTTCAAACAAGGTAAAAATCTCCATGAAAAACCTCATTTTTCTCCATCTTGTAGAGCTGGCCGATTTTGCCCTCTCTCACACCTTGTTTTCTTCTTGATTTTGAGCTTCAATCCAACTCTCCAATGGTGGAATAATCTCCTTCTTGATTCAAGGGTGAGAACCTCTCTTGAAAGGCCCAAAAAGGTAAACCCTAACATGTGTTCTAAGCCCTTTGATTTGATTGAGATTTCCTAAGGGTTTAGCTAATTAATTGAGTATGTTTTGTGTTTCTTGAATGTTGGGATGGAGTTTTGAAACTCCATTCCCTCTTGACCGATTTTGAGGAGATGAGGAGCAAGAGGAGGATTAAGGAGAAACTTGTGGATTAAGGTAAGAAATATACCTTAATGCCTATATTAATTGTTTTAGAATTGGGTTTGGGAAAAATAAAAGATGAAATAAAATCTGGAGCAAGATGTTTAAGTTGAAGTTGTTTTGTGGAGGTTATGTAAATGTGTTGGACCTTGTGTGCTGGTAGAATCCTATGGATTTGGTTAGTGGAGCTTGAATTTGGTTAGTTGTGTTGAGTTTTGAATATTGTGGTTTAGGTGATGAGGATGATGAATTTTGATGTGTTAGCATAGTAACGAAGTTATGACGAAATTTCGGTAGGAATATAGTGGTTTAGATGGTGATATGAGCTTGAGTGTTGACTAGTGTTATTAAGGATTGATTTGGTGTATTAGTCACCTTGAAATGGTAGTTGGAGAATGGTGTGAAGTGATGCAAAATCTGTAGCAAAAATGTATAAGTGCCTTGGACTTGTTAGAGAAAAACTAGGTGTATTTAGAGAGCTTAAAGTGTGTAGATAACCACTTTGTAACAGATTTGGAAAAGGATTTAGGAATGGGGAGAATTAGAGTGGTAAGATCATGTACTTAGAATGCTAGAAGTGGCATTGGTAGAGGGAGTATTAAATGGTAAAGATTAGAACAAAATATGTAGCATTGAAGAAAGAAAATTGGCATAAGTGCTGGAATGGAATGAGGAAAAATTGTGTAAGTTGATTTAGAATGAGTAATGAATTGGTGGATGAACTAAGGTGATTTAGGGGACCTAATGGGTGTTAAACAGTAGGAAACATGTGGAAATGATTGGGAAAAGATTGGGTGAGAATTAAGGTGAGTTTGGAGTTCAAAGTAGAGAATTAAGAGGGGTTCTGCAGCCGACCTACCCAGGCGACCTACCCAGACTGGGTCGGTCGGGCGAATTCTGTAACTCGGATGCTCTCTGCACCCGAACCCACCAGGACGACTACCCAGGGTGGGTCGGTCGGCCACTTATAAATTTTTTTTTTTTTAGGCTTCTAATGATGAGGATTGCTATGGTAATGTTATAAGGTTGTTTAAGACATGTTAGGTGAGTTATAATGACAATTAAGTGAGTGAAAAGTTGTAGTAAAATGTGAAAGTAAAACAAGTTAAAAATATGAAGTTATTTATCTAGTTAACGGGGATAACTATGGCCATTAGATGTTAAACAATCATATTACCCCGATGTTAATGAAAGCAATTATAAAGTTACCAGTTGTTCAAGAGTTATTCGAGGAACATAAGAGGACACATTAGAGTGGACCATGGTGACAGGTATGGTTTTCTTGCAACCTGTGTCCGACCGGATTACACCGGCTTGTATGCCAATGTGTTTTTCTGTGTGTTTGCCACCTTGCAAGATAAATCATGAAATGAGGTTATAGTAATTCATTATTGTGGCGTAATTAATTCTGATACCGCTTAACCCTAATTATGTGTTAAATAATAGTTAACCGACCTTATGTTCACATAAGAGATCGGTATTCGGAATAAACGTCCCAACCCACGGGAACGTTCTAACTACGGTTATCCGTGCGTTTGTGTATGTTGTGACTATGTGTGATGTATGTGACTTTGTTTTGTGTGTTACTGCTATCGGATACAGTTATCCATGTTTGTTAAAAAGGGATGTTACTCCCCTTCTGGTGTAACAGAGTTAGTAACACTATGTGATGTATGTATGTGATGAGTTCCATAAAGGAACCTTTAACTAATATGTATATGTTATGTCTGGTGAGGAATCCGGTTGTTCCGGTTGCGCGTATTGTTTGGGAGTTGATGTATATATGTGAATCAACTCCCATCCTGTTATGTTAGGGTTATTTTCCTTCATTGGATTTCGACCTCCCACTAGCTTAGCCAAAGCTTACCTACCCAACTTCCAATCGGGTTAGGGGGAAATCATGTTTAATGTTGGTAGGGTGTTGATGCCTAAGTTCGTTTCGACTCCCTCTTTATATGTTACGGTTGTGTTTCCTCCTTGGATTACAACCACCCACAAGCTTAACCAAGGCTTACCTACCTCATCATTATTGGAGCTAGGGGGAAATTGTGTAAGGTGTGATCGGTCCTATACGAGACCGCCACACCTAAGTAAAGAAAATGTATGTATGTTGTGCTCGGGCTTATATCACCCCGGCACTCCCCAAGTAAAGTTTATGTTCTCTAAGAAGAATGGAATTAAGTTTGTATAGGTTATTAAGTGAAATGTGTTGTTATGTTGTGTGTGCTAACCTTGAAATTGTGTTTTGTTAACGGATGTGTGCTTTTAAGCATGATGTATGTGTGTAATGTGTGCATGTTTTAAATAAAATCAGCCGCATGCTAAGACAACAATTAGTTGTGCGTGGCCCGGTAGCATGCGGGCTGCGGGATTACCATACCAGCAAAGGTGCTGAGCCCCTTGGGGGCCACCCTTTTCTTCCTTTCCTATTTCAGGTACAAGGAGCTGGAAGCCGTTCGAGAGTAGGACGGGGTAGTTATTTGTATGTGGTAGTCATGAGAATTGTAGATGTATTGTAGGTGTAGTAAGACCGAATTTGTATCGGCGTTAGTTGGAAGATACTCGATACATTGTAATGTAAGTGTATAATGATCGTTGGACTTGGAACGGGATTTATGTGTAGTTGCTCGGGAGTTTAGTCCATCAGACCGGTACAATGTATGTATGTTAGCCTTGTTAGCCACGTGGGTGGCTAACGGCATGTAACACCAAGGAGTTAAGTTATGTTGTGAGTTGTGATTTCCGCTGCAAGGTGTTGTTAAGTGTGTTGTTAGTAGTTGGGGTGTTACAAGGGCGGACAAGGGACAACACGTCCGTGTGTTGTCCGTGGAAGTAAGGACGGACGTGAGCAAATGCGTCCGGGTCTTGTCCGGGTAAATAAACCCGGACGTGAGCAAATGGTGTCCGAGGAACAAAGCACGGACAAGGGGCGGACGTGAGCAAATGTGTCCGTGGAACCAGGGCCGGACAAGGGACGGACACAATGTGTCCGTGTGTGTGTCCGGGAAAATAAAGCCGGACGTGAACAAATCAGTGTTGTGTCCGTGGATAAATGGACGGACAGAAACAAGGACGCGTTGCAGATCCAGAAATTAACGCGACTAGTTTCGTTCGCCGACCGTCTTCCCCAATTGCTTCTTCCTTTGCGGCGCCTACAGACATGTCGAACTGCTCCATTAACAATATCAGGCGCCTGCCTTAAATCCCTCACTCGTACTCAGTTCTGTCTCCTCTGCAGCTCTATCTTCAACCATCATCTGCCTCTATATAAACCCAGCACCTTCAACAATAAATGGTACACCACGTACGGGAGATTAAATACAACAGACCATCGCTCACCACACTCCATCATTCTCTTCCATTCATCTTCTCCCGTAACACCACAACATTCCATACTCACGCAGAAACAAAAGAAATAGAAGAGAGGCAACAGAAGTGAGAGCGAGAGCAGTCCCGTTCTTTCTCTGAATTAATGGCAAAATCTATCTATGCTATCTTTTTATCTCCGTTAATGTCTGAGTAATTTTCATTTGTATCCTAGGATGGGGGTTTGATTCTAATATTACGTAAATCAGTATTTATCACCGGTCTCTCTAATTAAACCTGTTTTAATTCCTTTCAGCAAATATTGTTAAATGCTTTACGTGACAAACAACTGCATTTTTATGGTAACTATCAACATATGATTTTGAGATAGTCAAAGTACCACAAAGGAATAAACCTTGGTTTTTACACTCCGGATTGAGTAGGAAAATATTCAGGCTATAACTAAGAGTTCATAACTGACAATTATTAACTCTAATAGACAATAAATAATTGAGACAAGGTTATAAATCTGTTTAAGTAATTTAGGCAATTCCCCCGCTATCCTAGGATACCTTTTTCCATCCACATCAACTAATTTACCTGTTTTAACTGTTTTTTTTTATTTCTGTACTGATCCAACAATAAATCAAGCTTGCCTCCGGCTAAACCCCCTTTTACTGTTTTTACTAAATACCGATACTAGGATAATTGAACAATTTCCCTGTGGATACGACACTTGTTGTACTACTCCAACTAAGGTGCACTTGCCTTTTAGTTTGCTATAAATCTATATATATTATTGTATAGTATTTACTCAACATACTCCTCCTTAGGTATAGGGTGCGGTAGATCAGGAACCTTATAAATCGGTTCGTCCACAGAGACTCTCCCGTGATACGGCTTTAGTGGCATCCCATGGGTCATGTCATTCGGGCCTGATGAGTATACCCTTCCTTCTGCGACACATATTTCTACATTGTTGTATGGAAGAAGAAGGTGACAGTTTATCGGGTCCTACAACTTCATCAGATTAGTAGATGTTGAATTAAAAATATGTAATAAAAGATATGACAACTAATAGAACAGTTAAAGGTATAAAAAATTACCTGTACATAAGCGTAAGGATACTGGTCATTGGAATCCACACTTGTGTACACTCCAGCTAGAGTAGCATTGTAACACCCCTCTTCATAATCATGTAATAATCTCTCACGTAGCAATAAATAAAACGTCTTACAGCGGAAGAATTAAAAACAATACAAAACTCACTTGGGTGTCACCGGCCATTACTCGCCCACGCGAGCAACGAAGCCAAACTATCTCCAACTTCCAACATAAACAAACTGCTAACCGCCGTGATAACAAGAAAACTCCTATACAACGTACTAAGTCCACAAACCATAAACATCGACAAGTGAGCGTCTACCCAATCCTGAATATACATAACCTTACCATAATACAACTTCATGTGCGGTAATTAAGGTAAACTCTAATTACCCTGTTCCCGCGCTTCGGCTTCGACAATAATCAACAACCTGCAATGGTGTAGTATCAGCGATAGACGCTGAGTATGCCAGGCCTCGACCTTAATGGTCACTTAGTCATTTTAACCATCTTATTATTAGATTGGTTTCATGCTTTACCAATTTACAGTTATAATTAATACTGTAATAAACATGTATAATATACATAATTATCCATCCAAATATTCATAAACATTTAATCATCCATCCAATCCAAACATTCATTTAATATCTCAACCAACAATTGTATATCGAACGTATCGAATAATTACAGTATAATGTACAATGTACAATCGCCGTAGCGTACGCCATCCTTTATTAATTTAGTTTAATTTGGCCTTCAAGGCCCCATCCATATGTACAAGGTACAATCGCCGTAGCGTACAGTTTCCATAGTTAATTTACCTTGGCCTTTAAGGCCCCATCCATCCAAACCATGTTTAATTAATACCAGTTGGGCGTCATGTTAGGACAACCCGATAACCTCACTATGGACAGTAGTCCTCCCGTACACACAAAGGTGCTCATTTCGCCAGAGGTCCGGAGGCCCCTGACTATTCTCTTATGTCTCGTAAGACGTCCATATAAAGGCCGTAGCCACCTGACCCACGATTCTGTTTAGGCTCGTTGGGTATAAACCTAGAGCGGAATCCAATCGGAAACCCCTCAGTGATCACAAATGCGCAACCAAGTAGTTCGTAAACCACCGGGATTCCTCACCTCAACTCATACCATCTCTCTCTCATAATTTTTAAGATCTGCTCTTAGTCTTATGGAGAATAATTATTAGTTAGCTGCCCAATGGGTCTCACGCATACCTAGAAGTAATCTAGGATATATTCCTGTTCGAGATCCATGCTCTAGAGACCGACAATGTCGTGACTCATCCCTAAGTATTTTACTTAGGTTACCATATACTTAATATTAATACTATGGTATTATATCAAGTAACCGTCATGTTATCACATTAACGTATATGTATGTTTATATAAGTCGATCTATAGTCGACGTAGTGTTAGTCCCGTAAGATGCTCGTGCATAAATAAATAATGCAGTAACACTTAATCACATACATGTATCCACACACATAACACACAAGTTATATCAACCAAATCCGAGCCCAAGGAGTTTCCTTAGGACAACTCGGATCAAACCCCTTCACATACCGTTCACCAAGACCTAGGATGCGCTGTGTAGTCCACTCACTAGTAAAAAAATGGTCTAACGCAGCGCCCCTACCGCAGCGGTTGTAATTTTACATAATTCCTGTAAAAAAAATAGACTATTAATTAAAAAATCCTGTAAAAAACTAGCTTAATATGTTCTTTTAGACAAATTTGATACGACTAATTCGGTGCTGAAATCAAAGTAATACTGGTATACTGTATTACTTTTTGCGCAAAGAGCCTTGAAAAAAATTACAACCTTTATAAGAGAAAGAAGAGCGTGGGAAGTAAGAAAAATGTAACAAAAAATGTTAACTCAAATAAAACAGAGGAGATATACTGCATAACAAGCAGCACACTAACAGTACAAATAAATAAATAGAGCTGAAACAGATGTTAATTAAACGCCTTTAAACTGCGAGCAGCTTGTACGGTATTAAAACAATTCATATATCAAATTTATAACTTAAATTCATATAAATTGAAATGGTAAATAAAACTACTATGAAAAGAAAAAAATAACTACAAATCATTTTGTTCTTAATTCTCAAACTATTTAAAAAATTAACTTCAAGTTTCACATTAATAAAGTGGTAAGATCTATAACTTTATAACATCTATGTTCTCCCATTACATTGCAGTATATACGTGCTTAATATGATAATGCTTGTAGTAATGGGTTTCTTGCCCCCCATAATTTATTACCTTGCTTCACCGCTGTCTGCAGTAATTGGGGTGGTCTCTATGTCTCTTTCTTCCTCATTGCTTCTGTTGTGCAGCATGAGCGGAAAGGTAACATCTTCATCTATTTTTTTCTCTTTTTTATTTTCTTAATATGATAATGCTTATAATAATGGATTTCTTGCCCCCCCCAATATTTTTTCCCTGCTTCCCCGCTGTCTGCAGTAATTGGGGTGGTCTCTACTTCTTCTTCCTATTTTTCTACTGTGGAGTAAGAGTGAAAAGGTAACATCTTCATCTATCTTTTCTCTTTGTTTGTTTAATTAATTATTGCGAAAAAGTGGTTGTGGTTAATATTGAGTGATTGTGAATAAGGATGGTTGCTCAATTGTGAATTTATTTGTCGTGGTAAATAAGATGTTGGTGAATGCTTAATGATAAGCATGGGATTAACACGATTACGCAAAGGTCATGCCGAATTTTTTCTAGAATCGTATTAGTCTTATTAATTAATTTTATTTGTTATTTGTGTATAACAATCTTTACTTTTCTTTGTCAGGTCTTCTGAATCTGCTATTGGATTTGTACCAGTACTTTCCCAGCCCATCACCAAAGCAGTCTCTAGCTTCCCCCTCTGTACAACCTTAAAACAAGTAAGTAATTAAACTTTATTTTTTGTTTTAATAATGCAATGATTTGTTGAAGTTAAATTAAATGTGTTAGAATTGTTAGAATAAGGCTAGATTAGTTACGTTGGAAGTTAGAGTACTTAGGCTACGTTAGTTAGGTTGTAACCATAGAGTAGTGCTGAGTTTGGTTGCAACCGTACATCCAGTAGAAACATGCTCCATATACAAATGCAGACGAAACTGAAAGACAAATCAATCTAAACTTGTTTTGTTTTCACATATAGAATGGAGCGTGACTGGATGTACGGTGATCGAGGGGATCACTATTTTGATGAGAAGCTGAAAGAGTTTCTCAAAGCGGCAGTGCAACACAAGGACAAACAAAGGCGGACAATATTTCATGTCCTTGTGTTGACTGTGGGGTCGTAAGGAAATATGAAGACATTGAGGAAATTAGATTTCATCTTAAGTCCCGTGGATTCATGCCACATTACAAAGATGGAATTTTCATGGAGAAACTGTTGCAGCTAGTGCTTCAACATCATCAAGTGCTCATGATCCACGTTACGCAAGTAGCGCCCACACCTTCAATACCATCAATGAGTCGGTACGTTAAGTGATTCAGATTCGATGACAGTGAGACCACTCACCATGATGAGCAAATGGATGAAATGTTAGAAAATGTTGCGATACTTTTGTCGATAAGCCGGAAGAGTATCAAAGATTGTTGGACGCATCAAAGACACCTTTGTACCCTTCGTGCGTTAAATACACAAAATTGACTGCTGTACTTAATTTGTTCAACTTAAAGGGGAAATATGGAGTTGGTGACAAGTGTTTCACGTCATTTCTAGAGCTGATACATGATATGCTTCCTGATGAGAATGGTCTTCCTACATCCACCTACGAGGCAAAGAAATGGATGTGTCCAATGGGAGTTGAATATAAAAAGATTCATGCTTGCCCAAATAACTGTGTGCTTTATAGGGGTGAATACGAACATCTAGACAAGTGTCCTAAATGTTTGTTGTCCCGGTACAAGGACAAGGATGAGGATTCCTCCTTTCAGAAAAAAAATCGTCCAGTGAAATTATTGTGGTACTTGCCGATAATTCCTAGATTCAAACGGTTGTTTGCCAACCCGAAAGATGCGAAGAACTTACGATGGCACGCGGATGGTAGAAAAATTGATGAAAAATTAAGACATCCTGCAGACGGACCTCAGTGGAGAAATATCAACAGAAAATTCAAACATCATTTTGGGGATGAGGATAGGAATCTGAGACTTGGATTGTGTACCGATGGGATGAACCCGTATGGCACGTTGAGCAGTCAGCACAGCACTTGGCCGGTGCTACTAGTGATCTACAATTTACCGTCATGGTTGTGCATGAAACGAAAATACATTATGTTATCACTCCTAATTTCTGGTCCAAAGCAACCTGGTCATAACATTGACGTATATCTTGCACCACTGATCGACGATCTGAACTTGTTGTGGAATGAAGGGACAGTGGTATATGATGCTCATGCGAAAGAAAATTTCACACTGAAGGCGATGTTGTTCTGTACTGTTAACGACTTTCCTGCCTATGGGAACTTGTCAGGATACTCGGTGAAAGGATTCAAAGCGTGTCCGGTATGTGAGGATGACACATGTTCAGATCGTCTGAAGCACTGCGGCAAAAATGTTTATATGTGTCATCGACGGTTTCTTCCAGTAGACCATCCTTACCGTTCGAGAAAGCGAAAGCTGTTCAACAATGAGCCCGAGACTCGTGTGGCTCGTCTGCCTTTGAATTCAGAGGAAGTGTATGCAAAGGTAAAAGACATTGAAAATGTCTTTGGAAACACATCCAAGCCGCCGAAGAACATTTGGAAAAAACGTTCCATTTTTTGGGATCTACCGTATTGGCGGCATCTGCCTGTTCGACATTGTTTGGATATCATGCACATTGTGAAGAACGTCGGTGAGGCAGTGTGTGGTACTTTGCTCAACATACCCGGCAAGACGAAAGACGGATTGAAGGTGAGGAGAGATATGCAAGAGTTGCGCATACGGAAAGAACTACACCCAATAGAGGATGAGAAGCGAACATATCTACCTCCTGCGTGTTATACCCTCTCTAAGAGTGAAAAATTAAGTTTTTGCAAGTGTTTGCACACATTGAAGGTACCATCTGGGTACTCTTCAAACTGGAAGAACCTAGTTTCTATGAAGGATTTGAAACTGTTAGGCATGAAATCTCATGATTATCATGTGTTAATGTTGCATCTTCTTCCAGTTGCAATACGAGGGATATTACCAGAAAATGTCAGAAATGCTCTAACTCGATTATGTTTCTTCTTCAACGCTGTCTGCTGCAAGGCAATTGACTCAGACACCCTCGATGATCTGCAACATGAAATTGTTGTGACAATATGCCAGCTTGAGATTTATTTCCCACCATCTTTCTTCGACATAATGGTGCATTTAGTAGTGCATATTGTCCGAGAGATCAAATATTGTGGTCCGGTCTACTTACGTTACATGTATCCTTTCGAACGATATATGGGGATTCTGAAGGGTAGAATGAAAAACAGATATAGACCGGAAGGCAGTATCATCGAAGCAACAGTGACTGAGGAAGTCACAGAATTCGTAACAAGTTATTTGAACGATGCAGAGTCAATTGGTATTCCCAAACCACGTCACCATGGTAGATTTGAGGGTAAAGGAGTTATTGGCAAAAAGGTTGTTCGTATCTCTCGTGATCTTATTAATCAGGCACATTTGTTTGTACTACAACACCTTGAGGTTGTTGAACCCTACTTCGATATTCACATTGCTGAGTTGAGTCGACAAAACCCTACCAAAAACCGTATCTGGCTTAAAAAAGAACAAAATCGAGTATTCGTCCAATGGTTTAAGGAATATGTGTTTGAGCAAGCTTCATTGAACCCCGAAGATGTCAGTGAAGAAATCAGATGTCTAGCTGTTGGTTCTGGAACAGATGTTGTATCGTTTGAAGGGTATGACATTAATGGATGCACATACTACACTGCACGCCAAGATGCTAAATCAATACATCAGAACAGTGGGGTAAAAATTGAAGCATCGGTGACTGAATATGGTCTAGGTAACCAGGTTCAACCAATGAGTAGTAGTAGTTGGTATTATGGTGTGATAGAGGACATATGGGAACTAAACTATCACATTGATTCGTCTCTATTGTTCCACTGCAATTGGGTGGACAACCGACATGGACTCCAAAATGATAAAGGACTTATTTTGGTTGATCTTTCACGTGTTACAACTAATAAGGAAGATCAGTTTGTGTTGGGTAAAGACTGTGACCAGGTGTTTTATGTTGAAGACCCAAAAGCTAGTAGATGGTATGTTGTTCTTCCAGGGAGAAGACCGGTTTTGTTTGAGGATGAAAACAAGGACGATGATGATAATGAGATGATAGATGAAACAGTATCGTTGCATACAGGGTTGCATGATTCAACTGATGATTTACAAAATGATGATGTTCAGACCATCTACGCTCGATCAGACCATAATGAGGGGGTTTGGGTAGAAAACAGATCATGATATATGTTACTATGTCTAGGTAACACCATTGGTTGAAATTACATTATATAATTCGTATTATTGTTGTTACAATGTTATCAGAATTAATTATTTATGTTTATTTTTGCAATTATACATCGTTCCATGAATATTGATCTAATGTGTGTGTTTTTTTCCTCAGTGGATGATGATCCTATTGATGATCCTATAGGACAGCTGCTCTGACTGGGGATAGTAGACCGGCAAAACGCACCACACGAGGTGGTAAAAAGAAATCAAAGAAAGCAGACGTAGAGACCACCCCAGCAGACCGAGACAGCTGGGCCTTCACAGGAAGGACAAGAGATACAAGTTGCTCCTCCGCCTCTCAAGAAACCCAAAAAACGAGGGGCAACCCGTGGGCTGAAAGCAAATAGAGGCCCCCCGACAAAGCCTTTGGAGTTCAATGAGTTTAATCAGCCCACGGGTACTTGGAAAAATGATTTCACTGCTCTAGCCAGGCATTTGGTGAGTACATATTTCAATATAAACCACCATTGGAAGCAAGTGCCTCAGGCGTTGAAGGAGCAGATATTTGAACGTCTCAAGGTATTTGTTACACTTAATAGTTTGTTTTAAGATTTATATAGTTACTTTTTTACACTAATCCATTTTTTTTGTGCATATAGGACCGATTCAGTATAGATCCTTCTCTGAAGGATGATGTGATGAAGGGGATTGCCACACAGTTCAAAGACTTCAGATCTCTGCTCACGAGGCAGTACATTTACTGTGAGGAGCCCGCAGAGATAGAGGAGGAAGAAGGTGAAGATGTGGATGATCGGAGACCACCGTGGCAAAAATATGATGGTATTACTGAAGAGCAGTGGAATGAGTTTGTTGCGAAGCGTTTGACCCCTGAGTTCAAGGTGAGTTTCACAATAGTAGTTGTTCTTTTGTATGACAAATGTTTAAAGTGTCCTTAGAGTTCATTAGGTTAATTCGTCTTTTTCATATATTATTTGCATAATTTGTCTTTTCATACATATATGTAGGCTATACATGAGAAACAACAACAAAATGCAAAAAAAAATCGTTACCCCCATCACATGGGGAGTACAAGTATTCCTCAACGTGTGCCATAGTGGGAGAAAGAGGGGTTGCTGCCAGCTGGCTCGAATGTCAGCGAACGAAGGATGAAGGTTTGGGACTTAAGTCGACGGAAGAAACCTTCAAATCCGGCGGCACCTACTGAGTATGATGACGCCACGAGAGAAGTCATCAACCAAATGGTAAGTGATTTTTAGTTTAAAAAATGTTTATTATATTTAAAGAGTAACAATAGTAGTTAAATAAACCGAAGTACCCTTATTGACTTATTAAACTCCATAACAGGAAGAGTTAAGCTCCCAGATCACCCAGGGCACTTGGCAGCCCGTTAGGCAGGATGATCCACTTTCCCGCACTCTCGGGAAGAAGGATCATCCGGGTCGTGCAGTAGGCTTTGGTGGTCATGTCGGTATACACCAAGCCTTCATTAATCCTGGGTCCAGACACAGTGCTGGAGGAAGCATTACATATGAGGAGCACTTACGCCAGAATGCAGAGCTCGAGCAGCGACTACGAAATGAATTTCAGCAGTCAATCGCTCAAGCTATGGAGATGATGCGTTCTGAGAGGATGAGTCAGGAGGTTTCTAGACCGCCTGACCAGGCACAAGCATCAGAGCCGACAGCAGTGCCTCCCAGTAGTGTTCACTCCGTCAACCCATTTCCATATTCATCTCTCAAGGTTAGAACAACATGTTAACTACAAATACAAAAAAAAAACAAATTATACACTTGTTTATGTGCATCTAAAATCTTTAATTTTGAAAATTTAGCAACCAATTGACTGCACATTGTTCCAAGTGATTGGCGTAGACGAAGTCGAAGTAGGGTGGGGAAAACTTTTCAAGTCTTGTGCTGGAGACACCGTGAGGAATGCAGCGCTCCGACAGTACCATGCTCGGGTGCTTGTTGAAGGTTACGCGCCTGCTTACGCGGATTGTCAGATACCGGTGCCTAGTCCAGACATATCCACCCTTCATCAAGCTGAATACAATACAGTGCAGTGGCCCTGTAGATTGATTAAGCTTGGGGAGCAGCAGGTAACCCCATGAAAAAACTTATTCTTTAACATATCCTAGAGTAGAAACATATACTTATTAAATTAATATATTAGGAACACATTCAATCAAATTCTAATAAGGCAAAAGGAAAGAGAGTTATTGTTGCACCAGCTAATCCTTCGATGGCATCCACGACTAGAGTTGTGATGAGATCGAATTTGCTACAACCGGCGGTTCTGAATGCCTTACCCCCCATGCTGAAACTGTTGCACTCCACACTATTGATGACGCCGTCAGGAAGAGATTCGGTTACAATGGAACCAAGACCGGATCTTTTTACTATGCAGGCGCTCAGAGTTTTGAAATCTATCTTACTGATTTTGTGGAGTTGTTCACGAAGGATTGGTTGAGTGCGTCGATTCTCAAATCGGCTTGCATGTGAGTAATTAGCATACCTTGTACACATTTTACTCTGTATATTTGAAAATTAAATTCATAATATTGGTTTCTTTATATTGTGCAGGTTTGTTGATGACAAGGCGGTCCAAGTACATGAGAATAGTAGTTTCGGGTTCTTATGCCCTGACGACTATTCTGAAGCTAATATGGGATCTGACCCCCAAGCTTTGGTCCAGTACTTGTCGATTGTGATATATGAGTGTGCAGTTGCTGATAAATCTTACATAATGCTGCCTCTTCATCAAGGGTAAGAATTTTATCTAATGTTAAGTTAGTTTAAAAATTATGATATTTTTATTATGTAATTGATTGAATTAAGTTCTGCTTGTATTGTAATCTATGAACAGCCGACACTGGTCTTTGCTCGTTCTATGTATAAAAAGCCCAAGAGTCCTGCAGCTTGACTCAGCATCTCGGCATCCCAAGAGGCCACTTATATATAA
The DNA here is from genome assembly GCA_023374045.1 of Limonium bicolor. NCBI lineage: Eukaryota > Viridiplantae > Streptophyta > Magnoliopsida > Caryophyllales > Plumbaginaceae > Limonium > Limonium bicolor. Next base: position 239,272,177 of record CM041782.1, read on the forward strand.
CATGTTGATGAGGTGATGAATTTACTTAACTTGATTAATTATCAATTTTTAGTTATTTCTTAATCATCCGGTTGATAACTTTTACTTTATCTGTGCGTATGAATTCTAGTGCCTTTGTATCTGTAATAACGCAAGTCCGAGGAGAGAGAATTAAGAAGATTCCGTGGAATGTAGTCAAGGTATTTTTGTAGTCCTTATTCAAATTTTGTAATATGTTCATTAGTTTTAAAATAGGAACAATATTATAATTTATGTGTTAAATCGATTTTGAATATGTACGTATATACATGTGCAGTGTCCACTGCAACCGGGAGGTTCGGAATGTGGCTACTATGTCATTCGGTTTATGAGTGACTTGATAGCGGCACCGAGACTCTTGCCAGAGAAGTCTCTAGACATGGTAAGTAGCATTCTCGAAATATTTTGGTTTTGTAGATAATTTTTAACATTGATTCTTAAACTCAAAGTATTATTAGCAACTAATCATATTTCTTTTTGTGTTAATTTCAAGGCTTTTGAAGAGTTGGTAGACGGTTACAACGAAGGACATATAACCAAGGTGCTCGAAGAATGGGCAGAATTCATGAGCGTTAATGTAGGTTGCTTTTAGGGTTTGGTAGGATTGAGTAGGATGATTTTGAAATTCTCATGAAACAATTGTCGTTTCTGTAAAGATTTTGTTGATGTTTGATTAATTTGCTCAAATTTGTAAATGTAAGTTGATTATGCCCATAGACAGGTTTGGTGGCTAATTAAATGGTGAAATGGTTGATCTAATGCCCCACTGTGGTGGCATTGTTAATTGCTATATCTTAACAGGTTTGATTGATTTTGGGTGTGTGTGTAGAATTGTTGGGTGGAATGGAAAAAAAAAACAACCTATTGCAGCGGTTCTTAGTAAACCGCTGCAATAGGCCCCGTCAATATTTTCTGAAGAGACCCTATCGCAGCGGTTCCTTCAACAACCGCTGCGATAGGTTGTTTTTTTTAAAAAAAAAGGTCTACTGCAGCGGTTCTTTTAACAACCGCTGCTGTAGAGTACCTACTGCTGCGGTTGTAGAACCGCTACGGTAGGTACCTATCGCAGCGGTTGTTAAAAGAACCGCTGCGGTAGGTGAAACACCTACCGCAGCGGCACCCATCACAGCGGTTTTCACCGCTGACATAGGTACCAAACAACCGCTGCGGTAGGGTCTTTTTCTACTAGTGACTAGCTCGTCAAGCGTCCTTGTCTGAAGTATGATCTAAATGGTATTAAAACTATAAGTCAGTCTCCATGACTAACTACATCCGGTACTTCCGAATAGCAAGTAACCCCGACAGTTCATCCCCGGATTTCTACAGTTATTTGTTACGGGTTTCTCTAAACCGGTCGGCTTTGTTACTTAAAACTCGTATGTCGAAACATTTCGACTGTTAAGTTTAATTCATTACATTTCTTTAATCTTATCCACCATTAAATTTAGGTACATAACCTATAGTTGCATGTATGCATGCATGATTATTACATCGTATTATTTTCATATTGTATCATTTTCCCACCATCCATTATAATACATTGTTTATATATCCATTATCTTAGCAAATTATATTTGCATTCCAAAACTCATAACTTATAGTTTGTAACTATATATTTTTTTTTAATAACCACCACCATTATTTAATATGGTTTCCAACCATATTATATATTCATCCTTATATACATTATCCTTGTATATGTATATGTACCATATAGGTAAATTCCATGAGTTATAAAACTCTTGTATTATATGTCACATTTTATCATCTTATATTAGATGATTATTCCCATTAGTTGTATTATATTATACAACTTATATTAAGATTATTATCCTAATATTATGTAACATTTTATGTTGTAATAATTACAACTCCTAAGGTTTATTCAACAAATACCTTAGTTTATAATTCTTATTTATTTATAGTTTGTCACATTATTTAATGTGAATATCCTTACTTATATTAATTCCCCCTAACCCATATAATTGTTATAACATTTATAACATAGTAGACCGTAGTCTAAAATTCATTTTCCAACGCTTATTAATTCGGTACAGCCCTTGAATTTATTTAAATTCCATTTTGACCACATAACATTATGTAATGTTATTCCATATACTAATATCATATGATATGATATTTTTTTTCCTTTAAACTTATAACCTATAGTTTTTATACAAAACTATTATATATTGCCACATAGGCATATATATTAAACCTTATTCTTTTTCATATACCATAGTTTCCTTTATTTACAAAATCACCCCATTATTTATACCATGTTATATATATCATATATAACATTTTTAACTTTTAAAATAGTATAACCTATGGTTATATTTATAAAATACCGAACAGACCCAAAACTGTTCAATAATTGCCATTTGGCCTTATTTATACCATATAGTTTTATAATATCATTAAAACTATAGAGTATACATATACCTTATTAGATACTCTTATATAATTCTAAAAATCACCAAATTTCACCAAAGGGTTATAAATATCCTTATTAACCCATATACTTTCGGTATTTATAAATCCACCACCTATATTTCTCCAAAGTGTCATAATGACATAATAACTATATTTTATACATATATAGTTTATTTTAATTCCAAAATCAACCCAATAAATTCCTAAAAATTCCTAATAGCCCATGGGTGTTTATAATACCATTTTACACCCTTTATTTTCGGTAATAACATATATACCACATATGTTATAAAATTGTTACAATTAAATACCTAAATTATTATAAAACCTTAAATAAGTTATTTAACTTATCTAATTTGGTCAAAACCTACCATATGGTCAAGGTTGACCACCTTAATATTTCCTTGACCATTAATTCCTAATAATTATGGTTTGCACCCATACTTTTTATAAATTACCATTTAACCACCAAAACTTTATAAAATCTTATAATTTTTATATAAACTCATTTAAACTTCTAATTTTTCGCTTTATTATTATATAGCCCCCAAATTTAATTTAATTTCACTTTAACCCCTTATAATATGCGGTAATGCATATATACCACTTAAACTTAAATAAAACCTTATAAATGCATAAATAAAATGGCCTAAAGTACATGGCCTTATTACAAACATTAGCTTATAAAATGAATTACACATAAATGTCCAAAAATGCATTAAACTCGGCCCTTACACATATTTTTCCATATTTACCAATTTTCCACATAATGTCTTAAATTTGACAATTATATTAATTAATTAGTTAGATAAATTTACCAAACCATTCCTTAATCACCTAAGGTCAAAATAAGACCTTATTAACCCATTCACTCACGGCACAAATTATACACATATGTATAATTACATATTAATATACCAAGTGAAGGTTTAAGAGATTTATACTTTGTTTTCGCCTAGATAAGGCCTTGTTTGATTTCGGCCAGCTTAGGATTATTTTTCCAAAGCTTCTTTTACATGTTTTCAAACAGCAATTAAGACATAGTAAGTCTCCAAGCAAGATCTAACCATAAGAAGTGTTTTAATGTATATTTCAAGGTAAAATTTACCTTAGAATACCAAGGTAGCCAAGGGTTGTCTTCGGCCTAAATATACAGAAGGTAAAGAGAATCAAAAGAGCTACTAAACCAAGGCTTAAAACCGACATAACTCAGATTCGAAGATGGCTAATTTTTACCTTGTTTAAAATGCCTAAAATGGTGTTTTCGGCTTGGATCTGGCTATACCTTGAAGCTCTTGATAGATCCACTAAATAAGTATGTTAAGAAGAAGATTATAAGGCTATGAGAACAGGTTTTACAACCGGATCTAAAGAGAATCAAAAGATAAGTGCTTAAAGCACATTTTTGTACCTTAAGAACAAGATTGGGTTTCTCCACCTTCTTCCCTTGTTATGGCCTAGATTCCCCCTTCATTTAACCTCCAAAAAAACCTAGATCCATGGATGGAAATGGTTGATGCTTAGATCCATCGAAAGAGGAAAGAAATGTGAAGAGAATGAACATAAAATGACTAATTAAGATTACCTAGGTAGCAAGGTGTTCTTCTCTGTTCTTGGTGAGTTAGCCACGGTTTGGGGAAGCCAAAGGGAGAGTGAGGAGGCCTTGTGTCGGCTGGGAAGCAAGGCAAATGAGAATGGTAGGTCAAATTTGCCTTAATACTCATTTTTGACTTGTTTAATGAATTTAGTGTGTGATGAGTCACCATGTATGATTGCATCGGTTATTGGAGGGGCAAAGGAGCCTCTCACACGTTTTTTGAAGCCCTTAGTCAATCATGGAGCAAGTGTGTATAGTTTAGACTATAATATTAGAAAGGTGAAAGTAGTCTCCTTAAATTAAGGAGTGGTGTTGGAGGCTTGTCTTTTGTGCTTGCAAGTGGCAATTTTTAAGCTCCTTTGATTGTGGCTGTCGACCTCATGTGGCCCAAGGGGTCAAACTTTGACCTCTTGACCATTCTTAGTCAATGTTGACTCAAATGGGCCCCTTTTTAGGGTTTTATTAATATTTTTATATTAAATTTGTAAAAAATTGTAAATTTCTGGAATTAAATTCCTAATATGATATAATATGATATATTATCATATTTAAAGGTCATTATAACCTTTAAGCCCATTAAACACCAATTTAGAAGGCAATTACCCAAAAACGTGCTTTAAGGAGTTTTAGCGCACATTTTGTCTCGCAAGGTGTTTCTGAGCTTGGTTTTCTTTGAGAACGGTTTTTTTTGTGTGACTTACATGATATTTGATCCTGGTATCCAATTTTATATCATTTAGAGGTGATTAGACCTTTAAGGTATTCTTAGAGCACATTTTTGCCCTACTTGACCTTGAAGCATGAAAATGCTTGTTCTTTGTGTTGGAGTGTTTTCCAACTATTGTAATATGTTTAGTAATGTGTTAATAAGCTTAGGACAAAGTTTTAGGTCCTAATAATTTCATTTGGGTATTTATTTACCCTACACAGTCAAAGGGTGCAATATCTTGCTTTGTGTTGACCACTGTTGCTCTCAGTTGACTTTTAAGGCATGTTTAGGCCTTAATCAATGTGATTAGATATTTAATCCATGTTTTATTATTTTGGGGTATTTCAATCTACCCCCCTTAAAAAGACTTCGTCCCGAAGTCGCTTAATCAAATAGGTAAGTATATATACATATGACTACCCATTATTCCCATAATGTATATCTTTGTGATATATCATTTACACACATCGTATTGCGCTTATACAGCACATAGCCATCACTTTGTGGCGTTAGTTCAATCATATATGGATATAGATGATCCGTCAGCACCATTATTTCCTATCAGTTCTACAAACCCTGACAACCTCCCCGAGGTGTCCATAACATACCATCGTTCCACATTCCATATTCCATATCTAATGATTCATTTCGTATCTAGGCGATACCATATGTAATCATTCTACAAAGCAATATAAATATATATATCACAAGTAGCATAAGAAAAGTACTACACACATGGGTGTAAATACAACATTCAAACAGGTATCTCATAAGATACATGCATATAAGTGCACATCACACACCAAACAAACCAACAACGTATGCCCCGCGTACCAAACATAACCAACAAAACCTTGTGTGCCCCGCACACCACCAATTCACTGTATGCCATGCATACGAAACAAACAAACAAACAAACCTCGTATGCCCCGCATACCACCAATTCTTTGTATGCAATGCATACGAAACAACAAAAACTTAGTGCACACACGTGCACAGCCAAGAGGCTCTACCCCCCTTAAAAAGGGTTATGCCCCTGTACCCCACAAGTATACAACAGCCGCTCAACAAGGAGCACTGGATACTTGGCTCTCATAGAGTTGACCACCTCGTGGATTATCCTCATATCAGAGAGACGGGTATGACTCTAGTCCTACCGCTCCACAATACCTAAGGGTGAGGCACTGCTCTATTGTGCTCTCTCCCAAGTTCGTTCGAATGGGCCCACTCGCTCCGTATTGAGGTGCAACCCATGAACGTCGCTCAGTTTTCCTCTATTCATTGCTGTGTATCCTCTCATTTGGATCACTAGCATACATGTGTGTTTCTTCTCTCACTGATATTCAGCTTGAGTGTAATATGACATTGGCTATTGTTAGTACTTAGTGCTCTTTGCACTTGTCTTTGTAATATTAAGACGTACCAGCCTACATGTCCATGGAGATAAAGCTTGTCATCCGTGTCTCCTGGTGGTTTTGTTCCGGAGTAACACGCTGTTGTAATTCTTTGGTACACACTCGTGTTGATATCCATTGCATCTTCCAGTATTCTTACTAGATTAATAACTGCACAAGTGCAATACCAAAACACTCAGTCATACAGAGTGCAGAGGCGTAACTCTCATCACTAATATCTAATGAGTCAACAGATAAGATGACGAATTATCATATGAGTGGTACATTCCAAGTCCATTGTTCCTTGCTTAGGTATCTGCTAGTATATTAGCTTTGTCTCTCATCATTGTAGTCACGCGTTTATGTCCACATCATCTGTAGATTTCCTCTGGATTGCAAGAATTTGCTTGATCCTTATGAGGGTTCTACATATTATTTATCCATAATGGGTTTTCATGTTTCTTTCCTTTGGTTTCTTGTCCTTTAACCGTTTCCCTGTCTGCACTGTATATTGTCAACTGTTCTCTGTTGAAGGTTCTTGATTTCTCTAGCCCGTTTTTAACTACTGCGGCTCTTCTCGTCCATCTCGAGGTAATCAGTATCACTGTCCTTAGTACGGAGTTGACTACTTCTCGTGTTCCTAACACTACTTGTCTACTTGCATGGGTACCATGCTGATACATTACTACTTACCCGACTAACTCATAAATAAGTCTGTCAGGCCCACATGATCCTATCGGAGTGCGGTCGTCCCATGACTCGTTTAGTAAACTGGTAATGTCTGTCACACGGGTATTGTGAAGTATTCTGTTGTCAATCTCCCTTTGATGGATGTCCTTTAGTTGTTTATTGATTCATGTTATTGGTTATGTTGCAGTAAGTGATATTGCCCTAGTGGCATCAATGGTAATTCGTGCCATAAGCCATAAGCCATAACGTCGGCTTGTAAGTGTAATCTGTGCTATATTTAGCAAACTTGGTTCTCCTAATTCGATCTCATTGAGTACAACACATATTCCTTTCCTCCCTGTTTATCATGATCATATCCCATCCATAGTTCATATTCATTCCCTCATCGGTTTAATTGGATGTATTGCAGATTGCATAATAGCTTGAGCAACATGGCTCTTCACTTCCCAACCATCCTCATTGACGGTGGTGCATCTACAAAGGGTATGCCTGTCCATAAGGACTAAACATTTATCACTGGTAGTGATTAGCATTAAATGTGGGTATACATTGATGGTATTTGGCTAATAAGCCATGTCTGAAAATTCCCAAACAATTAAACTGGCGTGGTTTATAATCACAGTGGCAGTATAATTTCTCCATTTGCAGTGGTTGGACTAACGGTCCTTCCAAAGTTGCATAAGTTTCAAATCTTAGGGTTTGTATGAAAAAGTTTGAAAAACATTTTTTTTTTGGTATATATATAATGAAAGACTAAAAAGTAGTAGTTGCAGTTGCAGCACTTGCTCTGTCCAGTGCGCAAGGCAGATGGAAATTTCAGTGGTTTACTTGTCATAGCGCTTGCAATAGCAAGTGCGCCATGCAGATGGAAATTCTGGTTCAGTAATCTCCGGTCTCATTGACTCCCGTCGTCGAATATAGCTACATAATAATGTAAGCTTTAACATCCTGTTCATATATATAATCCATCAAGGTTCCAAGGTTACTCGTATCGAGTTCACAAAACTAGTTCCCAAAAGTCATACACACAAAGGCGAGTGGTCAATGACACACTCCCACATACTTATAACATATCTCCTACTAATATCCAAGGTAAGTACACAACAAGTATGCAAAAGTCTTCCACCAGCGGTCTCATGGAGTCAGGGTACTCATGCCCTATCTACTCCCTTGCCTCTCTGGGCTCCAGCATCAGTAGACGTCTGGCCATCCTGACCGCCTCGTGGTACTCCAGATCCTCCAGCTGAGGTCTTCTGAGTATTCCTTGGTGGCCTGTAATTACGGCTCTCAGGGTTCATCCAGCACTCGAACTCCCGGTGGCCCTCTTTCTTGCAGCACCGACACTCAACTTTGCGGCCCTCGCAGTCGACCCCAGGATGGTCCTTCCCACAACGCTTACAATAGAAATGGCGTTGGGGCTGTCTAGTGCCTGATGGTACCATTTAGTTTTAGGTAAAATCTGATGATATAAAGGTTAAGGTCACAATTGATTTAAGAGGTAGGTTTTCTCACCCTTAGGAGGTGCAGATCTTAGAGGCTGAGCATCTATAACTGGGCCGGTCAACCGAAGGACGGGCTCTTTCCCCTTTGCTCCCTCGTGACCCTGCTGCCCTTTCTTCTGAAAGAATTTCATGTTTAAGGTTTTGGGTCAGCATTCACAAGGTATTTAATATGGTAAGCAATTTAGAATGGGATAACTCCTTACTTTCCCTTCTTCTGGCTATCGCCTGGAGATGCTCCTCCACCCTCAGACTCCCCCTCAGGGTTCTTTCTCTTCTTTGCCCCGAGAGTCTCTTCCCGAGTCTGGAGCATCAGCTCTGTCCTCGAGGCAGCATCATAACACTCCTGGAATCTCATTGGTAAGTTCCTACAAAGTTAATCGGTAATGTAGTAAGTAAAGATTTTATGGCTTTCATGTTAATACCTGGATGGTAGTGTAGAGGGTAGCACCCATCGACATTTAGATGCGAAACAACAATCCCACCCGGAACTTCTCAACCTTAACGGTCTCTGAGTAATCAACACCGGGGATGAAGTCCAGCAGACCAATGAATCGAGCATAATACTCATCCACGGTCAGCCTTCCCTGGGATAATGTCTCGAACTCATGGCGCTTCTTCTGCTTGAGATGCGTCGGGTAGTACTTCCCCCTCAGTAACTCTACAAAGGCAGCCCACGAAAAGTCGGGCGTAGCCAGGTGATGGTCCTTGACCAACCTCCACCAAGTGCTGGCTGCATCCTTCAGATGGAAAGCAGCAATAACAACCTTCTGGTTAGTAGGTACTTGTAAAGCCTCGTAGGCCTTCTCATGTTCAACTATGAATCGCTCCAAAGCTACGGGGTCTGGCTCCCCTGAATATGTAGGTGGTCGGGTCTCGCTAACTGACTTCAGCCAGTTCGTTTCCCTGGGCTGTGGCGGGTGGGCTGGTGCTCCTCCTATTTGAGTACCAAGCTGTGCGAGAACGGCAGCAATCGTCTCAGCAACTCCTGGAATCACGGGGTCACCGCCTCCACCTTCGCCAGTACCATGCCCTCTAGTTCCCCCAGACATCTGTAGTACAGTATGTCACATAAATACTCGGTAATTTACCGTACAACCAATAGATCTTGAATCGCCTTTAAGGCTAATATATCACGCAATTTGCGTTACTAATCATGACTCCCTGTAAGACGAATCGTCCCGTACCTCACATACGTTCCCCGTAATTTCCCAAGTCCTAAGCTCACTGTCTTAACCTATTTTCTCGTCATCAGAGCGGTACTCCGCTCTGATACCACTTTTGTAACACCCCTCTCCATAATCACGTAATAATCTCTCACGTAGCAATAAATAAAACGTCTTACAGCGGAAGAATTAAAAACAATACAAAACTCACTTGGGTGTCACCGGCCATTACTCGCCCACGCGAGCAACGAAGCCAAACTATCTCCAACTTCCAACATAAACAAACTGCTAACCGTCGTGATAACGAGAAAACTCTTATACACCATACTAAGTCCACAAACCATAAACATCGACAAGTGAGCATCTACCCAATCCTGAATATACATAACCTTACCATAATACAACTCCATGTGCGGTAATTAAAGTAAACTCTAATTACCCTGTTCCCACGCTTCGGCTTCGACAATAATCAACAACCTGCAATGGTGTAGTATCAGCGATAGACGCTCAGTATGCCGGCCTGGACCCTAATGGTCACTTAGTGAAATACCCCAAACTAATAAAATATGGATTTAATATTTAATCACATTGATTAAGGCCTAAACATGCCTTAAAAGTCAACTGAGAACAACAGTGGTCAACACAAAGCAAAGTGTTGCACCCTTTGACTGTTTAGGGTAAATAAATACCCAAATGAACTTCCTAGGACCTAAGATTTTGTCCTAAGAATATTAACACATTGCTAAACATGTTACAATTGTTGGACAACACTCCAACACAAAGAACAGGCATTTACATGCTTCAAGGTCAAGTAGGGCAAAAATGTGCTCTAAGAATACCTTAAAGGTCTAACGACCACTAAATGATATAAAATTGGAAACCATGATCAAATATCATGTAAGGAACACAAAAAAACTGTTCTCAAAGAAAACAGAGCTCAGAAACACCCTGCGACTCAAAATGTGCACTAAAATTCCTTAAAGCACGTTTTTTGTGTATGAGCTCTAAGATAATGACTTTTGTCACTGTAAAGACTATATTAAGTCCTTTATAACATTAATGTGACATGATAGAATATATTATAAAGTCTAAATCAAAGTTTAAAAATAAAATCAAAAATTGACAATTTAGCATGAATAGTACCTAAAAATAACACTTAAATACTTAATTTAACTTAAACCATGGTCAAAGCTCACCTATTGGCTTGACCAAAGGCAGCCGATTTCATACAGCTGTAATACCCACTCATTTGTCAATCTTCAATCAATTATACAGCTAATTAGGTGGGTCATCAAGTTACTATTCCAAAAGTAGCAAATAATGTCTTATAAGCTAAATTAATCATTCTTCCTTCACTTGCCTTCTTGCCTGCCGACACCAGCAGATCCTCACCTCTCTTTGCTCCTCCATTTACGTAAGAACACAGCCAAACTCAGAAGAGAACAGCAATCACCATTGGTAAGCTTATTAAGCTCTTAAATGTCCATTTTCTTCACAATTTCTTCCTCTTTCCATGGAGCAAAGCATCAACCACTTCCATCAATGTTCTTAGGTTGTTATGGAGGTTAAATGGAGGGTGTATCTCGGCATTAACAAGGGAAGAAGGTGGAGAAAGCTAATCTTGTTCTTAAGGTATAAAAATGTGCTTTAAGCACATATCTTTTGATTCCCTTCAAAATCGGCTCTGAAACTTTGTTTCTAAGCTTATAATCTTCATCTTAACATACTTATTCAGTTGGTACATCAAGAGCTTCGAAGTATAACCAGATCCAAGCCAAAAACACCATTTTAGGCATTTCAAACAAGGTAAAGATTAGCCATCTTCTAATCTGAGTTATACCAGTTTAAAGGTTGGTTTTAGTAGCTCTTTTGACACTCTTTAGCTACTGTAAAAACAGGTCATGGAGCATCCTTGCTTGCCTTGGTATTCCAAGGTAAATTATACCTTGAAAATTACATTAAAACACTTATTATGGTTAGATCTTGCTTGGAGACTAACCATGCCTTAATTGCTGTTTGAAAACATGTAAACTAAGCTGTGGAAAATAAATCTCCATACAGCCGTGGCCAAACAAGGCACATACTATGCAAAAACAAGGTATAAATCACTTAAACCTTCACTTGGTATATTAATATGTGCTTATACATATTTATATAAATTGTGCCGTGAGTGAACAAGGTATTTAAGGTCTTATTTTGACCTTAGGTGATTAAGGAATGGTTTGGTAAATTTTATAACTAATTAATTATCATAATTGTCAAATTTAAGACATTATGTGGAAAATTGGTAAATAAAGAAAATATATGTGTAAGGGCCGAGAGTTTAAGGCTTTTATGGACATTTATGTGTAATTTATTTTATAAGCTAATGTTTGTAACAAGGCCATGTACTTTAGGCCATTTTATTTATGCATTTATAAGCTTTTATTTAAGTTTAGGTGATATAATTATTACCGCAAGGAATTGGGATCTTAGGTGTAAATAAATTAAATTTGGGGGCTTTATAATAATAAGGCCGAAAATTAGAAGTTAAAAAGGATTTAAAATAAAGTTTATAAGATTTTATAAAGTTTTGGGGTTAAATGGTAATTTCTGAAAAATATGGTTATAAACCGTAATTATAAGGAATTAATGGTCAAGGAAATATTAAGGAGGTCAACCTTGACCATATGGTAGGTTTTGACCAAACTAAATAAGTTAGATAACTTATTTAAGGTTTTATAATACTGGGTTGCTATTCGCAGTACAAAATTACTAATCACCGCAGTACAAAATTTTTTTAATTCATACTGACGTTGTACACATGTAATGATGTCGTGTTGTAACTTTTGTTTTTTAAAAATAATTTATTTAGCGTAAACAGTAAAAAACACTCTAATTGTTACAAAACATTATAAACTGTATTAATTGCGTCAATATGATTTTAATTGTGAATCCACGTAATTTGGACGACATTTTACGTTATGTTTGACTAAATTACAAACATTGGTACATATTCAGAATGTCGTACTCAATTCATAGTTAAAAACGCCAATTTCGGGTGAAAAATGCTCTAATTGTAATAAAAGACGTTAAACCCTTTTTAATCGCATTTAAACGTTATAATTGTGACTCTACATAAGTTAATGACATTTTATGTTGTGTTTGACTAAATTACAAACATTGTTACACTTTCAGAACGTTGTATTGAAATCGTAGTTGAAAACACCATTAGGTAGAGTATAAAAAGGGGAGTAAATGAGAATAACGATAATTAGTGCCTACACGCCTAACCCCAGTGCCGGTATGGACATTAAACGTTAATCATTACTGATGGGAAGTGTCGGGTCTTCAGGACCAACATAACCATATTTAGAGAGTGCGCGACACTCGTGGTTAAACCACTACCATTGAACATTGCCAGAGGGCAAGAAGTGAGCTATACGAGTCAGGACTTTAAAAAAAAATATTAATAGGCAGATGTGAATGTGCAATAAAAGGGCCGATGATATGCCCACACCACACACACCGGAGGTGTTGTTGATCCATTATGCTGCTAGACTCCCGTATGGAGGGCAGTGGATATAAACTGGAAAGTGAAAATTGCCTCATGACGGAAGATACCGATACCTCGAAGAGGATGAAGGAAAAATGAGTTGAATAAGAGTAAGGATTTCACAATGAAGAGCAATGATTGGCGGAAATCATTAAGTTATGGATATCCAATTGTAACCTTAGGAGAAAAGTATTAGAACCAACTAGGAATAAATTAAATAACAAGACCAACAATCATCTAGCTATGAGAATAAGTACTGAGCCTGAATATCGTATGACATAGGCCTATGGAAGGATACCCTTTGTACCACCAAAAATGACCCAAAACTAGGAGAACAAAGGAGATGAATCACAAATACTGATTAATATCAGGCTAGAGGGGGACTACCATAAGGTAGGGAAAACACGAGGTGTCAACCTTTATCATGGAGTCCGGACTACACCTGAGGATGTAACCCAATGGATTGGGTGGAGTTCGAAAACTGAAAACTCATATCTGAAGGCGTTAACAGCCTAGGAGTGAACAGGAGAGATAATAAGTAGTTACTGATCCCCACTCACAGATACCAGATGACGAGCATGTGGAAACCAGAATTAGGACGATAAGTCGCAAACACCTATCTTAGAGAAAGTAAAGGAAATACACATTAATAAAGGAAACCATAGAACCTAATATTAGGGCCATTCTGACATCAAAGGTTAAGAATTGGCAGCATAGTTACTTAAACATAAATTACCAGGACTAAGAGTACGATAACCACCGGGTACGAACGCTACGAGTGCACTAAACGAGACATGGGACGACCGCACTCCTAGGAGCTTGCGGGCCTGACAATACTCACATTAAGTTAGTTGGGTAAGTAGTAATGTATCAGTATGGTACCCCATGTATGTAAACGAGTAGTGTAAAGACCCAGGAGGTAGTCAACTTTGTGTCTAAGTCAGCGAATGGAACCCTGACTAGGTAAACCATGTATTGACGAGAGAGACCCCAGTCAAACTAACAAGGTTAGGAAAAATCAAGGATATCTTGATAATAAAGTGACATAAGGTCGCAACTCCACAATTGAGGAGTTAGAACATAAGTTTTGGGGATTTTAGTAAACGAGGAAACCAAGGCCAATTTAATGGTAACGACAAACTGAACCCATGAATGAGAAAAGGAATTGTGGTATCTAAGGAAGTTATATTAGAGAAACCTTTGTGATAATAGATGATACCTAAAAAGGGGGCACAGAGAGAGTTATACCACGCGCTGAGGGTGCTGCGATGATGTCGGATTAAATAATAATAACCACATGCTCAAGCTATAAAACGTTAGTATGTTAGTACCAATTAGGGTTGAACAGAAAATGAATACCAAGCTAAAACCCACAGTCGTATTGTATGTCTATAACAGACTAAAGGCAAAAGCGACCATTACAAGAGATACTCTAAGTTGGAGATTAGATACTCCATGCAAACCGCAATGGCGGATAACCGTCCAACCGACTGGTACATGGTGCGCAACAAGCGACCATTATAATAACTGTTAACCGAATTATGCTGGTGGGAATCAGAAGGTGGAAGATCAGATAAACAAATGTATTCCCCTAATCGAGAAGAGGAATGAACCATATATGTGGATACTAAAATACCAACACACGAGGGATACGAGTTCACACTAGCAAAAGAGGACCTACAAGGTACCCAAAGAACGAACTCATTCCAGAGGGAAATAGCTTGGAGTCATGAGGCGCCAGTTAGATGCGCATATCAGACTCGTCTTGATATTTTAGAGACAACTATTGCAAGCACTAGGTGCTAGAGCATAGCTCGATAACCCTTATACCGAAGGTTAGTTCGGTAGGGTGGCATGAACTCATGGGAATATACCATGAGCATGTATAGACTTCAGGAGGACTGAATAGAATGGCTAGTTGAAATAATAAGTGTGTGTGACTAACGATACCACGCAGCCAAATAAATTACCGTATAGAAAACACCGTCACATGGAGTTGAAACCGACATGAGACTACTACCTAAAAGGGGTAAACTAACCATAAAGTAGTTGGGCATACTGCTTGCGGAGCGAGTAGGCCCATATAGCTTAGGTTTGATGTACCTAACAGGTTTGGGGAAAACCAATGATGTGTTTACATCTCCCGATCAAACCGTATATGAATATACATACATCTAACCGTGATAGGCAGTATAGCCTTAGGGGCTAAAGCCAGACCCTATAGAAAAGGGGTAATGAAATATGTAGCACATTAGTGCACGAATAATTCCACTGGAATGGAACATCTTGAACTTATTACTTCACGATGATATATTCGTAGATTACATGGGCCTAATCATTTTTAAGGGGGGTAGAGCAATTTCGCACGCTTAAAATATACCGTACGTAGCGCATGGTACACATGCTGCAAACTAAAATTGTACGTAGAGTACAAGTATTAGGACTGTGTTATATTACTTGAGGTAATATTATGATGTATTATGTGTACGAATATATATATATTTTAGTTCGCATTGTTGTGGCGAATAGGAAAGGGAGAACGGATAGAGTGTTCTTATCCTAATTCTGATTATTTATGCAAACGTTGCGAACATTAAACATGTTATAACCCAAGTTTTGGTCATAATTTATTTCATCACCATCTTATTTTAAGTGGCTTATCTCATTATTCAGGACAAGGAAGTCCATTCTAATTAAGCTGGGGACGAAGAAGTCTTTTCCTTCCTCAATTGATTTTCTGGTGAGAGCCTAATATTATTTCTTATTAAATCATCCTTAATTACTTCCCTAACCACGTTCCTCACCACGCTCTCACTTTCTAATTCCCCGATCAGTTTCATCTGCTGAGACGCTCTCTCTCTCTCAACTCTCTCTGCATTTTCTTGCCTTCTCGATCTGTAAGAGTTGCTGTGCCGGTTTGAAGATTCGAGCCTCTGCTGTGGACCCATTCTCTTCGTTGCGTTCCTGTTCAATTTAAGGTATAGAAGTTAGCCTTCTTCGGTTCTATGGTTTCTGAAGTGTTTGCTTTCTAATTCCCCTTGCAATCTGATTGTGAATCAGTGGCGATTTCGCATTCTCAGTCAATTCTCTTCTACTGTGGGCGTCGTCCGCGAATCCGTTGTCCTACTGTCAGAATTCAGGTGAGAATAGTATTCCCGTTCAGGTTACAGTTTCAGTTTCGGGGTTTTGGTTGCGTTTCTGATTTGGGATTGCAATTGTATTCAGTTAGAGGGTTGGCATTGCTTTCCGGTCTGCGTTTGGGGTATCTGCTTGGATTCGAGCTCTGCTGTTCAGATTGTGACTCGTCTCTGCTGTATTTGAGGTAGGTGGCTTTCGGATTCGATCCGTGTGTTCAGCCTTGGGGAGTTTGGATTCTACCAGTTAATTCAATGATTTGATCCTGTGTTGGTGTGTGTCTTATGTCTGTTTAATGCCTTTTCAATGGATTAAACCCCCAAGGTTGTTTTGTAAATGTGTGTGTTGATTTGGATTGGTTTTTGTGCCTCTGTTCGTTTGAATTCGCTTCTGATTTCTGAGGTTTTCGGCATGTCCGAACTTCCGTCCGAGCTTTGAAGTTCGGACATGCCCTTCTGCGCTTAATCTTTTGAAAATCTTCGCTGTGTCCGAACTTCCGTCCGAGCTTTGAAGTTCGGACACAGCTTCTGCATTCTCTGATTTTGGCTTCGACTTGTGTCCGAACATTGGATGTCCGGACACAAGTTCGGACTCTCCACGTTCTGTTTTCCGAAGATGTCCGAACATCCGTCCGAACTTGGATGTTCGGACACCTCTGACTCTTCTTCTGTTTTAAGGTTCGACTTGTGTCCGAACTTTGATGTCCGGACACAAGTTCGGACATCTGTCTGATTTGCCTTCTGAGTCTCGACTTGTGTCCGAACATTGATGTCCGGACACAAGTTCGGACAGGCTACTGTTTTGGCCATAACTTGCTCGTTTGAGCTCCGTTTTGACTTCTGTTTGCGGGGTTGGATTCCCCTTCTGATTTCCAAGCTATCTATGAGCTTTCTGGTGCCTTTGGTGCACATATGCTTATCTGTATTTAAGCTTCTGTTTTGGGACCTAGTTATCTCTGTGTCTGAGCCTTTGGATGGCTGGTTCGCTGTCTCGTAGCGCGCTATGTAGGATCCTTCTGTTCACGGGTGATGTTCCCCGTTCTGTTCACGGGTGTTACACCTGTTCTGTTTACGAGTGAGGTTTCCTCGTTCTGTTCACGAGCTGGTTGCTGTTCTGTCTGTATGCTGTGATGCTGTATCGCTAGTGTCCCACTCTGTTTTGCTGTCTTCTCTGTTTAGTCCTTTAACGAACGGACTTCTGTTTCTGACTTCTGATATGTATGGATTCTCTTGACTCCTTCTGATTTGATAACATTCTTAAATGTTTTGAGCATGCTGGTTGATGAAGTTTGTCATCTACTGGGCATAGTTGTGTGCTCATTCCCCTATTTCTAACATTGCAGATTGATCAGGAGGTCTTTCAGCTCTGGAGTTAGATTTGTTCTTTATTACTTTTGAGACTTTGTATTGGATTTGAGCCTTTGGGCCTTTTGTTAGCTTCCGTTTCTGTATTTTGGTGGGTTCTGTAAACTTTTGATGTTAGACATTTGGTTATACTTTTTAAGTATTCTGTTTTGGGCCTTATTTATGTGTTTAAGTTCGTTCTTTTAGAGCCTTGCGTTATTATGTAATAATACGCGGCGTGTAATACCCCTAACTCCTAGGCCAGTGTTTGGGGGTGTTACATTTAGTGGTATCAGAGCTCTGGGTTCTAATCTGCTGGGATTTTAAGTTAGCCAGTCAGTCAGAAATGTCAGTGTTAGTGTCTGAGTTTAACTGCTTGCTGTTGGACTTTCAGAATGCCGCCAAGAAGAGCAATAACCCTCCAGGGAATGTGGCTGATGCTGTTCAGCAGTTTATGACGCAGCTCATGCAGACCATGGCTGCAGGGGGTGGCCAGCTGGAGGAGGACCAGCTGGCGGAGCAGGCCCGGCTGGGGCGCTGGAGGGAGGAACGTGAAGGCGCTTCAGGATTCATGAAGCTGAAGCCGCCGTCGTTCGATGGGGCAGGAGACCCCCAGGAGGCCAGCCACTGGTTGTGAGGTGGAGGATTTGCTCGAGATGGGCTCTGAGGAGGAGCAGAAGGTCGACTTCGCCACCTTTCTGTTCAAGGCCGAAGCCAAGGAGTGGTGGAGGTCAGTGATGGGGAAGTTCCCACAGCCATGGACGTGGGAGCAGTTCACTGGGGAGTTCAACAAACAGTTCTACCCCGACGTCTACAAGGATCAGCGCATCCTGGAGTATAACCGACTACGCCAGGGTCGGGACATGAGTTGAGGAGTACGTCCGAAGTTTATCAGCCTATCTAAGTTTGCACCTGAGCCTGACGAGAATAGGAAGGCCAGGAAGTTTGAGAGTGGCTTGAGGCCAGACATCCGTTCTGCTGTGACGCCGCTGCGTCACAAGACCTTCAGGGACGTAGCTGATGTCGCCCTGTTGGTAGAGGCTGACTTGAGAGGTCGCCAGTCTGGAGGGAAGGACCAGAAGAGGAAGCAGAGGTCCGATGAGAGCGATAGGAGGGATCAGTCTGCTTCTCAGAAGAAGCAGTCTACTGGAGACCGCTCTGGGGACCGTTCACGAGATAGAGGGGTTCGTCTTCGTCAGCTCCGCTCCGAAGTGGGTCTGCGGCAAGTTTCATAGAGGCCAGGACTGCTACAGGAAGTCTGGGCCTGCTTCAAGTGGGTCCTTGGGCATAGGATTGCTGATTGCCCTCAGGCTGAGAGGAGCAGAGGTAGTTCTGGAGGTAGAGCCGTCGAGTCTGCTTCAGGGTCTAGAGATCGAGACCGGGCTGAGCAGAAGAAGCCCCAGGGCCAGGCCAGAGTGTACGCGATGGCTGGAGAGAGAGACCGATCGACTGACAGAGTTGTCACAGGTATTCTCCAGCTGTCATCTCGTTCCGTTTTCTGTTTGTTTGACTCTGGAGCCACCCACTCTTTTATTTCTGCTGAGTTAGTGGGTGAGCTCGGTTTGCCTGTGGTGCCTCTGGGTGTTGAGTTGTGTGTGCATAGTCCATTAGTTAGGGACTCTTCTATGTTGTTGAATTCTGTTTGCAAAGATAGTCCTGTGTTAGTCAGAGATAGGACTCTGTGTGCTAACCTCATCCCGATGGAGATGACTTCTTTTGATGTGATCTGGGCATGGATTGGCTTGCTGCGCACCATGCCCATATTGATTGTGCGCTTCGAGAGTCACTTTTGAGGAGCCGGGCCAGCCCCGTTTGATTGTAGCAGGGAATGGACTCCCGTGCTCGCCGCCAGTCATATCAGCTATGCAGGCGTTCCGTTTTCTGAGGAAAGGATGCCAGGGATATCTGTGCTACATCCCTGAGGTTCGCAAGGATGCGAAGTTGGAGGAGATTCCAGTGGTCAGAGACTTCCCGATGTGTTCCAGGATGACGTACCTGGGCTTCCCCCTGTAGAGAGGTGGAGTTCTCGATCGAGCTCGCACCTGAGACTCAGCCATTTCGAAGGCCCCATACCGATGGCGCCTGCTGAGCTCAAGGAGTTGAAGGTCCAGTTGCAGGAGCTGCTGGATAAGGGCTTCATTCGCCCGAGTGTGTCGCCTTGGGGAGCGCCAGTGTGTTTGTAAAGAAGAAGGACGGTAGCATGCGGTTGTGCATTGACTACAGGGAGCTCAACAAGGTTACCATTAAGAATAGGTATCCTCTCCCGCGCATAGACGACTTGTTCGACCAGTTAGCAGGAGCTAAGGTGTTTTCGAAGATCGATCTGAGGTCGGGATATCATCAGCTGAGGATTAAGGCAGACGACGTGCCTAAGTCCGCTTTCAGGACTCGTTATGGACATTACGAGTTCCTAGTGATGCCATTCGGTCTGACGAATGCGCCTTCCGTATTTATGGATATGATGAACAGAGTCTTCAAGCCGTTTTTGGACCAGTTCGTTGTAGTTTTCATCGATGACATCTTGGTGTATTCCAAGAGTGCTGAGGAGCACGAGGAGCATTTGAGGACCGTTCTCCAGACTCTGAGGGAGAACGAGTTGTATGCGAAGCTGAAGAAGTGCGAGTTCTGGCTAGATCAGGTGTATTCTTGGGACATGTGGTCTCCAAGGATGGTATCTCCGTGGACCCGGAGAAGATTCGAGCTATTACTGAGTGGGCCAGACCTACTAATGTTGGGGATATTCGTAGCTTCCTTGGACTAGCGGGCTACTATCGCAAGTTTGTGGAGGGCTTCTCCAAGTTGGTGATTCCGTTGACTCGTCTGCTGCAGAAGGATGTGAAGTTTGAGTGGAGCGATGCCTGCGAGCAGTGTTTTCTGGAGCTGAAGAAGAGGTTGACTACTGCGCCGATCTTGACTCTTCCGGAGGGGACCGAGGGTCTTGAGGTTTTCTGTGATGCGTCCCATAGGGGACTTGGATGTGTTCTGATGCAGCATGGGAAGGTAGTAGCATATGGCTCTCGTCAGTTGAAGCCATATGAGAAGAACTATCCGACCCACGATCTGGAGCTGGCTGCGTGGTCTTTGCGTTGAAGATTTGGAGGCACTACTTGTATGGGGCAGCGTGCAAGGTGTATACGGACCATAAGAGCCTCAAGTATCTGTTCACTCAGAAGGAGTTGAACTTGAGGCAGAGGAGATGGCTGGAGTTGTGCACGATTATGATTTAGAGATCCTCTACCATCCGGGTAGGGCGAATGTGGTTGCTGATGCGCTCAGTAGGAGGGGTTCGTCTGGGACTGTTTGTGCCTTGTCCGGTGTGGAGAGGTCTGCTCAGGAGTTGCAGCATGGGTATCTGGGTTGTCCGTCCAGAGAGGTCTGGGATGTTAGCAGCACTGCAGGTTCAGCCTACCTTGATCGACCGGATCAAGGCAGTCAGGAGCTTGATGTCAGTCTGTGTAAGATCAGAGAGAGTTTGTCTGCTGGTCAGGAGTCCGAGTTCCGGGTTTCAGAGGATGGCTGCCTGAGGTTCAGAGGCCGTGTTTGTGTACCGGCAGACGACGCGTTGAGGCGTGAGATCATGCAAGAGGCTCATGGAGCTCCGTACTCGGTACACCCAGGAGGGGTGAAGATGTACCGGGATCTTCGAGAGACATTCTGGTGGGGTAACATGAAGAGAGATATTTCTGACTTTGTATCCAGATGTCAGACTATCAGCAGGTCAAAGCTGAGCATCAGAGACCAGCTGGTTTGCTTCAGCCCCTTCCCGTTCCGGAGTGGAAGTGGGAGAGCGTCGGTATGGATTTTGTTATGGGACTGCCTAAGACTCCGAGGGGTTTTGATGCAGTTTGGGTCATTGTGGACCGGCTCACGAAGAGCGCTCACTTCCTACCTGTCAGGAAGACTTTCAGTTTGCACCGCTTGGCTCAGTTGTACATTGATGAGATAGTGCGTCTGCATGGAGTTCCAGCTTCTATCGTGTCCGACAGAGACCCGAGGTTTGTGTCCAGATTTTGGCAGAGTTTGCATCAGGCTTTGGGGACGAAGCTGTCCTTCAGTTCAGCGTATCATCCTCAGTCAGACGGGCAGACAGAGAGGACGAATCAGGTCCTAGAGGACATGCTCAGGGCATGTGTACTCGACTTTGGGGGCAGCTGGGATCAGCACGTGGCGCTGATAGAGTTCGCGTACAATAACAGCTTTCAGACCAGTATTGGGATGGCACCGTTCGAGGCCTTGTATGGCAGGAGGTGCAGATCACCCATCTGTTGGGATGATCTAAAGGAGAGAGCTGTGATTGGTCCAGACTTGGTTCAGGATGCTGTGGGCAAGATTCAGTCGATTAGAGAGCGCTTGCTTGTGGCTCAGAGTCGTCAGAAGAGCTACGCCGATCAGAGGAGACGACCTCTAGAGTTTGAGGTGGGCGATCATGTGTATCTGAAGGTTTCTCCTGTGCGAGGAGTCGTTCGTTTTGGGAAGAGAGGCAAGCTTAGCCCTCGTTTTGTGGGTCCTTTTGAGATCCTAGAGAGGATCGGACCGGTTGCCTATCGTTTGGCTCTGCCTCCGTCTTTAGCAGCAGTGCACAGTGTGTTCCACGTTTCTATGCTGAGGAAGTACATTCCGGACCCATCTCATGTGATCGACTTCAGTCCGCTTCAGTTGAGGGAGGACTTCACGTTCGAGGCAGTGCCTTCGAGGATTCTAGCCCGAGATGTTCGTAAGCTTAGGAGCAAGACCATGCCCTTGGTGAAGGTGCAGTGGTCGGGTCAGTCGGAGGAGGAGGCGACCTGGGAGGTCGAAAGCGAAGTGCGTTCTAAGTTCCCCGCCCTTTTCGAGCAGTAGGTATGTTTTAATTTCGAGGACGAAATTCTTTTAAGGGGGAGGTGATGTTATAACCCAAGTTTTGGTCATAATTTATTTCATCACCATCTTATTTTAAGTGGCTTATCTCATTATTCAGGACAAGGAAGTCCATTCTAATTAAGCTGGGGACGAAGAAGTCTTTTCCTTCCTCAATTGATTTTCTGGTGAGAGCCTAATATTATTTCTTATTAAATCATCCTTAATTACTTCCCTAACCACGTTCCTCACCACGCTCTCACTTTCTAATTCCCCGATCAGTTTCATCTGCTGAGACGCTCTCTCTCTCTCAACTCCCTCTCTGCATTTTCTTGCCTTCTCGATCTGTAAGAGTTGCTGTGCCGGTTTGAAGATTCGAGCCTCTGCTGTGGACCCTTTCTCTTCGTTGCGTTCCTGTTCAATTTAAGGTATAGAAGTTAGCCTTCTTCGGTTCTATGGTTTCTGAAGTGTTTGCTTTCTAATTCCCCTTTGCAATCTGATTGTGAATCAGTGGCGATTTCGCATTCTCAGTCAATTCTCTTCTACTGTGGGCGTCGTCTGCGAATCCGTTGTCCTACTGTCAGAATTCAGGTGAGAATAGTATTCCCGTTCAGGTTACAGTTTCAGTTTCGGGGTTTTGGTTGCGTTTCTGATTTGGGATTGCAATTGTATTCAGTTAGAGGGTTGGCATTGCTTTCCGGTCTGCGTTTGGGGTATCTGCTTGGATTCGAGCTCTGCTGTTCAGATTGTGACTCGTCTCTGCTGTATTTGAGGTAGGTGGCTTTCGGATTCGATCCGTGTGTTCAGCCTTGGGGAGTTTGGATTCTACCAGTTATTTCAATGATTTGATCCTGTGATTGGTGTGTGTCTTATGTCTGTTTAATGCCTTTTCAGTGGATTAAACCCCCAAGGTTGTTTTGTAAATGTGTGTGTTGATTTGGATTGATTTTTGTGCCTCTGTTCGTTTGTATTCGCTTCTGATTTCTGAGGTTTTCGGCATGTCCGAACTTCCGCCCGAGCTTTGAAGTTCGGACATGCCCTTCTGCGCTTAATCTTTTGAAAATCTTCGCTGTGTCCGAACTTCCGTCCGAGCTTTGAAGTTCGGACACAGCTTTCTGCATTCTCTGATTTTGGCTTCGACTTATGTCCGAACATTGGATGTCCGGACACAAGTTCGGACTCTCCGCGTTCTGTTTTCCGAAGGATGTCCGAACATCCGTCCGAACTTGGATGTTCGGACACCTCTGACTCTTCTTCTGTTTTAAGGTTCGACTTGTGTCCGAACTTTGATGTCCGGACACAAGTTCGGACATCTGTCTGATTTCGCCTTCTGAGTCTCGACTTGTGTCCGAACATTGATGTCCGGACACAAGTTCGGACATGATACTGTTTTGACCATAACTTGCTCGTTTGAGCTCCGTTTTGACTTCCGTTTGCGGGGTTAGATTCCCCTTCTGATTTCCAAGCTATCTACTGGCTTTCTGGTGCCTTTGGTGCACATATGCTTATTGGTATTTAAGCTTCTGTTTTGGGACCTAGTTATCTCTGTGTCTGAGCCTTTGGATGGCTGGTTACGCTGTCTCGTAGCGCGCTATGTAGGATCCTTCTGCTTCACGGGTGATGTTCCCCGTTCTGTTCACGGGTGTTTACACCTGTTCTGTTTACGAGTGAGGTTTCCTCGTTCTGTTCACGAGCTGTTTGCTTGTTCTGTCTGTATGCTGTGATCGCTAGTGTCCCACTCTGTTTTCTGCTTCTGCTCTGTTTAGTCCTTTAACGAACGGACTTCTGTTTCTGACTTCTGATATGTTCATGGATTCTCTTGACTCCTTCTGATTTGATAACATTCTTAAATGTTTTGAGCATGCTGGTTGATGAGGTTTGTCATCTACTGGGCATAGTTGTGTGCTCATTCCCCTACTTCTAACGCTTTTGCAGATTGATTAGCGAGGATCGTCTCCCCTCAGCTTCTGGAGTTTAGTTCATTTGTTCTTTGATTCTTTTTTAGACTGTGTATTTGGATTTGAGCCTTTGGGCCTCTTTGTTAGTTTCCGCTTCTGATATTAGTTTGGTGGGTTCTGTAATACTTTTGGATGTAGCGACATCTCTTGGTTATACTTTATTTAAGTATTCTGTTTTGGGCCTTATTTGGTTACGTGTTTAAGTTCGTTCTTTTAGAGCCTTGCGTTAATATGTAATAATACGCGGCGTGTAATACCCCTAACTCCTAGGCCAGTGTTTGGGGGTGTTACAAAACACATAAACGCCTAACTTGTTATCTCCGGTTGATAGTTCAAGTAGGTCTATCTGGTAGCTCCGATGGGAGATTTCAAATAGAAGGAGTAGAAAGCTCCATACTATATGATTTGTGACTCAGTATGGAACCGATTATTGGAATGCGATGAGTGAATCGGCATGAGACAAATGTGTAACCTAGTGGAGGTAAAACCTCTAGGAGTCGTATGAATAATTATAAGTTGAAAGAACTTGGTACATGGTTAGGGTACATGATCCCATATGCCGGTGATTAGATTAATTACAATAGTTGACTTGTGTATCTATAGAACACAAGGTGGCAAATATCAAGAGGAAACAAGATTAGAAGTGAATAAAAATTGGTCGATTGAAATTGACGTGGGAAGTTGAACTTGATCCTGGTCCGATCAAGGGAAACCGAACACAAATTGAGGTGAGAGATAGTTCAACATTGATGCTGACCACGTCGGGGTTGAATGACTCTCGAAACTTCCTACAAGTGGACACAGATATGAATAGAAATTGGAATTTAGGGCATCACTCGAAGATCCGTGGACCGTGGAGTCCTTCGTCATTAGACCGGTGTGTCTGCGAGTGACATCACCCAGAGAGCCGTGGACCGCAGAGCCCTTTGTCATTAGACCGGTGTGTCTGTGGGTGACTAAGGAAATAAGGTGATACTGTCCGAGGAGCCGTGGACCGCAGTGTCCTTCGTTTTTAAACCGGTGTGTCCGCGGGTAGTAGACGTTGGTTTGGTTGGGGATCGTCAAGTCCTGGTCTTTAAGACTACTTCCCTGTGATTTGTCAACGTTAACTATATGTGCACACATACATGTGGAATGATGTGTGAGTATCCTCGCGAGATACTAACATGTAGATAGGGATGCATGGAGTATCCCTTGCAAACACCTTTGAGTAATTTATGAGTTTTGCACCTTGTCTAGTGTTGTGTACCATGAGTTTTGCACCTTGTCTAGTGCTGTGTACCATGAGTTTTGCACCTTGTCTAGTGCTGTGTACCATGAGTTTTGCACCTTGTCTAGTGTTGTGTACCATGAGTTTTGCACCTAGTCTAGTGCTGTGTACCATGAGTTTTGCACCTTGTCTAGTGCTGTGTACCATGAGTTTTGCACCTTGTCTAGTGCTGTGTACTATGAGTTTTGCACCTTGTTTAGTGCTGTTTATGAATGAATGTGTCATGATTATTGACTATATGGAATGAGATGGATGCTGTATCAAATGTGATACATAAAGACTAGGTCTGAACGTAGTGGAATGTACTCCCTAGTGATGATCTGTCTGTGATTACTTAGTGGAACTTGATTCCTTAGGTGAACTGTAGATGGGTATGGACTTCGGGACGAAGTCTCTTTAAGGGGGGGTAGACTGAAATACCCCAAACTAATAAAATATGGATTAAATATTTAATCACATTGATTAAGGCCTAAACATGCCTTAAAAGTCAACTGAGAACAACAGTGGTCAACACAAAGCAAAGTGTTGCACCCTTTGACTGTTTAGGGTAAATAAATACCCAAATGAACTTCCTAGGACCTAATATTTTGTCCTAAGATTATTAACATATTGCTAAACATGTTACAATTGTTGGACAACACTCCAACACAAAGAACAGGCATTTACATGCTTCAAGGTCAAGTAGGGCAAAAATGTGCTCTAAGAATACCTTAAAGGTCTAACGACCTCTAAATGATATAAAATTGGAAATAATGATCAAATATCATGTAAGGAACACAACAAAACTGTTCTCAAAGAAAATAGAGCTCAGAAACACCCTGCGACTCTAAATGTGCACTAAAATTCCTTAAAGCACGTTTTTTGTGTATGAACTCTAAGATAATGACTTTTGTCACTGTAAAGACTATATTAAGTCCTTTATAACATTAATGTGACATGATAGACTATATTATAAAGTCTAAATCAAATTTTAAAAATAAAATCAAAAATTGACAATTTAGTATGAATAGTACCTAAAAATAACACTTAAATACTTAATTTAACTTAAACCATGGTCAAAGCTCACCTATTGCCTTGACCAAAGGCAGCCGATTTCATACAGCTGTAATACCCACTCATTTGTCAATCTTCAATCAATTATACAGCTAATTAGGTGGGTCATCAAGTTACTATTCCAAAAGTAGCAAATAATGTCTTATAAGCTAAATTAATCATTCTTCCTTCACTTGCCTTCTTGCCTGCCGACACCAGCAGCTCCTCACCTCTCTTTGCTCCTCCATTTATGTAAGAACACAGCCAAACTCAGAAGAGAACAGCAATCACCATTGGTAAGCTTATTAAGCTCTTAAATGTCCATTTTCTTCACAATTTCTTCCTCTTTCCATGGAGCAAAGCCTCAACCACTTCCATCAATGTTCTTAGGTTGTTATGGAGGTTAAATTGAGGGTGTATCTCGGCATTAACAAGGGAAGAAGGTGGAGAAAGCTAATCGTGTTCTTAAGGTATAAAAATGTGCTTTAAGCACATATCTTTTGATTCCCTTCAAAATCGGCTCTGAAACTTTGTTTCTAAGCTTATAATCTTCATCTTAACATACTTATTCAGTTAGTACATCAAGAGCTTCAAAGTATAACCAGATCCAAGCCAAAAACACCATTTTAGGCATTTCAAACAAGGTAAAGATTAGCCATCTTCTAATCTGAGTTATACCAGTTTAAAGCTTGGTTTTAGTAGCTCTTTTGACACTCTTTAGCTACTGTAAAAACAGGCCGTGGAGCATCCTTCCTTGCCTTGGTATTCCAAGGTAAATTATACCTTGAAAATTACATTAAAACACTTCTTATGGTTAGATCTTGCTTGGAGACTAACCATGCCTTAATTGCTGTTTGAAAACATGTAAACTAAGCTGTGGAAAATAAATCTCCATACAGCCGTGGCCAAACAAGGCACATACTAGGCAAAAACAAGGTATAAATCACTTAAACCTTCACTTGGTATATTAATATGTGCTTATACATATTTATATAAATTGTGTCGTGAGTGAACAAGGTATTTAAGGTCTTATTTTGACCTTAGGTGATTAAGGAATGGTTTGGTAAATTTTATAACTAATTAATTAGCATAATTGTCAAATTTAAGACATTATGTGGAAAATTGGTAAATAAAGAAAATATATGTGTAAGGGACGAGAGTTTAAGGCTTTTATGGACATTTATGTGTAATTTATTTTATAAGCTAATGTTTGTAATAAGGACATGTACTTTAGGCCATTTTATTTATGCATTTATAAGCTTTTATTTAAGTTTAGGTGATATATAATTATTACCGCAAGGAATTGGGATCTTAGGTGTAAATAAATTAAATTTGGGGGCTTTATAATAATAAGGCCGAAAATTAGAAGTTAAAAAGGATTTAAAATAAAGTTTATAAGATTTTATAAAGTTTTGGGGTTAAATGGTAATTTCTGAAAAATATGGTTATAAACCGTAATTATAAGGAATTAATGGTCAAGGAAATATTAAGGAGGTCAACCTTGACCATATGGTAGGTTTTGACCAAACTAAATAAGTTAGATAACTTATTTAAGGTTTTATAATACTGGGTTGCTATTCGCAGTACAAAATTACTAATCACCGCAGTACAAAATTTTTTTAATTCATACTGACGTTGTACACATGTAATGATGTCGTGTTGTAACTTTTGTTTTTTAAAAATAATTTATTTAGCGTAAACAGTAAAAAACACTCTAATTGTTACAAAACATTATAAACCTGTATTAATTGCGTCAATATGATTTTAATTGTGAATCCACGTAATTTGGACGACATTTTACGTTATGTTTGACTAAATTACAAACATTGGTACATATTCAGAATGTCGTACTCAATTCATAGTTAAAAACGCCAATTTCGGGTGAAAAATGCTCTAATTGTAATAAAAGACGTTAAACCCTTTTTAATCGCATTTAAACGTTATAATTGTGACTCCACATAAGTTAATGACATTTTATGTTGTGTTTGACTAAATTACAAACATTGTTACACTTTCAGAATGTTGTATTGAAATCGTAGTTGAAAACACCATTAGGTAGAGTATAAAAAGGGGAGTAAATGAGAATAACGATAATTAGTGCCTACACGCCTAACCCCAGTGCCGGTATGGACATTAAACGTTAATCATTACTGATGGGAAGTGTCGGGTCTTCAGGACCAACATAACCATATTTAGAGAGTGCGCGACACTCGTGGTTAAACCACTACCATTGAACATTGCTAGAGGGCAAGAAGTGAGCTATACGAGTTAGGACTTTAAAAAAAAAAATTAATAGGCAGATGTGAATGTGCAATAAAAGGGCCGATGATATGCCCACACCACACACACCGGAGGTGTTGTTGATCCATTATGCTGCTAGACTCCCGTATGGAGGGCAGTGGATATAAACTGGAAAGTGAAAATTGCCTCATGACGGAAGATACCGTTACCTCGAAGAGGATGAAGGAAAAATGAGTTGAATAAGAGTAAGGATTTCACAATGAAGAGCAATGATTGGCGGAAATCATTAAGTTATGGATATCCAATTGTAACCTTAGGAGAAAAGTATTAGAACCAACTAGGAATAAATTAAATAACAAGACCAACAATCATCTAGCTATCAGAATAAGTACTGAGCCTGAATATCGTATGACATAGGCCTATGGAAGGATACCCTTTGTACCACCAAAAATGACCCAAAACTAGGAGAACAAAGGAGATGAATCAAATACTGATTAATATCAGGCTAGAGGGGGACTACCATAAGGTAGGGAAAACACGAGGTGTCAACCTTTATCATGGAGTCCGGACTACACGTGAGGATGTAACCCAATGGATTGGGTGGAGTTCGAAAACCGAAAACTCATATCTGAAGGCGTTAACAGCCTAGGAGTGAATGGGAGAGATAATAAGTAGTTACTGATCCCCACTCACAGATACCAGATGACGAGCATGTGGAAACCAGAATTAGGGCGATAAGTCGCAAACACCTATCTTAGAGAAAGTAAAGGAAATACACATTAATAAAGGAAACCATAGAACCTAATATTAGGGCCATTCTGACATCAAAGGTTAAGAATTGGCAGCATAGTTACTTAAACATAAATTACCAGGACTAAGAGTACGATAACCACCGGGTACGAACGCTACGAGTGCACTAAACGAGACATGGGACGACCGCACTCCTAGGAGCTTGCGGGCCTGACAAAACTCACATTAAGTTAGTTGGGTAAGTAGTAATGTATCAGTATGGTAACCCATGTATGTAAACGAGTAGTGTAAAGACCCAGGAGGTAGTCAACTCTGTGTCTAAGTCAGCGAATGGAACCCTGACTAGGTAAACCATGTATTGACGAGAGAGACCCCAGTCAAACTAACAAGGTTAGGAAAAATCAAGGATAGCTTGATAATAAAGTGACATAAGGTCGCAACTCCACAATTGAGGAGTTAGAACATAAGTTTTGGGGATTTTAGTAAACGAGGAAACCAAGGCCAATTTAATGGTAACGACAAACTGAACCCATGAATGAGAAAAGGAATTGTGGTATCTAAGGAAGTTATATTAGAGAAACCTTTGTGATAATAGATGATACCTAAAAAGGGGGCACAGAGAGAGTTATACCACGCGCTGAGGGTGCTGCGATGATGTCGGATTAAATAATAATAACCACATGCTCAAGCTATAAAACGTTAGTATGTTAGTACCAATTAGGGTTGAACAGAAAATGAATACCAAGCTAAAACCCACAGTCGTATTGTATGTCTACAACAGACGAAAGGCAAAAGCGACCATTACAAGAGATACTCTAAGCTGGAGATTAGATACTCCATGCAAACCGCAATGGCGGATAACCGTCCAACCGACTGGTACATGGTGCGCAACAAGCGACCATTATAATAACTGTTAACCGAATTATGCTGGTGGGAATCAGAAGGTGGAAGATCAGATAAACAAATGTATTCCCCTAATCGAGAAGAGGAATGAACCATATATGTGGATACTAAAATACCAACACACGAGGGATACGAGTTCACACTAGCAAAAGAGGACCTACAAGGTACCCAAAGAACGAACTCATTCCAGAGGGAAATAGCTTGGAGTCATGAGGCGCCAGTTAGATGCGCATATCAGACTCGTCTTGATATTTTAGAGACAACTATTGCAAGCACTAGGTGCTAGAGCATAGCTCGACAACCCTTATACCGAAGGTTAGTTCGGTAGGGTGGCATGAACTCATGGGAATATACCATGAGCATGTATAGACTTCAGGAGGACTGAATAGAATGGCTAGTTGAAATAATAAGTGTGTGTGACTAACGATACCACGCAGCCAAATAAATTACCGTATAGAAAACACCGTCACATGGAGTTGAAACCGACATGAAACTACTACCTAAAAGGGGTAAACTAACCATAAAGTAGTTGGGCATACTGCTTGCTGAGCGAGTAGGCCCATATAGCTTAGGTTTGATGTACCTAACAAGTTTGGGGAAAACCAATGATGTGTTTACATCTCCCGATCAAACCATATATGAATATACATACACCTAACCGTGATAGGCAGTATAGCCTTAGGGGCTAAAGCCAGACCCTATAGAAAAGGGGTAATGAAATATGTAGCACATTAGTGCACGAATAATTCCACTGGAATGGAACATCTTGAACTTATTACTTCACGATGATATATTCGTAGATTACATGGGCCTAATCATTTTTAAGGGGGGTAGAGCAATTTCGCACGCTTAAAATATACCGTACGTAGCGCATGGTACACATGCTGCAAACTATAATTGTACGTAGAGTACAAGTATTAGGACTGTGTTATATTACTTGAGGTAATATTATGATGTATTATGTGTATGAATATATATATATATTTTAGTTCGCATTGTTGTGGCGAATAGGAAAGGGAGAACGGATAGAGTGTTCTTATCCTAATTCTGATTATTTATGCAAACGTTGCGAACATTAAACACATAAACACCTAACTTGTTATCTCCGGTTGATAGTTCAAGTAGGTCTATCTGGTAGCTCCGATGGGAGATTTCAAATAGAAGGAGTAGAAAGCTCCATACTATATGATTTGTGACTCAGTATGGAACCGATTATTGGAATGCGATGTGTGAATCGGCATGAGACAAATGTGTAACCTAGTGGAGGTAAAACCTCTAGGAGTCGTATGAATAATTATAAGTTGAAAGAACTTGGTACATGGTTAGGATACATGATCCCATATGCCGGTGATTAGATTAATTACACTAGTTGACTTGTGTATATATAGAACACAAGGTGGCAAATATCAAGAGGAAACAAGATTAGAATTGAATAAAAATTGATCGATTGAAATTGACGTGGGAAGTTGAACTTGATCCTGGTCCGATCAAGGGAAACCGAACACAAATTGAGGTGAGAGATAGTTCAACATTGATGCTGACCATGTCGGGGTTGAATGACTCTCGAAACTTCCTACAAATGGACACAGATATGAATAGAAATTGGAATATAGGGCGTCACTCGAAGAGCCGTGGACCGTGGAGTCCTTCGTCATTAGACCGGTGTGTCTGCGAGTGACATCACCCAGAGAGCCGTGGACCGCAGAGCCCTTTGTCATCAGACCGGTGTGTCTGTGGGTGACTAAGGAAATAAGGTGATACTGTCCGAGGAGCCGTGGACCGCAGTGTCCTTCGTTTTTAAACCGGTGTGTCCGCGGGTAGTAGACGTTGGTTTGGTTGGGGATCGTCAAGTCCTGGTCTTTAAGACTACTTCCCTGTGATTTGTCAACGTTAACTATATGTGCACACATACATGTGGAATGATGTGTGAGTATCCTCGCGAGATACTAACATGTAGATAGGGATGCATGGAGTATCCCTTGCAAACACCTTTGAGTACTTTATGAGTTTTGCACCTTGTCTAGTGTTGTGTACCATGAGTTTTGCACCTTGTCTAGTGCTGTGTACCATGAGTTTTGCACCTTGTCTAGTGCTGTGTACCATGAGTTTTGCACCTTGTCTAGTGCTGTGTACCATGAGTTTTGCACCTAGTCTAGTGCTGTGTACCATGAGTTTTGCACCTTGTCTAGTGCTGTGTACCATGAGTTTTGCACCTTGTCTAGTGCTGTGTACTATGAGTTTTGCACCTTGTTTAGTGCTGTTTATGAATGAATGTGTCATGATTATTGACTATATGGAATGAGATGGATGCTGTATCAAATGTTATACATAAAGACTAGGTCTGAACGTAGTGGAATGTACTCCCTAGTGATGATCTGTCTGTGATTACTTAGTGGAACTTGATTCCTTAGGTGAACTGTAGATGGGTATGGACTTCGGGACGAAGTCTCTTTAAGGGGGGTAGACTGAAATACCCCAAACTAATAAAATATGGATTAAATATTTAATCACATTGATTAAGGCCTAAACATGCCTTAAAAGTCAACTGAGAACAATAGTGGTCAACACAAAGCAAAGTGTTGCACCCTTTGACTGTTTAGGGTAAATAAATACCCAAATGAACTTCCTAGGACCTAATATTTTGTCCTAAGATTATTAACATATTGTTAAACATGTTACAATTGTTGGACAACACTCCAACACAAAGAACAGGCATTTACATGCTTCAAGGTCAAGTAGGGCAAAAATGTGCTCTAAGAATACCTTAAAGGTCTAACGACCTCTAAATGATATAAAATTGGAAATAATGATCAAATATCATGTAAGGAACACAACAAAACTGTTCTCAAAGAAAATAGAGCTCAGAAACACCCTGCGACTCAAAATGTGCACTAAAATTCCTTAAAGCATGTTTTTTGTGTATGAGCTCTAAGATAATGACTTTTGTCACTGTAAAGACTATATTAAGTCCTTTATAACATTAATGTGACATGATAGACTATATTATAAAGTCTAAATCAAATTTTAAAAATAAAATCAAAAATTGACAATTTAGTATGAATAGTACCTAAAAATAACACTTAAATACTTAATTTAACTTAAACCATGGTCAAAGCTCACCTATTGCCTTGACCAAAGGCAGCCGATTTCATACAGCTGTAATACCCACTCATTTGTCAATCTTCAATTAATTATACAGCTAATTAGGTGGGTCATCAAGTTACTATTCCAAAAGTAGCAAATAATGTCTTATAAGCTAAATTAATCATTCTTCCTTCACTTGCCTTCTTGCCTGCCGACACCAGCAGCTCCTCACCTCTCTTTGCTCCTCCATTTATGTAAGAACACAGCCAAACTCAGAAGAGAACAGCAATCACCATTGGTAAGCTTATTAAGCTCTTAAATGTCCATTTTCTTCATAATTTCTTCCTCTTTCCATGGAGCAAAGCCTCAACCACTTCCATCAATGTTCTTAGGTTGTTATGGAGGTTAAATTGAGGGTGTATCTCGGCATTAACAAGGGAAGAAGGTGGAGAAAGCTAATCTTGTTCTTAAGGTATAAAAATGTGCTTTAAGCACATATCTTTTGATTCCCTTCAAAATCGGCTCTGAAACTTTGTTTCTAAGCTTATAATCTTCATCTTAACATACTTATTCAGTTAGTACATCAAGAGCTTCGAAGTATAACCAGATCCAAGCCAAAAACACCATTTTAGGCATTTCAAACAAGGTAAAGATTAGCCATCTTCTAATCTGAGTTATACCAGTTTAAAGCTTGGTTTTAGTAGCTCTTTTGACACTCTTTAGCTACTGTAAAAACAGGCCGTGGAGCATCCTTCCTTGCCTTGGTATTCCAAGGTAAATTATACCTTGAAAATTACATTAAAACACTTCTTATGGTTAGATCTTGCTTGGAGACTAACCATGCCTTAATTGCTGTTTGAAAACATGTAAACTAAGCTGTGGAAAATAAATCTCCATACAGCCGTGGCCAAACAAGGCACATACTAGGCAAAAACAAGGTATAAATCACTTAAACCTTCACTTGGTATATTAATATGTGCTTATACATATTTATATAAATTGTGCCGTGAGTGAACAAGGTATTTAAGGTCTTATTTTGACCTTAGGTGATTAAGGAATGGTTTGGTAAATTTTATAACTAATTAATTAGCATAATTGTCAAATTTAAGACATTATGTGGAAAATTGGTAAATAAAGAAAATATATGTGTAAGGGACGAGAGTTTAAGGCTTTTATGGACATTTATGTGTAATTTATTTTATAAGCTAATGTTTGTAATAAGGACATGTACTTTAGGCCATTTTATTTATGCATTTATAAGCTTTTATTTAAGTTTAGGTGATATATAATTATTACCGCAAGGAATTGGGGTCTTAGGTGTAAATAAATTAAATTTGGGGGCGTTATAATAATAAGGCCGAAAATTAAAAGTTAAAAAGGATTTATAATAAAGTTTATAATATTTTATAAAGTTTTGGGGTTAAATGGTAATTTCTGAAAAATATGGTTATAAACCGTAATTATAAGGAATTAATGGTAAAGGAAATATTAAGGAGGTCAACCTTGACCATATGGTAGGTTTTGACCAAACTAAATAAGTTAGATAACTTATTTAAGGTTTTATAATAAGTTATGTATTTAATTGTAACAATTTTATAACATATGTGGTAAATATGTTATTATCGAAAAGGAAGGGTGTAAAATGGTATTATAAACACCCATGGGCTATTAGGAATTTTTAGGAATTTATTGGGTTGATTTTTGGAATTAAAATAAACTACATATGTATAATATATAGTTATTATGTCATTATGACACTTTGGAGAAATACATGTGGTGGTATAGTAAATACCGAAAGTATATGGGTTAATAAGGTAATTATAACCCTTTGGTGAAATTTGGCGATTTTTAGAATTATATAAGAGTATTTAATAAGATATGTGTATAATATATAGTTTTAA
Organism: Limonium bicolor; assembly: GCA_023374045.1. NCBI lineage: Eukaryota > Viridiplantae > Streptophyta > Magnoliopsida > Caryophyllales > Plumbaginaceae > Limonium > Limonium bicolor. The sequence continues at coordinate 239,307,674 of CM041782.1, forward strand.
GGATATTATCAAACTATATGTTATAAATCGGGCCAAATGGCAATTATAGAATAATATTGGGTCTGTTCGGAATTTACAAAAATATAACCATAGGTTATACCATTTTATAAGTTAAAATGTTATATTTTATGATATATATAACATGGTATAAATAATGGGGTGAATTGGTAAATAAAGGAAACTATGGTATATGAAAAAGAATATGGTTTTTATATGGTGCCCATGCGGCAATGATAAATAGTTTTGCATAAACTATAGGTTATAAATTAAAGGAAATAAAAATATCATATTATATGATATTAGCATATAACATAACATTATAATGATTATGTGGTGGATTTTTTAATATTCAAGAAAATAAATGCTATTCGGAAATAATGGGAATTTTAGAACAAAAATTTATAGTATGGTTTTCAATGTTATAAAGGTTATAACATTTATAATATAAGAAATATTCATTAAAAGAGAATGAATATATTATAAAGATTTACCATATAATAAATGGTCCCATAATACATGTATATAAATAAATATATGTTATGGTGTGGAAAAAAATATAATGTGGTTCAATAACCATATATTATCATAATTAAAAAGATATAAGATAAGGAGAGAAGAATTACAAACATTAGATATGGAAATTCTAATGTTAGGAGTATACATGGAAATGAGGATTTATATAATTCAAAGTATTTTTACATATGAATTATACCACATTAAACTTGGAAAAACAAACCTTAGGAAAATAAATACTAAGGTGAGATGCATAATAAACGATTAAGATTATACATGCAATATAGTGACAAGCTATATAATATACAAATGTGTATTAAATTACATGCGATAGTAAACGTTTAAAGTTAAGTATACTAATATACTCGACGTAACCACGCATGAAATATGACGTCTTTCCTAATCCCGAATTAAACCGAAAACCCGACAAACGTTTATAGTTAACAACGGGGAATAAACCGGGATGGATTAGTAACGGTACGGGGTGCCGCAGTGTATTGTTAGTACGAGATGTTGATGCATAGTGTGATGCATATTTATAGATCGTAAGAGGCGTCTCAAGGATCACCAGAGAATTTAGCAGATTCATACTCCACCGTAATACTTTCAGGGTGAACGGCATGTTATTTATATGGCTTGATTGTCTCTGAGGATTTCCTCAGTTCAGACATTGTGTGAAAATCTGTGATAAGATTGAATGTCTACTTGTGTGAATTAATATGCTTGAGTTGTGTATTAATGCTGCTTTATTATTATTATTGTTGTACGATAACAGTACCGTTCGTATATATGAACATATTATAAAACGAACAAGCGGCAACGATGCTATCTTATATGTGTAATATAAGGAATGTAAGTAAATCGTTGTAGCATTAGGACAATAAGATATATAAAATATCTGAGACTTATATACGGAGCATTGGCCTCTTTAACGCCGCTCTCGTAACTAGCACTGGATCCCGAGTCGACATACTCAGGATTGGACTAACGACCTTAGTCTGCTGTGTTAGGAAAAAAAATAACAAAACAATGCGATGGTATAGATAGGTTTGTCAAGAGGATGTGGCTCTTGCTGTGAACTGTGATCCATTAACGATACTAGGATACCGTGTGGTAACCCTAAGTATTCGGATAAATTTCCAACGAACTACAGATTGTTCGCAGGTCGGAGACTCTACCGCTGGAGTGGCTACTGCCGTGGGTGACCCGCCATAAGAGATGGGTAACTTAGAGACACGTCGTTCTAACGAGACGTTGTCTTTAGACATGACTGAACAATTATGAACGACTATACTAGCTCGTACATTAGGCGAACATTATTTAGGCTTGTATGCCAAAGACGAGTAATTGTACCTGCTTATAATTATCGTTGTTTCGCCTTGTTGTTCATTGGTTGTGCTTTGTGGTTATGTGTGGTATGTTGGTGGATTTGTTTGAACGAGCCATTGTGCTCATATTGTGTGTTGTGAACTAGTTGTGTCGAGTCGCTCTACTCATGTGTGGATTATGGTGGATTGTTTGGTCGGGTGAGTCGCCGAACTCAATTATGAACTATTAAGTGTTTGCTTGAATGAAGTCTTTGTACTCATATAAGTGTTGTAACGCTTTCAGTGGTTTATTATGATGCGATGTGTGAAGCCGAGGGCTTGTTTGTTATTTGAGTTACTGCAATATAAATTGTTGCTTTACAGTTTTAACATTAAACTACTTGCATGAAAATGAATTGCATGCTCTCGACCAAATAACTGAGGGTCCGAGGGGGCATGACAGTCATGTAGTAACATACTCAGCAGGGGCTGATTCCAGACCACAAACAACCATTTTTGCAGGTATGCAGCTTCCGGTGTCGGCAAAGAGAGGGACGCGCTGGGTAGTTTAATTACAGTTGTTTTAATATGCACTGTTGCATTTTGATACGAACCTAGAAACGTGTATAGGATTGGGATACTTTTAATGCTCACTGTGAATGTATTTTAAATTGGTTTGGGAAGGTTAGATCTATCTCTTGTTGTCGCTGTGGGAAATTGTTTCGTATTTAAGAATATATCAGTTGGCACGTTATTACTCGTAAGGGCGAGTAAGAACGGTGACACCAGTAGTTCAATTGTCGAGATTACCGCTGCGATTATAATGTTAAGTAAGATGATTAGGAGCCAAATAGAGTAGGGGTGTTACACTTAGTCATTTTAACCATCTTATTATTAGATTGGTTTCATGCTTTACCAATTTACAGTTATAATCAATACTGTAATAAACATGTATAATATACATAATCATCCATCCAAATATTCATAAACATTTAATCATCCATCCAATCCAAACATTCATTTAATATCTCAACCAACAATTGTATATCGAACGTATCGAATAATTACAGTATAATGTACAATGTACAATCGCCGTAGCGTACGCCATCCTTTATTAATTTAGTTTAATTTGGCCTTCAAGGCCCCATCCATATGTACAATGTACAATCGCCGTAGCGTACAGTTTCCATAGTTAATTTACCTTGGCCTTTAAGGCCCCATCCATCCAAACCATGTTTAATTAATACCAGTTGGGCGTCATGTTAGGACAACCCGATAACCTCACCATGGACAGTAGTCCTCCCGTACACACAAAGGTGCTCATTTCGCCAGAGGTCCGGAGGCCCCTGACTATTCTCTTATGTCTCGTAAGACGTCCATATAAAGGCCGTAGCCACCTGACCCATGATCCAGTTTGGGCTCGTTGGGTATAAACCTGGAGCGGAATCCAATCGGAAACCCCTCAGTGATCACAAATGCGCAACCAAGTAGTTCGTAAACCACCGGGATTCCTCACCTCAACTCATACCATCTCTCTCTCATAATGTTTAAGATCTGCTCTTAGTCTTATGTCGAATAATTATTAGTTAGCTGCCCAATGGGTCTCACGCATACCTAGAAGTAATCTAGGTTATATTCCTGTTCGAGATCCATGCTCTAGAGACCGACAATGTCGTGACTCATCCCTAAGTATTTTACTTAGGTTACCATATACTTAATATTAATACTATGGTATTATATCATGTAACACCCCTACCGCTAATACCGTCATTACCGTACCATACTTACCTTCACAGCGGATATTACTTACTCAACGGCGGGTGTCCAATGCCGTTAGTCACCCACGTGACTACCAAGGCGAGTTACAATACTACATACTATCGGTCTGATGAATATGAACATACCGAGTGCTCTACACAATACATTACTTTCCTTTGCATACCAATCCATAATTCGATACAACTCCAATACAATACTATACCGAGTATACTACAATTCGTACATTACCGATACAGTTTAGACATCCAAATTCATACTACGTTTACACATATAATTCCCTTTTTTCAACTACCCATGCTTATGTAGCAGTCCCCGTCCTACTCTCTCGAACGGTGAACGGCTTCGGTACCTGCACACTAAAAACGGTCCCCCGAGGGGGTCAGCTTACGCTGCATATGAAATCCGCATATACCGCGTGCTAACCGCGGTACGCCGACTACTTTGGGTCGGATATACATGGAGTTCATTTTACATGCATACATACATACTCATACTACACAATACAATCAAAGATACCTACATAAATACACAAGTACAATACTTACTAAGGAAGACAATTCAATAGTCAACCATTCGTATTTGTTATACATTCATTACTCTTCATACTGTGTTCAATATTCGTTACTCTACTCATGCTTACTCCTTACTCTTGCATACTCATCACTCCATGTTCAATACCTTACTCGTACACGATCCTTACTCTGTGCTCGTTACTGTACTAGTGCATACTCACAACTCAATTCCCCCTACTTACTCTTACATACTCAATACTCGATACTTACTCATACGTACTCAATACTCGGTACTCATTACATACTCATACTTGCTTCTTACTCGATACTCATTACTTTGGTCTCTGGGCGGAGTCATACTCAAGACTCGCCACCGGACCTACAATACGAGGGCTATAAGCTTAGCTCCTCAAATACTCAGATGTCCGTTCTACCGGACTACACGAATTCCCAACACTCTTCTCTCAGAGCACAATACAACCTCATGGATTAGCCTATAAGTATCTCTCTCGATAATCTCTGTTAGCATAGGGAATTACCACCGTCTAGTATCCTCTGATTTAAGGGTTTCCCCAACATATCGAATACTCTCATGTTCGGGACATACTTACATCAGTCGGGTCCTCTCATAATGGGTCGACTAATTACTAAGGGGTTTGGAGACCCCTCCTCATTCTTTGCTACTCTCATGGTTCATGTTTTTCACCAAGATTAATTCCTCTAATAGAGGTTACTTATATACTTCCACTACTTTTCATTCGTGGATTATTCATTTCGTTTCTCCTACCGTTATCGGAAGGTTATTACTCCCGTACACTCTCTCATATTCTAGTGAGTTCATTGGTTTACGTTATTGTTTATTGGTTCGTTGGTTTAGTGCGTTGCTACGGTTCCATTAATTCACACATGACTCTCACCACGAGTCATTACACAATAGACTCATCTATGAGTTGGTCTACGCACTAAGTAAGCCACACAATCAATCAAGAAGGTTAGCTCAATCAACATACAACAAGACATATAATGAAAGGCAATAAACCATTTTCATGCTTTAGTCTTGATTAGCCGGCATACAGCACACAAATCAACGTAACTCGGTTAGCATACGGGGCATGAGGAAATCATACCTTTCACCGAAGTTAGCTCTACCATGTGTTCCCTTGTTCCTTGGTTCACACTTGTTCCACTGATAATGTTTCAACATTATTATTAATACTATACTCTTACGATACACAAATAATTACTACTCCCGTACTTACCCCGTTATCCCGGTGTACTTAATGTTCTCATACTCTCAATTCTCTTGGTTACTTTTATACTTACTTTCCTACTCATATACTTACTTTCTTACCATTACTACTTCATCAATGGTGTATTACTACATATATATGCATATATGAGTATAGGCATATATATATATACATATGATTACTATAATCATATAATAAAACATTTTTTTTTGACTCGACCGGACTTGCGACCGACCTTGCAAGTCCGGTCCATTCCAGTAGCTATCAGTACGGGAAATTTTCTGGCTCGACCGAACTTGCATGTCCGGTCGCAAGTTCGGTCCATTCCAGTAGCTTGCATTACGGGAATTTTTCTAGCCGACCGAACTTGCAAGTCCGGTCGCAAGTTCGGTCCATTCCAGAAGGTTTCTGACGGGAAAATTTTCTGGTCCGACCGAACTTGCATGTCCGGTCGCAAGTCTGGTCGATTCCAGAAGGTTTCCCGTCTTTGTAAATCTGGGCTCGACCGAACTTGCAAGTCTGGTCACAAGTTCGGTCCGGCCCAGTACTTCAGTTTTAAAATCTGTTTTCAGTCCTCTCTTTTACCTATTACTTCCCCAATCTTCCTACATGTAATCCCACATGTTTTAGTGCCATTTAGGCTTCCTAATATACCTTAATTCATCCACCAAATCCATTACTCATTTCTAAATCCACATACACAATTCCTTCACTTCTTCTTCAACACTTATGCACAGTTTTTGTGTCTCTTATGCTACAGATTTTTAAACCAACTCCTACCATTCAATACTCCCTCTACCAATGCTACTCCTAGCATTCTAAATACCTCTCCTTACCATACCAATTCATTTCCAAGCCATTGCACTACCTATACCCAAGTTCCAACACTCATCTTACCAAAATCCTGCACATTAAATTCTCCTAACTTCTCCAATGTGTTCTTATACACTTTGCTACAGATTTTACACTTCCTATTCCTCATACCACAATTACCATTCCATAGCTACTAAACATCTCTGCTAATCCCAATACATACCTTGGTTCTCCCATTCACCAAGTCATCCACAAATGTACAATTTCTACTAAAATTTTGCTCTAGTTCACCTACTATTCTAGCATCTCCACATACATACTTTTCCATCAAATTCATTCCTATTCTAACCAAATCACAAGGGTTCTACCAGCACACATACTAAGCAATCTTAATACATCAATACCCATCAATCACAACACCAATACACATACTCATTACACTTGGCTCCAAAGCCTTCAATTCAAATACTTGCTTTTAAATACTCAAATTTCACAATCCTCAATACTAGTACAAGGTTTTGGGTTCTTTAAATATTTTACCCATTCCCATTACTCTAATGCAATAGAATTTACATTAGGAAGGAGCTCTTACCTTGAGCTTATACTTCATTCTTTCTTTTTCATTTCTTCTTCCCTCTTTCTTGCACAAATCGATCACATGGGGAATGGAGTTGCCAAACTCCATTCCCATCACCCAAAGCACATCAAACAAGTATAATTAATACACTAGCCCTTAGATTTATGCTAGTTCATTGAAGTGTTCGAAATACAAATTTCTAGGGTTTACCTTTAGAGTGCTTTAGGAGGGGTTTTAGCCCTTGGTTCAAGAAGGAGAATCCACCACCATTGCTAGGTGAAATTGATGCTCAAAAAGAGAGAGAAAAACAAGGTATTACAAAGGGCCAAAAATCGGTTTCCAAGGAAGGTGGAGGAAACTTGAATCTTTTATGGATATTTTTACCTTGTTGGAAAGAGGAGACTCCAAGCTTCACAATGGTGTGCTTTTCTCTTCAAATGAGGAAAACCCATGGAGATGAAGTTGCTCATTTTCGGATTTTGAAAAGATAGAAATGTAGAGTTTGAGGAGAGGAGTTCAAATATGTGTTTTATTTTTCATTTGGAGCTCACATGAAAGGTAGAGCAAGAGGATGAAGAGGGGCTGCCATGGGAGCTGTTTGGAGAGCTCCAAAATCGCCCAAAATTCAGAGAAGGGAGGAGGGAGACGGTGAGAGAGGGGGAAATCGGAGAGAGAAGAGGGAAAGTGAGAGTGAGAGGTGAGAGAGGGGTATTTTTCTTTATGTACTTTGTTTACTTTTTGCTTTTTGATTTACTTATTTGTTACATGTGTCTGTGAGAGAGAGAGCTGTCTATAACAGTAAAAATTGGCCCCCACACTGTTATACTAGCTCGAGCGTTTTTCGTTTTTTAGAGAAAACACTCGTTATTTTACCCGGTTTTGATACTATTCACTAACCGGGCCCGTTTTCCGGGATTTTCTCGTTTAATCATTTTTATTGATTATTAAGCTTCCATAAATGCTTAATAATTATTATTTAATGATTTGTAATTTTACGGGTCTGTTTGACCACTTAAAGCCACGTTTTCGGGTTTCCTCGAAAAACGTGCGCTAAAGCTCTTTTAGCGTTTTAATACATTTCTTGGATCCGTTTTCTACGGGAATCATTCCCGTATACTAATTAGGCATGAATAAGCCTTAGGAATCCTTATGATACTATAACCGAGGTCTCGTACCTCCTATGGTTATTTAACGCTCATTTTAGCGTTTTCCGCTTTTCAAGCGTTTTCTCATTTCTTTTGGATTTATTTTCCTCACCAAAATTACTTAGGCACTATTAGGCCTTTAAATACTATATTAGAATAATATAATCACCATATTTAAGTTCGGGGTATTTCATATCAAGTAACTGTCATGTTATCACATTAACGTATATGTATGTTTATATAAGTCGATCTATAGTCGACGTAGTGTTAGTCCCGCAGGACGCTCGTGCATAAATAAATAATGCAGTAACACTTAATCACATACATGTATCCACACACATAACACACAAGTTATATCAATCAAATCCGAGCCCAAGGAGTTTCCTTAGGACAAGTCGGATCAAACCCCTTTACATACCGTTCACCAAGACCTAGGATGCGCTGTGTAGTCCACTAGCTCGTCAAGCGTCCTTGTCTGAAGTATGATCTAAACGGTATTAAAACTATAAGTCAGTCTCCATGACTAACTACATCCGGTACTTCCGAATAGCAAGTAACCCCGACAGTTCATCCCCGGATTTCTACAGTTATTTGTTACGGGTTTCTCTAAACCGGTCGGCTTTGTTACTTAAAACTCGTATGTCGAAACATTTCGACTGTTAAGTTTAATTCATTACATTTCTTTAATCTTATCAACCATTAAATTTAGGTACATAACCTATAGTTGCATGTATGCATGCATGATTATATTACATCGTATTATTTTCATATTGTATCATTTTCCCACCATCCATTATAATACATTGTATTGTATTATCCATTATCTTAGCAAATTATATTTGCATTCCAAAACTCATAACTTATAGTTTGTAACTATATATATTTTTTTTAATAACCACCACCATTATTTAATATGGTTTCCAACCATATTATATATTCATCCTTATATACATTATCCTTGTATATGTATATATGTACCATATAGGTAAATTCCATGAGTTATAAAACTCTTGTATTATATGTCACATTTTATCATCTTATATTAGATGATTATTCCCATTAGTTGTATTATATTATACAACTTATATTAAGATTATTATCCTAATATTAACATTTTATGTTGTAATAATTACAACTCCTAAGGTTTATTCAACAAATACCTTAGTTTATAATTCTTATTTATTTATAGTTTGTCACATTATTTAATGTGAATATCCTTACTTATATTAATTCCCCCTAAACCATATAATTGTTATAACATTTATAACATAGTAGACCGTAGTCTAAAATTCATTTTCCAACGCTTATTAATTCGGTACAGCCCTTGAATTTATTTAAATTCCATTTTGACCACATAACATTATGTAATGTTATTCCATAAACTAATATCATATGATATGATATTTTTATTTCCTTTAAACTTATAACCTATAGTTTTTATACAAAACTATTATATATTGCCGCATAGGCATATATATTAAACCTTATTCTTTTTCATATACCATAGTTTCCTTTATTTACAAAATCACCCCATTATTTATACCATGTTATATATATCATATAATATAACATTTTTAACTTTTAAAATACTATAACCTATGGTTATATTTATAAAATACCGAACAGACCCAAAACTGTTCAATAATTGCCATTTGGCCCTATTTATAACATATAGTTTTATAATATCATTAAAACTATATATTATACATATACCTTATTAGATACTCTTATATAATTCTAAAAAATCGCCAAATTTCACCAAAGGGTTGTAAATATCCTTATTAACCCATATAGTTTCGGTATTTATAAATCCACCACCTATATTTCTCCAAGTGTCATAATGACATAATAACTATATATTATACATATATAGTTTATTTTAATTCCAAAATCAACCCAATAAATTCCTAAAAATTCCTAATAGCCCATGGGTGTTTATAATACCATTTTACACCCTTTATTTTCGGTAATAACACATATACCACATATGTTATAAAATTGTTACAATTAAATACATAACTTATTATAAAACCTTAAATAAGTTATTTAACTTATCTAATTTGGTCAAAACCTACCATATGGTCAAGGTTGACCACCTTAATATTTCCTTGACCATTAATTCCTAATAATTACGGTTTGCACCCATACTTTTTAGAAATTACCATTTAACCACCAAAACTTTATAAAATCTTATAATTTTTATATAAACTCATTTAAACTTCTAACTTTCGGCTTTATTATTATATAGCCCCCAAATTTAATTTAATTTTACTTTAACCCCTTATAATATGCGGTAATGCATATATACCACTTAAACTTAAAAAAAACCTTATAAATGCATAAATAAAATGGCCTAAAGTACATGGCCTTATTACAAACATTAGCTTATAAAATGAATTACACATAAATGTCCAAAAATGCATTAAACTCTCGGCCCTTACACATATTTTTCCATATTTACCAATTTTCCACATAATGTCTTAAATTTGACAATTATGTTAATTAATTAGTTAGATAAATTTACCAAACCATTCCTTAATCACCTAAGGTCAAAATAAGACCCTATTAACCCATTCACTCACGGCACAAATTATACACATATGTATAATTACATATTAATATACCAAGTGAAGGTTTAAGAGATTTATACTTTGTTTTTGCCTAGATAAGGCCTTGTTTGATTTCGGCCAGCTTAGGATTATTTTTCCAAAGCTTCTTTTACATGTTTTCAAATAGTAATTAAGACATAGTTAGTCTCCAAGCAAGATCTAACCATAAGAAGTGTTTTAATGTATATTTCAAGGTAAAATTTACCTTAGAATACCAAGGTAGCCAAGGGTTGTCTTCGGCCTAAATATACAGAAGGTAAAGAGCATCAAAAGAGCTACTAAACCAAGGCTTAAAACCGACATAACTCAGATTCGAAGATGGCTAATTTTTACCTTGTTTAAAATGCCTAAAATGGTGTTTTCGGCTTGGATCTGGCTATACCTTGAAGCTCTTGATAGATCCACTGAATAAGTATGTTAAGAAAAAGATTATAAGGCCAGGAGAACAGGTTTTACAACCGGATCTAAAGAGAATCAAAAGATAAGTGCTTAAAGCACATTTTGTACCTTAAGAACAAGATTGGGTTTCTCCACCTTCTTCCCTTGTTATGGCTTGATTCCCCCTTCATTTAACCTCCAAAACAACCTAGATCCATGGATGGAAATGGTTGATGCTTAGATCCATCGAAAGAGGAAAGAAATGTGAAGAGAATGAACATAAAATGACTAATTAAGCTTACCTAGGTAGCAAGGTGTTCTTCCCTGTTCTTGGTGAGTTAGCCACGGTTTGGAGAAGCCAAAGGGAGAGTGAGGAGGCCTTGTGTCGGCTGGGAAGCAAGGCTAATGAGAAAGGTAGGTCAAATTTGCCTTAATACTCATTTTTGACTTGTTTAATGAATTTAGTGTGTGATGAGTCACCATGTATGATTGGCATCGGTTATTGGAGGGGAAAAGGAGCCTCTCACACGTTTTTTGAAGCCCTTAGTCAATCATGGAGCAAGTTTGTATAGTTTAGACTATAATATTAGAAAGGTGAAAGTAGTCTCCTTAAATTAAGGAGTGGTGTTGGAGGCTTGTCTTTTGTGCTTGCAAGTGGTGATTTTTAAGCTCCTTTGCTTGTGGCGGTCGACCGCATGTGGTCCAAGGGGTCAAACTTTGACCTCTTGACCATTCTTAGTCAATGTTGACTCAAACGGGCCCCCTTTTAGGGTTTTATTAATATTTTAATATTAAATTTGTAAAAATTTGTAAATTTCTGGAATTAAATTCCTAATATGATATAATATGATATATTGTCATATTTAAAGGTAATTATAACCTTTAAGCCCATTAAAAACCAATTTAGAAGGCAATTACACAAAAATGTGCTTTAAGGAGTTTTAGCGCACATTTTGTGTCGCAAGGTGTTTCTGAGCTTGGTTTTCTTTGAGAAAGGTTTTATTGTGTTACTTACATGATATTTGATCATGGTATCCAATTTTATATCATTTAGAGGTCATTAGACTTTTAAGGTATTCTTAGAGCACATTTTTGCCCTACTTGACCTTGAAGCATGAAAATGCTTGTTCTTTGTGTTGGAGTGTTTTCCAACTATTGTAATATGTTTAGTAATGTGTTAATAAGCTTAGGACAAAGTTTTAGGTCCTAAGAAGTTCATTTGGGTATTTATTTACCCTACACAGTCAAATGGTGCAATATCTTGCTTTGTGTTGACCACTGTTGTTCTCAGTTGACTTTTAAGGCATGTTTAGGCCTTAATCAATGTGATTAGATATTTAATCCATGTTTTATTAGTTTGGGGTATTTCAAGCATCATCATTTCTTGGCAATGAGAGAGGATCATTATGAAAACTGGGGCAAGAAGGATTAGAAGCATGAGTAGCACCGTCATTGTTTGGGAAAGAAGGATCAGAAGCAGGAACATATGGCTGGGATGCATGACTACCTTGACGTAGTTCATTAAAGATCTCCCTCTTCCGCTACTCTCTCATGTCATTAATGACATGCATATGCTGCTCGTAAGAAATTGTTTGTCCTTGACTACTCCCTTTCCTTGACCCGGGGTTACCAAAAAGTTTTCTTATCCCTATGTTAACCCCCATAACCCCACAACTCGGCCTGGATGTTCTTTCTTTCCAAGCGCATGAGACAACTGGTCGTCATGTCGATCAGGTACCCAAGTCCCTTGGGTAACTTGTTCATTCATCTCACCCTTTATAATTAAATGTAGAAAGCATTTAATTATAAATTTTAAGATGATAAAAATAAATTTGTCAAAAAATTTGAAAGTAAAGAAAAGTACTTACCATCTTATCAACAATTTTCTTCGTCTTCTCGAAGGGATATAAACGTTCTCTAGTTTTCAGGTCTTTCTTAGTACGTGAAAGCTTCCAAAACGTACCCCGTAGCTGGTGCTCATCAAGAGTGCTCATATCTGATGGCAACTCTCCTTTTGCCACCAATTCAGGCACTCTTCTATTAACCCCTTTGGCACCCAAGACGTGATGATATTCATTCTTCTTCGCATTCACGGATTGGGCTTCGCGGTACTCCTGTTATCAAATAAACATACAAATAAGATGACCAAAAATATACATATGTAAATATAAATACCTCAAAAATATATATTTATATAATAATTAATTATTTAAAAGTTAATACATACCTTTGTCTTCATCTTCTTATCATAGAACTCCTGCCACTTCTCTTTGGTTATTGGTGTGTAAATCTCCCAAGGCTGGCGTGTGTCGCCGTTAGGCCTCTTAAGCTTCTTGGTGATAAACCACTTAACCAGATCATGCTTATGATCTGAAAATTTCTTGCGCATCATTGCTTTGACCATGGTGTAGTACTCACTTTCTGCAGGTATTTTATATCGTTTCTACATATTACCATAAATGAAACAAATGTTAGTTATGGATACCTACAAATTGTATAAAAATAATACTTTAACTATTGTTTATTTACCTGTACGATCTCAAACATCTGTTTCTTTAGTCCTTCATCAACCTGAGGCCAGGTGAGAGTGATATCACAATACTCTCGCACAATGTTGTCTAGCTCTGTAGTGAAGTCTATAGCCCATTCCCCAATCGGCTGTAGATACGCATTAAAATGTAATGGCTTTGATTCAATCTTTTTTTACCTGAGAGCTTTCGTCGGACCTCGAGGTTTTACGGTCCTAGGAAGCTGGATTTGTGATCCAGAAGGTCCAGCCTCTGTGTCCTCAGCTGGCACAGAGTCTGGAGTAATCTCATCCACGCCATTACCCCCCTCATCAGCTCGGGCCTGTGACTTGTGACCTTTCTCTCCACGTGTTTTCTTCTTCTTTGGTCTGGATGCCTCTGTCAAAAACTCACTGACCGGGTCATCCATATCATCCATTTAACTATCTACAAAGATAAACAACCTTATATCAATAACACCACAACAAATAATGTAATGAATACATAATAAGACATCATTAATATTCCAACAAATTATTTAATGAACAAACAAACAATAAATTATATTTTTTAATTACCTATCAACTAAACACATCATTTATGGTTTTCAACCCATAAACCCTCATCGTGATCAGACCTAGTATATACACTACATCATCTGGAACATCAACAATGTCTATGACAGGAATACTGGTAGAAAAAGGTGGTGTCTAATCGAACATTAATTCATCATCATCAACATCTTGATCAGGATTAATGTTGACAAATCTTTTCCTTGGTAATACAACTGACCACCTGGAATCGATGGGATCTTCTATGTAAATTACTTGTTCACAATCCTTGGGAAATATGAACGGATCTTGTATATGACCAAGGCGTGATAAATCAACCAAGTTAAACCCATCGTGAACCCGATAACTGTTTCTGTTATCCACCCATTTTCATTTAAAAATAACAAACTTTTGAAACTGATAATCAAGTTCCCAAATATCTTCAATGAATCCATAATACAACCTCGAGGTTGAAATCGTTGAAGCTGGATCACCTCTGGTATACTCAGTTGTTGTTGCTTCTACTTTAACCCCGCTATTCTGGTTTAAACATCTATCATCTTGCCGTTTTGTCCAGTAGGTGAACCCATTGATGTCATACCCTTCATAAGATATACAAGTGGAACCATGTCCCATGGCTAACCAACGGAGCTCTTCACTTACATTATCAGGCGCTAGTGATGCAAGGTTCATGACATGATCTCTAAACCATGAACAAAAGGTCTTGTTTTGCTCCTTTATCAACCAAATAATATTCCTCCCAGGATATTGAGCTCTTAGTGCAGTCATGTGTTTCTCAAAGAATGGCTCAATAATCTCAAGGTGATGTAAAACGAATAGATGTGCAGACTCCATTGAGGATTCAATTGCCACAATGTTTTTCCCAATAACACCTTGACCTTGTGTCCTTCCCGTGTGTCTCGGTTGTGGCACTCCAATAGCTACAGCTCCCTTCAAGTATTCAGTACAAAATTCTATCACTTTTTCGGTTATTGTCCCTTCTATGATACTCTCTTCAGGTCGATATCTATTCTTCATCCTTCCCTTCAAGATTCTCATGTATCTCTCAAATGGATACATGTATCTTAAATATATAGGACCACATAATTTGATTTCTCTTACAATGTGAACAACCAAGTGTACCATGATGTCAAAAAACGAGGGTGGAAAATACATTTCAAGTTGACACATCGTAACAACAACATCACGTTGCAGACTGTCTAGTGTATCAGCATCCACGACTTTATTGCACACTGCATTTAAAAAGAAACATAGTCTTGTAATTGCATTCCACACATCTTTCAGCAATATACCTTGAATGGCAACAGGAAGTAGATGCAACATCAAAATGTGATAATCATGAGACTTCAACCCGATCAACTTCAAGTCCTTCATTGACACAAGACTTTTCCAGTTAGATGAGTAACCCGTAGGAACCTTAAGGTAATGAAGACATTTACAAAATCTGATCTTCTCATTCTTAGACAAAGTGTAACATGCTGGAGGTAAAAATGTTCGTTTGCCTCTTTCTTGGGGATGCAACTCCTCACGTATGCCCATAGCTTGCATGTATTTTCGAACCTTTATTCCGTCTTTTGTTTTCCCAGGTATGTTAAGCAAAGTCCCAACAACAGCCTCACCAACATTTTTGACAATATGCATGAAATCAAGACAATGCCTAACAGATAAATGTTTCCAATACGGAAGTTCCCAAAATATTGAACATTTTTTCCAGATGTTTTTTTGGGTAAACTTGGACGGAACACTGAAAACATTGTCAATGTCTTTCACCTTTTCATACATCTCTTCAGAACTCAGAGGTATACGAGCAACACGTGTCTCAGTCTTTCCGTTGAATAACTTCCTCTTTTTAAGGTACAGGTGTGCTGATGGCAATAACCTATGATGTCACATGTAGATGTTTTTTCCATAAAACTGTAGACGATCAGAACAAGTGTCGTCCTCACATATTGGGCAAGCAAATGCGCCTTTCACTGTGTATCCAGATAAGTTCCCGTACGCTGGAAAGTCATTCACTGTGCAAAAAAGCATGGCACGAAGTGTAAAGTTTAGTCTGACGTAGCTGTCATAAACATGTCCCCTGATTCCATAGCAATTTCAAATCGTCAATCAGTCGGTGCCAGGTATACATCGATGTTATTCCTGGTTGTTTTAGATCCAATCAACAATAACATTATGTATTTCCGCTTCATACACAGCCCGAGGAAGATTGTTCGATCACCAATAGAACAGGCTAAGTGCTCTGCTGACTACTTAGAGTGCCATAAGGATTCATCCCATCCGTACATAACCCGGGTCTCAAATTTCGACTGTCACTGGCAAAATCTTGAAATTTTCCCTCGATTGTCCTCCATTATGGTGAATTAGCAGGATGTCTCAGCTTATCATCATTTTTTCTTCCTTCTGCGTGCCATCTTAAATTTTGGGCATCTCTGACATTTGCAAAAAGAAGTTTGAATCTTGGTATTATGGGTAAATACCAAATGACTTTTGCCGGAGGACTTTTTTCTTATAATTGGATGATTGACCGTCCTTCTGTTTATAGCGTGACAAATGACATTTTCGACACTCATTCAAATGTTTATTCTCTCCTCTGTATAATACACAACTGTTTGGACATGCGTGTATCTTTTCGTACTCCGCACCCATAGGACACATCAACTTTTTTGCATCATAAGTGGAAGTAGGAAGATTGTTATCATCTGGAAGCATGTCATGGAATAGTTCTAGTATTGCCATAAAACTCTTATCACTCAAGCCAAATCTTGCTTTAAGATTGAATAAATGCAGCACGGATGTCAACTTTGTAAATTTGGTGCATCCGGGAAACAAAGGGGAACGTGATGCATCAAGTAATCTTTGATATTCAGCCAGCTTGTCTGTGAAAGTATCTTCAACATCTTGTAGCACAGAGTCCAGTTGTTCAATCTTATCATTGTCGTCGTTGATATCAGTGTCACTCAGATCACACATATTATCAGGAAATATAGTATCGTCTGTAACCATTTTTGGTTCACTGTTCGGTTGAGTGGAAGTTTGCACCCTGCTACTGGCTTCTTAATGACTCGCCATGCAAAAACCATATCTTATAGTTCGGCATAAATCCACGCCTTGATAGATGAAATCTGATTGTATGTAGGTGTAACACCCCAATTACTAACAACACACTTAATAACGTATCGCAGCGGAAATCTCAACTCACAACATCACTTAACTCTTTGGTGTTACACGCCGCTAGCCACCCTCGTAGCTAACAAGGCTAACATACATACATCGTACCGGTCTGATGGACTAAACTCCCGAGCAACTACACATTAATCCCGTTCCATGTCCAACATTCTTTATACACTTACATTACAACTGTACCGAGTATTTACTAACTCACGCCGACACAATTTCGGTCTTACTACACTTACAATACATCCACAATTTTCATGACTACCCACATACAATCAACTACCCCGTCCTACTCTCGAACGGCCTCCGGTTTCTTGTACCTGAAACAGGAAAGAGAAGAAAGGGTGGCCCCTAAGGGGCTCAGCACCTTTGCTGGTACGGTAATCCCGCAGCCCGCATGCTACCGGGCCACGCACAACTAATTGTCGTCTTAGCATGTGGTTGATTTTATTTAAAACATGCACACATTACACACATACATCATGCTTAAAAGCACACATCCGTTAACAAAACACAAACTCAAGGTTAGCACACACAACATAAACAACATTTCACTTCATAACCTACACAAACTTAATTCCATTCTTCTTAGAGAACATAAACTTTACTTAGGGAGTGCCGGGGTGATATAAGCCCGAGCACAACATACATACATTTTTTTTTTACTTAGACGTGGCGGCCTCATATAGGACCGATCACACCTTACACAATTTCCCCTAGATCCAATAGTGATGAGGTAGGTAAGCCTTGGTTAAGCTTGTGGGTGGTTGTAACTCAAGGAGGAAAAACAACCGTAACATAATAAAGAGGGAGTCGAAGCGAACTTAGGCATCAACACCCTACCAACATTACACATGATTTCCCCCTAACCCGATTGGAAGTTGGGTAGGTAAGCTTTGGCTAAGCTAATGGGAGGTCGAAATCCAATGAAGGAAAACAATCCTAACATAACAGGATGGGAGTTAATTCACATATATACATCAACTCCCAAACAACACGCGCGACCGGAACGACCAGATTCCTCACCATACATAACATATACATATTAGTTAAAGGTTCCTTTATGGAACTCATCACATACATACATCACATAGTGTTACTAACTCTGTTAGACCAGAAGGGGAGTAACATCCCTTTTTAACAAACATGGATAACTGTATCCGATAGCAACAACACACAAAACAAGGTCACATACATCACACATAGTCACAACATACACAAACGCACGGATAGCCGTAGTTAGAACGTTCCCGTGGGTTGGGACGTTTATTCCGAATACCGATCTCTTATGTGAACCTAAGGTCGGTTAACTATTATTTAACACATAATTAGGGTTAAGCGGTATCGGAATTAATTACGCCACAATAATGAATTACTATAAACTCATTTCATGCTTTATCTTGCAAGGTGGCAAACACACAGAAAAACACATTGACATACAAGCCGGTGTAATCCGGTAGGACACAGGTTGCAAGAAAACCATACCTGTCACCGAAGGTGCGTTCTAATGTGCCATCACATGTTCCTTGAAAATCTTTGAACAACTGGTAACATTATAACTATCTTTATTAACATCGGGGTATTATAATTATTTAACGACTAATGCGCCCATGGTTAACCCCGTTAAGTAGTTTTATAACTTCACATTCTTATTACAACTTTTCACCACTCAATTACCATTATAACTCACTTAACATATCCTTAACATCCTTACTCATCAATCCCCATCATTGGGTATCATTTCCTACCCTTAAACAAAATTTTTACTCAGAATTACACTATGTCCGAACTTATGTCCGAGCTTCCGAAGTTCGGACGCAAGTCGAGACTCAAATGGGTGAAAACTGACGAATGTCCGAACTTGTGTCCGAGCTTCGAAGTTCGGACACAAGTCGAAGCAAAAACCAAAGGAAAATTTCCAACAGTCCGAACTTGTGTCCGAGCTTCCAAGTTCGACACAAGTCGAGACCGAATCTGAAGAAAACTTACAGGCGTCCGAACTTGTGTCCGGACATCGAAGGTCGGACACAAGTCGAAGCAAATTAACCTGGGGAAATTTTCGAGTGTCCGAACTTCCAAGTTCGGACGGAAGTTCGGACACAACTAAAAACTCAGAATATTTATAAAACGACGGGGCATGTCCGAACTTCCAAGTCCGGACGGAAGTTCGGATATACCTAAAAATTCAGCTAACAGAGGTGATTTTCAACCAGAATTGCATTTCTAAAAATCCATACTCACTCCTTGTTTCACAAGTGACAAACACCCATTCTTTCCCTTGAAATCCCAAGTCACCAAGCACCATTATGCTATAGGTTTTGCACTCTCTTATCTTCATTATTCGTCCACCATTTTCAAGGCCAACACTCCTCTCTATTTAACATCAACATCCCATTTGAATACCTAAGTTCTCATCCATCAAACCATCATCAAACACTCATTTTCCCTTAAAATTTTGCCATAACCTCCCCATAAACTTTACCTCTCCACTTCATCAATACACATCCTCAAATTCCATCAACAACAACATAATCACCACAAACTCCATAACCACAATATCAATCACAACTCAAAACATTTGGCTCTCAAGGCCCTCAATTTAACTATTAGATCACAAACCTCTCTAAAATCAATTAAACACCTTTCAACATATACTTCAATCCACAATTTGGGTTCATTAAATTGTTTACCCATCCCAAACACTTAAACAATTATAACAAGGTTTAAGGTAGTTTTCTTACCTTAATTTCACAAGCCTCCTTAATTCATCTCTTGCTCCTCATCTCTTCAAAATCGGTCAAGAGGGTATGGGGTTTCCAAACTCCATCCCAACATCCAAGAACACAAAAACATACTTAATTAATTATCTAAACCCTTGGAATATTTCAATTCAATCAAAGGGCTAGAACACAAGTTAGGGTTTACCTTTTTGAAGCTTTTTAGAGGGATTCTCACCCTTGGATCAAGAAGGGAACTACTCCACCATTGAAGGATTAATTTGGAGCTCAAGAACAAGGAGAAAACAAGGTATCAACAATGGTGAAAAATCGATTACACCAAGAGATGAGGGAAAAATGACTTTTTCTTGGAAATCTTTACCTTAGAAGGAAGAGGAGACTCCAAACTTCACATTGGTGCCATTTTCTCTTCAAATGGGGAAACCCATGGAGGTCAACTTCATCCTTTTGAAATTTCGAAAAGAGAGGATGATAGAGGAAGATGAGAGGAAGAAGAATATGTGATTTGTTTTTGATTTGGAGCTCAAATGGAGTTTGGGGATGAAGAGGAAGTGAAGAAGCCATTGTTGGCTTGTTGGGGGAACTCCATTGGCAGCAAGGAGGAGGGAGAGATCGGATGGGAGAAAGAGAGGAAAGAGAGGAAGAGAGAGAGGGAAAAAGGAAAATAAAGGAGGAGAGAGATGGGTGGGGTATATGTACCCCTTTTTGTTATTTTAGCTCTTTTGACTTAATTAATTAGTTAACTAGCCTTGTGTGAGTGGGCAGTCTACATTAATAAAACCGGCCCACTAATATAAACATGCTGGGGCGTTTTTCGTCCTTTAACAGAAGACGCTCGTTTATTTACCCGGTTTAGCACTATTCACTAACCGGGACCGTTTTCCGGAATTTTCTCGTTTCTTTTATTTTAATGGTTACTAAACTCCCATTAATATTTAATTATAGTTATATAATCAACTATTATTTTTACGGGGTCATTAAACTGTTTAAAGTCACGTTTTTGGGTTTTCTCGAAAAACGCGCTTTAAGACTCCGTTAGCGTTTTAACGCATTGTTTGGATCCGTTTTCTTCCGGAATTTTTCCCACATGTTCTTAATGTGTAATTAGGGTATAAAAATATATTTATAACTCTAATGAAGGTTATGTACCACCTAAAATAATTAAATACGTGTTTTCACATTTTGGGACTTTTACGCATTTCCCTTTTCTTTTTGGTTTTCCTTTCTTCACCAATGATCTTAATGACTTAACTAGCCTTAGAAAATTATAATTACATAATTAATTAACACATTAAGGTTTGGGGTATTTCAGTAGGTTAGGGAACTTATTGCGAAGTTCACATTTTGCACATGGACAGGGAATGTGTGTCTCGTTCATCCTTTTCTGATGATCGAGAGCTGCATTGCAAAATTCATTATCCACTATTGATTCAAAATAATTCCCTCGCTGACCGTACATCCATTCACGGTCCATTCTACAAACACCATATGAAAGTGAAAGCTAAAAAATATCTACAAAAATATATTGATAATGCATAATAAATTAACTTATATTTAAAATAATAAATATAAAAACAACAATAACGAAACTATCATTGGAAATGATATATAATGATATGATTCTTGCACGACGAGTCTGTATAATATATATATATACACATCTATAATATATATTATAGATATATATACTACTTGATTATCTTATATGTATATATACATAATGTATATATATAACCAACAATATATTAAATATATATATATATATATATATAATTCTGCAACTAACTATTATATATAAATCAACGAATTATACAAACAATTATGATAAACATAATTTCAACGAGGTTGAAGAATAAAACTAACCTGTTTTTGGAAGGACGAGGAGTAGGCGAAACTCGGAGGGAGGAAGCAGGGCGGAGGACGGCGACAAACGTGTCAAAAGGAGTAACTGTGAACCATAATAATTAGAACTGGGCTAGGATAAAAGTTGTAGTTATAAAAAACTACGTACAATTAATCAACAAAAACTACCCTCACCTCAACTAGGCTAGGATAATAGTAGCAGAATCGAGTGGTGAGCGAAGGCGGCGTGGAGCTAGCTCACGTATAAGGTTGAACGGAAGGATGAGATGAGCAGACGGAACTCAAATGGAGGTAACAGGACAGAGGACGGCGACAAATGGTGTCAAAGGGTATAACTGTAACAAATCATATTAATAATAAGTGAGGATAACAGTTGTAGTTATGTAAAAAATCACAATCAATTATCAACAAAAACAAACCCTCAACTCACGTGTTTTCCCCATTTTTGGACTCGTTTCAGGTCGCTAAACTGGCGACTTGTTAGAAGTGAGGATGAATTGTCGCGCGTAGCTACACCGCCAACTTATGAAGTATCTAATTCATTGTCAATATTTAATCAATGATCACAACTTATTGTAAATCAAATTATAAAATTAAGTAATTATAAGTCTGCATTTTTGATGTTAATTCATACGACAAATCACCAACGACACTTACTTGGCAACAATTCATACAAACAATGGTAGAAAAGCACAAAAAAATCACTAACATTGGTTCAGTCATTTCATCGAACACCTTGCGGGCATATGCATTATTTTGTAAAGTGACACATATAGCAATTCCAATCAAACCAATCAGTCTTCTACATTCCAGATGACATAAATCAAGCAACCATTATACATAAACACCAAAATAACGCCCAAATCAACAAAAATTCAAAATTTTAAATTTGGCCAAAAATACCTAATTTCGGTTGTTTAGGTCGGCAACTTCGTTTCGAAAAGCACCCACCTCGACGGTGACGGTCATCCACAGCGAAGGCGGCGGCATAGAAGGTCAGAGGCGCCGGAGGAGTGGACGGAGGTGGCAGGTGATGGTGGAGGCGAAATAGCGGAGAGAGTGCGGGTCTGTGTGCGAGCGAGGAAGAAAGTCGAGAATGAAAATTGTCGGGGTGGGGGCTGAGTTAAAAGACCCTTTTTCGGCAGTTGTTAAGCTAAAAACCGCCAAAAAAGCCCTGTTTTTTTAAAAAAATAATTGGACCTTTTTCGGCGGTTTTTAACAAAGAACCGCCGAAAAAAGTGAATGTTTTTCGGCGGTTGTATCTGTAGGACCGCCGAAAAAGACCTATTTTCGGCGGTTACAGTAGGAACCGCCGAAAATGAGGCGCCGAAAAAGCCTCATTTTGGACTAGTGATAATAAAAATTTGTGGCATCATGGGGCGACGTGCTTCGCAGTCGCGTGAACCATGCGCAGCCGACAAGAAGGGAAGTACAACTACGCAATGAAGCGGAAAAGCGGAGTAACAAAACCCGGGACAAGAGAGTTCATGGA
Source organism: Limonium bicolor (assembly GCA_023374045.1). NCBI lineage: Eukaryota > Viridiplantae > Streptophyta > Magnoliopsida > Caryophyllales > Plumbaginaceae > Limonium > Limonium bicolor. Next base: position 239,330,906 of record CM041782.1, read on the forward strand.
CTACAAACGCTGGATAATACCATCAATGGTATACTGACCGGCTAAGGAATTAGTCAAGGTTGGATAACTCCAAACCTACAACGCCCAAAGGCAATAATACCCGAATAGCATAGTGTAGACAACTATGAGAATATTCATGGAATTTACACTAACAGGACTACGATGTAGTTCCTAAGGATCAGTCAAGCCTCAGTAACCACCGTAAAGGCGTGGGAATGAGCAACGAAGCAAGGTACACGGAGTACCTCAAGGATCGGGAAAGCACCCAAATTATCGACAACCTTATCAAGGACACTGAGAAGCTACTCAGGAGATTGATCACTAATATCAAAAGATCAAAGGGAGAGCCAATAAAACCACCAAATCTGGATGGAAACAATACCGTAACCGGTATTTGTTAACCTGAAAACCGACCTACTTGCGCACTTGCCAAGGCAAGTGCAACAATAGTAGGGTCATTTGGAAACTTTTAATAACCAACAAGTACTACTAAAGTACCCTTATGACAACGAAACAAATATAGGATCACCAATCCTAAGGACTTGAAGAAGGAATCCCTGGAAAGGCCTAACGGCCCGACCACTGTATTAGCAAACATACCAGTCAACGAGAAGCTAGACTTGGTCAAGACCTCAGACATGGCAACACCAGGAAAATTTTCTTTCCAACCCAAGATTTTTCTTTCAAAACCCAAAATTTTCTTTTAAAACCATAAAGTTTTCTTTTAAACCTCAGTTTTTAAAACCAAACCAGAGAATCACAGTAAGTCATCATTGGATGATACAAGAGGAGTTGACAATAGAATACTTCACCTAGGCGTGTGACGAGCACTACGAGTGTACCGAAATACGGGATGTGGGAAGACCGCACTCCGAAAGAGCTTGCGGGCCTGACAGACCCTTTTGTGAGTTAGTCGGGTAAGTGGTAACGTACCAACAAGGTACCCCACGTATGTATACAAGTGGTGTACAAAACACGGGAAGTTGTCAACTCCGTCCTACGAACGCTGAAGTGAATTCAAACCGGAACAGTTGGACACCTTGAACGATTGAAGAATCAAGTAAGCTTACAAAGCTAAAGGAGTCAAGAACACACTCCAGAAGAACGGTTGCAAGTTAGAAAGTACGAGAAGCACCAACAATTGGGAAAAGACATTGGATATGTCTCAAGAGTCCGGAAGCGAGCATGTTAGCTAGAATGAATACCAGTCTAAACCCAGTAAGGCAATGCCTCACAAGAACACTCCAATGTTCAATGAACGGGATAAATATCCAGAGTGATCATGAAAGGTATCGGAGGATACCATTCATCATCTAAGAGGATATCAAACCAGTTATAAACATAAGGAAAAGCCTCAACGGTCTACCCTAAGAATGGGAGACGATACAACCCCAAATGGGATAATCTGAAATCCGAACCGCAATGCGGAGTAAACTAAACATACTCAAATGCTAGCTGGATGTAACGGCATAATCAACAACACCCAGTAGCAATCCATAAAGGGTATCAAAGTCAACATAGTTGAACGAAGTGTCGTAATAAGAGCACCAGAGCTATAACGAACACTTGGTTAGAACACTGAAGGGATCTCACTTCACAGGGGATACCCTAAATTGACAAATAGTACCGATCAATATCAAGATACTTAACAGGCCTCCAACAAATGGAAGCGTGATGCAATGACTTTATCACGGAGCCCAACGTTATCTCCAAACCATTTGATGGTATAAGGAGAAGTAATGCTTGTAAGCAGCCTAAGATGACCAGTGCCCTAGGCAACGTGGCTAGTATAACATGAACCTACTACAATACATAGATCCAATGATTGCGAAACCTGTGATCAACCATATGAGAGTTGCCAAGAACAGCACCAGTAAGATTGTTTAATAACTAACGAGCAAAGATACCCCTCGTTAATGTGAGACCGCCAGAGCGGTGAACACATAGACTCCAAGAAGAGGATGTCAACAGTGAATGTCAGAGGATACACCTCTTGGAGAACTACTAATGTAGTGAAGCTTGAGCATACAGCTATTGCCAAGCAATGTGGAAATAAGCTTTGATAGCAATTATTGAAAACCGAGGAGTAATCGGTTAAGAAGAAATACCGTATGTGGAAATGTGAAGTGGAAAATCAATAACGCTCAAGGAGCACAGAAACACTAGTATAGTACATTCAGTAAACAGCCAAATGAATGACGAACCATTATATAGATGGTGGAAACACATGAGCGGATGCCATGGAAACCAAGGTTGTAAGCAAATACGAACATGGTGCGCAGTAAGAGACCAATGTACCTCAGTAATCACACAATGCTACGAAATGGTTAATACAAGATGGTAGACAGACCGGGCAACAAGCCAGAAGTCTGCACCAAATGATGAAGCACCTCACAAAGGAAGTAATGTTCATTCCTATTGCAATCGCATAAGATATTTACTGCTAAGGGTTTACGCCTCTACACTCTGTAGGACTGAGTGTTTTGGTATTGCACTTGTGCAGTTAATGATCTAGTGGGATAGCTAGGAATATGGGAACAATCACAAGATATGAATTCCATTGGAATAAGAAGAGAAAGGAAGCTTATGAAAAGACCGACGCATAGAAAATGCAAGGTCATACAAGTAAAGAGCACTTGTATAGAACCAGTTAAGGGGCATAATTCAGAAGCCACTCAGACAGAGGAAGCACTACATGCTAAGTAGTGGCTCAACCTCAACCGACAATAAGTCGGAGGAACCTGGTGAATAATAATAGAAGTACACAATAGTATGTACATAGATTTCCAAAGAACGGAATAGAAAATCTGAAACTCATTGAGTTTACGTATGGTAAAAGAATACCACTCTTGATTGATAAACCTTATTCCCAACATAAAAAGGGATAAAAAGGAGATATGGAACACATTAAGAATAACGAGATAGGTGAACAAACCCTAAGTTATCAGGGTCGCGCAACAGAAGCTAGTGGGCCCAGAATTCTAAGGTTTAATATACCTAGTGAATTAATGGCTAATAATCAATGCCTTGAAGCCTCTAAGGCTAAACCGAACTCGGTTAAGAGTTGAACAACTCCGATGAGAATTCTTGGTGCAGGGACTAAACCGTCAATATGGTTAAGACCCTTTGACCGGAATACATTGTATAATAGACTGCATGGAAGTTAGAACACTCCATGACGGCTGAACGCCCTAGACCAATGTCCAATATTGACACATGGTAGATTATGTGGGTGTAATCCCCTTTTAAGAGGGGTAGAGCGAAAACCGTGAAGTATAGTTTTATGTAATAAGGGCGTAAACTACAATGCGCATAGCGCAAAAGAATTTGTTTTGGATGATTGGTACTTATGTTACATAAACATAGGTATTCATTCATTGTGTAATTATGGTGATTTGTGAGATTGAAGTCGAAAGGAGTAGAGAAACTCTAGGGGAATGAGAACCCCGATTGGTAATAGTATGAGAAATGAGTACGTTTGGGAGATTTAATAAGTATAAGTCGGTATGAAACCGATGTTGAACCTAGTGGTAACTAAGTCCCCTAGGTGACATGACTTGATTGACTTTTGACTTGTGAACAATTAGAAGATAGAAATTGATTTTTACTTGCGAACGATTGGAGGATAGAAAATTAATTGGAGAACTTACCCTTGAATTTCTTAGGTATAGTAGTTGAAGATAAATCGAGTAATAATTAATGATATGGTTAGTAAGTGAGTAAAAGAATTCTAGAAATTGGAAATGTATGGCCTTTGTGATTATGACTAGAAAGATTAAGAAGATGGAAATTGAAATAATGTTTGACTATTTGATTGTGTGAATTGAGGTGGGAGGTGGGACTTGATTTGCTAGCGATCAAGGGAAACTGAACACAAATTGGGGTGGATCGATAGTTCAACACCGATGCTGATCACATTGGGGTTGAATGACTCTTGAAGCTCCCTATAAGTGGTCACAAGTAATAACTCTATTAATAGGTGTAATTATCATAAATTGGAATTTGGATTGTATGGAGTTTTCAAAATGAATTTCCAAACTAACTTTGGCACAAATGATTTTCTTCAAACTTGAGAATGAGGAACGGTTTTGAAACCGCTCCCACGGGTGCTAGTTGGACCTTCTCAAGGCTAGGCACCGGTATCGGGTCGAACCTAGGAAGTAAGGCTAGTTGTGAGCCGGTGGAAGTGATGATTAGTTTTGAAACCATTACAACGGACGAGCAACGGTACTAAGTGACCGGTAGGACGTTTGTAGTGTATGTTTTGTACTTTTCCAAGGGCCACCGGATATGAGTAGTCCGGTCAGGGAAGAGTACCCACTTTGGAGCCTGAGGATCTCTAGATGTGCAAATGAATTTGATCATAACCGAAGGACCGTAGGGCCAGAGAGCGTAAGTGCCCGAAGTCATGATGGCCGTGAACTAGAAAGCGTAAGTGTTCAAACGTGACTGCGGTGCCTGAGGGATCACTCGATATGGGGAGGACTTAATGCCTAATTGTCTGCGGATGGACCCCCATTGAGAGATTGGAAAAGGATATTTTTTATTGTTATGCATGCAGTGACAAGTTGTTTGAATGTGTGGTATGTATTGAATCAGACTGTTGGAGTCTGACAGGTTATAGAGAGATTATAACCATAGCATTGAGTACTTAGGTGACTTACGATCTTAGATTCACCAACTTTGAGGGCAAAGTTCATTAAGGGGGTAGATGAAAATACCCCGAACTTAATTAGGGTGATTAAATTACTCTAATATAATATTTGAGGGCCTATTAGCGCCTAAATAATTTTGGGTAAAGAAAATAAATCCAAAAGAAAGGAGAAAACGCTTAAAAAGCGAAAAACGCTAAAATGTGCGTTATGTGACCATAGGAGGAATACAACCTCTACAAGGGTCTTAGATGAATTTCCAAGGCTTAATAATGACTAATCAATGTAAGGGAATGATTCCCGAAGGAAACTGATCCATAAAACGAATTAAAAACTCTAATAAAGCTTTAGCGCACGTTATTCGAGAAAACCCGAAAACGTGTAGAAAACTTGTGGAAGCTTAAGAACCATTAAAATTAAAGAAATGAGAAAATTAAAGAATTATTAATGGAAGCTTAAGAACCATTAAAATTAAAGAAACGAGAAAATTCCAGAAAACGGGCCCGGTTAGTGAATAGTGCTAAACCGGGTATATTAACGAGCGTTTTTCTGTAAAAGACGAAAAATGCTCCAGCTTGCATATATATGTGGGGGACGGTTTTTAATAGGTGAATCAGCCCTCACACACTCACTCACATCTCGCTAGTTAGAAAGAAAAAGAAAAGAGGAAAAAGTACAAAAGGGAAAAAACACCCTCTCTCTCCTCTCATTTTCTTTTCTTTCTTCTCTCTCTCCTTCCATTTCTCCTTCCCAGCCGATTTTTCCTCCTTCTCCCTCTGTTCTGCTGATTTTGAGTTCTCCAACCAGCTTCCATGGCTACTCTATCTTCAACCTCATGCCCAAGCTTCATTAAAGTTCAAAACACAAAAATAACCACATATTCTTCTTCCTCTCATCAAGCTCTATCTTTCTCTCTTTTCAAAATTCCAAAAGGATGAACTTCATCTCCATGGGCTTTTCCCATTTGAAGAGGAAACTAGAGATTCTTGAAGTTTGGAGTCTCCCTATTCTCCTAAGGTAAAAAGATTCATCAAAAACCTCATTTTTCTCCACTTCCTTGGCTGGCTGATTTTGCCCCTCTTTGACACCTTGTTTTCTTCTTGTTTTGGAGCATTGGCTCAACTCTCCAATGGTGGTGGAACCCCTTTCTTGATTCAAGGGTTAAAACCCCTCTTAAAAACTCCAAAGGTAAACCCTAACTCATGGTGTTCTAAGCTTTCCTTTGAATTAGTGTATTCCAAGGTTTAGGATTTTAATTATGCTAAATTTTGTGTTTCTTGGGTGTTGGGATGGAGTTAGGTAACTCCATTGCCATTTGGCCGATTTTGATCAAGAAAGAGCGAAGGAGGAGATTGGAAAAGAAAAGAGGAAATAAAGAGCTTAAGGTAAGAAATCAACCTTAAGGTTTATTTTGAATGCTTTAGGATTTGGGATGGGTTAAATAAAATAATGAACCCAAATCATGTGAAATAATGTAGTTGGTTGAAGTTGAGGGAATTTGTGGATTGTTATTTGAATTAAGGGCCTTAGAGCCAAGTGATGTGAATACATATATTGATATTGTTGTTTGAAGAGGATTTGGTGAATTGTGGATTGATATTGTGTGTTGGTAGGACCCTTTAAGGGTGTGGCTAGTTTAGGATTGATTTAGGTGATAAAAGATGAGTTTGGATATGTTAGGTTTATGGGGAGACTATGGCGAAATTCCGGTAGAATAAATGTGTTTTAGGTGATTTTGACAATTGGAGAAGTTAGGTATGTATTGGGTTGAGTTGAGTGGATTGATAACCTTGGAATGGTAAATAGATAATGAATAAGGGAGTGAGTAAAATCTGTAGCAAATGGGTGTTGAAATGTATTGGAAAAACTAGGAAAGAACTAGTTTGCAAGACTTAGGAAAATGAGAGTTGGACTTGGGTTTTAGAATTGCATTTATCGGAATGAATTGGAATGATCATTAAGTGATTCGGTAAGGTTGGTAGGAGGTAGAAACTATCAAGAAGAAGTAGAAATGCACAAGTGCGCAAAATGCAAAAATGTGATAATTGGAATTTGTGAATTTGAACAAGAATTGGGTAGTGAATTAAACCAATGATTTGAGGAAGTTTAGAGCATGTTTTAAGGTGATTAAACATGTAGAAAACTTGTGGAAAGATTAGGGAATGATTAGGGGTGGATTAAGAATGGATTAGGGGCTGGACCAAGTCCCGGACCAAGCATAAAAATGCCCCGCGAGTTGATGTAGCAGGTGGTCCGGGACCTTAGTCCAGGACCAAATCCCGGACCAGTAGTAAACCTAGGCCGAGAGTTACTTAAAGCGTTGGTCTGGGACTTTGGGTCCGGACCACCCCCAGAATTCTCCTGAAAGTTTTTTAAAGGGCTCTAAATATGGGGGATTGATTGGTAATGGTTTTGGATGATGTTTAGGAGTTGTTTGGTGACTTGTAAAGGTCCTAAGAAGTGTAAACAAGTTGGAGAAGTGATTGAGAAAGTTATGAGTTTAAGAACACATGAACAAAGCTAAAGAATAATGGGATAACGGGGTTAATTCCGAGAGTACTAGTTTTACATACCGTAGCACCGTAAATTAATGGAGATGTTTGAAATATTATCAGAGGTACAAGTGTGAACCGAGGAACGTGAGGTGAACCGGTAAAGTAAACCCAAGGTGAAAGGTATGATTTTCTCATGCCCCGTATGCTACCTTGATTACTCTGATTTGTGTGCTTGTTTGATTGTGTAATCACCTTAACAAGATAAATGCACGAATCGGATTGCTTGCACTTTCTTGTGCTTGTTTGTATTGCCCTTGTTGGATTGTTGTTTAAATTGAAGTTTGTATAATTCATGAAATGTGTGATTGTGGATGAATTGCTTGAGTGTGGAATGTATGCTATAGTTCGACTCATAGTAGAGTCTTGTTTGATTAATGACTTATAGAAAGAGTCATGATGTGAATTAATGAAAGCGTGGAAGCACACTAAAACTATCGAACCAAGAAACGATAACATAAACCTATGAACTCACTAGAATGTGAGAAAGTATACGGGATTAGTAAACTCCCGATAACGGTTAGAGAACGGAATTGATGTAACCCACAAAAAAAAAATAGTGGAAGTATACAATGAACCTCTATTTAGAGGATTGATAAATGTTCAAGATGTGAACCTTGAGAAAAGTAAAGTATGGTAAGGGATCACCAAACCCCTTAGAACGATAGTCGACCCACAATGAGAGGATCCGACAAAAATGAACAATGTCCCAAACATGAGAGTATTTGATAAGTTGGGTAAAACCTTAAATATGAGAATGCTAGACATTGAGAAGTTCCCTAAATGAATAGATGTTATCGAGAGAGATACTTCTAGGCTAATCCATGAGATTATGAAATAACTTCGAGAGAGGAGTTTTGGGAAGTTGAGCCGTCCGGTAGAGAATCAGACATTTAAGAATTTGAGGAGCTAATTGTATAGCTCCATTTGTATTTGTAAGCCCGGTGGCGAGTCTTGTGTATGACTCTGCCCGGAGGTCGTGGGTAAAGACTTAAAAGATGCCTTTGAGTATTGAAAAATTGGTTTGAGTATTTGATTTGAGAATTTGATTGAGGTAGAGAATTGAGTATTGAGTTAAAACTTGAGAGAGTTGAGAGTTGAGTTGGTAACTTGAGTATTGAGCCTTGAGATTGAGAGTTTTAAAACTTGTTTGAGATTGAGAGTAAGAGAATTTGAGTAAGGGTAGCCCAAGAGTGTGGGTAAGACAATGAAGAATGGGTTAAGGCATAGTGAGGTAGAACCCTCAAAGCCTAAGTATATATATATATATATATTAAACTAACCTCTTGATGTGTGTGTTAGTGTTTGTGTTCGATGTTGAACCTTGATTGTGTCAATATACATATATAATGTATCGTTGCCTTGCATGCTGTTTGAATTAAAATGAACCGCATGTTCTCGACCAAAGTTGTCGGCGTACCTCCGTTAGCACGCGGGGTATGCGAATTTCATATGCAGCAATTGCCGAGCCGCTAGGGGCACCATTTTTGTTTTGAAGGAACATTAGAGCAGAATACCGTTCGAGAGTAGGACGGGGTTGGCAGTTGAACATGGGTAGTTGATTAGGAATATTTGTACGTTGTAAAGGTTGCACTGTAAGACCGGAATGATACCAGCAAGCTTGTGAATTGTAGAAACTCGGTATAGAATTGATTGAGGTTTGTATTTGTATTGTATTTGAATTAGTTAAGGAATGGAAAGGTATTTGTAATTGTTTATTACTCGGTATGTCAACCCATCAGACCGATATTATTTTTGATTTGTTGTATTGGTTTTGGCCTTATTAGTCACGTGGGTGACTAATGGCATTGTAATACCCGCCATTGGTAGTTTGATTTCCGCTGCTTGATGATGGTAATTGAGACGGGTTAGGAGTTAATGGTTGGATTAGCGGTAGGGGTGTTACATTAGTACAACCTACACTACTAGCTAGCTAACTTTGGATGACTTTCTTTCCTTCATATACTCATCTTCCCACACATTTTCAGAATGCCAATGCTCTCTATACAACAACACCCAGCCTGCTTCTTCCTTCCCTTTTCCTTTTTTCTTTTCCTCCTTCCCTTCTCTCCTTTCTCAGCCTGCAAACGGCAGATGCAATTCCTTCTGTTCCAGCTGGTAAACAGGGGACAAAAACAGAAACAAACTCCCTCTTGTAAGCCTCATTCTTACACAATACAGACCTCTCATCTCCCTTTTCTTTTCCTTCTTTTCTTCCTTCTTTCCCAGCCTGCAAACAGCAGACTTCCCCTTTTATTCAAACCGGAACCACCACAACAGAAACAATAAAATAGCTCTCACATGTAACTCTATTTATTCTACATTGAGACTCCCTTAAAGATCTGCTACCATTGAGGGAAAAGCTGCAACAACTAGGTTAGAAATGTGCACATGAAAGCACTCTCTCTTCCTTGTTCCATTTTTGACCGAAAATCACTTTGAGTCATACCTCCTCCTGCTTCTCTTTTTACATGCAAATGGGAGCAGTTTCCAGCCTCTACACAGAACCAAGGATCTGCTCAAAACACCTAGGGAAGACATCCATGTGAAGGTAAAAAAAATCAAGACATGTCATGGCTGTTTTAAAACCTTAACTTCTCTTGCTATTTTGCTACAAAAAAATTGAACTGTCCTTCCCTTGTTTTAGACAGCCGAAGATCCTGCTTGAAAACCTTCAAAATACCAAGGTAAAGACCCTCTTTTAATGTTTAAAAACCTTACTCTAACTCCTTGAACTTAGTACCTTAATAAGTCATTAACAAAGCCCTTGTTTCATTGTGTAAATGTGACCGAATGGGTATACATTTCTTTCCCTAAAGTGATGCATGTAGTGGGACAAACCTACAAGGAAGACATCAAGTTATAAGAGGTAGTTACTCCATTAGGTACTTAAGTACTATATTAGTAGTTTAAAGAAATTTTATAAACAAAATATAACCTAAGATGTATGTACCTGTAGTGTCGTGGGATTCTACATTGGTGTGGCTGAGAAGTAATAAAAATCACATTGAGGTTATACCAAGGTAATCACACTCATCACCTTATTTTTATACCACCTTATTTTTATACCTTAAAAATCATCATCCGTATGATGTTGTATAGACCTGATGATATGTGAATGTACTATACATGTTTTTAAACGATGGTGATGGGTAAAAATAATATGTACATCACCGAAATTTAGTGGGTATAATGCATGTTGATGAACCGTGGTAATATGCGGAAATAATAAGTATATGTGAAATACCCCGAATAATTAACAGTCCAAATTCGTGAAGGTTAAATTTAATTATGAGTAACCTTTATGATGATACAACTAAAACGCGATAGAATTATCCGAAAATAACACGTTATATAAGTCGGACATAAAACAATGTGCGAACAATTAAATTTAGTGTATACGTGTCCGGAAGCGTGACGACGTTACATAATAATATAGTCACGTACTTATACATGTACGTAACGTTACAATATTGTAACGTTGTAATAAGTAATAATAACGTCGCGTAACGTCGTAACCAAAAATAAAATAACACGATATAATATATAGTCTTACAATATATAAGTAAGCATTTATATAGTTATACAACAAAAAAAAGAGAAAAAGGAGCAAAGGCGCTCCCACTTAGGTTCGAACCCGAGACCTCTCGTATACCTTATAAACGCTTTAACCGGTTGAGCTGAGCTCATATTCGGTAATAAACCGCACCAATTTATACGAGAGTAATAACATCTGTCATTAGATAAATTAAACTAACATACCACCGAGTTGAACAAACAAAATAAATCAAACCAAATCTCACCTATGCCATTATGTCGGTATACCCTGCTGTAGTACTAACTTCTGCATGCCCCACATACCAAACCGATCCTGCATGCCTCGATCTGGAAGCAGTCAACTCCTTTCCCACTTCCCCACCGCCTGATGTTTTGTGCCAGTCCAGGTATGGCCTGTTGCTAACTCTCACGTAATATCCCCCACAATATTAGCCATCCCTCTATATGCATTCTTCTTTTACAACTTCTGCATTCAACCAGGACCTTGCCTTCTCTCTCGCATGCGCTCCAGTTCCAGGAAGCCTGAAGCAACACGATCAGGGGAGGAAACAGCAAGAAACTTCCTCCATTCTTCCCTGTTGTCGCACGATAGGTAACGTTCTTTTCTCCAGGGTGTCTATCCCACTATAGTACCCCTGGCTCTGTCTCTGTAAATTTGGAGGCAATCTCATTTCTGAAACCCCTACCTCTTGATCTGTAACGCAAAACTCTCCTTACTTCCTCGCATCTCTGAATAACAGTTGGTCAAGCTTCCGTAACTCTGGAACAAGCCAGTCCCGAAAAGCTAGCAAGCAACATTTTTGGTCCCGCAGGAGACCTGCTGCATGTTCGTTCAAACAAAAACTGATAACAACTATCAGCACTGGGGTCGAGATTCCAGCTCAAGGTAAGGCCATAGCATGGATCCTTTACTAACTCTAAAATTCTTCCAACTGTTTTCGGAGGTTTCTGAGACGGTGGTATAACATGACAGTGTTGAGTACTAGACAGTATAGAAAGAATTCTGAAAATTGTCCCAATTTCTTTTATGCTATACATGAAAGAAGCAGGAGGTCTTGGCTGAGTTAAGAGTCGATTACTGACATAGGATATCATATTCGTGATCAGTCAAACAAAACTTTAAGGAGTTGAGTTAGGATCTGTTTACTCTGAGATTCATGAATGAGATGGTTTAAATCAAACTTGACACCGAGTGATATTGGTCTGTGAGCATTAAGAGAAACAGGAAAAAAATAAAACTAGTGCAAAACAGCCCAAGGGTGTAAGTCAGTAGCTAAACCGTGTTGTTTAGGGTCTGTTGGAAGTCTAAACAAAAACCCAATAATTCACTTGCTAGGTGGGATTCAATTGAGGAAAAATTCAAGATAGATCTGTGAATATACAAAATGAATCAAAGAGAAGTGATCAGACTTTTAGTTGCAGCGTTTCAGTTTTACTCCAGGTTGTGACTGCTATCGAATTTCCAGTTTCAGTCTAAATAATGAAGTGGCTGCGGTTTTATTAGTGAGGTTAAAACACATCTAAGCGTGTAAGAAGGTTAGTAAATACCCTGGAAACGATAACAGAAAACAGACAGAAGAAGAAAATAAGAAGAGGAATAAAGCATAGCAGATTGCTGCTTCAGTAATTCAGTTTTTTTTTCTATAACGTTAGTTCTCTGTATAAACAAATTTCAGAGGGATTAGAAAAGGTTTAGTGGCTTAATAATGGATCTACAATATTGCTATTATGCTCAACTAAGGTGGTGTATTAATTTGGGAGGGTGGAAGTCGGTTAACTTATATCAGAGAAGAGAGGAAGAAGTAGTGCACAGAACCGGTGTTTCTGAAACTCTTGTCGCTGTATACCTTAGGGACTTCAGATTACTCACCCAACCTTCCTCTAGTTCTGCTGTTGCATAATCCAAAATGTAAAGAAAAATAATGACAACCTGATGCAGAAACAAAATTCGAGTTGCTTGATTTCCAACAAACCCAAGGTACTGCACTAGCTAAGTCATCTGTACAGATCTTATAACAGCTACCTTTCTGTATAACAATACCCAGAACTATTGTCTATATTGTGGTGGGTCTGTTCTAAGGCTGATGCCTTACTAAAAGCCTAATTAAACTATCCGAAAAGAAAAACTGGAAATAGAAGGAAACCACCAGTTCGTGAACGTCAATTTTCAGGTTTTTTCTGGTTTTCTGATTCTGTGTAAGTGAGTTTCAGCAGAGAGGTCAGTATGTTAAGATGTTCTAGATATCAAAAAAAACAGGTAGATATAGTCCAAGGGTGGTGATCTAGCAATGACTAAGCAAAAACAAAAAAAAAGGTTTGTGAACTATTTCTGTAAAGCAAAGAAACTTAAGGCGTTATACAGCCTGATGTCTCTGATGATCGATACGAATGGGTTTTGTAAAGCTTATCTGCAGAGATACCAGGGGTATAGTATGAGCTTGCTAACAAACCCAACATCCAGCTAATGCATCTGAATAAGCCTGTAACACAAAACTGGGAGGTATTAGAAACTGTTAAATGAGCTAGAAGAAGGAATGAAGGAGTAAGGCACTGATGTCGATTCAGATAAACTGTTGTTTCAGTTTAACAGAACTACAGATATGCTAAGAGTGTTGTTGTGGTTTTCTTTGGAGCTAAACTACTGATAAACCTCTTAGTAAGTGGTGTAACACCTAGGTAGAATTAACAACCTGATTAATGATCAATAAGAGGAACAAAAGTGGAAAGAAGAACCAATTTCAGATTTCAGTTTCATTTCTTTTAGTTATGTATAACTTGGTACAGAAAGATTTTAAGGAGGCATATTGGGACTGTCATTGAGTTGGAACTATGCTAAAACACATAGCTAAGTAACTAAAGCAAATTGGAGTAGGTTGAAGGTCAGTCCGTAAACAGAAAAAAAAAGAGAGAGAAAGAAACAAGAGAAGTTAAATCAGTGTATGTATCAGTTCAGTTTTGGAATGTAACAGTGAGGTTAGTAATGCTGCTGTGGGTTCTTTTTGAGGATAGGATCACATTAAGACACCTAGCTAAGAAGCTAACTGATTTGCGGGAAAAGAAAACTGAAGAACCAGATTACTAAGTAACAAAAAAAGAAAAGAAAGAAAAAAAAACAACAGTTTTAGTATTTCAGTTTTTGTTCCAATTTTCTGTGATGAGTGTTCTCTGTGTAAACGGTTTCCAGAGGAGATAAAGAAGTTTTAATAACTGGTTAATGAATCTAAAACATTGCTAATATGCTAAACCAAGTGGTTAAAGACTTTGGGGAAGAATAGTAATCTGTTACAAAACTAACAGAAAGGTTGAAGAAGGAACACCCAGCTTTGGTGTCTCCTGTTTTCTGTATTTGCAAACTTCTGTATAAGGGACCTTCAAGGGTGTTAACATAGTTGTTTTGAATTTGTTTGAGTTTAAAACCTCCCTAATACACTTACCTAGTTGGGTGAAAGTTTGGGTGGAATTAAAAAAAAATAGATTGACGAACTGAAAGAATGCTTGAAGAAGAGAAGTTATAACCTACATGTCTCAGTTTCATTTCTTTTTCAGTTCTGTATAACTAAGATACAGGTAGGATGAGGGTTTTGGGTTCATTTTCAGACTAGCTTCACACTCATACACTCTTGTAACACAGTCAGACAGAAACTACAATCTTTACCGAAACCTGAAACCACAATCTCTATATATCTTCTTGATTCTTATTCTAGTTAGTTCAACTGATGTTTATTTCTTTACCATAGCCTCTACCGAACTGGTTATGGTGTTAACAATGTTTTAAACTCAGTACTAAACCAATAAAACACCCACAAGCCTTCTGCACTCAACTACACAGAAACAACAACTATTGGAAATCTGAAATCCAAAACAGAACTGGTGTATCTTTTCATCTCCTTATGTCAGTCCATCAAGTTGACTCCTGATCCTCCAAGCGAGTACAACAACTTAGATAGGGGTGTCAACCCTGCTTTGAGTTTCTCATTAAACCAATACAACACCCTCATCCTACCTGTATCTTAGTTATACAGAACCGAAAAAGAAATGAAATTGAGACATGTAGCTTATAACTTCTCTTCTTCAAGCTTTCTTTCACTTCGTCAATCTATTTTTTTTTTAATTCCACCCAAACTTTCACCCAACTAGGTAAGTGTATTAGGGAGGTTTTAAACTCAAACAAATTCAAAACAACTATGTTAACACCCTTGAAGGTCCCTTATACAGAAGTTTGCAAATACAGAAAACAGGAGACACCAAAGCTGGGTGTTCCTTCTTCAACCTTTCTGTTAGTTTTGTAACAGATTACTATTCTTCCCCAAAGTCTTTAACCACTTGGTTTAGCATATTAGCAATGTTATAGATTCATTAACCAGTTATTAAAACTTCTTTATCTCCTCTGGAAACCGTTTACACAGAGAACACTCATCACAGAAAATTGGAACAAAAACTGAAACACTAAAACTGTTGTTTTTTTTTTCTTTCTTTTCTTTTTTTGTTACTTAGTAATCTGGTTCTTCAGTTTTCTTTTCCCCCAAATCAGTTAGCTTCTTAGCTAGGTGTCTTAATGTGATCCTATCCTCAGAAAGAACCCACAGCAGCATTACTAACCTCACTGTTACATTCCAAAACTGAACTGATACATACACTGATTTAACTTCTCCTGTTTCTTTCTCTCCTTTTTTTTTCTGTTTGCGGACTGACCTTCAACCTACTCCAATTTGCTTTAGTTACTTAGCTATGTGTTTTAGCATAGTTCCAACTCAATGACAGTCCCAATATGCCTCCTTAAAATCTTTCTGTACCAAGTTATACATAACTAAAAGAAATGAAACTGAAATCTGAAATTGGTTCTTCTTTCCACTTTTGTTCCTCTTATTGATCATTAATCAGGTTGTTAATTCTACCTAGGTGTTACACCACTTACTAAGAGGTTTATCAGTAGTTTAGCTCCAAAGCAAACCACAACAACACTCTTAGCATATCTGTAGTTCTGTTAAACTGAAACAACAATTTATCTGAATCGACATCAGTGCCTTACTCCTTCATTCCTTCTTCTAGCTCATTTAACAGTTTCTAATACCTCCCAGTTTTGTGTTACAGGCTTATTCAGATGCATTAGCTGGATGTTGGGTTTGTTAGCAAGCTCATATTATACCCCTGGTATCTCTGCAGATAAGCTTTACAGAACCCATTCGTATCGATCATCAGAGACATCAGGCTGTATAACGCCTTAAGTTTCTTTGCTTTACAGAAATAGTTCACAAACCTTTTTTTTGTTTTTGCTTAGTCATTGCTAGATCACCACCCTTGGACTATATCTACCTGTTTTTTTTTGAAATCTAGAACATCTTAACATACTGACCTCTCTGCTGAAACTCACTTACACAGAATCAGAAAACCAGAAAAAACCTGAAAATTGACGTTCACGAACTGGTGGTTTCCTTCTATTTCCAGTTTTTCTTTTCGGATAGTTTAATTAGGATTTTAGTGTGGCATCAGCCTTAGAACAGACCCACCACAATATAGAAAATAGTTCTGGGTTTTGTTATACAGAAAGGTAGCTGTTATAAGATCTATACAGATGACTTAGCTAGTGCAGTACCTTGGGTTTGTTGGAAATCAAGCAACTCGAATTTTGTTTCTGCATCAGGTTGTCATTATTTTTCTTTACATCTTGGATTATGCAACAGCAGAACAAGAGGAAGGTTGGGTGAGTAATCTGAAGTCCCTAAGGTATACAGCGACAAAAGTTTCAGAAACACCGGTTTTGTGCACTACTTCTTCCTCTCTTCTCTGATATAAGTTAACCGACTTCTACCCTCCCAAATTAATACACCACCTTAGTTGAGCATAATAGCAATATTGTAGATCCATTATTAAGCCACTACACCTTCTCTAATCCCTCTGAAATTTGTTTATACAGAGAACTAACGTTACAGAAAAAAAAACTGAATTACTGAAGCAGCAATCTGCTATGCTTTATTCCTCTTCTTATTTTCTTCTTCTGTCTGTTTTCTGTTATCGTTTCCAGGGTATTTACTAACCTTCTTACACGCTTAGATGTGTTTTAACCTCACTAATAAAACCACATCCACTTCATTATTTAGACTGAAACTGGAAATTCGATAGCAGTCACAACCTGGAGTAAAACTGAAACGCTGCAACTAAAAGTCTGATCACTTCTCTTTGATTCATTTTGTATATTCATTGATCTCTCTTCATTATTGGGTTTTTGTTTGGACTTCCAACAGACCCTAAACAGCACGGTTTAGCTACTGACTTACACCCTTGGGCTGTTTTGCACTAGTTTTATTTTTTTCCTGTTTCGCTTAATGCTCACAGACCAATATCACTCGGTGTCAAGTTTGATTTAAACCATCTCATTCATGAATCTAAGGTTAAACAGATCCTAACTCAACTCCTTAAAGTTTTGTTTGACTGATCACGAATATGATATCCTATGTCAGTAATCGACTCTTAACTCAGCCAAGACCTCCTGCTTCTTTCATGTTTAGCATAAAAGCAATTGGGACAATTTTCAGAATTCTTTCTATACTGTCTAGTACTCAACACTGTCATGTTATACCACCATCTCAGAAACCTCCGAAAACAGTTGGAAGAATTTTAGAGTTAGTAAAGGATCCATGCTATGGCCTTACCTTGAGCTGGAATCTCGACCCCAGTGCTGATAGTTGTTATCAGTTTTTGTTTGAACGAACATGCAGCAGGTCTCCTACGGGACCAAAAATGTTGCTTGCTAGCTTTTCGGGACTGGCTTGCTCCAGAGTTATGGAAGCTTGACCAACTGTTATTCAGAGATGCGAGGAAGTAAGGAGAGTTTTGCGTTACAGATCAAGAGGTGAGGGTTTCAGAAATGAGATTGCCTCCAAATTTACAGAGACAGAGCCAGGGGTACTATAGTGGGATAGACACCCTAGAGAAAAGAACGTTACCTATCGTGCGACAACAGGGAAGAATGGAGGAAGTTTCTTGCTGTTTCCTCCCCTGATCGTGTTGCTTCAGGCTTCCTGGAACTGGAGCGCATGGGAGAGAGAAGGCAAGGTCCTGGTTGAATGCAGAAGTTGTAAAAGAAGAATGCATATAGAGGGATGGCTAATATTGTGGGGGATATTACGTGAGAGTTAGCAACAGGCCATACCCTGGACTGGCACAAAACATCAGGCGGTGGGGAAGTGGGAAAGGAGTTGATTGCTTCCAGATCGAGGCATGCAGGATCGGTTTGGTATGTGGGGCATGTAGCAGTTAGTACTACAGCAGGGTATACCGACATAATGGCATAGGTGAGATTTGGTTTGATTTATTTTGTTTGTTCAACTCGGTGGTATGTTAGTTTAATTTATCTAATGACAGATGTTATTACTCTTGTATAAATCGGTGCGGTTTATTACTGAATATGAGCTCAGCTCAACCGGTTAAAGCGTTTATAAGGTATACGAGAGGTCTCAGGTTCGAACCTAAGTGGGAGTGCCTTTGCTCCTTTTTCTCTTTTTTTTTGTATAACTATATACATGCTTACTTATATATATTGTAAGAATATATATTATATCGTGTTATTTTATTTTTGGTTACGACGTTGTGCGACGTTATTATTACTTATTACAACGTTACAATATCGTAACGTTACGTACATGTATAAGTACGTGACTATATTATTATGTAACGTCGTCACGCTTCCGGACACGTATGCACTAAATTTAATTGTTCGCACATTGTTTTATGTCCGACTTATATAACGTGTTATTTTCGGATAATTCTGTCGCGTTTTAGTTGTATCATCATAAAGGTTACTCATAATTAAATTTAACCTTCACGAATTTGGACTGTTAATTATTCGGGGTATTTCAGCCTACCCCCTTAAAGGAACTTCGTCCCGAAGTTGTTACTCCCTTAACTGATGTTTTCCATTCCTGTTAATCCTAGGGATCAAGTCTCGCATTCATTCGCGATAACCAAAGGATTAAGTCTCCTATATTATAATTCTCAGTGCTTATACGCACTATGCCGCCCTAGTGGCTTCACACACAAATTCTCATAGCAATGTATATATAGCACGCTGAGGTGTAAATCACAGGTACACAACATTCATTCATAGCAGGGTGTACATACAATGCAATACACACACAATTCTGCGCAATTCATACACACCGACCTACCAACCAACGTGTGGTTGTAGAAATACACATAGTGAAAGGATCAGGTCCAAATTCGTTCTCTCTAACCAAGGGATCATGTCTCGCAAATTCCACAGTTCTATTTCAACATTTGTGCTTATAAGCACTACGCCACATTTGTGGCTTCACCCAGTTATCAATAATATTTCGATGTACTAATAATATTTATGCACTATACTCATATCAACCAGGTGAACAAGTCATTCATTCATGACTTCCATGCATTCAAACCAATCCTCACACAGTTCACAAACATAGCAACCCAAACAACACCACAAAACGAGCAATTACCCAGTAGAAACGCAACGCGCCTACCCCCCTTAGAAATGGATTACGCCCACGTAATCCCTATTATACCCTCCTAGAGCCTTGGTTCAAGATGTTTAATTCTCAATGAGCATTCTAGTTCCTATGCAATGTATCTCACAATATATTCTCATCAAAGGTCTTCACCATGTTAAGGGTTTAGTTTCTGTATAAAAAAAACTTTTATCGGTATCCGTACCGATCTTGAAATGGGTTCGGGTTTAGGCTCTCTAGGTTTAAGGTATCGGTCGATAGATCACTTGTTATTCCACAGGATAATGAGGGATACGGTCCACCAGCTTCTGCTGTGCTACTCTGATTACCTTCGGGTTTAGTTTCCCCTTTCTGTTGATATATTCTCTGTTGTAACGATTTAGTTCTTATCATTTCTCAATGTTATAATCATGTCATTGTTATAACAACATGTTTATTTTATATAGCCGATCGTAATTGTACGTCGACGGTTAGTTTACTCTCCTGGCATTTTTACTTATTTTATAGCTTGATTTGTACCGCCAACTTAGACTTTTCTTCGTCTTTAGGTAACCTTTATTTTTCAGTCCAATTATGGCATTGACACTGCTGGTTGACTTTAATTAGTTTCAGTCAGAAGGTTACCGAATTATATGTGTAAGAAGTCCTTTTGATTGTAAACTGTTTGGCTACTTCCGGTTACATATTGCACTTGATTGCGATAGTATGTATTTTATGTGGCATCTTTTAGGTTATTAGTAACCCCACATCATCTCAAGCCTTCACATAATTGTGTACCCATGTGTTTACCCTCAAAGTTTTGAATTATGTGTCAATGGATTTTTACAAGCTCGTATTATCCTCGTCAACCTCGCTTTCTTGGTAATTTCTTAATCTTGACTTTTAATATTTCCACCGATCTGTAGTTCATGTGTCCACTTGTAGGAGGTTTCGAGAATCATCCAACACTATGTGATCAGCATAAGTGTCGGACTACCTTTTCACCCCAATTTGTGCGTAGTGTCCCTTGACCTGGCCAGGGTCAAGTTCAACTTTGCACGTCCGATTTAAACGATCAAACAATTATTTACATTTAAATTCTTATCCCACTCGTTTCTAGTCATCTGGCAATCAATTCATTGACTAGTGTCACCATCTAAGCCTTTAGATTAATCGTTCAATTCTTTAACTGTACATACCTCTAGGTGTGTACATATATATATATATATATTCGTTCATCCATGTATATATATATTCCCATGTGTTATAATCCTCTTGATTTATATATAGATTCCCATATAAGTGTTTCAACAAGTTTATTGATATACTAGTACATACATTGATATCCTACGGGTATCATTTATTCTTTGCATTTAGTCAATTGGGTATACACCGGTATACTTCCAAATTCTCGTATTATTCCTATTATCCTCAACACCTACAAACTAATATAGAATTTACAAAATGATTCTTTACTTATTTTAACCCATCAATTACTTCCTCCCTTAAGTCCATTAATCTTGTTTAAAGTTTCCAAATTTCAATACCCAATTGTTCCAAAGTATTTGACTGATTTTTCTTGTTGGCCCGATTAGACTCCCTTCAATCTGACTTAAGCTTTAGTCCGTTTTCCATTTTAATATATATATTTTTTTTTGGGTCTCGTGACCCTTCTGCTACTTCCTCATTATTGTTCTTGTTCACCGGTGGTAGAAACAGAGGTGAATGACCAGTTGCGGTCACCAATTTCAGCTGACTGAGATTGAGAGACTTAGAAGAATAATTGAATAAAAGAAGAAGGAAGGAGGTGGTATTGTGTTTCTTAGGTAATGTAGAGAACGAAGAGAAACGTGAGAAGGAACAGGGAATGTATTGAATTCCGTAATATTATACTTTAGTGTGTAAAATTATGTCATGCTTCGTTAAGCATTATAGGTTGTACCAATTTTATGGTGTAATTTCATCTTGAACTATGTTCTCTTATCCCATTGTTTTACGAGAGGTTTTCTTAAATTACCCTCTCAAGTGTTCGAATTGCAGAATTTATCTCAATCACATCCTTGGCTTAATTAATTGCTTATTTGAGCTTTGTTTATTTTGTAAATTTTAGGGTATTTCGGTCCTCTTTGCTTGTGAGGCAGGGTTCTATCGACTGCTAAGCATGTAGACCCAAGTTGTCGCTAAAATTGGTCCCTCTACGGGTATTATCCTTTTGGCAACGTCTATTGTATGGTAAGATACACTAAAAAAGGGGTGGTAAGATAAAGCTATACAAGAACTTTATTTCGGTTTCGAAACATTTAAGCTTCTGCACAAGGGAGTTCTAGAAGTGGTTGGGGAGTGTTATTGTGTATATAATGAGCTTAGAACATAGCTATTTGGCTAAAGAAAAGAATACCTCTTAGGCAAATGCAAATCCATCTTACATAAACTTGCTACATGGTTAGCGCTTAAAAATGCGCTAAAACATTAGTTAGAAAAAGGACTTAGTTAACGGGTACAACGTAGATGTCAATGTTCTAGGAGTAAGATAAGCCTAGAATTAATACATGGGAAGTTCTAAGGGCTAATATAAGCTAAGCCTTTAACAACACACCTAGGGAATTACACCCGATATAAAGTGTCATCACATGAAATAATAAACTGACACATTGTTTTAATTAACGCTAGGGCCGTCACGAACGCCAACCGGGGCCCCGCGCGTGAGACGACACTTGCTTCTGAATAAGGTATGGACATGTGTGGTTCGTATGTTGCCGTGTTACATGGCTTGTGTGCTGTGTGCCTTGTTTGTTTATGACCACAAGACTAACGCATGAAAACGGATGTTTGTGTCACTGTGCTTATTTGTCTGTTGTGAGCTTGCGTAAGGCATGTGAATGGATTGCTTATTTTCCTTGCTTACATGCTTGCTATTATTGTGCATATTGCTTGTGCGCACACAGTAGTGTAGTCCCTTCTCGTTGATGAATCCTTGAGATGAAACACAACGAACTTTGTAAACAAAACAAAGGAACTACATAAAAAGGAAAACTCCTCTTAACTATAGAGGACCCCTAATGACACCCACTATGGTGTCGAACTATCAAAGGTGATGATAAGCCAATACCCGTTAGAAATGGATAGAGAGACGGACCCTTTGTATCCGGGGTAGAGACCAATAATGTTAAAAGGAATAAAGAGACGGACCCTTTGTATCCGGGGTAGAGACCAATAATGTTAAAAGGAATAGGGAGACGGACCCTTTGTATCCGGGGTAGAGACCAATGATGTTAAAAGGAATAGGGAGACGGACCCTTTGTATCCGGGGCAGAGACCAATGATGTTAAAAGGAATAGGGAGACGGACCCTTTGTATCCGTGGTAGAGACCAATAGTGTTAAAAGGAATAGGGAGACGGACCCTTAGTATCCGGGGTAGAGACCAGGACGTAAAAAGGCATAGGGAGACGGACCCTTCGTATCCGGAGCAGAGGCTAGTAGCATTGAAAAGGAAGAGGGAGACAGACCCTTGGTATCCGGGGCAGTGGCTGGTAACAAAAAAATAACGGAGAGAGAGATGGCTATCCGGGAATGGAAGATCGGCTATGGACAAGACGTCTCCAAGTTGTGGTAATAAGAGAAATACATATAAGCCTCTGAAAGAAACAAGGAACGATTGGCACCTACATGATATTTGCCCACGGGATCTAAACTATATCCCCAGACCCGGTTGCAAAGAAAGAAAGTAAATAACATTATGGGAACAAGAGAAAAGAAACAAAAACACACTCCGCTTGAATGATCCCCTAGTGAGGACCATGAGTATAACCTACCTATGACACGTTGATTATGTACACGATTGCTGTTGTGATACTAGCAACTTGTTGTGCTTGGTTGCTGTTGCTAATGTTTTGCTACCTTGAAGTGGGTATGATATCATGATATATTGTGGTGTGCTTTACTGCTTTATTATACATGTAAATTGACTTAATAATAATCGACCAAGAGTGTGTGGCCCGACAACATACGGGCTTCACACGTTCATATCACGTAGTTTTGTTTGAGTCCTTTTACACCCAATTTTTTAGGTATTGTGCCAGAGATAACGGAGCGTAGGCGGGATGGCTAAGGGGTAGTCCATCAGGGCAACTGTTAAGTTGTAGTGGCATGGAATATATGAGTTGTTATAAACCCGAGATGTAATTCTTAGTCTATGATGTGGTAATTTTGCTGTAGACACTCAGAACTTGGGAATTGTACTATATGTTGTATATGGGTTTTGATAGAGGGTTGTTTCCAGTCATTCAGACCGTAGCTTGATATGGATAGAGTTGTTGTGTCAACCACGTGGGTGGTTGGCGTCTGTGACACCCGAGTAAGATTTGAGAGTCCGCTGCTTAGACTTTTGTAATATCGTTGGGTGCAACGTTCAGACTACTGTTGAGCTAATCGGGGGTGTTACAATATGTGTGGCTAGTAAGTTGGAATGTTTATGACTTAGTTAAGCCAAGTTAATGAGTTGTTAACCAGAGAAAAATATCCTAAAAGGTTATACGTAAATCTGGAAACCAAGGAAATTATATATATATATTATATATATATAATATGAATTAATTAAACTAAAAATGTGGGCTAAATTATGGCTAAGAATTTGGTTATTGAGCTTAGGTGCTAATGACTTATTAAAGTCAAGGTTATAAATTAATAATGAAAGCAAAATGATTTTTAGAAGCTAAATACAAACTTGTACAGAAAACGAGACCATGTATGTGTATGTATGCTATTTAAATCCTATGAATGTGGAGAAAATTTATGGATTAAATTAATGATTTTGGGTAACTAAGTATTAATGAACTAATTAAATAAGTTATATAAATTAATGATGGAAGAAAATGTGTGGAAAAGTTGAAAATAAATTGTGCAGTAACCATGAATGAGTATGTGTAATTAAGACATTTTAAATGTCATTTTGTAAGTAACCTTATGTTAGGCTAAAAACCACATGGTTAGGCTATTTTTATTATGTTTATTTTGAGTCTTAAATGTTAATTATTAATTTTAAAGTGATTAAATGGATTATATAAAGATACTGGTGCAAAAATATAATTTTGGGGAATAAAACCACCTAGGAATATTTTATGTGAATATTAGTGAATTTAGGTGTCACTTGAATTAAATATAATGTTATAATATAATTTAAATAAACTATAAGTGTATAAACAAATAAAAGATCATTAAGGGGTCAAAATGAAATTCTAAAAAAATATGGAGTGTTCACTCTTAAATAAAAGCGAGAGAAGTATTTCTAAGGATTTTGGAAAAATGCAAAATACAATTTTATGAAATTTAAGTGTTAAATGTAAAACTAGAGAAATAAAAAGGGTATTTTTGTAATTATAGTGAGTATGGGTCAAATGAGATATTTGGGGTGGTCAACATTGACCAATATGACATTTGACCAAATTAGAAAACTAAATAAATTTATTTGGCAATTTAATGAAGTATTAAATTAAAAATGTAATTTATAAAACTATATGGGTGTTTTTGTAATTTCAAAAAATTCTATGGCTAGGATGGAATAAATCTGACCACTAGGGGTCTGATTGTAATTTGGATGAATTTTGGGGTAATTTTAGAAATTTAATTAATTAAGGGTTATAATATATAGTTTAAGTATCAAAGAGTAACAATTATAAAACTTTGAGGGCTAGAGTGTAATTACCGAAAAGTTGGTGATGATTTAAGGATTAATTAAACAGTTGGGCCTGTACGCAATTTACGGAAAATTTTGGGTTAGAATCGTGACTTATATAATTAATATGTATAATATAAGGTTTCGGTATTAAATTGTAAGTTTATAAAAATAAGGAGGGTAATATGTAATAAAAAGAAAGTGTGGGGGAGAAAGTATAAAATCTGGACAAAATGAGTTGCTGTTCGGAAATTAGTATATATATATAAGTATATTACAATGTTGAAAACCTTAGATTATAAAGTAATTAAAGATAGGAATGTAACCAATATAATACTTGGGTTGATATTGCAATTAATTAAAAGTGTTTGGGAAAGGAAAGTGATATTGGGCAGTTTGGTATTAGTGGACAGACTATATTACAAAGTTAATATGCTATAATGTGACATTTTATTAAAGTATGAGAAAGTAGATCATTAAGGAATTAAGATGGTATATACATGCCATGTAAATAATTACATAAGATAATAAGTCTAGGTTAAGAATTATAGAAAATATATTGTATAGTAGAAACCTTATGTTATAAGAGGCAATGTATAAACGTATATTGTATAATCTCGAAATAGAGTTTCAATAAGAAACGTGTGAATAAACGACACAAATGAACAATATATACTTTATGTGGAGTGATGAAGTAATATGAAAAGCTATATAATTCATATAACATGGAAGTTTAATATGGGATGGAAAAATGACATATGATGTTGTAAATAGATATATATGTATATATATACATATAGGTGATATGAAAAATATGCGGGGGAAGATATAACCAAAAATGTTAATTATAACGGGACTCGAACTAGAATATACGTAGGTACGAATGCGTATAAATATTACGTACGTATGCATGTAATGCATGAACGTACGAGAGCGGATCTAGTTACATAACGTGAATGGTTAAATAGCTACTATCACATAACTGGTATAAATGCGATAACATATAATATACGAGTGTACGAATCTATACATATATAAAATTACAAATATATATATATATATATGCCCATGTGAGTATCAATGTATACACGTAATCATAATTGTACGTATATATAAGAATGAATAACCGCATTGGATATCATGATAACCGAGACTCCAATCCTCACGTACACGTAGTGAATAAAATACAGTATTGAGTAATACATACTCGTAGGTTAAACCGTACGACAAAAATATAAATCCCGAAGACTCACGAAAACCCGAGCTAAACAGCCAACCGATTAAAGGGTTAATTACGGGTTACGCGTCAAGAATGACTATGGCTAGTTAGGTAAATTCTGAAACATGAATACTAATAGTAATTTCATATCTCAGTAGATCAGGTTGCGGGATTCGAGCTCCGGGATCGTAGAGGATAGGCGTGCGCTTGTCATGCTAGCGTTACTCGTCGGTGTACGGTATGTTCATTGTGTGGTCTGAACCCCTGAGGGAAGCCTCGGGTTCGGGTATTGTTTGTTTATATGATAAGAGCAATATGCGTGATGTGCATGATTTGTGGATTAATTCCTTGATTGTCAAACGAATGTTATTGTGTGCTTAAGAATTTCTTATATGCACGTATGTGTGAGCTGAAATGTATACCTGACCGTTTATATCGCACTGTTATTATTGTATGTGAACATCCTTTCGGACTAACACTACATCGACTATAGAACGGCTTATATAAACATACATATACGATCAATATGATGAGGTTGTTGTTACTTAAATAATACACCCACTACAAGAAAAAGGCTAGTTTGCTACCGACGCAATTGGTAGCGATAATAGTGAAATTGGTAGCAAAATAGAACGGGCTCCCGCTTTTGTTCATTTGCTACCGAAGTTTGGCGGTGGGTAAACCCTTGGTGGCGAAATTGATTTTCGCTACCGTTTTCTGGTTGATAGCAATTTTGCTGCCGTGCCACTTCTTTTTCTTATGGTAGCAATTTTGTCACCAATCTTTTTCTTATGTGTGGTAGTTTTACTTTGTTTGCTACCAATAAATTCAGTAGCATAAATTCTTTTTAGATGCCAACTTTAGTGGTTGCATTAAAAAAATTTGTCACACATCAGGAATTGATCCTACGACGTGTGGACAGGATAGCTATTACCTTAACCATTGGGCCATGATAGTTATTCACAACATATATACATACTACATGTATATATTGAATGTTTGATACTCTAAATATAAATCAAAATTTGATCGAGATATGATCAAACCTTGGATATGTAAAAATTAATAAAATAGATGTTGATATTTTAATTTACATAATATTCAACATTAATTTTGTACAGTCAAAATAATAAAAATAAAAGTGTATGTTGGCTTAAAATTGTATAAAATTAAAAACTAAACATTATATATATATATATACATTTACAAAAACTTTAAACATTTATAAATTATATTTATAGTTTGTATTTGTTTTGCAAATTTTAACCACCACGTCAACTAGTTTAAATTGTTATTATTTGTTGTATTTTTATATTTTACTCATTTATGTGATTTTTGTAAATTAAAAGAATTATATAGTAAAATGTATAAAAACTGCACAAAATTTAAAATTCATATACAAATATATCATTTACTAATTTAAATTATTTTGACAACTAATTTATATTAATTTTGTAAATTTTAACCAACATATGTACTAGTTTAAATTATTATTACATGTACTCTATTTTATAATTTATTAATACGTGCGATACTTTGAAAATTAAAAATATTATAAGTATCAAAAATATATTATGTTACATATATCTTATATGATAAATAAATCTTGTAGTGGTATATAGTTTTAAATAATTTTCATGAATAAGAAATTTTGTGTTTACTTAAAGTTCTATTTAAAATTTCGATAGCTAAAAGGTAAGAAGTAAAATATACTAAAGGTACTTTATTGAAAAAAACTATAAAAAATAAAATATTTATGTAAGAAGATAATATATCCACTATGGCAGCACCAATATAGGTTAGTATTCTGAATTATGTAGTATCCACACGTTTAAGTTAAAAGACAATAATAATTTTATTAATTCTTATGAATATTAGCTATCATTTCTTATATTCTAGCACAATATCAACTGAAATTTCATCAATATTATTAGTCGGTAGCAATTTTGAAACTTAAGATAGTAGCAATTTAGCTACTTGTTAAAAATGTTTGCTATCATAGCCAAAATAGTAGAACTATAGCAACCATAATCAAGTGTTAGTAGCAATTTCATAATTTCGCTTATCCACATGGTCGTAGCAACTTTTATGATAGTAGCTAGTTAGCTATTGATTAGAATCTTTTTGCTATCGTTGCTCAAATAGTAACATAATAGCTACCATGATTGAATTAGCATTAACCAAGTAGTAGCAATTCATTAATTTAGCTACCGATATTGGTAGCAAAATTACTTTTACTAAAACTATCGGAATGAAAGGTAAAGTAGCTATTATTTATGGTAGCAATCTTGTAAGGCGGTAGACATTTAGCTATTGGCTAAAAGTTTATCTACCATTGTTGTTGTGGTAGCACAAAAGCAACCACTTTGTTAATAACATCAAAAATCAGTAGCAATTTTCCAATTTAGATACCAATATATGCATAGTAGCAATTTATCGGTAGCTAAAACATATTTTTCTTGTAGTGACCTAATATTATAATTATATACACAGTAACCTAAGTAAAATACTTAGGTACGAGACACGACTATGTCGGACTCTAGAACATGGACCTCGAACGTGACTTAGGACAGCTGTATAATGAATGAGTACTCCATAACCTAATGATAAACGTGTGTAGTTAAATCCTCGTCTGCATTCGTTCCAGCAGGTTGCGCATAGTGATCACTGAGTGTTCTTCCCGGATCGGGGTTCCCACTCTAATAAGTCCACACGAGCCTACATAGATCGTTGGCCGGAATGTACCGCCGTTGGTACCAGGCTTCTTGCCATAAACTAAATGACGCCTTTTAGGCAAAGAGGAAGTTCCAAGATCTTATATCTTTGGCCGGAATGCACTACCGTTGGTGCCATCAGGACGACTGTCCATTAATGAACAAAATTTACGGGTTGTCCAAACTTGACACCCAACGCGCAATAAGGGTTACAGAATGATGAGAACCTGAGAGGTCGATGGTATATACTGAGAATAAGATCGTTTGCGGTAGGACAACGTACTCTAACGCTTTATTTCGTTTGTTGTGATTATGCATGTATTGTGTTGTATGCGAATGTAGTGACTACCTTGGTTGCGTTTAAATGTTTTCCTTCAATGTATTTATGATTCTATTATATTTGTAAACCGGTACAACATGTAATCAACCTCATGTTCAAACGGCTAATTGACCTAAGTGACCAAAAGGGTCTAGAACAACATAGTTAACATATTCGGCCAAGTGCTGAGCCCTCCATGGGCACCGATATTTTATTTTTCAGGTGAATGATGATTGGCGCCGGAGTGCGGGATCGTGGGTAGATGACCTCGACCTTTATTTATTACGCTTCTAGGATTAATACATGTTAGCACGGGATAACTTTGGGAATACTATAAGTGCTCACTTGTCATAGTTATCAAGTTGTATTTAGGATGTTATAGTTAATATCTCGTTTGTCACTACGGTTAATTATTGTCGTTGTTTATTATATTTCGTTGTTGCTTCATTACTCGCATGGGCGAGTAATGCCATGTGACACCCCGAGTGAGGATTATTAGTATTTCAACTTCCGCTGTTAGACGTCTTTAATTCTGCTACATGAGTGATTATTACGAGTTTATTGTGAGGGGTGTTACAAAACGGGCCTTAAAGGCCAAGTGGCTAACGCCTTTCGTGTTTAACGACTTTCACACTGTTTTGCGGTTGTTGATTGATTGTGGTTGTATTGCGTAATGATTACTTGTGGATTGTAGTGGACTTGATGATTGAAATACTCAATGTTTACACATGTTTCTTTACAGTATTTATTATTACTATAAACTAGACAAATCATGAAATGAATCTAATGTTAAGATGGCTAATACGACTTAAGTGACCGATAGGGTCCACCTATCATACTCAGCGTTTATCACTGAGCCTCCACGACGTTTGTCAGGTGAAAGATTTAGCTATGAAGCCAGAGCGCGGGATTTCTGGGTAGTCGATGTTGCCTTACTTTTATCGTACTTTTAGTTACAGCTGTATTAAGTATGTTGTAAAGTTGGGAAGTATTCTAGATGCTCACTAGCTATGTATATCGGGTTGCAACTAGGTTATTGTTTTAAACATCTCGTTCATCACTGCGGTTTATCATTGCGCTGTTGTTGTATTAGTTAGTTTCTGCTTCGTTACTCGCATGGGTGACTAATGGCATGTGACACCCGAGTGATTATTATTATCACTTAGACTTCCCCGGCGAGACGTCTTTAATTACGCTACGAGAGAGATTATTTCGAGTTTAACGAATAGGGGTGTTACACTCCTCCTCCCCTCCCCCAAGTAGCTTAAAACATATTTTAGTCGTAAGAGGCATTTTAGTAATTTTGAGTGGTTTGAAATACTTCCACTGGGAAAGATGATTTTTTAACTTCTCTAACTAGAGACTCATAAGCTATCTTAATGATGAAGAAGAGGTTGGAAAAAAATGAAATTTTTTGGTTAAATTTGAAGATTTAAAGCCTTAAGCACTTTTTTTTGGTGACAAAACATGTATTTTTCGTTTATGGAAAATTTGGAAATTTTAAAAGTGTGGGGGTTGTTTTCAGAAAAGAAAATAAGAAATAAGAGGACATATGCATGGCACATGCCACTTAAAAGGGATTTCAGATTTAAATGGAAGCTCATGCCCAATCAGATTTTCGGTCTCCCTCCTCTAATTTCGGTTATGCTCCCTAAACCATGGAAGACTATGGACGCTCCATCCTTCAAAATACTTACTGAATCACTAAAGTGGAGGTGGATGAGTCGGTTTATGTTGAATTACATCAATGCAAATAAATAAATGTTTATAGTTATGTTATTCCACTAGTTATGTGAATGTACGTAAATGTCTTAATTTTATTTTATATTTTGTTTCAAAAATTAATAGTTAATACAAAAACAAAAGTAAAGTTAGAAGAAATATTAGATTTTATACCAACAATTTCATTGACCCAAACCGTACGTAAACTACCTCGATACAACTGCAACTTTGTACCCCAAATATTTTTTTTATCAATTTACCAGAAGAAAAAGTATTGAAGAGTTGAGAAAATGGTGTGCATTCTTTTTTTCTAGTACATGGATAGAAGGTAAAAACAAATAAAATGAAAGGCAAATTCTTGACTATATATATATATATAAGTAATGTACAAATTTTATAAATGTAATATACATATTTCTACTACCATTTGTACATGTATTGTAGTTATCTTCGGCTATATGTGGATGTAGCCAAAACATGTTGCTACAATGGCTCATCCGGAAGGCTTCCCATGGTTGAACAAAATAATGGGCATTTATGTTTTGCTACATTTACCGGAAGGGAACAATAAACTATGTGGAAAGCGACAAGCCCGTCGCTTTGAATCAAACAGTTCAATCGATCAAAAGGACACTGAACAGTTTGTCTCCCCTCTTTTTTTCAAACGCGAATTCGAGCCTAGCGATGTCGTCACAATATAAAATGGAGATGGTGACATGTCAACACTCTATTGGATGGTAATAAAGGAAAAAGAAAAAAAGAGGGAATAAGAGGAAGTGAGGCGCGTAGGGGAGCGGATTATGTGGGCAGGAGAGAGAAAAATATTTTTTTCTTCAAAATGTCATAAATTACAAAATATATGTACAAAAATAAAACAAATTATACCATTGTTCATCATTTTTCGTACTCTTCAAAACAAGATGCATCATGGATATGTTTTGATAAATTTAATTTTTGTATGTATATATTTTTTGAAGATTCATTATGAATCTTAAGTTTAAGAAATGTGAATCAAAGGTTGTTGCAAAGTGAATCAAAGGTTGTTAAAAAGTGAATCAGATAGTAGCTTAAATGTGAATAAGAGGTTTAAAAAAAGTGAATCTCATAAACAGAGATTGTTTAACTGAAGTGATTCTGATTGTTTGACTAGTGTGAATCAGAGGTTTAAGAAAAGTGAATCAAATGTTGTTAAAAAGTGAATCACAAGTTGTTACAAAGTAAATCAGAGTAATAAGAGTGAATCTTGTAAGTATAGATTGTTTAACAAAAGTGATTAAGAGGTTTAAGAAATGTGAATCAGAGGTTTTTATAAAGTGAATCATGCGTTTAAGCAAAGTGAATCAAATGTTTAAGAAAAGTGATTCTCGTAAATAGAGATTGTTTTAACTAAAGTGAAGAAGAGGTTTAAGAAAAGTGAATCAGAGGTTTAAGAAAAGCAAATCAAAAGTCTTTTAAAGGTGAATCAAAGGTTTAAAAAAGCGAATATTTTGTTTAATACTAGTAAAAGTTAATCATACCACAAACTTATGCGAGTGTGGTTTTTAGGGTGTTTTGGGGGGAGGTAGGGTAATCTTTTTGGTATTAGTTCTACACTTTATATTGTCATCACTACTCGACAGTTTTTTAGGGTTTGTGGTTTAGGGTTGTCGTTAGACCCTAAACCCTTCACTACAAACCATAAAAATGTCTTCGACGTTTTTAGCTATCCTAGGGTGGTTTTGAGGGTGTAGGGTAATCTTTTTTGCATTAGTTCTACACTTTATATTGTCATCACTGACTCGACAGTTTTTTTGGGTTTGTTACAAACCATAAAAATGTCTTCGACGTTTTTAATTTTACTATAGTGGTTTTTAGAGTGTTTGCGGTAAGATTCATTTTGTTAATGAATAAGCTTCATTTTATTATTAAAGAAGATTCATTTTACTAATGAATAAGATTCACTTTAAAAATACCTAATATATACTCATTCTAAAAATATTAAATTTTAAGTTTACCAAAACATATCCATGATACATCTAGTTTTGAAGAGCACGAAAAATGATGAACAATGGTATAATTTTTTTTATTTTTGCACTTATATTTTGTGAGTTATAACATTTTGAAAAAAAAATCTGTAACACCCCTACCATTAATACATGCTTACCGTCCAATCTCTTTACACATCAAATACACGCAGCAGATACTTACTTACATACAATGGGTGATACAATGCCGTTAACCACCCACGTGGCTAACAAGGCTACTACTACTGCTTACAGCATCGGTCTGATGGACCGGAATCCCGAGTACTACACATCTATAATACATACTCCATTCATCAATCAAATACAACAATGCGCCATTCAATCCTTACTCCCTCATAATCCATACAATACAATATACTCAACCGAGTCTACTAGGATCCTTATACAATTATAATATCTCTTCCAAGTTCATACATACTCACTAAGAGTCTACATCTACCCATTCCTCACCACTACTTGCTTTCTAAGTACAAGGGTGTGCCGCCGGTCTCTGACCTTGACCACTTCCGCTGCGGGTACCTGCACACTAAAAACGTTCCCCCTAGGGGGTCAGTTTTCGCTACGCATGATAACCGCATACCCCGCGTACTAGTGAGGGTACACCGACCACTTGGTCGAATACATGCGGTTGATTTTATTCAAACATACATGCATACATGCTCTTATACATAATATTACAATACATTACGCAAGACATACACACATACATACACTTCATTACATACAAGAAGTACAACATAAACCATTCAATACATACTTACCTTTTTCCGAATTACACATACACATTACATACACAATATACATTTATTGTTAGCTTCATTGGTCCACCCGGGTTAATCGGGTGGAGATTACTCTTTTACTCGTTACTTCATACATACGCATACATACTCATACTCATACATACTTACGGATACATACTTACTTACTCTTACTCTTACTCATGTTAAGTCGTCGGGACCTCCGGCCCTGGGGACTACACCGTCCCACCTCCGGGATTTACTTGACTCACCAATCCGGGATGCTACCCATTTAAGGGATTTGGGCCGCGGACCAGTTTAAGAGTCAGGAATTGCAGCCAACCTCTTGTGACTCCGCATCCTCACGCATGGCCGAAACTATATCGGACTTCTACTCATTCCAATTTACTCACTTAAGTTAGGAGTTAGGTAGTTAGGAATTAGCAGAAGTCATTCATTCAAGCCACAATAATACAACACAAAGCACATATACACATCCATACAAAATACAGTGCAATATACAAGTACACTACAAAATACAATACACATCATCATCATTCATATGTTTCATGAATTATACAAACTATTGTTCAAGACAAATATCAAGAACAATGTAAACAAGCACAGGTAAGTGCAATATAGTCCGATTCATGCATTTATCTTATTAGGTGATCAAATAAGCACACAAATCGGGGTAACCAGATTAGGATACAGGGCATGAAGAAATCATACCTTTCACCGTTGTACTTGTATCCCAATGTTCCTCCGGTGTTCACAAATCAAATCCAATGATTTACATACAATCGAACAATTAATCTCACAATCATTAATTTGATTCGGTTACCCTTACGCTTCCTAACTCATACTTACTAAGTCTTCACATTCTTTTACTTACATTTTAGTTACTTACTTTTCATCGCTTAACAATGGTATACTTACATATATATATGCACGTATGTATAGGTGGGTATACATATACATACATGCATATACTAACCATAGTCTTATAGTTTTTTTTTCTTGTAAGTTTTGACCTGACCGAACTTGCGATCGACCTTGCAAGTTCGGTCCAAGTCAGTAGGCTACATCAGGTGAAAATTCCAGGGCCGACCGACCTTGCAAGTCCGGACCCAAGGTCGGTCCATTCCAGTGTGTTACTTAACGGAAAATTTTAGCCCGACCGACCTTGCAAGTCCGGTCGCAAGGTCGGTCCATTCCAGTAGCTTACTTAACGGAAATTTTTCTGGCCGACCGAACTTGCAAGTCCGGTCGCAAGTTCGGTCGATTCCAGTAGGTTACAGACGGGAGAATTTTTCTGGTCCGACCGAACTTGCAAGTCCGGTCGCAAGTTCGGTCCATTCCAGAAACATTCCCGTCTTTGTAAGTCTGGGCTCGACCGAACTTGCAAGTCCGGTCGCAAGTTCGGTCCGGCCCAGTATTTGCATTTTTACTTCTGTTTTCAGTTCTATACTTTACCCATTGTTTCTCCAATCTTCTTACATTTAATCCCACATGTTTAAACACTACCTAGGCTCTCCAAATTGCCTTAGTTCATCCACCAAATTCCTTACCAATCCATCAATCCACTTACACAATTTTCCTCACTTCATTCCAGCACTTATACCTATTTTCTTTCTTCATTGCTACAGATTTTTAAACCAACTTCTACCATCCAATACTTCCTCTACCAATGTCACTCCTAGCATCCCAAATACCTCCTCTTACCATGCCAATTCATTTCCAAGCAATTGTACCATCTATACCCAAGTCCAACATTCATTTTACCAATTCCTACACACTAATCTTTCCTAACTTCTCCAAGGCATTTTTACACACTTTGCTACAGATTTTTACACTTCTTGTTTCTCATACTACAACTACCCCTTCATCACTACTAAACATAATTACTCAATCCAATATACACCTTGGTTTTCCCATTCACCAAGTCATTCTTAGATACATAATTCCTACCAAAATTTCGCCATAGTTCACCTACTTTCCTTACTTCTCCACACTCACACTTTTCATCAATTTCATTCCTAATCTAGCCACACCCATACAAGGGTCCTACCAGCACACAAAGCTATACAAACCATCACAATGCATCAATACTCCGTCATGCATCAATACCAATACTCATACACAATATACTTGGCTCTAAGGCCTACAATTTACTTACTAGTTCCCTAATACTCAAAACTTCACAATTACATCACTAATACATTATTTGGGTTCCTTAGTAAAGAGCTCTTACCTTGAGCTTTTAATTCCTTCTTTCTTTCTCATTTCTCCTCCTTCTTCCTTTCTTGCCCAAATCGGCCATGTGGGGAATGGAGTTGCCAAACTCCATTCCCATCACCCAATGAACACAAAACACTACAATTAATATACTAACCCTTAAATTAATGTCATTTCATTGAAGTGTTTGAAATGAATTTTCTAGGGTTTACCTTTGGAGAGTTTTAGAAGGGGTTTTAGCCCTTGGTTCAAGAAGGTGAATCCACCACCATTGCCAGGTTGATATTTTGCTCAAAGGAGAGAGAGAAAACAAGGCATTACAAAGAGGCAAAAATCGGTTATGAAGTAAGGTGGGGAAAACATGAGTTTTTCATGTAGATTTTTACCTTGTTGGAAAGAGGAGACTCCAAGCTCCACAATGGTGTGCTTTTCTCTTCAAATGGGGAAAACCCATGG
This sequence comes from Limonium bicolor, assembly GCA_023374045.1. Classification (NCBI taxonomy): domain Eukaryota; kingdom Viridiplantae; phylum Streptophyta; class Magnoliopsida; order Caryophyllales; family Plumbaginaceae; genus Limonium; species Limonium bicolor. The sequence goes on from CM041782.1 coordinate 239,367,231, forward strand.
AGATGAAACTCATCCTTTTCGAATTTTGAAAAGAGAGAATGATAAAGGAGGATGAGGGGATTACAAATATGTAATTATTTTTGTGATTTGAGCTCAAATGGAGGTAGAGCATGGGAGAGAAGATGAAGAAGCCATGGTTGTAATGGGGAGCTCAAAATCGCCAGCACCACAGGGAGAAAGAGAGGGAATCGGTGGGGAAGAGAGGAGATAGGAGAGAGATGAGTGAAATGAGAGGTGAGAGAAAATTAAGTTGCTTTTTGCTTTATGTACTTTGCTTCCTTTTTCTTTCTTTCTTTACTTACTTAATGAGTGTGTGAGGGGCTGAATTAATAGCTAAAACCGGCCCCCTATATTACTACTAGCTGGAGCGTTTTTCGTCTTTTACAGAAAACGCTCGTTATTTTACCCGGTTTAGGTACTGTTCACTAACCGGGCCCGTTTTCCGGAATTTTCCCGTTTCTTTATTTTTATTAACTATTAAGCTCTCATAAATGCTTAATAATTATTGTTTAATGATTTATAATTTTTTACGGGTCCGTTTGACCACTTAACGTCACGTTTCCGGGTTTTCTCAAAAAACGTGCTCTAAAGCTCTATTAGCGTCTTAATTCATTATTTGGATCCGTTCTCTTCGGGAGTTGTTCCCGTATATTATTCAGGTCTTATCAAACCTTTTAGAATCCATATAATACTCTAACCGAGGTCTCATACCTCCTATGGTTATTTAACGCTTATTTAGCGTTTTCCGCTTTTTAAGAGTTTATTTATTCTTTTGGATTTATTTTTCCTTACTAGTATTAATTGGGTACCATTAGGCCCTTAAATACATATGAGATTAATTTTAATCCCTATATTTAAGTTCGGGGTATTTCAATCTACCCCCCTTAGGAACTTTGTCCTCAAAGTTGTTCGAGGTTATAGGTTTACAATGCTTACTCATTCTTACGTGTTTAATACCAAAGCCATACCTTCTTCCTCTTACCATCCCAAATCCGTTACTCAAGGTTCCCTATATACCATACCATACCATACTAATGCACAATAATCACTCCAATCCGCATTACTACCGACCATCCGGTTCCTCATTACCAATTTATACATACATACAATGCAAGGCTATTCCCAAAGCAATGCAATACACATTCCAATCCCGTAGGTGCTCAGGTCATCTAGACACGGGACTCCTCTATGTCCCGCCGCCCTTGGAATAATACCACATACTACCTTACTATTCTTCGGTACTCACTTCTAACACATCCTCATTCTCCATACTAAAAGAAATTCTTCCACCACTACCAATTAAAAATTTCTAAAACATACAACTCCATATTCCAATTTATACTCATTACTTTTATCCTATGTGTGATTCTTGTGACCACTTGAGGGGAGCTTCAAGAGTCATTCGACCCTGATGTGATCAGCATCAGTGTTGAACTATCTTTCCACTCCAATTTGTGTTCGGTTTCCCTTGATCTGATCAGGACCAAGTTCGACTTCCCACATCAGGTTCAATCAAACAAATAATTTAATTGTTTTCATTTTCTATCTTTTTATTCTTTCTAGTCGTGATTACGAATTCATACATCTCCAAAGGATGGAACCAACCCATCAATCATCCTCACTCTACTTCTCAAATGCTTTACTCTGTGGTTCAATACCTAAATGCTCACTTCATCGACTGTTACTACTTCCATTCATTACTCACCATCATCTCCTATATTCTAACTAAGGAATACTACACTTATAAGATTTAGTTGACTTCAATTGTTTCAAATATTTTACTTACGATTCCACTACTCATAAACTTCATTCATCTACTATCCTCATTCATTTCGTACTACTTCTTCAAAGGTTACAATACTTGTGGGGCTCCGTCCACTACTCATTACCTTTCTTTTACTAATACTCTTACATTGGTGTTACAAGATGGGTATACTCCTCCTATGGTATTTGCATGTCTAATGCCTAATTACCATAATTACAATGTGAATGAGTACTTATGTTTATTTAACATAGTATCAATCATCAATTTGGTTCTCATTTGTGCTATGCACATTATGGTTTATGTGTTTTATTCACAAAACTTACATTAAGCGGTTTCGCTCTACCCCCCTTAATAGGGATTACGCCCACGTAATCTACCATATTTTATTATTATTAAACTTTGGTTTAATCAGTCTGGGCAACTGAAGCGTTTAGCTTCACTACGGTATACTATATAATATGCTCTGGTTAACAGGGCCTTAACCATACCAATGGTTTAGTCTTTGCACCAAGAGTTCCTATATGAGTTTTTAACTCATATTTAATTCGATTCTAGCCTAATCGGCTTCAAGGCATTAATAGCCATTGTATTATGCTCACTAGGTACATTAATCTCCTAGCTAGGGCCCACTAGCTTCTGCTGCGCGATCCTGATAACTTGGGTTATTCACCCTTCTTGTTATCCTTAATGTGCTATACATCAGCTTCTCATCCGTCTATTATGGGAATAAGGTCTACTAAACAACTGCGGTATTCTTTTACCGTGTTTGAACTCAATGAGTTTAAGGTTTATAACCGGCTCTCTGGTAATCTACTGCACATGCTATTCGTGCTTCTACGATTATTCGTTAAGTTCCTCCGACTTATTGTCGGGCGAGGTTAAGTCACTACTTAGTCGTAGTGCTTCCTCTGTTGTCACTAGCTTCTAAGTTATACCAGTTCTTCTGGTTCAGTACAAGTGTTCTTTACTTGTATGACCTTGCATTGATATGTGTCGGTCCTAGTGACTTTGATATGTCTCCTTTCACCTTTTACTCCAATGGAATTCACATCTTGTGATTATTAGTGTGTTGTACACTCTTCGTGCTTCTTTGGCCATAGGCCGCACTGTATGTTGCTAAGCTTGCTTGACTGGTTTATGCCATGTTTATGGTGAAAGGAAAGATTTACTACGGTTTACATTCTCCATATCCCAAGCCATCTCATTAGATCATTAGCTGAACAAGTGCAATGCCAAAACACTCAGTCATACAGAGTGCAGAGGCGTAAACGCTTGACAGTAAGTCACTTATGTGATAGGAAGGAATATTTCTGCCTGTCCTCATATTTATACTCCGTGTCATTATTTGCTACTTCCTCATATCGGTCGCTTGTTGCGCACCGTATTCTTACTCATTATACAACATCGTTTTTACTGTTTCTGTTACTGTGATAGTTTCTCTTTACTCATTGCCATTGTCATTGGCACCATTTCCTTATGGTGTAAATACACTAGGAGTTTCCTGTGTTTGTGTGTATGACAGTTGTCATAGCATACGGCAATCTTATTATCTTCCCAATGTGGAGATGTTTTATTCCACTTAAGTTTTATGTGTAGGTTAACTTACCTCACATTCTATCATCACTTGTGATACAATTCACCAAGTATCTTGGTTGACCAAGGATAAAGCAATTTACCGGTTTACAAGCTCACTTGAGCGTTGGTCATTCATGGTGTGCAATGTGCACTCACATTGATTGTTTTTGACAATTACTGTCCTCCCAAAGCTGAGCATTGGTTATAGGCTCTAGTTGTGCGGTTTTTATTCTTGTATGTACATCATCGGGACATCCCATGAAGCTTCAAGGGTTTTCTGGTCCCGTTCTCCAATTGAAGAGTACTCTGTCATTGATAATGAAAGTTCTTGTTGAGGGGTTTGTCTCCACTCATAGGTCTAATGACAAGGTTTGCCATGTTGGTGTTTACACAATGGTCCACTATATGTTTGGGTGTATATGGAGTATGCTTACTCCCTTAAGTCGTAATGGTTTGGAAATCTCATTTCCTTATTCCATCATCCCTTGGCAATATCTATTGCGTGGTTTTATTGTTATAGTAGATGGAAGCCTTTTCTAAGGGTTCACATCATCACCGCATTAGTGGTCTTCGGTTGCGAGGGGTACCTTCCCTTGGGTTTCTCGTAGTGTCCAGGTGTGGACTAGGCCAATGTTGGCATTATCATGATTCTCATGCCTCTGTGCTACCATTGCTACAGAAGGTATGGCGGTAATTAAGAACTCCGTCAACTGTATACTAGGCTGATGCTCTAGTGATAGTGACATTGAGTTGGCCATTACTCCAAGCCACTCAGGATGTTGGGTTTGAATTTATGGTCCAGTTGTTGATTTCTTGTCGTATGAGGCAATATCTCTTGTAGGTCTTGTTAACAATTGGTGCCGGTTTTGCAACCGTTTAAGTTTATATAACGTATTTGGTTTACGACTTCTGAGCCGTATTGCTGCAAGCTATGCTCTTTGCAAGCTGCTTATACATGCTTCCACTCCACGTATACTGTCATAGGTTGGAGATATTACTAGGCTCCATGGTAAGTCGTGACATCACGCTTCCGTTCATAGGAGACTCTTAGGCAATCTGGTGCTGATCAGTGCCTTTTATAGACTAGGGTATTTCCTGCCAAGTGAAATCCCTTCGGTGTCTTAACCAAGTGTTCGTTCCAGCTCCTGTATTCTTATCTTGACGCTTTGTTTGGCTGTTGTTAATCCAGTCACCCGCAAGAATTGCTCCTGGGTGTTGTTAAATGGTGCCATTACATCCGGCTAACGTTTATGATATGTTGTCCATTGTATCGTCTCGTGGTATTGTACTTGAGTTGTCCCTTTTGGGTTATGACGTCTCCCGTTCTTGGGTAGACTGTTTACACTTACTCCTAGTGCTTAAGACTGGGTTTGACATCCCCTTCAATGATGGATTATACTTGTGGTAATCTTGGGGTTGCTCTTGGGAACTCTGCCCCGTTTATTGAGCGTTGTTAGGTTCACGTTAGGCATTCGCCTTACTGTGTTTAGGCTGGGCATTCCATCCAGCTGTCAGGTAATTGCTTGGATTATTTAAGACATATCCAATGTCTATACTTACTAGTATGTGCTCTTTGCACTTCCTAGTTCTTATTCCTCATCTTCAGATGGCTTCCCTGAGTTCCTCGATACTTGGTCGTCTGAGGTGTCCAGCTGTTCTGGTTTGAACTCACTCATGGTCCGTAGAACGGAGTTGACTACTTCCCGTGCGTCGCACACTACATGTATACATACGTGGGGTACCATATTGATACGTTACCACTTACCCAACTATATGTCGGGCCCGCAAGCTCCTTCGGAGTGTGGTTGTCCCACATCCCGTAACGGGTACACTCGTAGTGTTCGTCACACGCCTAGGTGAAGTATTCTGTAGCCAACTCCTCTTGTATCATTCTATGATACTCACCGTAATCATGTTGGTTCATTTTTTAAAATCCAAGGGTTTAAAAGAAGGTTTGTGGTTTTGAAAGAAAACTTGGTTTGAAAACTATGGTTCGGTGTTAAAAGAGGTTCTTCATGGCATAGCCATGTTCGAAATCTTGACCAAGTCCAGCTTCTCGCTGACTGGTATGTTCTAAATACAGTGGTCGGGCTGTTAGGCCTTTCCAAGGTTCCATTCTTTCAGTGCCAGGATTTGTGATCCAATAATTGTTTCATTATGGTCACAGCACATTACTACGTGCTTGTGACGTGTTAGGGTTCCTCTGTATGTTCCTGTCCTTGCTGCACTTGCTGTGGCAAGTGCGTGGTATTGGTGGTTTTTGGGTAAACCTACACCGGTCACGGTATGGTTTTCACTGGTACTTGATAGTCTTATTGGCTCTTCCCTCGATCTTATCGATCTATAATTGGTATACTCGATCCCTTAGGTAGCTTCTTCGTGGTCTAGACATGGCTGTCGTAGATCTGGGTACTTCTCCAATCCTTGGAGATTCCCACTCTATTTGGTTTAGTGTCGTTCCTTGTGGCTCGTTCCCACCCATCTGTGGTGGTTACTGAGCCTTCCCTGTTTAGGCACTACTTTTGTAGTCCTATTGGGTTATATCTCCTGGTTGTTCTTGTAGTTGTCTGAGCTATATTGGCCAGGTATTGCAACCTTAGTGGCGTTGTAGCTTTGGAGTTAACCGCTTCCGACTATGTCCTTAGTCGGCTAGCATACCGTTGGTGGTATTATTCAAGTATTACTATCCCGTAGACTTGTGTCTCGGGTTCCGTTACTACTCCCTTTTTCATTCCGTTGCACGGTTAGTGCTTCTGTCTTGCTGTTGGTTGACTAGCTAGGTTTCGCGACTGCTAAGCACGTCGCCCCATGCTGTTGTAAGTTGTGGCCTCCTCGTGGTTGGAGTGCCCTTCCTACCGCTATTAAGTGCGGTGTGGTGGTTCAACCGGAATCCATCTCCGGGACTCTCAGTTCTTGGAATCTACCATATGTCGGTTCTTGTTTACCGTGTGATTGCTTCACAACTGCCAGATCGGGTTTCCCTGAGTATGAGAAGACTTTTCTTCTCTCTGGCGTCCTTTCCCAAGTTATACAGTGGGGTTTGCGGTGGGCGGGACTGGTATTGTAGGTATCCGGTACTCACCAGTAGTTCCTAACTAGCATATCTCTAATGCTAACACTCAGCCCATAGCCCTAAGCTTCTAATTCCTAACTCGGTATTTCCTAAGCTCGGTATTTCCAGTCATCAGAGCGATACTTCGCTCTGATACCACTTTTTGTAACACCCCTACCATTAATACATGCTTACCGTCCAATCTCCTTACACATCAAATACACACAGCGGATACTTACTTACATACAATGGGTGATACAATGCCGTTAACCACCCACGTGGCTAACAAGGCTACTACTACTGCTTACAGCATCGGTCTGATGGACCGGAATCCTGAGTACTACACATCTATAATACATATTCCATTCATCAATCAAATACAACAATGCCCCATTCAATCCTTACTCCCCCATAATCCATACAATACAATATACTCAACCGAGTCTACTAGGATCCTTATACAATTATAATATCTCTTCCAAGTTAATACATACTCACTAAGAGTCTACATCTACCCATTCCTCACCACTACTTGCTTTCTAAGTACAAGGGTGTGCCGCCGGTCTCTTACCTTGACCACATCCGCTGCGGGTACCTGCACACTAAAAACGTTCCCCTTAGGGGGTCAGCTTTCGCTGCGCATGATAACCGCATACCCCGTGTACTAGTGAGGGTACGCCGACCACTTGGTCGAATACATGCGGTTGATTTTATTCAAACATACATGCATACATGCTCTTATACATAATATTACAATACATTACGCAAGACATACACACATACATACACTTCATTACATACAAGAAGTACAACATAAACCATTCAATACATACTTACATTTTTCCGAATTACACATACACATTACATACATAATATACATTTCTTGTTAGCTTCATTGGTCCACCCGGGTTAATCGGGTGGAGTGTTGTAGAAATATGTGACTACTTCTTCAACCTAGGCAGTGTACCTAATCGTTTTGCGGAATAGTGGAAAGGTGGGTTGTCGTACTCTTGGGGACCTCGCTGTGGATAACTGATAGTGTAGTAAATTGACTGAGATTTCTATAAACAGATTTTATCTTTTTGAGGGAAATGATTATCAGCTAAATAATAAGACAAAAATAAAAACAATTAACTAAAACAGAAAAGAAATAGAAATTATAAAACTTTTTGGTTTTAAAGAAGCATCCCGGGTTGTTCTGCTTACCTATTTTATTTAACTATATTAATATAACTTTCCCACTTTAACAATAAACTCAAGAATCTTAATTAGTTTATTGACCGTTCCCTGTCTAATAAACCCTGATTAATTTAAACAACAAGCGCAATTCCTTGTTCAAGTTATTAATAAATTAATCGCATTAGTAACAATTCCTATTGGAGATAGATTAACCTATACGGCGAGGAATATCGCTTCTAGTCGTTAACCCATTTGACTTCCTGTGTCTAGAACCTTGTCTCAGCACTGCATTTTGACAAAGAACTACAAATATCACTTTAATAATTGTACAAGAGAATTAAAGCGCATTAAGGAGAGGAATCAAAATACTGTTTAGATAAATTATACTGGAAAGCTTATATAACACAATTATATAAAATAGGCTTGCTTCTAAACCCGGGAAGCTAGATTTATTAATCACACATAATTATGAAAACAACATAATAAATAAGATAGACAGACAGAACGAAGAAGAACACGGTACGCGGATACAGATCAGGATATGGACTGGTTTTGTGCAGATCGTCTTCTTCGTTGGCTGTCTGGAAAATAACAGCGTAAGTTTAATGAACTTTGGATGGAAGATTGTGGTGAACTGTGGTCTGTCGTGGTTTGAACGGTGGTGGTGGTGTTTGGATTTTGAGGAAGGGAGTAATTATTTTTGAGCAGAAAGCTCGTAGAATTTATAGAAGAAGGAGAAGGAGAGGAAGGAAGGAGAAGGTTGGAGCACGCGTGACCAAGTGGCCAAGTTGAGGAGTAGATGGATTGGGTTTGCAGAAGATTGGGGTTGCAGACGCGTGAGGACTGTCGGTAGGCGCCTGAGATAAGTGTCGGTAGGCGCCGCGAAGAAGGAAGAAGAAAGCGCCGCGAAAAACGAAGAAGAAAACTGTTTCGCGTTGATTTTAGTCACGTCCGCCTGCGCGTCCGCCTGGTTTGTGCGCGGACGTCTCTGTCTTGTCCGCGAGGCGGACGCCTGTGTGCTGTCCGCGAGATAAGAAGCGGACGTCTCTGTCCTTGTCCGCGCGATATCATGCGACGTCTCTGTCTTGTCCGCGAGGCGGACGCCTGTGTGTTGTCCGCGCCATATCATGCGGACGTCTCTGTCTTGTCCGCGAGGCGGACGCCTGTGTGTTGTCCGCGCCTTAACCAGGCGGACGTGTATGTTGTGGGCGGTTGTTTATAGTCTAATCTTCAATTGGCTCCAGATTCTTCGTTATAAGTCCGTTTGACTCGCCGTTTGTTGCGTTGGAAAGCTCATGAGATTATCTATCCATTAACATGGCTTTTTCCTACATTTAACACATAAAATATCAGTCCATATCAAGACATAAATCTTAGGAAAAACATACGATAAGTGAGAAATATTATTCTGAAAGTGCACAAGTATAAGGTAAATTAAACCCTTAAATATCTATGTATTTCTCACTTATCAAACTCCCCCACACTTATCTTTTGCTTGTCCTCAAGCAAATCTTTCTGACATAATGTTTAAACAAGTTAAACAGACAATAATCAAGTAAGGAGAGCACAGAAGAGGTAATTGCCAATCTTTTCAGATTTTTAAAAGGGTACTAACAACATTAATTTTATTAGATATATTTCTCTATTTCTGAGAATAACTCTGAAGTCCTGCAAAAAGAAAGAGAAGCAGTACCATGAAAATTCTGCTTTTAACCCTGAGCCAATCCACCATTTTCTTTCACAATTCCTTGAACGACAAGGGGCATGAAGTAAAATCTTATTCCATTATACCTTTCAATGCCACATACTCTTGATCCTTAATGACGTTTTTTTTTTAGTACCGAATGCACTGATACTTCAATTTTGAAGTTCATTTTTCTTTCACCTCAGACTTTTCTCTCCACCCTTGTAGCGGTTTTGGGTCTACTATCCCAGATACCGAGTACCTTAGGTAGCCGGGTGATAAAGCACCCCTAAGAACTTAATAACCGAGTGGACGAGGCCTGTTTAGGATCAGAATATGCCTGTTTGGATCAGAGGAGTACCTTGCCTTGTTCTTTTTCCATCATTTCTTTCCAAATCAAATCCAGGCTCAAAGTCAAAACAAAATTCAAATGATAATTTCCTCAGAATTTTTTAAGTAAGGAGCAGAGTGTTTTTTTTTTGTGTACCCTTTAAACCTGTTAATACCAGCATTACTCCCTCTATGGCTCATTCTTTGATTATTAATCACTTAACAAATTTAAACACAGTGTCGAAAAAGAAAACTTAAGAGCAAGCTTTTGATTATTATCTCTCCCCCACACTTGAACCAAAGCAATGCCCTCATTGCATAGAAAGAATTAAAATAACAGGTCATGCAAATTATCTGGGTAATGATCAAAAAGCATGGTAATAAGAGATATTTAAATTTAAAGAGCAAGGTATGGATAGTGTACTCCCCTGTTTCATGCAGAAAATGTAGAGTAGCTCCCCCACACTTGAGTTCAGATGCAGAATGACGGAATATTTATCTGGAAGAAATATTCTAAACAGCCAGAAGAACTCAAGTTAATTTTCCTCGTTCTCTCTTCTTTCCTTTTTTTTATTTAATAAAAACATATATAGGAATAACGTGGAAAACAAAACATAAAAAGAATAGTAGGGAAATAATATTTAACCACTGGGTTGCCTCCCAGTAAGCTGCCCGTATTTATAGTCTTTGGCTAGACTCCCACTTCGTTATCCTGGATCAAATATAAAAGTAGACAACAACTTCGCCAGGAAAACGAAGTTAGTAGTAATTAAGAGCAAACCACCTGGATCAAAAGAACGTTAAGTCGGCAAATAAAATAGGAAAATGTATACTCCACAAAACCTGGTGTTTGAGGAGGTACTGCCGGTAACGTAGTTCTAACAGGAGACCAGGTGGTGATGAATTTTCTTCCTCAAATTGGAGGATGTAAACATCCTCTCTTTGTTGTTGAGGCTTACGGAGGCAGGGTGAGAGTTTATGAGAGACTGGTGGTAGTGCTTTCTCCTCAGATTCGAGAATATAAATATCCTCTTCCGGTTGATGAGGCTCACACAAAATATCTTCAAATTTTAATTGCTCCTCTTGTGCTGGGGATGGAGATGGAGGAGAATTGTAACTTTCAGACATTTGCTCCAACTCAGCGTTAGAGAAAAATGTCCTGATAAGTCTCTTTATCTCCTCATCAGAACTTGCAGCTTCATTAATATCTGGCTCGAATCGATTTCACTCATTTGACTCACCACTGGAATTTCGTCTAGAGGCTTGGTCTGACTCGGGAGGAATTCGTCTGGCCCTTGCGTAGATTGCTGTTCATTCTGATTGAAGTAGCAGTATCCCAACTGAGCTTCTTGGTACTGTGTATTAGCCTGGTCGACTTCCCACCAATACGGCTCTCGATTTGACTGTTGAGGTGATTGATAATCTTGACCAACCTTTGATATGAGGACATTTCCTCTTGCATGTGAGTCCATTCCAAATTGATCAAGAGTCTCTTCACCTCATCGTCGCCGCTCTCCATAATCAGTAACTATCACAAAAAACAAAAATAAAAATACCAAGTAGAATAGAACTAAAAATAGAAAATAAACATAAAAACAAATTAACTAAATAGAAAACAAAAATGAAACAAAACAGAGATAAAATAAAACTGCTAAAATAAAATATATATAAAAAAAAACGGTATGTAAAATTACATAAAACAAAAAAAAAAGAAAATTAAACAGATATAACAGAAAATTTACACAATTAAAATATTAGCAGAATAATAGAAACAAAATATAATAGAAACAAAAATTAAAGAGAAGCAAAATATATCACAAATTTATAAACAGAAAACTCAGAAAATTTAAAAACTACCAATTAACCTTGTCGGAGGTCCCCGGCAACGGCGCCAAAAACTTGTTGTAGAAATATGTGACTACTTCTTCAACCTAGGCAGTGTACCTAATCGTTTTGCGGAATAGTGGAAAGGTGGGTTGTCGTACTCTTGGGGACCTCGCTGTGGATAACTGATAGTGTAGTAAATTGACTGAGATTTCTATAAACAGATTTTATCTTTTTGAGGGAAATGATTATCAGCTAAATAATAAGACAATAATAAAAACAATTAATTAAAACAGAAAAGAAATAGAAATTATAAAACTTTTTGGTTTTAAAGAAGCATCCCGGGTTGTTCTGCTTACCTATTTTATTTAACTATATTAATATAACTTTCCCACTTTAACAATAAACTCAAGAATCTTAATTAGTTTATTGACCGTTCCCTGTCTAATAAACCCTGATTAATTTAAACAACAAGCGCAATTCCTTGTTCAAGTTATTAATAAATTAATCGCATTAGTAACAATTCCTATTGGAGATAGATTAACCTATACGGCGAGGAATATCGCTTCTAGTCGTTAACCCATTTGACTTCCTGGTCTAGAACCTTGTCAGCACTGCATTTTGACAAAGAACTACAAATATCACTTTAATAATTGTACAAGAGAATTAAAGCGCATTAAGGAGAGGAATCAAAATACTGTTTAGATAAATTATACTGGAAAGCTTATATAACACAATTATATAAAATAGGCTTGCTTCTAAACCCGGGAAGCTAGATTTATTAATCACACATAATTATGAAAACAACATAATAAATAAGATAGACAGACAGAAGAACGAAGAAGAACGACGGTACGCGGATACAGATCAGGATATGGACTGGTTTTGTGCAGATCGTCTTCTTCGTTGGCTGTCTGGAAATAACAGCGTAAGTTTAATGAACTTTGGATGGAAGATTGTGGTGAACTGTGGTCTGTCGTGGTTTGAACGGTGGTGGTGGTTTTGGATTTTGAGGAAGGGAGTAATTATTTTTGAGCAGAAAGCTCGTAGAATTTATAGAAGAAGGAGAAGGAGAGGAAGGAAGGAGAAGGTTGGAGCACGCGTGACCAAGTGGCCAAGTTGAGGAGTAGATGGATTGGGTTTGCAGAAGATTGGGGTTGCAGACGCGTGAGGACTGTCGGTAGGCGCCTGAGATAAGTGTCGGTAGGCGCCGCGAAGAAGGAAGAAGAAAGCGCCGCGAAAAACGAAGAAGAAAACTGTTTCGCGTTGATTTTAGTCACGTCCGCCTGCGCGTCCGCCTGGTTTGTGCGCGGACGTCTCTGTCTTGTCCGCGAGGCGGACGCCTGTGTGCTGTCCGCGAGATAAGAAGCGGACGTCTCTGTCCTTGTCCGCGCGATATCATGCGACGTCTCTGTCTTGTCCGCGAGGCGGACGCCTGTGTGTCCGCACCATATCATGCGGACGTCTCTGTCTTGTCCGCGAGGCGGACGCCTGTGTGTTGTCCGCGCCTTAACCAGGCGGACGTGTATGTTGTGGGCGGTTGTTTATAGTCTAATCTTCAATTGGCTCCAGATTCTTCGTTATAAGTCCGTTTGACTCGCCGTTTGTTGCGTTGGAAAGCTCATGAGATTATCTATCCATTAACATGGCTTTTCCTACATTTAACACATAAAATATATCAGTCCATATCAAGACATAAATCTTAGGAAAAACATACGATAAGTGAGAAATATTATTCTGAAAGTGCACAAGTATAAGGTAAATTAAACCCTTAAATATCTATGTATTTCTCACTTATCATGGAGATTACTCTTTTACTCGTTACTTCATACATACGCATACATACTCATACTCATACATACTTACGGATCCATATTTACTTACTCTTACTCTTACTCATGTTAAGTCGTCGGGACCTCCGGCCCTGGGGACTACACCGTCCCACCTCCGGGATTTACTTGACTCACCAATCCGGGATGCTACCCATTTAAGGGATTTGGGCCGCGGACCAGTTTAAGAGTCAGGAATTGCAGCCAACCTCTTGTGACTCCGCATCATCACGCGTGGCCGAAACTATATCGGACTTCTACTCATTCCAATTTACTCACTTAAGTTAGGAGTTAGGTAGTTAGGAATTAGCAGAAGTCATTCATTCAAGCCACAATAATACAACACAAAGCACATATACACATCCATACAAAATACAGTGCAATATACAAGTACACTACAAAATACAATACACATCATCATCATTCATATGTTTCATGAATTATACAAACTATTGTTCAAGAAAATATCAAGAACAATGTAAACAAGCACAGGTAAGTGCAATATAGTCCGATTCATGCATTTATCTTATTAGGTGATCAAATAAGCACACAAATCGGGGTAACCAGATTAGGATACAGGGCATGAAGAAATCATACCTTTCACCGTTGTACTTGTATCCCAATGTTCCTCCGGTGTTCACAAATCAAATCCTATGATTTACATACAATCGAACAATTAATCTCACTATCATTAATTTGATTCGGTTACCCTTACGCTTCCTAACTCATACTTACTAAGTCTTCACATTCTTTTACTTACATTTTATTTACTTACTTTTCATCGCTTAACAATGGTATACTTACATATATATGCACGTATGTATAGGTGGGTATACATATACATACACGCATATACTAACCATAGTCTTATAGTTTTTTTTTTCTTGTAAGTTTTGACCCGACCGAACTTGCGACCGACCTTGCAAGTTCGGTCCAAGTCAGTAGGCTACATCGGGTGAAAATTCCAGGGCCGACCGACCTTGCAAGTCCGGTCCCAAGGTCGGTCCATTCCAGTGTGTTACTTAATGGAAAATTTTAGCCCGACCGACCTTGCAAGTCCGGTCGCAAGGTCGGTCCATTCCAGTAGCTTACTCAACGGAAATTTTTCTGGCCGACCGAACTTGCAAGTCCGGTCGCAAGTTCGGTCGATTCCAGTAGGTTACAGACGGGAGAATTTTTCTGGTCCGACCGAACTTGCAAGTCCGGTCGCAAGTTCGGTCCATTCCAGAAACATTCCCGTCTTTGTAAGTCTGGGCTCGACCGAACTTGCAAGTCCGGTCCGGCCCAGTATTTGCATTTTTACTTCTGTTTTCAGTTCTATACTTTACCCATTGTTTCTCCAATCTTCTTACATTTAATCCCATATGTTTAAACACTACCTAGGCCCTCCAAATTGCCTTAGTTCATCCACCAAATTCCTTACCAATCCATCAATCCACTTACACAATTTTCCTCACTTCATTCCAGCACTTATACCTATTTTCTTTCTTCATTGCTATAGATTTTTAAACCAACTTCTACCATCCAATACTTCCTCTACCAATGTCACTCCTAGCATCCCAAATACCTCCTCTTACCATGCCAATTCATTTCCAAGCAATTGTACCATCTATACCCAAGTCCAACATTCATTTTACCATTTCCTACACACTAATCTTTCCTAACTTCTCCAAGGCATTTTTACACACTTTGCTACAGATTTTTACACTTCTTGTTTCTCATACTACAACTACCCCTTCATCACAACTAAACATACCTACTCAATCCAATATACACTTTGGTTCTCCCATTCACCAAGTCATTCTTAGATACATAATTCCTACCAAAATTTCGCCATAGTTCACCTACTTTCCTTACTTCTCCACACTCACACTTTTCATCAAATTCATTCCTAATCTAGCCACACCCATACAAGGGTCCTACCAGCACACAAAGCTATACAAACCATCACAATGCATCAATACTCCGTCATGCATCAATACCAATACTCATACACAATATACTTGGCTCTAAGGCCTACAATTTACTTACTAGTTCCCTAATACTCAAAACTTCACAATTACATCACTAATACATTATTTGGGTTCCTTAGATTGGTTTACCCATTCCCATTACTCTAATGCACTAAAATTTAACATTAGTAAAGAGCTCTTACCTTGAGCTTTTAATTCCTTCTTTCTTTCTCATTTCTCCTCCTTCTTCCTTTCTTGCCCAAATCGGCCATGTGGGGAATGGATTTGCCAAACTCCATTCCCATCACCCAATGAACACAAAACACTACAATTAATATACTAACCCTTAAATTAATGTCAATTCATTGAAGTGTTTGAAATGAATTTTCTAGGGTTTACCTTTGGAGAGTTTTAGAAGGGGTTTTAGCCCTTGGTTCAAGAAGGTGAATCCACCACCATTGCTAGGTTGATATTTTGCTCGAAGGAGAGAGAGAAAACAAGGCATTACAAAGAGGCAAAAATCGGTTATGAAGTAAGGTGGGGAAAACATGAGTTTTTCATGTAGATTTTTACCTTGTTGGAAAGAGGAGACTCCAAGCTCCACAATGGTGTGCTTTTCTCTTCAAATGGGGAAAACCCATGGAGATGAAACTCATCCTTTTCGAATTTTGAAAAGAGAGAATGATAGAGGAGGATGAGGGGATTACAAATATGTAATTATTTTTGTGATTGGAGCTCAAATGGAGGTAGAGCATGGGAGAGAAGATGGAGAAGCCATGGTTGTAATGGGGAGCTCAAAATCGCCAGCACCACAGGGAGAAAGAGAGGGAAATCGGTGGGGAAGAGAGGAGATAGGAAAGGGATGAGTGAAATGAGAGGTGAGAGAAAATTAAGTTGCTTTTTGCTTTATGTACTTTGCTTCCTTTTTCTTTCTTTCTTTACTTACTTAATGAGTGTGTGAGGGGCTGAATTAATAGCTAAAACCGGCCCCCTATATTACTACTAGCTGGAGCGTTTTTCGTCTTTTATAGAAAACGCTCGTTATTTTACCCGGTTTAGGTACTGTTCACTAACCGGGCCCGTTTTCCGGAATTTTCCCGTTTCTTTATTTTTATTAACTATTAAGCTCCCATAAATGCTTAATAATTATTGTTTAATGATTTATAATTTTTTACGGGTCCGTTTGACCACTTAACGTCACGTTTTCGGGTTTTCTCGAAAAACGTGCTCTAAAGCTCTATTAGCGTCTTAATTCATTATTTGGATCCGTTCTCTTCGGGAGTTGTTCCCGTATATTATTCAGGTCTTATCAAACCTTTTAGAATCCATATAATACTCTAACCGAGGTCTCATACCTCCTATGGTTATTTAACGCTTATTTAGCGTTTTCCGCTTTTTAAGAGTTTATTTATTCTTTTGGATTTATTTTTCCTTACTAGTATTAATTGGGTACCATTAGGCCCTTAAATACATATGAGATTAATTTTAATCCCTATATTTAAGTTCGGGGTATTTCAAAATCTCTCCCCTCATTTATTTTTCTCTTATACGTATAGTAGAGTATAGTAAAGGGAGGATTTAAAAACTAAAAAAAAAAAGACACGGAGGAGTAGTAGAACGTGATTGCACTGGTCCCTGTCCATATTTTTCTGTTTTTTTTTCATCCCATACATATACTGACACTTGGACCACTCGCCATATTATATCCTGGCGCAAGCGCCAGGGTCTCCGTTCCGTTTTTCAAATCTTTCTTAAGATGATGAATCTTGGCTGGTGCATTCAGCTTAATAGAATAGGAATCCCAAAATGATGAGATCCAAATTGTTTCGATTATAACAGTAATTAAATAAACATATTAAAGTAAAATGTTTATGATTAAGATATTTATAAATATTTAAAATACTTATTTTTATTTATTTATAGAATAAAATAACATAATTTAATTTAGTAATTTTTATATATATGCATAATTTAATTTTATAAAAGGTATCATTCAGATTTAAGAACAGGGCCCCAAAATCGTTAAGAGGACCCGTTGGGTTCCTTCTAAATCTTATTGGTTCGTTAATTTAGACGTTATTTTGGAAATCATGTGCCTGCCTGTGGTACATCAGTAAAATGGAGGAGAGGTGCCATGCAGACGGATGCATTCTTTTCAACTTGTTTTAACTAGCTGTTGGATAATCTCAACGCCACACCAAATATACGTTGTGTTAACAGATACTTGACTGATGGAAATGCATAAATTTGAGAGAACACTTCTTGTTTGAGAATGTTTTTTTTTTTTGAAGCCATTTATGTAGTATTAATAAAGATAAAGTGATATTATATAGTTGGAGGTTTTGGCCAACCTCCATACAAGTAAGTTGGGATAACTAGGGGGAAACAGTCCACCCTTGAACACCCAAACGGTACCTTAAGACATGGGTACAATTCTAACTGATTTTAAGGGTCCAGAGCTCTACAAGCTCGTTACCAGATCATAAGCCAGACACACCGGTAATGCTACTAACTGAGAGCGGATCCATATCTTAAGATTGTAATCTAATAGCACACAACCACTGGGGCCAAACAGATTATTCCACCCACAGATGGTAATTGTAACACCCCGTCCTAAGCCAATCGTGGTTATCGCAACTTAACAAACTATACTTAACGTCGCAGCGGAATAAAGTATCACCAGGACCTTGCTACGGTCTAACCAACAAGAATTACCGTAATTTAAATATTTACAACCGTACATCCAAAATACATACACCATCCGAGTCTTAAGTATCCTCAAACCACATAATATATCTCATGTTCCACTACTAACAGACGGGTGCACAGGCGCTACCCGTACTCAAAATAAAGTCCCACCTAGGGCTACCCGCTCCTACTCTCGTGGTGTGACTTCATCGGCCGCTTACCTGCAAGTGTAAAAACAGCCCCCAAAGGGGGTCAGCACGAATGCTGGTACGACCCTCCCATGGCCCCCAAGCTAACGGGGCTACGACGACTAATTTTCGATAGCATGGAAGTTGATTAGCATGATAAGCATAATAAGCGCAATAAGCGTAATATGAAGCACAACAAACCAACCCACAATGAACATAAATAGCTCAATATCAAATGAACGACTCAGGCGTTCCCTTAATAAGTGAGTTAGTTCTTAACTCCTTAGATCCACAATTTCCTTAACCTTATAATTGCCAACCACTCCACTATTAGATTGGTTAGCCCTTAATTGGTTGCTTATCTTTGTAGGGCTTGGTTAACCCTAGCCGGTAGCAGTGCACTATCCGACGATAAGCTACCTTTCTTAATTTGTTGGGGATGTAGGCTTGATCCCCCCACGCCATCCTTAATGTGCCTCCCACCTCAAACAGTAGCCCGGGTGGTCGGGTCGGTTTGTTGACCCTAGGCGACGAGTCTAATGACAAGTCTTATTTGGAAGTCGGATCTGATTCAGATACCGACCTCCCCCAATACACATGTGCCGGTACCATTCCGGATTCCTCACTCCCACCCCAAGTTATGGTTAGTGAAAGCCTTAATTACCAAGTGTTAGTTAAACCTTGACGGGTAAAACTAACAATCACCAATACTTAGTTCTTAACCTTAACTCAGTGAGTACTAAACTTAGTTAGCAACATTCTCAAGTCTCGTGGGTTAGTGTAAAGTAAACACATTCACATCGAGAGTAATTATGACCGGTTGCATGCTTTATCTTGTCTTAGTCATAGCAAATAAGCAGATAGCACACAAGCCGAGGGACACCTCGTTAGCAAGCAGGTCACAGGAAAGACTGTACCGTTCACCGTCGTTCGTTGTTTGTTTAACCTTCTTCGGGGTCCCAATTCACAAACCTAAAACATTGATTCATTTTTAGGCCATTAGTTATTTGCACCTTGCTTAACTCACTTAATTCCTAAAGATCCCCTTTTGAATACCTTCTTAAGTCCTTACCACTTAACCTTACAAACTTAACTTTAAACAATTAAGGTTCTTACTCATCTTAACTTAATCCCTTAAGTTCTTAGGGTCCTAATCATTACCACCCATCCAAAGGTATAGCTTATTTCCTATTATCATCCTTAGAATTCAAATTTCTTTTTTTTTTAAGTGTTAAGGGTCGACCGACCCACCGACCGACCCAACCCCTGGGTCGGTCCATTACAGAAACTTTTCCGCCTTTTGAAATCCATCCGACCGACCCAGAGCTAGACCGACGACCGACCCAAACCCCCTGGGTCGGTCCCTTACAGAACCCATTTTCCTACGTTAAACCTTTGCCCGACCGACCCAAGCTAAGCCAACCGACCCAGACCCCCTGGGTCGGTCCAGTCCAGAGACATTCCGGCTGGCTCAACATGGCCCGACCGACCCAAAACTGGGTCGGACCCTGGGTCGGTCCTCTACAGATCTTTCTCTTAAATTGCCTCTTTCAATTCCAAACTCTTCCACAAGTGTTCTAATAGGTCCAACACCATCTTGGCACCTTAAACCCACCTTATAACCTCCACCAAACTCATTAAAACAACTTCCAAAGATCTTCTCAAACATTTACTCAATTCTTACAAAGCTCCCAACACTTAGCACTTATTTTCTTACATTTCTCACATGCATCCCACCAAGAATTTCAATTAACCAAATGCTCCCTCCTTAAGAACTTGACCACACCATGTACACCACTTCCCAGCCTTATTGCATTTATCAAACCTTCCTTAGATTCTATACTCTAGTTCTCAACTAAACCATTTCAAAGTTTCACACTCACTTACATCTAACTTACTAAAGTTTCCTAGCTTCCTTTATCAACATTTACCTAAGTCCTAAATACCCAAGTACATACTTTTGATTCCTAAATCCTTCATGGTGATACCTAAGTCATTATAAGTCATTAAAACACCTTAATCTCACCCTTTTTCATCAAGACAACCTCTAGAACTTCCTAGTACTTCCTTAGTCATTAAATCCCCTTAGAATATCTTAAACACTTAAGTTCTCCTTTAAATTTTTGCCATGGGTTCTCTAGTATATAGTACATCCTAACACTTGGTTCTTCTCCATCAAACAACCAATGTCACTCAAATTCTCATCACAACACCTTAACACACAATTTACACTAAAACTACACCACATCATCATATAGTGCATACACTTAAATGCTTGGCACTTAGGCCCTTAAATGACAATAATCTTAACCACTGAATTTCCACATATATTTGCCTTCAACCTGCGAATACACACAACAAGGCTCCCATTGAAATAAAATGCTTCTTGTAATTCACCTTGATATTCTTAAACTATCTCTTTTTCCTCATTTGCTCCTTAGTCACAAGTTCACAAACATAGTCATTGTTTCTCCTAGGTCATATAAACCCTTTTCTAATGTAACTCTACACTAAACTCATTACATATCTAAATCCCATTCCCTTAAACAATAAAACCCCCTTAAGGTAAGTAATTTACCTTGTTCTTTTACAAGCTTTAAAAGCTTTCTTCCTTAGGTTTTTCCTTGCTCAATCTCGGTCACCAATGTGTATCTCCTTGCCAATGTTCTAACCAATATCCAATGACTCCAATGAGTACTAGATAACACATTAACCCTAAGGAACAAACCCTAGGTTAAAATATGCTTTAAGGTATTAAGGTGATTATTTTACCTTGGTTTCTCAAGACAAGCTTGGATATGAAGCAAGAAGGACCTCCTCAATCCTTTGAAGAGTAGAAAACAAGCTAGAACAAGGCATAAACATGGAGTCCCATGAGTGTAAATTTTCGGACAAGGAAGAAAATGGTGGAAACCTAGATTTTCTTACACTTTCTTTACCTTAAGAGAATGGAGAAGCCAATGGAGTCTCCAAACTTGAATTTCCTCCTCTAATGGTGGTTTGACTTGGCACCAAAATGAAGCTCTTGAAGTTTTGAAAAGATAGGAAGAGAGAGCTTGAGCTAACTAAGAAGAATATGTAATTTGTTTTGGAGCTAAAATGAGTGAGTTGTGTGCAAGGCTAGATGGAGCTAGCATGGGCCTGTGCTTCACGTTAATGGAGAAGGGAGAGAGCAGCTCAAACCGTGGGAAAACAAAGGAGAATGAAGAAGTGAGGAGAGAGAACTAATAAAGTGTGATATTTATGTAAAAGGTGAATAGTGCTTTTGCTTTATAACTCTTATTTGCTTTCTTATTTGCTTAATGACTCATGAAGGTGGTGACTCACCTCATAAGAAACCGGCCCCCTTTTTAATAATGAGGGTACTTAAGTCGTAGTTGCCCATTTATTTGACTTACTTTGACTAATGTTATACACTAGCTTAATTAAGTTACTATTCACAAAACAAGGCACATTGTTGTGAAATTTTTGATTTCCCATTGATATAGGCTTCCAAATGTGATACTATATAGTACACATGTTAATTAAAGAGTAATGATGGACATTTAGCCATTCAAAACTCATTTACAAGACAATTTTTCAAAAACGTGCTTTAAGACTCCTTAAAGCACATTTTGTGTTTTAACTTGTTTTCAAGCTTGGTTTTCTTTGGTAATTGATTTAAAATGACCATTAGGATATTAATAAGGTCTTAGAACAATATTTGGGTATTCTCCCAAGTCTCTCCAAGCTTAGAGCACGTTTTTTGCTTAAACTGCTCTTTTGGTGTTTCCTTATATTTTCTTTGATTAGAAATGTTTCTTAATGTTTCTAAGGCATTATTTAGCCTCCTTATATCTTAGTTTATCATTTAAACACCATATCTAAGTTTGGGGTATTTCAGTAATACCTTCAAAACTGCCAATTAAATGCATTGGTATTGATTTTTTGAAATGGAGTGTAATCATAAATGTAGAGGGTGACAATATTTTTTTTTTACGGAAGGAGATACCCTATATTCCTTTGCTAGTGCCTAAAGAAATTCTGGTCCTCCTTAAAAGGCCCTCCCTCACATCAAAAATTCAAAAGTTGGAAAGTTACTCCTCTCGCGAGTTGATTGCTTCTTTAGTTGATTTATTTGAACAGCATGTCACTCCCTCAATTATCTAATCCGTCCAGCAGGAGGTTGTCGAACTCAACCACACGACAGAATCTCAGTCCGCGTCAGAATTCCAACAGGATGGTGTTGGCAGATGTACTCATTTCCTGCAAGTAGAGGTCCAGTTATCGTGTTCGATGGTCAGGCATCCCGTGACCCATCTCATTTCTTTCTCCCTCCCTCACAGAGGTCCAGTCCAGCGTCAGCCCCGTTTTGTCCGCTTCCTCTGACAGCAGATAACTCTGAAGATTCATATGTATCCCAAACCGTAAACATCCCCCAATGCAATCACATTCTTCTCTCCTCTCTCACGCCTGAAAGAAACCTGGAGGTTTTACTTACACCCAATATTCACTTCGAGAACTCGACGCCACAATCGTCACGCATCAGCCCAACCTCCTTAGCAGCTCAAAAGTGTAACACCCCTACCGCTAATACCGTCATTACCGTACCATACTTACCTTCGCAGCGGATATTACTTACTCAACGGCGGGTGTACAATGCCGTTAGTCACCCACGTGATTAACAAGGTTTACAATTCTACATACTATCGGTCTGATGAATATGAACATACCGAGTACTCTACATTATACAATACTTCCCATTGCATACTCACACATAATCCAATTACAACTCCAATATCTTACTATACCGAGTATACTACAATCCTTAAATTGCTGATACAATTTGGACTTCCAAATTCGCATTACAATACAAGTACGAATCCCTACTATACGACTACCCATGCTTACGTAGCAGTCCCCGTCCTACTCTCTCGAACGGTGTTCAGCTTCGGGTACCTGCACACTAAAAACGGTCCCCCGAGGGGGTCAGCTTACGCTGCGCATGAAATTCCCATATACCGCGTGCTAACCGCGGTACGCCGACTACTTTGGGTCGGATATACATGGAGTTCATTTTACATGCATACATACATACTCATGCTACACAATACATTCACAATACTTACATACACATACAAGGTACAATACTTACCAAGGAAGACAGATATTTAGTCAACCATTCGTATTAGTTACTTATTCCATACTCCTCCGTCGCATTACACATTACTCTACTCATACTCACTCCTTACTCTTGTATACTCATCACTCCATATCCGGTATCGTACTCATACACGGTCCTTACTCTGTACTCGTTACTATACTTGTGTATACTAACTACTCAATGCTCCACACATACTCTCACGTACTCAATACTTGATACTCATTACGTACTCGTACTCCATTCTTACTCTGTACTCATTACTTTACTCATACATACGCAGTACTCGTTACTCATTACTTTGGTCTCTGTGTAACACCCCATCCAAAGCCAATCGTGGTTATCGCAAAACTGAACCCTTAATCGAATACGTCGCAGCGGAAATAATAAACACCTGGACCTTGCCACGGTCTGATCGTTAGAATATACCGACCTTAACGTTTACAACACTTATCCAAAATACATAACCAACCCAAAACATCACCATCCATAATACCACAACCAACCGAGTACAAATAGCTAAGACATAATCACAACCTTACAACATTTAAATATAAACAGACGGGTGCACAAGCGCATCCCGTACTCAAAATAAACATCCCATCCTAAGTCTAACCACTCCTACTCTCGTAGTGCGTCCTCATGGGTCTCTTACCAGCAAGTGTAAAAACATCCCCCAAAGGGGGTCAGCACGAATGCTGGTACACCCTCTCATGGCCCCCAAGCTAACGGGGCTACGACGACTAATTGTCGATAGCATGGAAATTGATTACATACACAAGCATAATATGAAGTGCAATAACAATAACCACAGATGAACATGTATAGTTCACAAACAATGAACGACTCAAGCGTTCCCTTATCAAGTGGGTTAGTAACCCCCTCCTTAGTCCTCATTTCCTTAAACTTAGTTCCTTACCTTATCTTAATCTTAATCTCAACTTATTCTCAGTTTACAAACCGTTCCTGGAAGGGATTGGTTGTAGCTTAATTCGAACCTGGGATTTAGGTGATCCCACCGCACCATCTTAATGCCACCTACTCTGGACGGGAGTCCAGCGTAGCTGAGCCGGCAACCGGCCCTAGGCTACAAGTCCGAAGACAAGTCCTTAAGCGGAGGGCGGATCTGATTCAGATACCGTCCCCCTTTTTCCTTAGCATGCATGACCGGAGATCGGTCCCGGGTTTCCTCACTCAAGTTCCAGTTAGTAGAAATCTTAATCACCATGTGCTAGCTAAGCCTTAACGTGTATTAACCAACAACCACCAAACTTAACTCTTATTCTTAACTCAGTAAGTACTAAACTTGGTTAGTAACAATCTCAAGTCTCGCGGGTTAGTGTAAAGATAACACAAACACAACGAGAACAAATATAACCGGTTACATGCTTTATCTTGTTTTAGTCATAGAATTAAACAGATAGCACACAAGCCGAGGGACACCTTGTTAGCAAGCAGGTCACAAGAAAGATTGTATCGTTCACCGTCGACGATCGTTTGGTTTATCTCCTTCCAAGTCCCAATTCACAAAGCCTAAAACATTCATTCAGTTTTAGGTTATTATTCAATCCAACTCAATAGAATTACTTAGCCTTCCTAGACATCAACTTTTACTCATTGTTTTCACTAAGCCTTATGGTTTTTTTAACTTAACTCCTAAGTGCATCATTTCCTCATTATCTATTACACTTACTCTCCCACTTAATGACCCTTACACCCACCAAACATGTCCTTAATAATCTTATAACATCAATACCTAATTATCCTCATCATTTCCCATCCTTAAACAAGGCTTTTAATCAAAACAGTGGCATGTCCGAACTTGTGTCCGGACTTCGCAAGTTCGGACGCAAGTCGAGACTCAAAACTGAAAACAGACGCATGTCCGAACATGTGTCCGGACTTCGGAAGTTCGGACATGGGTCGAGGAAAATTCAAAGTAGAAACAGGTACGTCCGAACTTGTGTCCGGACTTCCCAAGGTCGGACACAAGTCGAGACTCTGAAAATTTTCACGCAACAGGGCCTGTCCGAACGTCCATGTCCGGACGGATGTTTGGACAAGGCAGAACACTCATTTTTTAAGCCTTCAAACACTTAACCAATTTTCACCAAACTTCTCCTAAACCCTCATAATGTCTTCTAACTTCATTTGGCACACTTACACCCTCATACAACACCCACAAAACTCATTTTCTATCTCCTTAAACACTTACTCACTTCATACCAAAATTCCTACACTTATGATATTTTCTCCTTGGTTTTCTAAGTGGTGTTTCATACCTATGATAACCACTATGCCAATAATGTTCCCTCACTACTACAACATCATCTCCAAAGCATCTTTTCTTGCACTTCCCAAGGTTTTCCTTAAATTCTAAGCTCTAGTTTCTACCTAAACCACCTAAAAGTTTTATGCTCTTTTACTTCAAACTTACTAAAGTTTCCTAGCTTCCTTTATCAACATTTACCTAAGTCCTAAATACCCAAGTACATACTTTTGATTCCTAAATCCTTCATGGTGATACCTAAGTCATTATAAGTCATTAAAACACCTTAATCTCACCCTTTTTCATCAAGACAACCTCTAGAACTTCCTAGTACTTCCTTAGTCATTAAATCCCCTTAGAATATCTTAAACACTTAAGTTCTCCTTTAAATTTTTGCCATGGGTTCTCTAGTATATAGTACATCCTAACACTTGGTTCTTCTCCATCAAACAACCAATGTCACTCAAATTCTCATCACAACACCTTAACACACAATTTACACTAAAACTACACCACATCATCATATAGTGCATACACTTAAATGCTTGGCACTTAGGCCCTTAAATGACAATAATCTTAACCACTGAATTTCCACATATATTTGCCTTCAACCTGCGAATACACACAACAAGGCTCCCATTGAAATAAAATGCTTCTTGTAATTCACCTTGATATTCTTAAACTATCTCTTTTTCCTCATTTGCTCCTTAGTCACAAGTTCACAAACATAGTCATTGTTTCTCCTAGGTCATATATAACCCTTTTCTAATGTAACTCTACACTAAACTTATTACATATCTAAATCCCACTCCCTTAAACAATAAAACCCCCTTAAGGTAAGTAATTTACCTTGTTCTTTTACAAGCTTTAAAAGCTTTCTTCCTTAGGTTTTTCCTTGCTCAATCTCGGTCACCAATATATATCTCCTTGCCAATGTTCTAACCAATATCCAATGACTCCAATGAGTACTAGATAATACATTAACCCTAAGGAACAAACCATAGGTTAAAAATGTGCTTTAAGGTATTAAGGTGATTGTTTTACCTTGGTTTCTCAAGACAAGCTTGGATATGAAGCAAGAAGGACCTCCTCAATCCTTTGAAGAGTAGAAAACAAGCTAGAACAAGGCATAAACATGGAGTCCCATGAGTGGAAATTTTCGGACAAGGAAAGAAATGATGGAAACCTAGATTTTCTTACACTTTCTTTACCTTAAGAGAATGGAGAAGCTAATGGAGTCTCCAAACTTGAATTTCCTCCTCTAATGGTGGTTTGACTTGGCACCAAAATGAAGCTCTTGAAGTTTCGAAAAGATAGAAAGGAAGAGCTTGAGCTAACTAAGAGATATATGTATTTAGTTTTGGTTTTGGAGCTAAAATGAGCAAGATGTGTGCAAAACTAGATGGAGCTAGCATGGAGGTTGAGTTTTACGTGAGAGAGAAGAAAGAGAGCAAAGAAAATCGGTGGAGAAGATGGAGAATGAAGAGGTGAGGAGAGAGGTGAGTAAAGTGTGATATTTATGTTAAAGGTGAATAGTACTTTTGCTTTATAAGTCTTTATTTGCTTAATGAGTCATAAAGGTGGTGACTCACCTTATAAGAAACCGGCCCCCATTAGTAACAAGGGGTACTTAAGTCTTTGTTGACCAAATCTCTCACTTATATTGACTTATGTTATAAACTAGCTTAATTAAGTTACTATTCACAAAACAAGGCACATTGTTGTGAAATTTTTGATTTCCCATTGATATAGACTTCCAAATGTGATACTATATAGTACACATGTTAATTAAAGAGTAATGATGGACACCTAGCCATTCAAAACTCATTTACAAGACAATTTTTCAAAAATGTGCTTTAAGACTCCTTAAAGCACATTTTGTGTTTTAACTTGTTT
Organism: Limonium bicolor; assembly: GCA_023374045.1. NCBI lineage: Eukaryota > Viridiplantae > Streptophyta > Magnoliopsida > Caryophyllales > Plumbaginaceae > Limonium > Limonium bicolor. The sequence goes on from CM041782.1 coordinate 239,394,602, forward strand.
TCAAGCTTGGTTTTCTTTGGATATTGATTTAAAATGACCATTAGGATATTACTAAGGTCTTAGAACAATATTTGGGTACTCTCCCAAGTCTCTCCAAGCTTAGGGCACGTTTTTGCTTAAACTGCTAGCTCTTTTGATGTTTCCTTATATTTTCTTTGATTAGAAATGTTTCTTAATGTTTGTAAGGCTTTATTTAGCCTCCTTATATATTAGTTTATCATTTAAACACCATATCTAAGTTTGGGGTATTTCAATCTACCCCCCCTTAAAAGAACTTTGTCCTCAAAGTTCACATATGTGCTTAATCATTCACGGTACTCAATTTCCTTAATCTTAACACCACATCTTATAATCACATTCACACATCTCAAGACTCAAAGGTCAATCTCAAATACAATACATAAGTATTATACATAACTCAAACTTAACACCAAAGTGTAGCAACTTACACAAATTCATATCTTAAACAACCAAACAAACGACAAACATGATCGTTTCCTAACTCAAAAGTGAGGAAGCTCTACCCCCCTTAAAAAGGGGTACGCCCCGTACCCTATACAGACGATCTAGTCAGTAAACAAAGAAGGGTACTTCGCTCTCATCTTATCCTCTAATTCCCACGTGGCCTCTTCGACATCCTTGTTAGACCAGAGAACCTTCACCAGTCGCACTGACTTGTGGCGAGTGTCCCTAGTCTTACTGTCCAAGATTCTCTAAGGAGTCTCCACGGATCTCATATTCGGTTCTAATGTCAACCTCTCAGGTTCTAACACATGGGAGGGGTGGTGCATGTATTTCTTTAGCTGTGAAACATGAAAAACATCATGCACTTTACCCAGTTCAGCAGGTAAATTCAACCTGTAAGCGACCGGGCCCACCCGCTCCGTTATCTCATAAGGACCAACGAATTTCGGGCTTAACTTGCCCTTCTGCCCAAACCTGAATACACCCTTCATCGGTGAAACTTAGAGAAATACCTGGTCGCCCAATGCGAACTCCAGGTCCCGTCGTCGAACATCAGCATACGACTTCAGCCTATCTTGAGCAGCTTTCATGTTCTCCCTGATTTGCTGAACTTCAGCCTTAACTTGCTCTAAGTACTCTGGTCCTATAATGACTGTCTCACTCGACTCCTCCCAGCAGAGCGGTGTACGACATGGTCTACCGTACAACGCTTGAAAAGGTGCCATCTTGATCGAAGCGTGATAGCTGTTGTTGTATGAAAACTCGATCAGATGTAGTCTGTCAATCCAACTGCCCTGGAAGTCTAAGGCACATGCTCTCAGCATGTCCTCGAGTATCTGAATAGTACGCTCAGTCTGACCATCTGTCTGAGGATGGAACGCGGTACTCAGCTTGAGTTCTATACCCAACGCTTCTCTGGTAGCTCTCCAGTACCTTGAAAGGAATCTGGTATCTCTATCTAACACTATGGTCTTCGGTATCCCGTGATGTCTCATAATTTCTTTCTCGAATAACTCAGCTAATTTGGTCACCTTCCAAGTATCCTTCATCGGTATGAATCGGGCTACTTTGGTAAGGCGATCCACCACCACCCATATCATGTTGAGACCTCCCCTAGCAGGTGGAAGCCCAACTACGAAGTCCACGGAGATATCATGGAACTTCCACTCTGGAACTGGCATCGACTGTACCATTCCGCCCGGTCGTCGGTGCTCAAATTTCACCTTCTGGCATGTGAGACACCTCAAGACGAACTCGGTAACATCTGTCTTCATCCCCGACCACCAGAAGTATCTCTTCATGTCTTTATACATTTTAGAGGCTCCCGGATGGATGGAAACTGAAGAACAGTGTGATTCTCTAAGTATACGGTCTTTCAGATCTGTGTTGCCCCGTGGTATGCATAACCGGCCCTTAAGTCTGATCAGATCATCATCATGAAGTCTGAAGTCGTATTTCTAACTCTCAAAGGTACCATCTGTCAGCTTCTATCTGACCACTCTCATGTACTCATCTGTCCTCTGAGCCTCTCGCACCTTATCAACCAAGCTGGAGAAAGAAACTAGCGAATGGAGTGATTGTGCTCGACGGCTCAGGGCGTCTGCTACAACATTGGCCTTCCCCTCTTTATATTGGAGGTCAATGTCATAGTCTGTCAGAAACTCTAACCACCTCCTCTGTCGAAGATTCAACTCCTTCTGAGTGAATATGTATCTCAAACTCTTGTGATCGGTGTAGATCGTCACACTAACCCCGTATAAGTAGTGGCGCCATATCTTCAAAGTGAAGACTACTGCTCCCAGCTCCAAATCATGTGTGGGGTAGTTCTCCTCATGTTTCTTCAACTGGCGTGAGGCATATGCCACCACCTTGCCATGTTGCATGAGCACGCAACCCAGCCCTCTACCGGATGCATCACAATAAACCTCAAAGCCCTCTGTACCGTTTGGAATGGTCAGAACCGGTGCAGTGGTCAGTGAGTCCTTCAAGCTCTGAAATGATTTCTCACAGTCAGTCGTCCACAAGAACGGTGCATCCTTCTTCATCAGACTGGTCATCGGTTTCGCGACCTTGCTGAAATCTCTGACACACCTCCTGTAGTAACCTGCCAGACCGAGAAAGCTCCGGATGTCGGTAACAGTCTTCGGCCTTGGCCAAGTACGTACGACATCAATCTTCGCTGGATCCACTAAGATCCCAGCATCTGAGATGACATGACCCAGGAAAGAGACCTGGTCAAGCCAAAACTCACATTTGGAGAACTTAGCATATAGCTAGTTCTCCCTCAATATTTCCAATACTCTCCTCAGATGTTCCTCATGTTCAACCTTAGACTTCGAGTATATCAAAATGTCATCAATAAACACCACAACCGACTTGTCCAGCTGCTCCCGGAACAAGCGGTTCATCAGATCCATAAACTTCGCCGGTGCGTTCGACAATCCGAACGGCATCACTGTGAACTCATAGTGGCCGTATCGTGTCCGGAATGCCGTCTTCTCAATGTCTCCCTCCTTAATGGCTATCTGATGATACCCCGATCTGAGATCAATCTTGGAAAACACAGATGCTCCCTTCAACTGATCAAACAGATCGTCAATGCGGGGTAGTGGATACTTATTCTTCACTGTCACTGCATTCAGCTCTCTGTAGTCGATGCAGAGGCGGAGACTACCATCCTTCTTCTTCACGAAGAGGACTGGCGCTCCCCATGGTGACACACTTGGTCTTATAAATCCTTTATCTAACAAATCTTTCAATTGTTCCTTTAATTCATTCATTTCTGCCGGAGCCATGCGGTATGGTGCCTTGGCTATCGGTCCGGTGCCAGGTAGCAGCCCGATGGTGAACTCTACCTCCCGAGTGGGTGACATGCCGGGCAGTTCCCGTGGAAACAAGTCGGGGAACTCCGACACTACCGGTAAGTCGGGGTCGAACTCAGGGTCTCTCTCTATGTCATGTACATAGCAGAGGTACACTTCTTCCTTTCTCCTTAATTCTTTATACATTGCCATGGCGGTGATGATCTTAGTCGAAGGCTCTCTGGGCCTCTGGCGGTATGATATTGTTACCCCAGACGGACTCCTGAGCAGCAATCTATGCTCGGCGCAGAGGATACGTCCCTTGTGCTACTCCAACCAGTTCATCCCGAAGATAACATCAAATCCTAGCTCACTGAACTCAATGAAACTGACTGGAAAGTCTTCTCCCTTAATTCTGACAGTGGCTCCTCGGTAGTAACGAGTGCAACGAACCTTCTCCTTAGACGGGAGCGTAACCGTGAAGTCGGGTAGCTCATCAGCGTCTAGCCCCAACCTGCTCGCGAATGATGCCGAGACAAAGGTATGCGAGGCCCCTGAGTCGAAGAGAACTGATGCCTCAATCCCATTAATCGGAAAGGTGCCGGTGAGGATAGTACCGCTGGCGTCGGCCTGTGCCTCTGTAAGTATGCTTAATGCACCTTCCGTACCGAGTCCATAACCTAATTGTATTCATAAGCTTCATGAGTATTGATGGTATAACAAGAGTTGAAACAATTTATATGAACAACACTGTTATTTTATTCATAACCATCCTGTTTACAACATGTGCTTTAATCTTACATCTCATTCCTCATCCCATTCTAACATTACATGGCTAATATTGTCTAAAGGTTAGGTTTAATCTTCCTGGTCTCATATGCGTCGCATTGATTATTGCTGACGGTGCTGTATTCAGCTTGATTCTCTTAATCCAATGGTATAACATCCTTGATTCTCCTCCCATAATTAACACATCACCTGACTTAAGTACCAACTTATTTGCACCGTCTGCACGCTTCTGCTCGCCGTATAAAAACTCTGCATCATCCCCAATGGACCAAGACACTACGGGTATCCCTCTTTCGAGAGACTCCGTTGTCTCGTCCTTATCCTGGTGTAGTCCAAGTCGCCCGTCCTTCTCGTAGAAGTTCACAATGCAAATGTCTGCTTGAATGTCTGGAATCAGTTCAGCTTCCAACTGCTGAGCGATTTCCACAACTTGTGTAATAACTGGATGGAACTCTTCGGGTATTTCCGGTGGTGAGACTCCATCTTGCATCCTTGTGGTTTGGTAATTCTTGGCATACGGATTCCAATCCTTGCCCAAGCTCATCATTTTTAATCTCATCCTTGCTCCCCCTGGGTACTCCGGTGTGTAAAAACCTCCCGGTCCCATTCCTAGTTGATTGCATCTTCTGATGATGGCTATTTGTGCTTCGGGTGTCAGGTATCCCCTTAATAAGATCATACCTGGGCGGATAACCTGACATTGTTCAGTTGGAAAGTCTATGGTTTCGATGTCGGTGTGCTCCAGGTTAGGTGTAGATGGTATTGGGTAGCAGATGTTGAATCTTCCTAAAGTGGTAGTAGGTTATATCTTACTTAAGTTCTAATCTCACCTCATTCTTACTTAACTCATTTATTCACCAAACACGCATGATAATGCGGTAAGCAGGTAATTTTGATTACTAAATGGTTACAGCGGTACCTGGCCTCGATGAGGGTTCAGGCTCATCGTCCCGGTCCACCATGTGTAATGTGGGTCCCGACTTCTGGGTCATCCTTGGGTCTGTCTGCCTCCTACTACACCTTCTCTACCGTCAGATCCATCTCCCTGATCGGTCTTGCCCTTGCCCCTGGTGTCGGGCCTATAGGCCTGCTAGCAGGGTTTCCGATAACACACTCATGCCCGGTCCGTACACTCCACAAAAGTCGCACTCCACCTTATTCCCTTTACAATCGACCCGGGGTGGTCCTTGTGACACCACCTACAGATGAAGCGTCGCTGGTTGATAGTGAAAAAATCTATTCTTAGGACTTTAATTCTTCCTATTTTTATAACAATGCATGTCAATTTTACACTTATCATATGATTTTCCTAGATTTATATTTGATATGAATTGATATATTTTATGTGTTAAATGTAGGAAAAAGCCATGTAAATGGATAGATAATCTCATGAGCTTTCCAACGCAACAAACGCGATTAAACGGACTTATAACGAAGAATCGGGAGCCGTTGAAGATTGCAGTACATCACTATATATTATCGCATGGCAACCGCCCCTTGTACCTCTTGAAAACATGCGGACGAGACATATGGAGGCAACCGCCTCTAAATGGGCGGACAAGAGAAAGGAGAGGACCGCCTGATAAGTAGCGGACAAGAGGAGGCGCAGACTCATGTGAGGCGTCCGCCTCCTTTAGCGCGGACAAGAGTGGACAGAGGAGTCCGCCTCCTTTCGAGCGGACACGACACAGAGGCGACCGCTTGCATTTGAACGGACAACACAGAGGCGCGAGCGGACGAGACCAATTCAGTGTTTTCTTCTCCGTTCTTCCTTCGCGGCGCCGCACTTCATTAATTACAGACGTCTGCGCCTACCGCAATTCACTCACGCGTGACGCCCCCTCTGTCTCCAATCAATTGCTGCTGCCCTCTGACTACGATTTTCACGGATCGACTCACCAACTGCACCGCCTGCTCCGTTGTCTGCTTCCCATTTCTTCTGCCTATAAAAACCAACGCCCATCCTCAGTATTATTGATCCCTTCTTCAAATTCAAAAGCTAGCTCACTCACCACACTCGCTCACCACGTACGACCACATCCATTTCTCTTCTCCCCGTTTTCTCCATTTTTATTCGTTTTTCCACCACACAACATCTCTACCATTAATTAGTATTATTATTACGGACGACGTGGATACAGAGGCGGAGCTAGGATTCAGAGTCAACTTGCTAGCTGGAGTTTTCTCTACCCTTTCTCTTATTTTGTTAAAATGTTGTTTATATATAGTTATGTTTAATTAATAAACTTAAGCCCTCTCAGTTTGGGATGCGAGCCTATTTTATATAATTATGTTATGTTAAGCTTTCCACTATGATTTTATCTAAAGTAGAAGTTTAATTCCAGTTCTTGATCTGCTTTAATTCTCTGATCAATTATTAAAGCAATATTTGTAGTTTTCTAATCAACATGCGAGAGCTGAGATAGATAACAAGACGTGGGAAGTTAAACCTGATTAACAGCTAGAAGCCTGATCCGGCCTATAGGTTAATTAGTCTCAAATGGAAGCTGTTCTTTATGCGATTGGTTGTGTCCGGATTAGAGCATTAGTCTGCTGCTAGTTCTAGCAACTGGTTAGGGTTCGTTAGATTTAGTCGTCAACGAATTATTTATAGTTTCTGAGTTTATTACTTAAGTGGTAAAGTTATATTAATATAATTGATAAAATAGGTGAGCAGAACAACCCGGGGTGCTTTCTCAAAAACAAAAAGACAAAAATATTGTTTTTATTATTTTGTATTTGTTCAGGTTAGGTTTTTTGATTATTTCTTCTCCTTAAATAATGATAAAATTTGTTCACTAGAAGTCTCAGTCAATTTACAACAACATCAGTTATCCACAGCGAGGTCCCCAAGAGTACGACAACCCCACGAATCCACTATCCCGCAAAACGATTAGGTACACTGCCTAAGTGGTAGAAGTAGTCACATATTTATCCATCAAGTTTTTGGCGCCATTGCCGGGGACCTCTGGCACGGTTAATTGACATTTTTATTTAATTAATTGAGATTTTATTATAGTTTTTCTTCTTTTATTTTTATTATTAATATTTTCCTTGTTTTCGTTTTTACTTACATTAGGTTGCGTATACTTTTCATTTTTGTTTGACTTTAATTTCATCTTTTGTTATAATTTTTATTTATCTTTTATTATTACTTGAATTCGATTTTGTAGTTTTCATGTGTTTACGTGTGTTTCATTATTTTATTTTTGTCTCTTTATTTTATCCATTTTTGTTACCTTATTTGTGTTTTCGTTTATTTTCATTTTTATCTTTATTTTATCTTTGTTATCTATTTTAGTAATTCTCTTTTTTTTTATTTATAATTTGCTTGTCTTTGTTATTATATTTAGTTAGTTTTGTTTTTGTGTTTCTTTTCTATTTTTATTTTCTATTCTACTTGGTATTTTTGTTTTTGTTTTTGTAGGATAATTACTGACGATGGAAAGCGGCCACGATGAGGTGAGAAGATTGTTGATCAATCTGGAATGGACACGAATGCAAGAGGAAATATCCTCATATCAAAGATTGGTCAAGGATTATCAACCACCTCAACCATCAAATCGAGAGCCGTATTGGTGGGAAGTCGACCAGGCTAATGCACAGTACAACGAAACTCAGTTGGGGTATTACTACTTCAATCAGAACGAACAACAATCTACACGGAGGCTAGACGAATTTCTCCTGAGTCAGGCCAAGCCACCAGAAGAGATTCCAGTGGTGACTCCAAGGAGTGAAGACCAGTTCAAGCCAGATATTATTGAAGTTACAAGTTCTGATGAGGAGATAAAGAAACTTCTCGAGACATTTTTCACCGACGCCGAGTTAGAACAAATGTCTGAGAGTTACAATCTTCCTCCATCTCCATCCCCAACACAGGAGGAGCAATTAAAATTCAAAGATATTGTGTCTAAGCCGGTCAACCAGCTGGACGAGTGCTATCCTGTTGAGCCTCACCAACCGGAAGAGGAAATTTACATCCTCGAATCTAAGGAAGGAACACCACTACCACCGGTCTCTCATCAACTTCCATCCGCCTCCATAAGCCCTCAACAGAGAGGAGGATGTTTACATCCTCCAATTTGAGGAAGAAAAGTCATCACCATGGTCTCCTGTTACAACTACGTTACCGGCAGTAGTACCTCCTCAAACACCAGGTTTTGTGGAGTATTCATTTTCCTATTTTATTTACCGAAGTAACGTTTTGTTGTGATCCAGGTGGTTTGCTTTTTATTATTACTAACTTCGTTTTCCTGGCGAAGGTGTTATCTACTTTTATTTTTGATCCAGGATAACAAAGCAGGAGTCTAGCCAAAGACTAAAACTACGGGCAGCTTACTGGGAGGCAACCCAGTGGTTAAACTTTATTATCCTATTATTATTATTTTTATGATTTTATTTTAACTTCTAATTTTTAATAAAAAGAAGTGGAAATGGTGTCTATGCTTTCATGCAACGCTTTTTAGCGTCTATTTTTAGGTAGTGTGTGCAGGTGAAATTCTTATCATGGTATCTGAAGAACTCCAAGGCTGGACACTTGCTTGAACGCAAGTGTGAGGAACGCTACTACCCCCATTGTTCGCACTTAAGTGTGAGGAAGGACACCTTCCTCAATCTACGATATCAGGGGAGTTTCAGTTTCTTTATTTTAAAATGTTTGTGTCTAGTCTATCACGCTTAATGATTATTATTATATCAGTCCATGATTGTCCTGAATGAAATTCTTCATGAGTCTGGCATATTTTGAAAGGTCTTTTCTTGATTATTTTATGAACAATGAGGACATTGCTCCTCTTAAGTGTGAGGAAGTTTAGACCTTTCCCTGAAAATATGCCAGTTGCACTTAATGCCACACATGTTTTTAATTGTCTTCTTGCATTGAGGGAATCACTGCTCTGAGTGCTTATAAATGCTGAATTCTTGGGTGAAAATTTTTGCATAAATTTTGAAGTGAAGCCAGGTGACCACCTCAAGAATCTTTCTGCTTTAGGTTGTTTGTATAAATAGTTTTATTCAAATGAATCTTTTTTCCCAAAATTTGGTGGATTAAGTTGATTGGGGAAACTGAATTAATTTATCTTGGGATTTTGGAAATGATATGAAAGTTTGGAATGAAAGGATAAGGCAAGGTACTCCACTGATCAAAAATTTTCCTAACAAAAGCAGGCCTCGTCTATCCGGTTATTAAGTCCTAGGGGTGCCTTAACACCTATCTACCTAAGGTCTCGTGATCTGGGATAGTTGGCCCAACACCGTTACAAGGATAGAGAGAAAAGTCTGGGTTACGAAAAAACTCTGCAATTCGCAATTATTCAATTGTGTTGTATATATTTCTTGAAGAAGAATGTTTTTGCATACGAAAGAGTTAATTGCAGTTTAATTTTTGTTTTTGATCATGAGTATGTGGTGTTGAAAGGTATCGCGGAATAAGGCGTTATTTCACACCCCTTGTCATCCAAAGGTTAAAGGAAAGAAATGGTGGAAGATCCCAAGTTAATCTACATTCAGATTTTGTAGTCTAACTTATCCATGCTTTTAAAAAAAGAAATTTTTTTTTCACTGTTTACGAAAACCTGCAACCAGGAGCAGAACTATTCTTTTGATTGTCACTTTGCTTGCTCTGTTTTGCATCTGTTTAATCCTGAGGTTTGATACTACGGCCTTAGAGATATATTTATTCTCTATTTGCTTGAGGACAAGCAAAATCTAAGTGTGAGGAAGTTTGATAAGTGTAAAATATATCTATTCTTAGGACTTTAATTCTTCCTATTTTTATAACAATGCATGTCATATTTTACACTTATCATATGATTTTCCTAGATTTATATTTTGATATGAATTGATATATTTTATGTGTTAAATGTAGGAAAAAGCCATGTAAATGGATAGATAATCTCATGAGCTTTCCAACGCAACAAACGGCGATTAAAACGGACTTATAACGAAGAATCGGGAGCCGGTTGAAGATTGCAGTACATCACTATATATATATATATATTATCGCATGGCAACCGCCCCTTGTACCTCTTGAAAACATGCGGACGAGACATATGGAGGCAACCGCCTCTAAATGGGCGGACAAGAGGAGAAGGAGAGGACCGCCTGATAAGTAGCGGACAAGAGGGAGGCGCAGACTCATGTGAGGCGTCCGCCTCCTTTAGCGCGGACAAGAGTGGACAGAGGAGTCCGCCTCCTTTCGAGCGGACACGACACAGAGGCGACCGCCTGCATTTGAGCGGACAACACAGAGGCGCGAGCGGACGAGACCAATTCAGTGTTTTCTTCTCCGTTCTTCCTTCTTCCTTCGCGGCGCCGCACTTCATTAATTACAGACGTCTGCGCCTACCGCAATTCACTCACGCGTGACGCCCCCTCTGTCTCTAATCAATTGCTGCTGCCCTCTGACTGTGATTTTCACGGATCGACTCACCAACTGCACCGCCTGCTCCGTTGTCTGCTTCCCATTTCTTCTGCCTATAAAAACCAACGCCCATCCTCAGTATTATTGATCCCTTCTTCAAATTCAAAAGCTAGCTCACTCACCACACTCGCTCACCACGTACGACCACATCCATTTCTCTTCTCCCCGTTTTCTCCATTTTTATTCGTTTTTCCACCACACAACATCTCTACCATTAATTAGTATTATTATTACGGACGACGTGGATACAGAGGCGGAGCTAGGATTCAGAGTCAACTTGCTAGCTGGAGTTTTCTCTACCCTTTCTCTTATTTTGTTAAAATGTTGTTTATATATAGTTATGTTTAATTAATAAACTTAAGCCCTCTCAGGTTTGGGATGCGAGCCTATTTTATATAATTATGTTATGTTAAGCTTTCCACTATGATTTTATCTAAAGTAGTAGTTTAATTCCAGTTCTTGATCTGCTTTAATTCTCTGATCAATTATTAAAGCAATATTTGTAGTTTTCTAATCAACATGCGAGAGCTGAGATAGATAACAAGACGTGGGAAGTTAAACCTGATTAACAGCTAGAAGCCTGATCCGGCCTATAGGTTAATTAGTCTCAAATGGAAGCTGTTCTTTATGCGATTGGTTGTGTCCGGATTAGAGCATTAGTCTGCTGCTAGTTCTAGCAACTGGTTAGGGTTCGTTAGATTTAGTCGTCAACGAATTATTTATAGTTTCTGAGTTTATTACTTAAGTGGTAAAGTTTATATTAATATAATTGATAAAATAGGTGAGCAGAACAACCCGGGGTGCTTTCTCAAAAACAAAAAGACAAAAATATTGTTTTTATTATTTTGTTTTTGTTCAGGTTAGGTTTTTTGATTATTTCTTCTCCTTAAATAATGATAAAATCTGTTCACTAGAAGTCTCAGTCAATTTACTACAACATCAGTTATCCACAGCGAGGTCCCCAAGAGTACGACAACCCCACGAATCCACTATCCCGCAAAACGATTAGGTACACTGCCTAAGTGGTAGAAGTAGTCACATATTTCTCCATCACTGGTAGCCACCACCGGCTCCCTTCTCAGTCTCAGATCCTGATAATTCATAATATTAGTACCCACTTCTCAAACGGTCACTAAATTGTTTCTTAACTCATTCAATATCAATTCCTTACCCTTTGGCGCCCTAGAGCGCAGGGGTGTAGCTGCATAAGCATATGTCAACTTCAATGGCTCTTCTGAAGCCTTCTCTTTTTCCTTCTTCCCCTTCGGGTTCTGATTTTTCTAGGCCTGAGGCTGGTACTTTTGTTTCTTGTACCCTCCTGGCCCTTGACTCTCCGAGCTCTTACCAGCATTCTTTCTCTTAGCATTCTCCTCGTCCCTCAGTTGGACGGTTATCTCAACCTTAGCAGCGGCGTGATAGCACTCCTGCTTTTCCATAGTATTAGTCACTCTTATTTCTCATAATCTAAATCTTACTCATTACTTACTCAAATCTCAATCATTCTTATTACCTGCAAGGTAGTGTAACTCGTCGGCCCCATGCCGTAGTGGAGTCGATGGCTAAGCCCGCCATAGAAGCGGTCCACTAGGATCTGGTCAGAATATCCAAGACCTGGCAGAAGACGGAGCAAGGCGGTGAACTCTGAGTAATACTCGTCCACCGTCATCTTGTCTGTCTGCTTAAGCGCATCCAACTGTAAGCGCTTCTTCGTCTGAACATGGGCGGGGTAGTACTTTGCTCGTAGCAAGGCGGTGTACTGCTCCCAGCCGAACTCTGGATTGGCCACATGCTCGGCCCTCACCAGCTTCCACCAATCGCCTGTCGCCCCCTTCAGATAGAAAGCAGCTAGACGCACCTTGATCCCAGCAGGGACGTCAAGGGTCTCGAAGACGGTCTCCAGCTCGGAGATGTACGCCTCAAGCTTGGCGGGATCGGTCTCCCCCTTAAAGTGTGCGGGTCGAAGGTCTGCAAGACTCTTCACCCAATTTGGTTCCCTGGGTTGTGGCGGTGGAGGTGGTGCACCCACACCAGGCTGATAGCCCATATGCCCTAATGCGGCAGCTACGATCTCTGCGATCGTCTGCCCTCCAGGTATTCCTGAAGCATCATCACCCTGGCCGCGACCTCGGCTTCCCCTAGGACGTCCTGCCATCTGAACAAGCATAACTCACATTAGATTCGTATTCACCACTGTTTCGGTTAACGAATTTATAACATCCGTAGACGGTAAAGACGATCCACACTTATTAGTGGTCATCTGACTCTACTAACTCTAACTTCTCACACCCTTAACCCATCACTTATTCCTTAACTTATATCCTAACTCGGTGGTTACTCATGTCCGGTATTTCTTGATCAGAGCGTAACTACGCTCTGATACCACTTTTGTAACATCCCATCCAAAGCCAATCGTGGTTATCACAAAACTGAACCCTTAATCGAATACGTCGCAGCGGAAATAATAAACACCTGGACCTTGCCACGGTCTGATCGTTAGAATATACCGGCCTTAACGTTTACAACACTTATCCAACATACATAACCAACCCAAAACATCACCATCCATAATACCATAACCAACCGAGTACAAATAGCTAAGACATAATCACAACCTTACAACAGTTTAAATATAAACAGACTGGTGCACAAGCGCATCCCGTACTCAAAATAAACATCCCATCCTAAGTCTAACCACTCCTACTCTCGTAGTGCGTCCTCATGGGTCTCTTACCTGCAAGTGTAAAAACAGCCCCCAAAGGGGGTCAGCACGAATGCTGGTGCACCCTCTCATGGCCCCCAAGCTAACGGGGCTACGACGACTAATTGTCGATAGCATGGAAATTGATTACATACACAAGCATAATATGAAGTGCAATAACAATAACCACAGATGAACATGTATAGTTCACAAACAATGAACGACAAGCGTTCCCTTATCAAGTGGGTTAGTAACCCCCTCCTTAGTCCTCATTTCCTTAAACTTAGTTCCTTACCTTATCTTAATCTTAATCTCAACTTATTCTCAGTTTACAAACCGTTCCTGGAAGGGATTGGTTGTAGCTTAATTCGAACCTGGGATTTAGGTGATCCCACCGCACCATCTTAATGCCACCTACTGTGGACGGGAGTCCAGCATAGCTGAGCCGGCAACCGGCCCTAGGCTACAAGTCCGAAGACAAGTCCTTAAGCGGAGGGCGGATCTGATTCAGATACCGTCCCCCTTTTTCCTTAGCATGCATGACCGGAGATCGGTCCCGGGTTTCCTCACTCAAGTTCCAGTTAGTAGAAATCTTAATCACCATGTGCTAGCTAAGCCTTAACGGGCATTAACCAACAACCACCAAACTTAACTCTTATTCTTAACTCAGTAAGTACTAAACTTTGTTAGTAACAATCTCAAGTCTCGCGGGTTAGTGTAAAGATAACACAAACACAACGAGAACAAATATAACCGGTTGCATGCTTTATCTTGTTTTAGTCATAGCAATTAAACAGATAGCACACAAGCCGCGGGACACCTCGTTAGCAAGCAGGTCACAAGAAAGATCGTACCGTTCACCTTCGACGATCGTTTGGTTTATCTCCTTCCAAGTCCCAATTCACAAAGCCTAAAACATTCATTCAGTTTTAGGTTATTATTCAATCCAACTCAATAGAATTACTTAGCCTTCCTAGACATCAACTTTTACTCATTGTTTTCACTAAGCCTTATGGTTTCTTTAACTTAACTCCTAAGTGCATCATTTCCTCATTATCTATTACACTTACTCTCCCACTTAATGACCCTTACACCCACCAAACATGTCCTTAATAATCTTATAACATCAATACCTAATTATCCTCATCATTTCCCATCCTTAAACAAGGTTTTTGGCCAAAACAGATCGGACGCAAGTCGAGACTCAAAACTGAAAACAGACGCATGTCCGAACATGTGTCCGGACTTCGGAAGTTCGGACATGGGTCGAGGAAAATTCAAAGTAGAAACAGGTACATCCGAACTTGTGTCCAGACTTCCCAAGGTCGGACACAAGTCGAGACTCTGAAAATTTTCACGCAACAGGGCCTGTCCGAACGTCCATGTCCGGACGGATGTTCGGACAAGGCAGAACACTCATTTTTTAAGCCTTCAAACACTTAACCAATTTTCACCAAACTTCTCCTAAACCCTCATAATGTCTTCTAACTTCATTTGGCACACTTACACCCTCATACAACACCCACAAAACTCATTTTCTATCTCCTTAAACACTTACTCACTTCATACCAAAATTCCTACACTTATGATATTTTCTCCTTGGTTTTCTAAGTGGTGTTTCATACCTATGATAACCACTATGCCAATAATGTTCCCTCACTACTACAACATCATCTCCAAAGCATCTTTTCTTGCACTTCCCAAGGTTTTCCTTAAATTCTAAGCTCTAGTTTCTACCTAAACCACCTAAAGTTTTATGCTCTTTTACTTCAAACTTACTAAAGTTTCCTAGCTTCCTTTATCAACATTTACCTAAGTCCTAAATACCCAAGTACATACTTTTGATTCCTAAATCCTTCATGGTGATACCTAAGTCATTATAAGTCATTAAAACACCTTAATCTCACCCTTTTCATCAAGACAACCTCTAGAACTTCCTAGTACTTCCTTAGTCATTAAATCCCCTTAGAATATCTTAAACACTTAAGTTCTCCTTTAAATTTTTGCCATGGGTTCTCTAGTATATAGTACATCCTAACACTTGGTTCTTCTCCATCAAACAACCAATATCACTTAAATTCTCATCACAACACCTTAACACACAATTTACACTAAAACTACACCACATCATCATATAGTGCATACACTTAAATGCTTGGCACTTAGGCCCTTAAATGACAATAATCTTAACCACTGAATTTCCACATATATTTGCCTTCAACCTGCGAATACACACAACAAGGCTCCCATTGAAATAAAATGCTTCTTGTAATTCACCTTGATATTCTTAAACTATCTCTTTTTCCTCATTTGCTCCTTAGTCACAAGTTCACAAACATAGTCATTGTTTCTCCTAGGTTATATATAACCTTTCTCTAATGCAACTCTACACTAAACTCATTACATATCTAAATCCCATTCCCTTAAACAATAAACCCCCCTTAAGGTAAGTAATTTACCTTGTTCTTTTACAAGCTTTAAAAGCTTTCTTCCTTAGGTTTTTCCTTGCTCAATCTCGGTCACCAATATATATCTCCTTGCCAATGTTCTAACCAATATCCAATGACTCCAATGAGTACTAGATAATACATTAACCCTAAGGAACAAACCCTAGGTTAAAAATGTGCTTTAAGGTATTAAGGTGAGTTTTACCTTGGTTTCTCAAGACAAGCTTGGATATGAAGCAAGAAGGACCTCCTCAATCCTTTGAAGAGTAGAAAACAAGCTAGAACAAGGCATAAACATGGAGTCCCATGAGTGCAAATTTTCGGACAAGGAAAGAAATGATGGAAACCTAGATTTTCTTACACTTTCTTTACCTTAAGAGAATGGAGAAGCCAATGGAGTCTCCAAACTTGAATTTCCTCCTCTAATGGTGGTTTGACTTGGCACCAAAATGAAGCTCTTGAAGTTTTTAAAAGATAGAAAGGAAGAGCTTGAGGTAACTAAGAGATATATGTATTTAGTTTTGGTTTTGGAGCTAAAATGAGCAAGATGTGTGCAAAACTAGATGGAGCTAGCATGGAGGTTGAGTTTTACGTGAGAGAGAAGAAAGAGAGCAAAGAAAATCGGTGGAGAAGATGGAGAATGAAGAGGTGGGGAGAGAGGTGAGTAAAGTGTGATATTTATGTTAAAAGGTGAATAGTACTTTTGCTTTATAAGTCTTTATTTGCTTAATGAGTCATAAAGGTGGTGACTCACCTTATAAGAAACCGGCCCCCATTAGTAACAAGGGGTACTTAAGTCTTTGTTGACCAAATCTCTCACTTATATTGACTTATGTTATAAACTAGCTTAATTAAGTTACTATTCACAAAACAAGGCACATTGTTGTGAAATTTTTGATTTCCCATTGATATAGACTTCCAAATGTGATACTATATAGTACACATGTTAATTAAAGAGTAATGATGGACACCTAGCCATTCAAAACTCATTTACAAGACAATTTTTTAAAAATGTGCTTTAAGACTCCTTAAAGCACATTTTGTGTTTTAACTTGTTTTCAAGCTTGGTTTTCTTTGGATATTGATTTTCAAATGACCATTAGGATATTACTAATGTCTTAGAACAATATTTGGGTACTCTCCCAAGTCTCTCCAAGCTTAGGGCACGTTTTTGCTTAAACTGCTCTTTTGGTGTTTCCTTATATTTTCTTTGATTAGAAATGTTTCTTAATGTTTGTAAGGCTTTATTTAGCCTCCTTATATCTTAGTTTATCATTTAAACACCATATCTAAGTTTGGGGTGTTTCACTCTGGGCGGAGTCATACTCAAGACTCGCCACCGGACCTACAATACGAGGGCTATACGCTTAGCTCCTCAAATACACAATGTCCGTTTTCACCGGACTACTCAAATTCCCAACACTCTTCTCTCAGAGTATATTACAACCTCATGGGTTAGCCTAGAAGTATCTCTCTCGATTACCTCAGCTAACTTAGGGAGTCACCACCGTCTAGTATCCTCAGATTTAAGGGTTTCCCCAACATATCGAATACTCTCTCATTCGGGGCATACTTACATCAGTTGGGTCCTCTCATAATGGGTCGACTAATTACTAAGGGGTTTGAAGATCCCTCGTCATTCTTTACTACTCTCATGGTTCATGTTTTGCACCAAGATTAATGATAAGCCGCAGACTTATCATATTTTATGCACTAGATTTAGTATTATATTTATCTAAATAAGGTTAAATATATGTTATTTATGCTTATTATGTGTTAAAGTATAATATTTGTACAGACTTATGTTTTTATGAGTTTTCTGTGCAAGGAATGATTTTCTAGGCAAAAGTTCAATTGAAGCCGGACTCCATGCCGGGTTGTTTCTGCACGGCATAAGCACAGAACAGAAAAGAGGCCTTCCCGGACCTAATGCCGGGTAGATTCCATCCGGCATAAGTGAAGAGTCGCCACGGTTGACCAAGCGATAGCAGTTATTGACCGTTGGTGAAAAGGATGCTGCCGGGTGTGATGCCGGGTATATCCTACCCGGCATATGCACTGTTTCACGCGGAATTGACGGTTTCGACCGTTAACAGTTGGGCGCATTTATCACGTGTGCCGGCTACTGGTGATCCGGCACGACGCCCGGCAATGACACAATTAATGCCTATAAATAGGCCGAGGAAGGCTACAATTTAACACACTTCAACACCATATTATACTTCATTCACATCTCATTTTCCACCTCATTCCAAGTGTTGGTGTCCAAGGCATTTCTACGGATCCATCCACAAGAAGAAGAGAAGATTTCCTTTTCGGGTTGAGGCTATGTTCAATCTCCTTCTCCCTTATGTATTTCTTCCTTATTTGAGTGGATGGTGAAGTAGGGATCCTTGTTAGGCTTTGGCTAGGGATGAATTCCTTCTATGTAAACAATATGATTATTTCAATACAAATTTAAGCGTTCATTAAGATTCTGGTTCTTATGGCAAGGGAATTAGTTGATCACTCATTCTCTTTATGCAAATTCTACTTGAGGGGGAAAAGCCCAAGAGTAGGATAGGTTAGACAAATCTTAGTGGTCTTTGATGTTTTCATCTATAATTTAGGGTTAGCATTAAAGATTGTGAGTTAATCCATCTTCCCCCATCTCCTTGTTCATTTCGTGGCATGACATATGCTCGATTTGTTAATGGGTTTTGAGTTTCTTGTTCGAAGCAAGAGAGTGGTTTTCACCATATGAACGTGCCGGATGCACTGCCGGGTGCTTCCTGTCCGGCACATTCAAGAATTTGAATATGCCGTGCATCTGTTGTCCGGCAGGACATCCGGCGCAATCATGTTGGTTAGTTAAGTTCGTGTCTTGAAGTTGCATTGCGTAATCATGTTGGTACTTAGGGTAGTTTAGTCCTAAACCTCGCATTTAGATAGGTTTTATTTAATTATTGTGTCATTTACATTTCCCCCCTTATTATTATAGAATAGGCTTTTGCCCGGATTAGGACTAATTTTCTATAAGTCCCTTGGGTTCGATACTCTCGGTCGTAATATATTTACACTATACTCCGACCGGGTTTTATTTTGCTACCCGTAGTAGAGTTGTAGGATTAGTTTATTATTTTATTCTTTTGTGTATAGTTTATCCTAACAATTTTCCTGTTTAGCAAATTGGCGCCGTTGCCGGGGACTTGGAATTAGTCCAAGTCCTAAATTCGGTAAAAACGCCTTATTCTTTATTCTTTGATTCTTTAATTCTTTAATTTATTTTCGCCCTTAGTTGTGCAGATTTGGATATGCCGTGCATCTTTCCGGAAATCAGTTACCCGGCATACTCGGAGGAAGTCCGATGCCGGACAGGTTTTGCCCGGCATCATGTCCGGCGTGTTCAAATTGTTTTCAAAATTTCGTATATTGTTAAATTTTAACAAATCTGAATGTATTCTTGTCTACTCCTTTCGTTATTTCTCTCTTATATTAGTCCCTATACTATGTTTCTTTATTTTGAATTTCAATTTTTGCGCTTGCCGTGTATTGTGCCGGGTTTTCTACACACGGCATTCCGGAGGAAGTCCTATGCCGGACGGGGTTGATCCGGCATGTCACCCGGCATCCTCAATTTCTCTCAATATTTTTGTCGCAAATTGTAAGGACAATTAGGAGTAATCTCCTACAATCTCTTATTTACTCTTACATTTATTTTGATTATCCTTTACATTATCTTTTAATTAAGTTATGTTCGATTTTTGGTCACGCCGGGCAACATGCCGGTTTGTACACACCCGGCATTAGTGGAGGAAGTCCATTGTCGGGTACGCGTCACCCGGCCCTCTGTCCGGCATAACCAAAAATTTGCTCATTCGTGTATTTTCATAATTTTAATTATGTAATTATATTATTTCTTTTATTATTAAGATTATTATAACGCTTTCTCTTGCTCCTCCTGAAGTTATCCAAGTGAATGCTTCTTCGGTCAACGAGTACTCCTGACAATTTAGCCAACTTTGATCCGGAGATCGAGAGAACCCTACTTCATACTTTAAGGCAACAACGAACCCTACAAAAAGCAGATCCTACACCAATGGCAGCACCCACCATCCGAAATATAAACCGGCCTTCTAACCAAGGCCAAAAGCCCGCAATCGACCTTCCTCTCCTTCCACAAAACGAGTACGATGAATGGCAAAAACTCAAGCCATATCATCAAATCCGATGCATCAAGGAATTGGGTTTGTTTGACGGGTCAAATCCGGACGATGCTTTGCTCCACGTCACCAAATTTCTACAGCACACAAACAGCCTAACCTCCACAAACAACGTCCTCCAAAATGCCAGGCTTTCCCTCTTCCCCCATAGCCTTACAGGGAATGCCAGCAAGTGGTACCACAGTCTAACCCCCAGTACCATCACCACATGGGAGGACATGGCAACCAAGTTTTATGACAAATTCATGCCTCCAAGTCGCACTCTGGAGATGATCGCCGAGATATACAACTTCAGACAACCTAGCTCGGAGAACATCTGTGAGACTTGGAACAGATTCAAAGGGTTGCTACGCACATGTCCACACCACGGCCTCACCAAGGAACAACTATCTCAGTTGTTTTACAAGGGATTGGTCAACCAATGCAAGACCATGATCCTTTCCTCCCTTGGTGCAGACATATTAAAGAAGCCTTGAGATCAATTCCTTAGTGGGGTTGAATCTCTTTGCGAAGAGATTAGGGATTGGGCCACAGGCGGAACTAGGGGTGGTACCGCTGGTTTATTTCAAGTGGAAGAGGGTGACTCCAAATTCGACAAATTGATGCAAAGTCATGAGCAGTTATTGGAGAGTAATGCCCAGACGTCAACGAAGGTTAGTGCTCTACAGAAAGTGGTGGAGCAAATGGCAATGAACAGACTTCCTCAACAAGTGAACGTGGTTAGTGCACGACCGCACGCTCCGAGCCCTGATATGCCAGACTTTCAGAATGTTGAGGAAGTCAACTATGTGAGTAACCAAGGGTATCGGCAGCCATGGCAACAGGGGCACCAACCCCCTCAACACTTTCAGAGTCAAGCCGGCTACCAGGGAGGTCCAAGACAATTCAGACCATCCCACCCTGCATCATCATCAGAGGCTGAAATGGCTGAACTTCGTGACATGATGTCAGCCCTGATGAACAAGACCCAGGATACTCAAAACGAGATCTCGACCATTCGCAAGGAGCACAAATCGTTGTAGTTGCAGTTACAGCAACTTCTGATGCAACCACGACAGCAAGGTCAACTCCCGTCCCAAACGCAAACCAATCCACGGGAGCATGCGAATTCGGTCACCATTCTACCTAGGATCTCCAAGGATGCCAAATAGCCTAAAAGGCTAAGTGTAGGGTGGTTCCTCCTCACGCCTTCACTATCAAACAGGGGAGCCCTTTGTATCTTTTAATTTTTCTCTTTTAATTTTATGTTATTGTTTTTAAATTGCTTTCATTATAGTTGTTTCAAGTTTCTTAAGAAAAAAAAAAGTTTTACTTATTCGTTTTCTTTCGAACACTGGGGACAGTGTTCCTGCCAAGTGTAGGGCAGGGACCCCCCTTAAAAAAAGGTTTTTATTAATATGCATAAGTTGTGAGTTTTATCGATGTTTTACTAAACTTTTTGCATGTTTTTGATTAAGATGAGATTAGGAATGACTAAAAGCTTGTTCTCTCAAGAGGTGAGCTCTCTAATGACTTATAGATTCCTGTTTTTAACTTTTTGATTCTCTTTATTAACATGAGTACATGATCTTTCTCCTAATTCTTTCCTTTATGTACTTATGGGTGTTATTCTTTTCTTTCCAAATTGTGAAAAATCTTTTGGGTGAAAATCTTAAATAGGGTTTTTGTGAAAAAAAGAAAAGAAGAAGAAAAAAGAAAGAAAAAAAATCTTCTTCCAAAGGAAAAGCATTATATTCCTAGAGGTTGCAAAAGTGCCTCTGAATAAAAGCAAGAAACGAGAGTTTTTCCTTTTATTTTTCTCCTAAATTCCCCGTTCTTCAATACAAAAAAAATCATGGTTGATTCAGAAACTCTTGCAAAGTAGGGCTGATTCATAAAACCATTGATGAGAGTCTTGGCCACATTCAGAAACTCTTGAAAAATAGAGCTGAATGATGGAAACCGAAAAAAGGAGAGATTACAAATCCCTTATGCAAAATAGCCCAAAAGTTTTTGATCGGTTTTGAAATTCCTTGTTTTATACCCATTAGTATGTTTCGATAGAATAAGGTAGATAAGTGATACTTATGGATTAGAGTCAGAAAGTTGGAAATATTTATCTACATTTCATTCTAGAGTTTATCTGTTTTGTGCATAAGTAATTACTCCTTTCTAATCTTGTTTTGCTCGAGGACTAGCAAAAGGTAAGTGTAGGGCCTTGATAAGCTGCAGACTTATCATATTTTATGCACTAGATTTAGTATTATATTTATCTAAATAAGGTTAAATATATGTTATTTATGCTTATTATGTGCTAAAGTATAATATTTGTACATACTTATGTTTTTAAGAGTTTTCTGTGCAAGGAATGATTTTCTAGGCAAAAGTTCAATTGAAGCCGGACTCCATGCCGGGTTGTTTCTGCATGGCATAAGCACAGAACAGAAAAGAGGCTTTGCCGGACCTAATGCCGGGTAGATTCCATCCGGCATAAGTGAAGAGTCGCCACGGTTGACCAAGCGATAGCAGTTATTGACCGTTGGTGAAAAGGATGCTGCCGGGTGTGATGCCGGGTATATCCTACCCGGCATATGCACTGTTTCGCGCAGAATTGACGGTTTTGACCGTTAACAGTTGGGCACATTTATCACGTGTGCCGGCTACTGGTGATCCGGCACGACGCCCGGCAACGACACAATTAATGCATATAAATAGGCCGCGGAAGGCTACAATTTAACACACTTCAACACCATATTATACTTCATTCACATCTTATTTTCCGCCTCATTCCAAGTGTTGGTGTCCAAGGCATTTCTACGGATCCATCGACAAGAAGAAGAGAAGATTTCCTTTTCGGGTTGAGGATATGTTCAATCTCCTTCTCCCTTATGTATTTCTTCCTTATTTGAGTGGATGGTGAAGTAGGGATCCTTGTTAGGCTTTGGCTAGGGATGAATTCCTTCTATGTAAACAAAATGATTATTTCAATACAAATTCAAGCGTTCATTAAGATTCTGGTTCTTATGGCAAGGGAATTAGTTGATCACTCATTCTCTTTATGCAAATTCTACTTGAGGGGGAAAAGCCCAAGAGTAGGATAGGTTAGACAAATCTTAGTGGTCTTTGATGTTTTCATCTATAATTTAGGGTTAGCATTAAAGATTGCGAGTAATCCATCTTCCCCCATCTCCTTGTTCATTTCGTGGCATGACATATGTCGATTTGTTAATGGGTTTTGATTTCTTGTTCGAAGCAAGAGAGTGGTTTTCACCATATGAACGTGCCGGATGCACTGCCGGGTGCTTCCTGTCCGGCACATTCAAGAATTTGAATATGCCGTGCATCTGTTGTCCGCAGGACATCCGCGCAATCATGGTTAGTTAAGTTCGTGTCTTGAAGTTGCATTGCGTAATCATGTTGGTACTTAGGGTAGTTTAGTCCTAAACCTCGCATTTAGATAGGTTTTAGTTAATTATTATGTCATTTACATTTCCCCCCTTATTATTATAGAATAGGCTTTTGCCCGGATTAGGACTAATTTTCTATAAGTCCCTTGGGTTCGATACTCTCGGTCGTAATATATTTACACTATACTCCGACCGGGTTTTATTTTGCTACCCGTAGTAGAGTTGTAGGATTAGTTTATTATTTTATTCTTTAGTGTATAGTTTATCCTAATAGAGGTTACTTACTTACTTCCACTACTTATTGATTGTGGATTATTCCTTTCGGTTCTCCTACCGTTATCGGGAGGTTATTACTCCCGTACACTCTCTCACGTTCTAGTGAGTTCTTTGGATTGCGTTATGGTTTGTTGATTCGTTAGTTAGTGCGTTGTTACGGTTCCATTACTACACGATATGACTCTTACTACGAGTCTCTACACAATCGAGACTCATCTATGAGTCGATCTACGCACTAAGTGAAGCCATACAATCAATCAAGAAGGTTAGCTCACACAACATACATCAAGACATACAATGAAAGGCAGTAAACCATTTTCATGCTTTAATCTTGATTAGCCGGCATACAGAACACAAATCAACGTAACTCGGTTAGCATACGGGGCATGAGAAAATCATACCTTTCACCGGAGTTAGCTCTACCATGTGTTCCCTCGTTCCTTGGTTCACACTTGTTCCACTGATAAGGTTCCAACATTATTATTAATACTATACTCTTACGATACACAAATAATTGCTACTCTCGTACTTACCCCGTTATCCCGACATACTTAATGTTCTCATACTCTCAACCTACTTAATCACTTTTCATACTTGTTTTCATACTCCCATACTTACTTCCTTACCATTGTTGTCATATTAATGGTATATTACTAAGGTCCTTAATTTATGTACTGACCTACATACATACATACATACATACATATGATTACTATGTTACTACTGTTTATTTTTTTTATAAGTTAGGGCCGTCCGACCCACCGTCCGACCCAAGCTCTAGGTCGGACCATTGCAGTAAGTTTTCCGTCTTTTGAAAATGCGCCGTCCGACCCAGAACTGTTCCGTCCGACCCATACACCTCTGGGTCGGACCATTCCAGTAGCTTTCGATTCCGGGGTCTGGGTCTGTCCGACCCACCGTCCAACCCACCTCTGGGTCGGACCGTAGCAGAATGTTGCTACAGACCTTGTTTTTCTTTTCTCTTCTTACCCATTTCCTCCCCAACCTTCCTACATGTAATCCCACATGATTTAGCACCAATTAGGCTTCCTAAAATACCTTAATTCATCCACCAAATCCATTACTAAATCCATTAAACAACTTACACAATTTTCTTACTTCTTCTACAACACATGTAACAGTTTTTGTTACACCTATGCTACAGATTTTACAATTCAATTCTCCCATCCAATACTTCCTCAACAAATGCCATTCCTTGCATTCTAAATACCTCTCCTTACCATGCCAATTTATTTCCAAGCCATTGCACTTCCTACACCCAAGTTCCAACACTCATTTTACAAAATCCTGCACACCAATTTCTTCTTAGTTTATCAATGCATTTTGATAACCCTCTTGCTACAGATTTTGTACTTTAGCTCCACATACTCCCATCATCTATCCATGGTCACCAAACCTCTCTACTATCCTCAATACACACCTTGGTTCTCCCATTCACCAAGTCATTCTTAATACACAATTCCTACTTAAATTTCGCCATAGTTCACCTACTTTCCTTACTTCCTCAAGTACACATTCTCTCATCAAATTCACCCTAAAGCTAGCCACACCCATCAAGGGTCCTACCAGCACACAATACAATATAAATTCAGCTCAATACTTTAATACTCCATTAACAACAATACTAATACTCATTCACAATATACTTGGCCCTAAGGCCCACAATTCACTTACTAGTTCCCAAATACTTAAAACTTCATAACTACACTAATAATACAATAGTTTAGGTTCTTTTATTTGGTTACCCATTCCCATTACACTAATGCATTAAATTTAAGCATTATGAAGAAGCTCTTACCTTGAGCTCATAATTTCCTCCATTCCTTTTCAATTCTCTTCTTCCTCTCTTTCTTGCCCAATCGGTTTTGTGGGGGAATGGAGTTGCCAAACTCCATTCCCATTACCCAAGCACACAAAGACAAGTATAATTAATCTACTAACCCTCATATTAACACTAAGTCATGGAAGTGTTTAAAATACAAATTCTAGGGTTTACCTTTGGAGTGCTTTAGGAGGGGTTTTAGCCCTTGGTTCAAGAAGGTGTTCTCACCACCATTGGAGGGTTGAAGCAAAGCTCCAAAACAAGAGAAAAAAACAAGGTAAGAGAGAGACCAAAAATCGGCCATGCCAAGAGATGGAGAAAAGTGAGGTCTTTCATGGAGATTTTTACCTTGTTGGAAAGAGGAGACTCCAAGCTTCACATTGATGTTACTTTCTTCACCAATGGGGTAGACCCACGAAAATCAACTTCCTCATTTTTGGATTTTGAAAAGAGAGAAGTGTAGAGGATGATGAGGAGAGTAAGAATATGCAATTATTTTTACATTTGGAGTTCAAATGGAGATGGAGCATGGAGGAGAAGGTGGAGTAGCCATGGAGGTTTCCTTTGGGGCTCCAAAATCGCCCAACCAGAAGAGAGAGAGGGGCAAAAATCGATGGGGAAGGAGAAGGGTAGGAGAGAGATGAGGGAAAAGTGAGAATGAGAGGTGAGAGAGTGTTGTTTTACTTTTGTACTTTTATTTGTTTTGCTTTTTGGTTCCCTCTACTTATTAGCTAGTTACATGTGTATGAGAGGGTTATTTGACCTATTAAAAATCGGCCCCACACACAACTACTAGCTGGAGCGTTTTCCGTCTTTTACAGAAAACGCCCGTTATTTTGCCCGGTTTTGATACTATTCACCAATCGGGCCCGTTTTCCGGAATTTTCTCATTTAATTATTTTTATTGATTATTAAGCTTCCATAAATGCTTAATAATTATTTTTTAATGATTTATAATTTTTACCGGTCTGTTTGACCACTTAAAGTCACGTTTTTGGGTTTCCTCGAAAAACGTGCGCTAAAGCTCTTTTAGCGTTTTAATGCATTTCTTGGATCCTTTTCCTTCAGGAATCGCTCCCGTATACTAGTTAGGCATGAATGAGCCTTAGGAATCCTTACGATACTATAACCGAGGTCTCGTACCTCCTATGGTTATTTAACGCTTGTTTTAGCGTTTTCCGCTTTCTAAGCATTTTTCTCATATCTTTTGGATTTATTTTCCTTACCAAAAATTACTTAGGCACTATTAGGCCCTTAAATACTATATTAAAATATTCTAATCACCATATTTAAGTTCGGGGTATATATCAATCTACCCCCCTTAAAGAACTTTGCCCTCAAAGTTGGTGAATCTAATACTGTTACTCGTACATATACTTTATGCTAAGGTTATGACCTCTACATATAACTTGTCAAACTCCAAGTGTCTGACATGATGCATACTACACATCCAAACAGCATGTCACTGCATGCATAGCAATCAAAAATATCCGTTTTACTTCTCTCCAAGGGGGTCCATCCGCAGACAATTAGGTACCATCCTCCCCCAATGGCGAGTGATCCCTCAAGTACTGGTCACGTTTGAACACTTACGCTTTCTGGTTCACGGCCGTCATGACTTGAGCACTTACGCTTTCTGGCTCTACAGTCCTTGGTTCTGATCAAATTCATTTGCACATATAGAGATCCTCAGGCACTTACTCATACTTACTTACACATACTTACTCATACTTACTCGGGACTACGCCGCCCCAATGCCTTTGGAAAAATACAAA
Organism: Limonium bicolor; assembly: GCA_023374045.1. NCBI lineage: Eukaryota > Viridiplantae > Streptophyta > Magnoliopsida > Caryophyllales > Plumbaginaceae > Limonium > Limonium bicolor. The sequence goes on from CM041782.1 coordinate 239,421,705, forward strand.
ACACACACTGTCACCGCACGAACGGTGTAGTGGTTTCAAACTACTCTACACTTCCACAGACTCAAACTAGCTTCACCTCCTATGGTTTCGACCGGATACCCGTGCCTAGGCATGGAAGATCCACTAGCGCCTGTGGGAGCGGTTTTAAAACCGATCCTCATTCTCAAGTTTGAAGAAAACGTTGTACCAAATTAGTTTTGGAAATTCATTTTGAAAACTTGCATACATCTCCCAATTTCAATTATGATGATTATTCCTATTACTAGTGTTATTTATTGTGGCCACTTAAGGGAGCTTCCAGAGTCCTTCAACCCCAATGTGATCAGCATTGGTGTTGAATTATCCTTCCACTCCAATTTGTGTTCGGCTTCCCTTGATCGCTAGCAAATCAAGTTCCACTTCCCACCTCAATACAAACAGACAGCTCGTCTAACATCATTTTGTTTTCTATCTTTTTAATCTTGCTACTCATAATCATACACATACATTTTCCAATTTATATAATTCACTTACTTACTTACTAATCATCTCATCGACTATTACTACATCATCTCCAACTACTATACTCAAGAAATTCATGGGTGTAATATCCCATTAATTTGCTATACCAAATTTATACTCATAAAATACATCAGTTGTATACCGATTTATACTCATTACATACATCGGTTCCAACCGATTTATACTCCTCAAGTCTCCCATACATACTCATTCCTCATACTATTACCAATCGGGGTTCTCATTCCCCTGGAGTTTCACTACTCCTTTTCCTATACTTGCTTCTCAAATTACCACAATTACACGATGAGTGAATACAAATGTTTATGTAACATAAGTATCAACCATCAAAACGAATTTTCTTGCGCTATGCGCATTGTAGTTTACGCACCTATCACGTACAACATACATTTCTCGGTTTTCGCTCTACCCCCCTTAAAAGGGATTACGCCCACGTAATCTACCATGTGTCAACATTGGACATTGGTCGAAGGCATTCAGCCGTCATGGAGTGGTTCAGTTTCCATGTGGTCTATTATACAATGTTCCTTTATCAACGGGTCTTAACCGTACTGTCGGTTAGTCCCTGCATCCAGAATTTTTTAACTCATAACGGGTTTGGTTCTAGGTGTATTTCTCTTGGAATTCCGGGCCCACTAGCTTCTGCTGCGCGACCCTGATAACTTGGGTTATTCGCCCTTCTTGTTATCTTAAATGTGCTATACAACACCTTTTTATCCTCTATTATTGTAGGAATAAGGTTTATTAGCCATGTGTGGTGTTTCTTCACCGTGCGTGAATTTAATGAGTTCTAGATTATAACCAGATCCCTGGCCATCTATATACATACTGTTGTGTTTGGTAGTGATCTCTCACTTGGTTCCTTCGACTTATTGTCGGTTGAGGTTAAGTCACTACTTAATTGTAGTGCTTCCTCTGTTGTTAGCAGCTTCTGAACTATACCAGTTTCTCTGGTTCAGTACAAATGTTCTTTACTTGTATGACCTTGCATTTTCGATGCGTAGGTCCTTGTGACTTTCTTAAGTCTCCTTTCACTTTTATTCCAATGGAATTCACATCTTGTGATTGTTGGTGTGTTTCACACTCCTCGTGCTTCTTTGGCCTTAGGCCGCACGGTTTGTTCCTAAGCTTTTGCTTAGCTGGCTTATGCCATGATCACTGGTGAAAGGAAGAATTTACCACGATTTACATTTCCACATATTCCTAGCTATCCCACTCGATCATTAACTACACAAGTGCAATACCAAAACACTCAGTCCTACAGAGTGCAGAGGTGTAAACTCTTGGCATTAAACTCTTATGAGATCACAATAGGACTGATTGTTACTCTTTCAGGTGGTGCTCATCATTTGGTGTAGACTTCTGGCTTGTTGCCTGATCTGTCTACCGTATTGTATTAACAACTCCATAATATTGGGTGATTATTCGCATATGTTGGTCGCCTGCTGCGCACCATGTTCTCACTGATTCCATAGTATTGGTTTACATGGCATCCACTGTTGCTAGCTTCAGCTCATACATTTGTATCGTTTATACAATGGTTCCCCATGTATTTGGCAAATACAGCATATGGTATTACTTTATTTTTCTAAGCTCCCTGAGCATCATTGGATTAATAACCGGTTACTCCTTGGTTGTGAACAATTGTTGTTGCTTATTTTATATCACTTGGCAATAATTGTATGCTCAAGCTTGACTACATTAGTAGTTCTGAAAGGAATATATTTCCCGACTGTTACTGATGATATCCCCTTCTTGGGGTCATGTTCACCGCTCTTGCGGTCTCACATTTATGAGGGGCATCCTCAATTATTGGTTGTTACTCTTTTATCGGTGTCATCCTTGACCACCTTCCATATAGTTCACATTGGTTTTGCAACCGTTGGGTTTGTGTGGTAACAGTTCCATGGCCTACTAGCCATGTTGCCTAGAGCTCTACTCATTATAAGCTGTTCCCTAGTGGTTACTTCTCCGTAAGCTAGCTATCATTGAGTTGGAGGTGATACTGGGCTCCATGATAAGATCGTCGCATCACGCTTCCGTTTGTTGGAGACCCTTTTTGTAACTTGGTATTGATCGATACCATTTATTGATTTGGGGTATCCCCGGTCAAGTGGGATCCCTTCGGTGTTCTAACCGTCTGTTCGTTTCAATTGTGGTGTTCTTACCACGATATCTCATTCAACTGTGTTGACTTGATACCCTTTATGGATTGCTCCTGGGTAGTACCGATTATATGGTAGCATCTGGCTGACATTATGAGTATGTTCAGTTTGTTATCCCACCTTGCGGTTCTGGATCTAGGTTATCCGTTGAGGGTTGTAACGTCTCCCGCTCTTAGGGTAGACCATTGGTGTTTTTCCTTGTGTTATAACGGATTTGATATCCCTTCCGGTGATGAATGATATTCTGGTACCTTATAACATCACCCTGTGTGTTTATGGTAGTTGTTCTGGGAATTCTATCCCGCTCATTGCACACTGATGTGTTAATGTTAGGCATTTGCCTTACTGTGTTTAGACTGGGTATTCCTTCCAGTCATCATGTTTTACTTTAATATATTCAAGACATGTCCAATGTCTTTATTCAGTTGTTAGTGCTCCTCGCACTTTTAACTCTTAATCATCTTCCTGTAGTAGGTTCTTGACTCCTTAGCTTGTAAGCTTATCCGAGTTCTCTTTGCTCGTTTGAGGTATCCAACTGTTCTGTTTTGAATTTTCTTAGGGTCCGTAGAAAGAGTTGACTACTTCCCGTGTTTCGTACACCACATGTATACATACGTGGGGTACCGTCTTGGCACGTTACCACTTACCTAACTACATGTCAGGCCAGCAAGCTCCTTCGAAGTGCGGTCGTCCCACATCCCGTATTTGGGTACACTCGTAGTGTTCGTCACACGCCTAGGTGAAGTATTCTATTGTCAACTCCTCTTGTATCATTCTATGACACTCACCGTAATTCCGTTGGTTTGGTTTTTAAAAATCCAAGGTTTAAAAGAAGGGTTCATAGGTTTTGAAAGAAAAATTTTGGTTTTGAAATAATGGTTCGGTGTTAAGAGAAATTCTTCATGGCGTTGCCATGATTCAGGTCTTGACCAAGTTCAGCTTCTTGCTGACCGGTATACTCTCAATACAATGGTCGGGCCGTTAGGCCTTTCCGAGGTTTCATTATTTAAATACTTAGGATTGGTGATCCTATATTTGCTCCTTTCCTCATAGCGGTACTTTAGCAAGTATTTGCGGGTTGTTAAAAGTCTTCCACCGTCTTGTAGTTGCTGCACTTGCCCTGGGCAAGTGCGCGGGTAGGTTGTTTTTCGGTTAACGTATACTGGTTACGGTATCGTTTCCATCCATAATGGTGGTCTTATTAGATCTTCCTTTGATCTTTTGATCTTGGTGATCGATCCCGGGGTCGCTTCTCAGTATACTTGACATGATTGTCGTCCATCCGGGTGTCTCACACCTTCAGTGTGGTTAACGAGACTTGACTTATCCTTAGGAACCATGTTGCGGTCCTATAGGTGTCTGTGTTATGATTTCTTTCATAGTTAACTGAACTATGTTGTTCGGTTATCACGGCCTCTTGGCGTGTAGGTTTGGTATTACTCCAACCTCGACTATTTCCTTAGTCGGTTTGTATACTGTTATCGGTATTATCAAACATTACAGTCCGTAGACTCTCTTGTCTCGGGCTTGCTACTCTATCTTCCTTGTTTCATTACGTGTTTGTGCTTCTCTTCTTGCTGGCTACTCATGGTTCTCGCGACTGCGAAGCATGTCGCCCCATGGTGCCATAAATTCCATTATCCTTGTGTTTAGGATCTTCACTTCTCCGCCATTAGGTGTGGTCATCGTCATCCAACGGGAACCGTCTTCGGGACTTCCAGTTCTTGGACTCTACCGTATGACAGGTTCTTTTTCTAATAAGGTTCATTTTGCAACTGCCAGATCGGGTGTTACCCGAGTGTGAGAGGTCTTTCCATCTCTCTGGCGTTATTCTTCCAACTTAATACCGTGGGTTGCGGAGGGCGGGGTATGGTTGTTGTAGGTTTCCGGTTCACGCAGAAGTTCTTAACTAGCGTACCTCACACGCTAACACTCAACCCTTAGCCCTAAGTCTCCAATTCCTAACACGGTATTTTCCTAAACTCGATATTTCATCCATCAGAGCGAAGTATCGCTCTGATACCACTTTTTGTAACACCCCTACCGCTAATACCGTCATTACCGTACCATACTTACCTTCGTAGCGGATATTACTTACTCAACGGCGGGTGTACAATGCCGTTAGTCACCCACGTGATTAACAAGGCGAGTTACAATTCTACATACTATCGGTCTGATGAATATGAACATACCGAGTACTCTACATTATACAATACTTCCCATTGCATACTCACCCATAATCCAATTACAACTCCAATATCTTACTATACCGAGTATACTACAATCCTTAAATTGCTGATACAATTTGGACTTCCAAATTCGCATTACAATACAAGTACGAATCCCTACTATACGACTACCCATGCTTACGTAGCAGTCCCCGTCCTACTCTCTCGAACGGTGTTCAGCTTCGGGTACCTGCACACTAAAAACGGTCCCCCGAGGGGGTCAGCTTACGCTGCGCATGAAATTCACATATACCGCGTGCTAACCGCGGTACGCCGACTACTTTGGGTCGGATATACATGGAGTTCATTTTACATGCATACATACATACTCATGCTACACAATACATTCACAATACTTACATACACATACAAGGTACAATACTTACCGAGGAAGACAGATATTTAGTCAACCGTTCGTATTAGTTACTTATTCCATACTCCTCCGTCGCATTACACATTACTCTACTCATACTCACTCCTTACTCTTGTATACTCATCACTCCATATCTGGTATCCTACTCATACACGGTCCTTACTCTGTACTCGTTACTATACTTGTGTATACTTACTACTCAATGCTCCATACTTACTCTCACGTACTCAATACTTGATACTCATTACGTACTCGTACTCATTCTTACTCCGTACTCATTACTTTACTCATACATACGCAGTACTCGTTACTCATTACTTTGGTCTCTGGGTGGAGTCATACTCAAGACTCGCCACCGGACCTACAATACGAGGGCTATACGCTTAGCTCCTCAAATACACAATGTCCGTTTTCACAGGACTACTCAAATTCCCAACACTCTTCTCTCAGAGTATATTACAACCTCATGGGTTAGCCTAGAAGTATCTCTCTCGATTACCTCAGCTAACTTAGGGAGTCACCACCGTCTAGTATCCTCAGATTAAGGGTTTCCCCAACATATCGAATACTCTCTCATTCGGGGCATACTTACATCAGTCGGGTCCTCTCATAATGGGTCGACTAATTACTAAGGGGTTTGGAGATCCCTCGTCATTCTTTACTACTCTCATGGTTCATGTTTTGCACCAAGATTAATTCCTCTAATAGAGGTTACTTACTTACTTCCACTACTGTTGATTGTGGATTATTCCTTTCGGTTCTCCTACCGTTATCGGGAGGTTATTACTCCGTACACTCTCTCACGTTCTAGTGAGTTCTTTGGATTGCGTTATATCGTTAGTTAGTGCGTTGTTACGGTCCATTACTACACGATATGACTCTTACTACGAGTCTCTACACAATCGAGACTCATCTATGAGTCGATCTACGCACTAAGTGAAGCCATACAATTTATCAAGAAGGTTAGCTCACACAACATACATCAAGACATACAATGAAAGGCAGTAAACCGTTTTCATGCTTTAATCTTGATTAGCCGGCATACAGAACACAAATCAACGTAACTCGGTTAGCATACGGGGCATGAGAAAATCATACCTTTCATCGGAGCTAGCTCTACCATGTGTTCCCTCGTTCCTTGGTTCACACTTGTTCCACTGATAAGGTTCCAACATTATTATTAATACTATACTCTTACGATACACAAATAATTGCTACTCCCGTACTTACCCCGTTATCCCGGCATACTTAATGTTCTCATACTCTCAACCTACTTAATCACTTTTCATACTTGTTTTCATACTCCCATACTTACTTCATTACCATTGTTGTCACATTAATGGTATATTACTAAGGTCCTTAATTTATGTACTTACCTACATACATACATACATATGATTACTATGTTACTACTGTTTTTTTTTATAAGTTAGGGCCGTCCGACCCAAGCTCTAGGTCGGACCATTGCAGTAAGTTTTCCGTCTTTTGAAAATGCCCCGTCCGACCCAGAACTGTTCCGTGCTACCCATACACGTCTGGGTCGGACCATTCCAGTAGCTTTCGATTCTTGGGTCTGGGTCTGTCCGACCCACCGTCCGACCCCTCTGGGTCGGACCGTAGCAGAATGTTGCTACAGACCTTGTTTTTCTTTTCTCTTCTTACCCATTTCCTCCCCAATCTTCCTACATGTAATCCCACATGATTTAGCACCAATTAAGCTTCCTAAAATACCTTAATTCATCCACCAAATCCATTAAACAACTTACACAATTTCTTACTTCTTCTACAACACATGTAACAGTTTTTGTTACACCTATGCTACAGATTTTACAATTCAATTCTCCCATCCAATACTTCCTCAACAAATGCCATTCCTTGCATTCTAAATACCTCTCCTTACCATGCCAATTATTTCCAAGCCATTGCACTTCCTACACCCAAGTTCCAACACTCATTTTACAAAATCCTGCACACCAATTTCTTCTTAGTTTATCAATGCATTTTGATAACCCTCTTGCTACAGATTTTGTACTTTAGCTCCACATACTCCCATCATCTATCCATGGTCACCAAACCTCTCTACTATCCTCAATACACACCTTGGTTCTCCCATTCACCAAGTCATTCTTAATACACAATTCCTACTTAAATTTCGCCATAGTTCACCTACTTTCCTTACTTCCTCAAGTACACATTCTCTCATCAAATTCACCCTAAAGCTAGCCACACCCATCAAGGGTCCTACCAGCACACAATACAATATAAATTCAGCTCAATACTTTAATACTCCATTAACAACAATACTAATACTCATTCACAATATACTTGGCCCTAAGGCCCACAATTCACTTACTAGTTCCCAAATACTTAAAACTTCATAACTACACTAATAATACAATAGTTTAGGTTCTTTTATTTGGTTACCCTTCCCATTACACTAATGCATTAAATTTAAGCATTATGAAGAAGCTCTTACCTTGAGCTCATAATTTCCTCCATTCCTTTTCAATTCTCTTCTTCCTCTCTTTCTTGCCCAATCGGTTTTGTGGGGGAATGGAGTTGCCAAACTCCATTCCCATTACCCAAGCACACAAAGACAAGTATAATTAATCTACTAACCCTCATATTAACACTAAGTCATGGAAGTGTTTAAAATACAAATTCTAGGGTTTACCTTTGGAGTGCTTTAGGAGGGGTTTTAGCCCTTGGTTCAAGAAGGTGTTCTCACCACCATTGGAGGGTTGAAGCAAAGCTCCAAAACAAGAGAAAAAAACAAGGTAAGAGAGAGACCAAAAATCGGCCATGCCAAGAGATGGAGAAAAGTGAGGTCTTTCATGGAGATTTTTACCTTGTTGGAAAAGAGGAGACTCCAAGCTTCACATTGATGTTACTTTCTTCACCAATGGGGTAGACCCACGAAAATCAACTTCCTCATTTTTGGATTTTGAAAAGAGAGAAGTGTAGAGGATGATGAGGAGAGTAAGAATATGCAATTATTTTTACATTTGGAGTTCAAATGGAGATGGAGCATGGAGGAGAAGGTGGAGTAGCCATGGAGGTTTCCTTTGGGGCTCCAAAATCGCCCAACCAGAAGAGAGAGAGGGGCAAAAATCGATGGGGAAGGAGAAGGGTAGGAGAGAGATGAGGGAAAAGTGAGAATGAGAGAGTGAGAGAGTGTGTGTTTTTACTTTTGTACTTTTATTTGTTTTGCTTTTTGGTTCCCTCTACTTATTAGCTAGTTACATGTGTATGAGAGGGTTATTTGACCTATTAAAAATCGGCCCCACCCCACACACAACTACTAGCTGGAGCGTTTTCCGTCTTTTACAGAAAACGCCCGTTATTTTGCCCGGTTTTGATACTATTCACCAATCGGGCCCGTTTTCCGGAATTTTCTCATTAATTATTTTTATTGATTATTAAGCTTCCATAAATGCTTAATAATTATTTTTAATGATTTATAATTTTTACCGGTCTGTTTGACCACTTAAAGTCACGTTTTGGGTTTCCTCGAAAAACGTGCGCTAAAGCTCTTTTAGCGTTTTAATGCATTTCTTGGATCCTTTCCTTCAGGAATCGCTCCCGTATACTAGTTAGGCATGAATGAGCCTTAGGAATCCTTACGATACTATAACCGAGGTCTCGTACCTCCTATGGTTATTTAACGCTTGTTTTAGCGTTTTCCGCTTTCTAAGCATTTTTCTCATATCTTTTGGATTTATTTTCCTTACCAAAAATACTTAGGCACTATTAGGCCCTTAAATACTATATTAAAATATTCTAATCACCATATTTAAGTTCGGGGTATTTCAAAAAGTGTCTAGACTTTGGGAGGCAGATTAACTGTCACTATCCAAACCTTGATTTATCACTCCAAAAAATTTCTCAAATTTTAAGGCGTAGCAAATGAGTCGAAGAGCAAAAAAGTGTTGTGTTCTATGACAAATACGATTTGCTTTCAAAACATCAGGGGTATTCAGAAAAGAAAAGTGGGCAATCCTCAGGGGAGAAGTAAAGGAAGCCGGCACAAACATTGTGTGACTTCTGGAGACGCATCGGGCTCAACCTCTAAATGAGTGGCAGGGACTATGGGATTCTAACTCAAGCGAGGTCCCTGCAAAAGGTCACTTTTGAGGCCTAATAGTTATGTAGAACCCAAATGTCATTAAAATCCGCAACTCTAGTCATGGAAATCGATGGATAGCTGTTGAGATGGAATGGCAATCCATTCCTTTCATGGGTGTGACAATCTTTGTCTATGCGCCCACACAAGTTGTGAAGCAAGGACTCATATGTACACGGAGATACTATACGTGGTACCAGACTAGAGCAAAACTGGGGCATCTATCAAACGGCTTTGCATCGAATGGAACTGGCAGCATGTTCACCTGCCTCCTCATGCAGTCTTATCTGCAAAAAATTGTTCACTCTATTATTCTCCTAGTCTTAATACTTGTTTTCTTTTCTACTTTGTTTTTTTGCTTGTTATCATAATTTTAATGACAAAGGCTACGCCAAAGTATCACCTTGTAAGCTGGTCTTCCAGCTATTTATCAAAAAAATATGACTAACTATCTTATTTCTAGAGGCAAAAGAGAAAACATGTAAAATGGGGCAGCACCGACAGTGGCGGAAGGGTAGTGGGGGGCGGCAGCAGGGCATCAACCCAATGACGGCGGTCAGAAGACAATCTGACGATGGTGAGAAGGCCAAGCTCGGTAACATCTACACCAGATATGGATGCAGCAGCAGCCAGAGTCAAGCAAGATCTCAGAGGTGGTGGACATAGGAGGACAGAAAAACGGAAGACAATGGAGATCCAGGATGAGGATGACGATGGAACCGTGACTGAGAGCAATCATTGAGTGTGAAATGTGGAAGAAAATGAGCTTGAGGAAGAGGATGATTGTAAGTTCGTAGCGTAGAATCAGAACACTAAGTACAAGACTGATAGAGAATAAAAATGAAGAAGAATGAGATAAAAAATGTTAGAAGAAAAACTCTGCTATCAATTTTATTATAGATTACTAGTAAACTCCTCACTTGTTATGTTTAGTCACTTTGAACAATCACTCTCACATCTAACTCTAGACAAAACATTGATCACTATCAACAACTCTCTTATCTCTCAAAGACTTTATTTTTACGATGAAAGTCTCACCTTTTTTAGATATCTTCTCCATACATTTATACTAATGGAGTGTCTAACCAACTCCTAAAAGATATACATAAAAACTCTATCTAAAACTAATATAAATTACAAGATCAATATTCAGTTTCTTGTTGTCCGAGCTCCACTTCAATTTAATTCCACCTGAAAATGATGCTGAGAAAAGAATTTGTTGAGACGATTTACGTAATGAATATATTGAGATCCTTTACTAAGGCTGGTGCAATGGTTGTTACGATTCCCGATGAAACTCAGACTGTCATCTTTGCCACATCAAAAACCTATGTAAATATACATTTACACTGACTATGGAGTTTGCCTGCCTATAGAACCAACAAAAGTAAAACAAAAGAGAAGAAGGAGAAAAGAGAGGAGAGATATTTTCTCTTCCGCCCTAAGTGACTCCTTTTTTTTTCTCTACTTTAAAGTGACTTTTTGTTTGATAATGTTGATATTGCATATATCTATATACAGTTATATTACCTTTTCTTGTTTTGTATCTAACTCTAGTTAATTTCATAAATAGCCATGTGAATAACTAATTGCTACAACCCACCATGGGAACGAGGGATGTCTTAGGGAAAGTTTCTAGGGTCTCGAAAATTTAGGGGCCAAATAATTAGTATAGATATGTTTATAGAAATTTAATATTAAGTAATTCCAATTTTTCAATCACTGATAATAATTTTTTTTTTGATGTGTGGGTAGTTGAGAATATAATGAGGTATTGTTTGTATTATTTCCCCTTGAACTAATACTAATTAATTGAAGGTTTGGTAACTTTGTTTTGGAAATCACTAATACATCATTAGTTTTTTGCGCCGATGATGACAAATGGAAGTGTTTCTACGTACAATGTCAACGGGAGAGATAAGTGAATCATGCAATTCTGTGGAATTCACCCTTGAGCCAATTAACTATATAGTTGGAAATATACACTAGATTAAAGACAACTTTATAGTATTTATTTAAAAATACTTTAGTTACTTACATATACACTTCAACAATTCCATATATCTCAAGAAGAAAACGACAACACAATCATTAGGCAATGTGACTCAAGACCAGGCAAATTAAGTTTTCCTTAGATAAGGCAAAGATTGAAGTTTCTATCAAGAAGCCAAATAAAAAACGGTACTTTAGAGGGAACAAGGTATCTGGTACCCGCTTGTCATTTCTTTCCTCATGTCACATGATCCTTGCGTTATCCTAGAACTCTCTCTAGATTTACTTTTGAAGTTTTTTCATCGCTTTATGAGGCATTGAACGTATAATATCGTCAGTCAAAGAACACAATAACATTTGATACTACACAGTTGTAAATCAACGCACATTTTGTACGGAATTCTGGACCCGCGTCTGCGTCTCATATCAGGCATCAACTTTGAGTTCATCAAAGAAAGCGAAAACAAACGGGGAAAAAGAAATTATTGTTAGCGTTACAGCTCACTGGTGCGTAAGGGCATCTATAACTACTTGCATTTAGTGAGGCTAGCAACTTGCAGAAATAGCATCAGTTCCGACCCAACAAATCAACCTTTAATATATATATATTCATTCCATAGTTACGCCTAGACAAAAGACCCCTTTCTCAATATAATATTGAAGTCTCAGGAATCATCATTTTTTTTTATCAAACTTGGGATTGCACATTACAGATAATCAATTACAACATAGTCTTCAAGTTCAAAAACAAGCTGCCCTAATCTTCGAAGGAATATAATTTTCTTCCCAAATTTGAACATCTTGGAGAGAACTATTAAACATACTCGCTACTAACATATATAGTAGAGAGCTTAACGAGTCATCACTAATATTACAAGTTATAGAACTTAGAAAGGGTCAAAGATTATAAAGACTTGTATCTCAGCAATAGTCTCCTCTTCTTTTTCATTTTCAGTTCCAAAAAGAACTTGGTTAGTCTTCTTATTGATATTATGAAAGCACATGCAGAGGTTGCCCACATCAAGTACAATTTCCACTGTTTTTTTGCGGCTTTGACAATAGCTGATTGCACTAGATTAGTTGTAACACCTCAAATTTCCTACCAGTTAAAACTTAAGCATTTATATCAATCTTGCAGCGGTAAACAAACAAAATCCATGTAGGGCATTACAGCCACACTCATCTAAATGGGTACTGAGGCTAATCCAATAACAATAACACTTATATGAACCTCCAAGCATGCTCTTGTATTAACTAAACAACATTCGTTTTAGTTAAAAAAGGTTTCTAGAAGCAGGCTTGTCAAACAATTTCCTCCGAAGACACCATTCTATTTCTGGGGACAAGCCCCCCTGGAAGGACCTAGTCCTCTCTTCCGAACCTCAATCATACTTACACCTACTAACTAATTCATTATGTCTCGGTGATCCCTTCCCAAAAGACCTAAAACACTTCAGTCAACATCTTGTAAGTCTGCTGCCATAAATCACAAACAAAGAGAGAAAAGGGTTGCACAAATCAATTAAACTAAGTAAATCATTGTTTTACCTTGTAAAATTCATTTTGTTTGAAAATATTTGACATGGTATAACATGCGGTAGTGACTAAGCTTAATACAACAATTCATAACATCAACAACATCTCTAATACAGTGATAACCATAAATTTATTCAGTACAAAATAATACGACATGATCCATATTGTCTCCCGGTACACAATTTCTCTCGGAAAGCATACCCACAAATTAATCCTCTGGCGGACTTTCATACACTCATAAACATAGAATAGTTTAGACAATTCCAGCATATCACCAATTTCACCCATTCGCCTCCTATGTAATATACTACAATATATCTCATAAATTCACCAAGTATCTCCGTCATAATTTGCTATGACAAGGGAAGATGCTTTTGCTTATTCATTACCCACCAAACACCCAGAGGTGGGCCCGGGGCATACCAGCTTACATTGCTCACCGGACTTAGGAAGAGAGACTATAACAGACCATATAACATTGCTTACCCGTCTCCACAAGAGAGACCACCATAACAGACCATATTCCCATCACCCTATGTCCTTAAGTGTGCACACCCCTAGAGGTACTTATGACCAAAAGGTGCAGATCATAATGGCTTAACCACAATACATTGGTAACGGCACATAGTGTAAGAATTGTTTCAGTTTCCCAAGAATAGTGTAACACCCCTACCGCTAATCCAATAATTAACTCGTAACCCATCTCAAATACCAACATCAAAGCAGTGGAATTCAATTACCAATGGGGGGTGATACAATGCCGTTAGTCACCCACGTGACTAGCAAGGCCAAATCCAAACAAAACAATACAATATTGGTCTGATGAATGAGTATACTGAGTATTCAAGCAATACTATTACTTTACCTTCCATTCCTTAACCATTCCACATACATATACAAACCTCCAACCAATTATATACCGAGTTTCTACAATCATCAAGTCTACCGATATGATTCGGACTTACAAATCAATCTTTCCAATATACTAATGTTCCTAATCAACTACCCATGTTCAACCGCCAACCCCGTCCTACACTCGAACGGTATTCGGCTTCAAGTACCTGTAGAACAAACACTGTGCCCCAAGAGGCTCAGCAAAAGCTGCATATCAAATTCACATACCCCACGTGCTAACGGGGGCACACCGACTACTTTGTCGAGAGCATGGGATTCATTTTATACAATCAACATGCAAGATAGTAATACACTTTATATGTACACTAGTACAAGCATTCAACATTCGAACAAGGGATGCAATCACTCTACACAATAAGTTTGTTAGTTAGTATTACTTAATCTTAGGCCTTGAGGGTTTCTACCTCACTATGCCTTTGTTCCTTATTCATTATCTTACTCATTCTCTTGGGTTACTCTTACTCAAGTTCTCTACTCTCAATCTCAATCAAGTTCTCCAATACTCAATCTCAGTCCTCAACTCTTAAGTTCTCAATTCTCAACTCAATGGTCAATTCTTAAGTTACTAACTCAAATCTCAATTCTCAATATTAATTCTCAAATCTCATTATCAAATTCTCAAGGGATATCTTTTATGTCATTACCCATGACCTCCGGGCATATTCATACACAAGACACACCACCAGGCTTTCAAATAACAAGTCTTACTTCCCCAGTTTTGACCCTACTTGGGTCTAGCATAGTGGGAAGGTTCAACTATCAAACAAAACTATTCTCCTAGTTCCTCAAATGCTCAAAGGTCTGTTTCTCTACCGGACTACTCAAGTTCCAAAACTCCTCTCTCAGAGTTATTTCATAATCTCATAGATTAGCATAGAAAACCTCTCTCGATATCATCTATTATCTTAGGGAATTTCTCAATGTTTAGTATTCTCAGATTTAAGGTTTTACCCAACTTATCGAATACTTTTATGTTTGGGACATTTTCTCAAATTAGGTCGGATCCTCATGTTGTGGATCGACTATCTCTAAAGGAGTTCGATGGTCCTTTATGTATAATTTACTTTTCTCTTGAGTTCTTTCCTTGGAACTATCCTCATCCTCTAAGTAGAGGTTCATTGTATCTTTCCACTATTATTTGTTCCATGGATTAATTCAAGCTGATTCTCTAACCATTATCGGGAGTTTACTAATCCCGTACAACCCTCTCACATTCTTGTGAGTTATAAGTTTGCATTATCGTTATTCTTAACTCCATAGTTTTTGCGTGTTTCCACGTTTTCATTATTTTACGAAACGACTCTTTCTACGAGTCACTAACCAATCGTTACTCATCTATGAGTCGGTCCTATAAGACTAAGTTAGACTGCGCAATCATACAAGGGAGGTTAGTACACAAAACATGCACCAAGTTATACAATCAAAGCAATAAATCATTTTCATGCTTTATCTTGATTAAGCCGGCAAACAAGCACACAAATCAGCGTAACCACGTTAGCATACAGGGCATGAGAAAATCATACCTTACACCATGGTTTAACGTTACCGTGTCACCTCATGTTCCTCGAGTCTTACTCTCGAACCACTGATTACATGCCAAATTGTTCTATTAACATCAATACTTTACTGTAGGTTAATAACTACTACTCCCGTACTTACCCCGTTGTCCCGTTATTCTTAGTTTTACTCTTGTCAATTTATGTTCTTACTTCTCACTCACTTCTAGCACTTGTTTATACTTTTTAAGACCTTTACAAGTCACCAAACAACTCACAAACATCATCTAAAACCATTACCAATCAATCCCCCATCATTTGGACACTTTAAAACACTCACGGTTGAAATTTTGGCATGGTCCGGGTCTATAGTCCCGGACCAATGCATTTCATGACTTTCGGCTATTTTTTTCATATGGTCCAGGTACTGGTCCGGATCCCTAGTCCCGGACCACCTGTTTTCTCAATTTTGGGGTATTTTTATGCTTGGTCCGGCCCTGAAATCCCGAACCCTGCTAAAAAGCTGCTACAACTCCATTTTTCAGCCTCAATTCCATCCTTAATCCACACCTAATCATTCCCTAATATTTCCACATGTTTTCTACATATTTAAACACCCTAAAACACTCCTTAAACCACCTTAAATCATTGGTCACATTCACAACCCAATTCTTGCTCAATTTCTACAATTTTAATTCTCACATTTTTGCATTTTGCACCCTTGTGCATTTCTAAACTCCTCTTGGTAGTTTACACTTCCTACCAACCTTACCAAATCACTTATTCACCATGACCACTCATTCCTAGACATTCTCCTTTCTAGTTCCCAAGGTCCATTCATTTCCTTCAAGGTTTCACAACCTAGTTTCTCTCTAAAACTCAAAGGCACTACTACACTAACTTGCTACAGATTTTTGCACTCCCTTTTCCAACTCTTATATCCACTCAAGAGTGGTTAACCAACCCAAATAAAATCCTTACATCAGCAAGTTAATTTCCTAGGTTGTTCTCACTCATAATACACTTAAACCACTTAGATTTCTACACAAATTTTGTCATAACTTACCTACAAATCTAACGTTGCCCAAATACACTTTTTCTCACCTAAATCAATTCAAATCTAGCCACACCCATAGAGGGTCCTACCCAGCACACAAGCTCAATCCAAAATTCAACAAAATCTCTTTAAACAAAATATCAATATATATTCAAGTCATTTGGCTCCAAGGCCCTCAATTCCACAAATTCCTCCTAGTCACAATCAAACATAATTTTGCTCCAGATTTTGTTTCATCTTTTATTTCCCCATCCCAAAATTTCTAAAGCATTTAGATAGTAGTTAAGGTAATCTTTTTACCTTGATCTTCCAAATTCCTTTTCAATTCTCCTCTTCTTCACTTCTTCCCATTTTCGGTCAAGTGGGGCAATGTAGTTGCCCAATTCCAACCCAACAATCAAATAAGGAAATGAGTAAGTGAAAACACTAAACTCATTAATAAAATGCTTATGACACTAAGATTGGTCATTACCTGGAACCCTAGGGATGGGTTTTTGATCAACAATAGAAGAGAAGGCTTCCAACCACCATTGGAGGTTTGAATTAATGCTCAAATCAAGAAGGAAAACAAGGTATTAAAATGGGTAGAAATAGAAATTTCAAGACAAAAGATGAAGAAAATGAAAGAAAGAGGAGACTCCAACCTTCAAGAATCCCTAGCTTTCTCTTCAAATGGGCTATACCCATGGAGATGAACTTCTTCATGTTGAAATTTTGAAAATAGGGGTTGGCTTGGGCATGAAGAAGAAGGAGGAGAAGCCATGGATGAGCTTCAATGTCGTTCCAGCAGAATGAGGGAGGAGGAAAATCGGCAGGAAGAAAGAAGGAAGGAAAAGAAGAAGAAGAAGGAAAAGAGAAATGAGGGAGGAGGAGAGAGAGGGAAAAGTAGTTTTGTACTAGTTTACTTTTTGTTTTGTCAATAATAGAAACCAATTGTGAGGGAGGGGGGAGGGGGTTAAAACGTGGCTCACTCAAATGTACCAGATTTTTCTTTCTTTATTTACAAGGTGAAGGGGAGTATTCTAGTCTTATTGAAATTAACACCCCATATGTTTTCGTTTTTACACTATTCACTAACCGGAGCCCGTTTTCGGAAATTTCCTTGTTTAATTAATTTTAATGGTGCTTAGTCTCCCATTAATGTTTAATTATAGTTATTTGATTGACTATAATTTTTACGGGTCCATTTGACCACTCGAAGTCACATTTTCGGGTTTTCTCGAAAAACATGCTCTAAAGCTTCATTAGCGTTTTAATCCATTATTTGGATCCGTTTTCTTCGGGAATCGTTCCATTATATTAATTAGGCCTAACTAAGCCTTAGGAATCCACCTAGGACCCTAACCAAGGTCGTATTCCTCCTATGGTCACGTAATGCCCATTTTTGCGTTTTTCGCTTTTTAAGTGTTTCTCTTATTTTGGATTTATTTTCTTTACCAAAATTCCTTAGGCACTATTAGGCCCTCAAATACCATATTATAATTATTTAATCACCATTTTTAAGTCCGGGGAATTTCGATCTACCCCCTTAAGGAACTTTGCCCTCAAATAGGGGTGAGCATTCAGTTTGGATAATTCAAATTTATCCGAAATCCAAATAAACCGACTTTTTTTGGATTTATAACCGAATTTTAAAACTGAATTTAAAATTTCGGTTATTCGATATCCAAATTATAATTCAGTTCGGATTTCAGTTTTGACTTTGGAAAATTCGGTTAACCGAATTATCCAAAATGAAAAAAACATTTTTAGATTTTTAGTTTTGATTTAGTTACTGAAAAACTTAAACATACAAAACAAAACCCTAAATCTATCCCACTCTCTCGGTGGCAGTTCGCACGACTTCGTTCATTGTTCACTTCTCCAGTTCTTCTCCTTCCTCGACCTCGACACAAACAAAACCTCTAGATGATGGCGCAGGCAGTCCGCCGACGGTGACACAAACAAAACTCCAGACGGTGGCGCAACAGTCGTCCTTGAGTCTCCAGACAGTGAGACAAACAAAACCTCTAGACTCTGAGTAAGTGCTCCAAACGACGGCAAACTCAAGGTGTAAGTGCTCAGAGTAATGTTCTAACTAATGCGTACTTCAGTATAGTATCCATGTGTGTAGACAAGTAAAAGAGATTGTAAGAACTTGACTTAACCTCTTCACTCGATAATTTCTGAGAAGGTTTTGTTTCTTTCGAGATGCAGAAACTTGACTTAACCTCTTCAATTAGTGAATTTTGTGAAAATATTTTTGTTTGTAGTTTCATACAAGTGTTTTACTCTTCATACAAGTGTTTGTAAAAATTCAATTTTCATTTTTTTTAATTTCGGTTAACCGAAATCTGAACTGATGGAAATTTGGATTTCAGTTCGGTTTTCAGTTTTTAATCTAAAAAATTCCGGTTTATGGATAATTCGGATTTTGGTTAATTCGATTTTGACTAAAATTCGGTTAATTTGGTTTCTAACCAAATTAACCGAAATCCAATTTTTTTCAACAATTTGGATTTCGGTTAACCGAATTATCCAAATGCTCACCCCTACCCTCAAAGTTGGTGAATCTAATATAGTTACTCACATAGGTATTCTATGCTAAGGTTATAACCTCTATATAACCTCACAGACTCCAAGGTCTGACTTAAAGTATGCCACACATCCAAACAACATGTCACTACATGCATAGCAATAAAAAATATCCTTTGTCAACCTCCCCACGGGGGTCGCCGCAAACAATTAGGCACTCAGTCCTCCCCCATATCGAGTGATCCCTCAACCGGTCACATTTGAACACTTACACTTTCTGGTTCATGACCGTCATGACTTTGGGCACTTACGCTCTCTGGCCCTATGGTCCTTTGGTTCTGATCAAATTCATTTGCACATCTAGAGATCCTCAGGCACTCTGGGTACTCTCCCAACATAGGACTACTCATATCCTGCTACCCTTGAAAAAATACAAAACACACGCCCATCATTCAACCGGTCATTAAGACTTAAGGCCGTAGCCACGGTGGGTGACAACGATTTCAAAACTAATCATCACTCCCACCAGCTCACACACTTGCCATACTTCCTCGGTTTCTACTCGATACCAGGTCTAGCATGGTGGGAAGGTTCAGCTAGCGCCCGTGGGAGCGGTTTCAAAACCGATACTCATTCTCAAATTTGAAGGAAAATCATTTTGCCAAAACCAGTTGGGAATTCATTTTGAAAACTCAATACAACTCCAAATTCCAATTTATGATACTT
This sequence comes from Limonium bicolor, assembly GCA_023374045.1. Taxonomy (NCBI): domain Eukaryota; kingdom Viridiplantae; phylum Streptophyta; class Magnoliopsida; order Caryophyllales; family Plumbaginaceae; genus Limonium; species Limonium bicolor. Next base: position 239,441,349 of record CM041782.1, read on the forward strand.
ATGTCTATTACTAGCATTATTACTTGTGACCACTTATAGGGAGCCTCAAGAGTCATTCAACCCCTATGTGATCAACATCGGTGTTGAACTATCCTTCCACGCCAATTTGTGTCAGTTTCCCTTGATCATTAGCAAATCAAGTTCCACCTCCTACCTTAATTCACACAATTAAATAGTCAAAATTATTTCATTTTCTCTCTTATTAGTCTTTCTAGTTATAATCACAAAGGCACACATTTTCCAATTTCTAGAATCCTTTTTCTCACTTATTAACTATCTCATCAATTATTACTCAAGTTATCGGCAACTAATTACCTAAGAAATTCAATGTATAACTCTAATTAATTTTCTATCCTCCAATCGTTCACAAATCAATTCAAATCAAATCAAGTATAACTCCAATTAATTTTCAATCCTCCAATCTTTCACAAATCAATTCAAATCAATACAAGTCACCTAGGGGACTCAATTCCCCATAGGTTCAACATTGGTTTCATACCGATTTATACACATCAAATACATCGGTTTCATACCGATTTATACTCATCAAATCTCCCAAATGTACTCATTTCTCATACTATTACCAATCGGGGTTCTCATTCCCCTGGAGTTTCTCTACTCCCTTCCACTTCAAATCTCACAATTAACCATATTTACACTATGAATGGATACATATGTTTATGTAACATAAGTACCAATCATCAAAACAATTTCTTTTGCGTTATGCACACTGTTGTTTACGCACTTATTACGTAAAATATACACTTTGCGGATTTCACTCTACCCCCCTTAAAAAGGGATTACGCCCACGTAATCTACCATGTGTCAATGTTACACATTGGTCTAGGCATTCAACCGTCATGGAGTGGTTCAACTTCCATGCGGTCTATTATACAATGTTCTTTGGTCAAAGGGTCTTAACCAATTTACTGGTTTAGTCCATGCACCAAGAGTTCTCATTAGAGTTTGTTTAACTCTCAACCGAGTTCCGTTCTAGCCTCATAGGCTTCAAGGCGTCAATAATTAGCCATTCATTCACTAGGTGTATTAAACCTTAGAATTTTGGGCCCACTAGCTTCTACTGCGCGACCCTGATAACTTAGGGTTGTTCGCCCTTCTTGTTATTCTTAATGTGTCATACATCACCTTTGTATCTTGGGAATAAGGTTATCAATCAACGTGTGGTATTTCTTACCATACGTGAACTCCATGAGTTACAGGTTTTCTATTCAGCTCTTTGGAATCCATGTACATACTATTGTGTACTTCTATGATTATTTACTTGATTTTTTCCCGACGTGCTATCGGTTGAGGATGAGCCACTACTTAGTTGTAGTGCTTCCTCTGTTGTTAATGGCTTCTGAATTATGCCAAGTCATCTGATTTTGTACAAGTGTTCCTTTCTTTATTCGACCTTGCATCTTTTATGCTTCAATCCTTATGACGTTCATAAGTCTCCTTCCGCTTTTATTCCTATGGAATTCACATCTTGTGATTGTTGGTGTGTTCCACACCTTTCACGCTTCTTTGCCTTAGGCCGCACGGTTGTTTCTACAGTTTTGTTTAACTGGCTTGTGCCATATTCATTGGTGTATTTGTACACCTTCCGTATCCAATACGGTTTATTGTTTAGCTATGGGGTAATCTTGACCCAAAGTTTACTACTTCACCTTTCTATTTGATCCTTTAAGGATATGCTTCTAGTTCCTTATGCAATTGCAATAGGAATGGACATTGCCTGCTCTGTGAGGTGTTTCATCATATGGTGCAGACTCCTGTCTTGTTGTCTGGTCTGTACCATCTCTTATTTAACATCTTCATATCATTTTGTGAATATTGAGATACATTGGTCGCTTGCTGCGTATCATGTTCGCATTTACTTACGACTTTGGTTTCCATGGAATCCGCTATTACATTAGCTTCCGCTCATGTATTCCTACCATATATACCATGGTTTACCCTTTACTTGGCCGATTACAGCATGTGCTATTCTTTATCTTTTTAAGCTCCTTGAGCTTTATTTACTTTATACTTAAATTTTTATTTGGTTCAAGTTATTGCATGGCAATGACTATATGTTCAAGCTTCACTACATTAGTAGTTCTAAAAGAGATGTATTTTCAGACTTCCACTGATGACATCTTCTTCTTGGAATATGTTCACCGCTCTCACTGTCTCACAATCACGAGTGGTATTCTCGCTTGTTGGTTATTAAACAATTCACCAGTGCCGCTCCTGGCAAACCTTCTTATGGTTCTCAATGGGTTTTACAACTATTGGATCTAAGTATTGTAGTAGGTTCGTGGCATACTAGGCACGTTGCCTAGAGCTTTGCTCATCTTAGGCTGTTCACAAGCTTTGCTTCTTTATACCATCAAATGGCTTGGAGGTATTACTAGGCGCCGTGATAAGGTCATCGCATCACGCTTCCATTATTAATGGCCCTTTAGGTGTTTGATACTGTCGGTGCCAATTGTCAATTTAAGGTGTCCCCTGTCAAGTGGGATCCCTTCGGTGTTCTTACCGAGTGTTCATTCTAATTCTTGTGTTCGTATCACGATATTCTATTCCATTGTTGTTACTTAATCACCCTTTAAGGATTGCTCCTGGGTGTTGTTAAGTGAGGCCATTTCATTTGGCTCACACTTGGTTATGTTCTGTTTATTACCCCGCTTTGCGGTTTCAAATTGTCTCTTTCGGGGTTATATCGTCTCCCGTTCTTAGGGTAGACCATGGATACTTTTCCTTATATCCTTGGTCGGTTTGATATTCTCTTCGGTGATGAATGGTATTTTCTGGTACCTTATAAGATCATTCTGGGTATTTATCCTGTTCGTTGACCATTGATGTGTTAACGTTAGCATCCATCTTAGTGCGTTTAGGCGGGGTATTCATTCCAGCTAACATGCTTGTTTTTGGATTCTCGAGACATAACCAATGCCTTTACTCAATTGTTAGTGCTTCTCGCACTTCCTAACTCCTGATCATCCTCCTGGAGTGCGTTCTTGACTCCTTTAACTTTGTAGGTATATCTCGGTTCCTTCGGTCGTTCTCGGTGTCCAACAGTTCCGGTTCCAATTTACCTTGTGGTCCGTAGTACGGAGAGTCGACTACTTCCCGTGTTTCTTACACTACTTGTATACATACGTGGGGTACCTTATGGTACATTACAACTTACCTAACTAACCCAAGAATAGGTCTGCCAGGCCCGCCAGCTTCTTCAGAGTGCGGTCATCCCACATCCCGTATTTGGGTACACTTGTAGTGCTCGTCACACGCCTTGGTGAAGTATTCTATTGTCAACTCCTCTTGTATCATTCCTTGATAACTTACCGTGTTTCTCTTGTTTGGTTTAAAAATATGAGGTTTTAAAAAGAAAAGTTTGTGTTTGAAAGAAAAATTTTGGGTTTGAAAGAAAATTCTCGTGGTGTTACCATGTCTGAGGTCTTGACCAAGTCTATCTTTTCACTGACCAGTATGTTCTTAATACAATGGTTAGGCCGTCAAGCCTTTCCAAGGTTTCGTTCTTCAAGTTCTTAGGTTTGGTGATCCTATATTTGCTTTACTGTCATGGTGGTACTTCTAGTAAGTACTTGTTGGTTGTTAAAAGCTTTCCAAACAGCCCTGTTGTTGTTGCACTTGCCCTGGCAAGTGCATGGGTAGGTAGGTCGGTTTTCAGGTTAACATATACCGGTTATGGTATTGTTTTCCATCCATATTTGGTGGTTTTATTGGCTCTTCCATCGATCTTTTGGTGATCAATCTCCTGAGTAGCTACTCAGTGTTCTTGACATGATTGTCATCACTCGGGTGCTTTCCCGATCCTTGGGGTTCCCCGTGTACCTTGCTTCGTTGGTCATTCCCACGCGGTTACGGTGGTTACCGAGGCTTGACTAATCCTTAGGAGCTACATCGTAGTCTTGTTGGTGTAAGTTCATAAATACTCTCATAGTTGTCTGGACTATGATATCCGGGTATTACGGCCTCTTGGTATTGTAGGTTTGTGGTTATCCAATCATGACTAATCCCTTAGTCGGTTTGTATACCGTTGACGGTATTATCAAGTGTTTGCAGTCCGCAGACTCTCATGTCTCGGGTTTGGTTACTCCGCCTTTTGCTTCACTACGCGGTTGTGCTTTCCTTGTTGTCGGCTATGTATGGTTCTCGCGACTGTGAAGCATGTCGCCCCATACTGCTGAAAATTCCATTATCCTATGGATAGTGTGAGCCTCGAATTTAAACCCTATCCTATGTTGATTAAATTGATTAGGATCTAACCGGGTTTTAGGTCCACTTATAACCTAAGATTAATAACTATGTCATATAACATTAATTATTAAAACCTAGGCTAGCTCACTGGAACCTATTATGAGTCGCCACCTAATTTTAACCTAGATCAAATTAGGAAAGGGGAGTTCGGGTTCGGGGGCTTGGTATACGACTTATTTAGGGTTCAATTACTTTCATTACCCCTAGAAATCGTTTTTCCTCTACTTAGTTTAATTGTGGCCTATTACGAGTCGCTTTAACCTAAGTGCGCGAGCTTCTATTTTTTTTATTGTTTTTTAGCATTTTTTGACAAAAAATAAAAGTGGAAACTGAAAATACCTAAACTAGGGTTTCAGAGGCAGAATTAGGTCAAATTTTGTTTACGTCCATAGCCACGGACCCTAGGTCCGAGACCACGGACCCTAGGTCCGAGACCACGGACCCCAGTTAACCTAATTATACAGAAAGAAGAAATTTAGAAAAAATCTAAATTTTGAAAAGTCTGGGGCCATGAACAAGTTGTCCGTGGGCCCGGACATTATTTCAAAAAACCTAAATTTTGAAATTTTAAAATCACGCCGCCGTCCGTGGGTGTCCGCGGCCACGGACAACCCGTCCGTGGTCCCGGACCATAGGTCCGAGGTCCCGGACCACCCACGGATAGGGGTTTTCAGGCGGTTCCCGACGGTGTTTTCGACTCAAATTTTATGGGTATGTAGCCTGAAAGATTATAAACACATTAGTAATTGAAAGAACTCAATTTGAAATCAAAATTAACACGAAGCTTAGCAAACAAGTAATAAGGCAGTAGCTAAAACAATTAGTGATACAGAAGCTAAAAAGAGTTAGTTTGAAACCAAATTTTGAGGCAAGACTGATAAAGTCATAGGGAGTTAGGAAAGTGGAATTTCTACCTGTTTTACCTTTGGATTTACAATGATTCTTCACACCGGGATTCGTCAAGTGCCCCGTTGATGGCAGTCCCGAAAGATTTTCGAACCAAGCTTCTGGTTGTTGGTTTTTCTTGTTGTTCTTCACGTTTTGGTGGTGTTTATGTTGGGTTTTGATGATTATAGGTGCTTTGGGGATTGGGAAGCGAGTTTAGATGGTGATTTCGGGGGATTTTCAATATGATTCGGGTGGTCGGGTGTTGAAAAAAGAGAGAGAGAGAGAGAGGAGGCTGTGTTTTCTGACTTCCTAGGGTTCTTGAGCTTATGAGATTCTTATTTTATCAAAAGACCTATCCCTTTATATAGACTTCCTTAAAGATAAAGAAAATCTAGTAAAAGTAAGATTTTTTTGGCATTTTAATTAAATGACTTCCCAATGGAATTTTTCTGTGAAATTTTAACCACGTGTCAAAGATGGCATTTATGATTTTTCTAAAGTGAAATCGAATTTTTTAAGTGTAGGAATATTTTTAAATTCAATTTCTCGTCAGATTCAATCAGAAATTGCTAGAAAAGTATTGGAAATTCAAAAAAATCAAAATTCCAATCCCATTATGCTTAAAATGTCATCCCTTATCATGGGTTAAAATTGCAAAGAATTTCAAGCTGATTTGGGCATCTTTTGGAGGAGAGAGAAAACCTATAGGAGGTCTCAGGAGCCTTAAAAATTACGAAAACGCCCCTGATGGTGACAAAACTACTCCCCATGCCCCGGAATGTGCCGATTGAGCCGGAATCTCTTATTACTTGATTTGAATGCCTCTTACAACACCAAAACCTCATAGACCCTAACCAGGGGGGTCAAATTTGGGTATAACAAATTTCCCCCGTCAACTAGACTTTGTAATGCATGTGAAAAGTCTGGTTGATGCTTGAGTGATGCCCCAAAATGTTAGATTCCTCAAAATCCTCCATGTTGTCCGAAACTGTGTTGACTACGTCCTGCTATTCGGAGGCGCTGACTACCTAAGCAATAAAACATTGTCGAGCTATTCTAAGGCGCTGACTACCTATAAAAGAAAATGTGTCAAGCTATTCTAAGGCGCTGACTACCTAGGTGACGAAAATGAGGTAATGTCAAGCAATTCTAAGGCGTTGACTACCTAGGATGTGAAAACTGGGTGGTATGCAAATGCAAGAATGCTGAAATGCTAGCAATGCTAATGATGCTGATGCTGATGCTGATGATAATGCTGATGATGCTGATGATGCTGATGATGTTGATGATGCTGATGATGCTGATGATGCTCGGATGCTTCTGGGACCGAAACCCGTGCCAATGCTCCTGGCTGGACCAAATGTGGACTTATTGCCAACTCCCCCCAAGCCGGTGTGCAGGGATAACTCCTGGTAAAAACCCTGGGGACTTATTGCCTTTGCCCACCATTAGTTGATCCCAAAGTAAGCTGACATACCACAGGAGGATTTATTGCCATCACCTCGCCAACTTTTCTGACGCCAGGTCTTGTGACGCGCCTGGATAATGTAACTAGGTCTTATGACGAGCCTTTATGAATGAGATGAATGCAATGTGTTTGATGAGAGTGGGTAAGCTAAAGGGTCTTACTAGGAGCCTAAAGGAATGCAACTAGGCCTAATGACGAGCCAAAAGGTTGGACCTAGGTCTTATGATGAGCCTAAAGGTTGGGTCTAGGTCTTATAATGAGCCTAAAGATGGTTCTAGGTCTTATGACGAGCCTAAGGATGGATCTAGGTCTTATGACGAGCCTGAGGATGGTTCTAGGTCTTATGATGAGCCTAAGGATGGATCTAGGTCTTATGACGAGCCTAAGGATGGTTCTAGGTCTTATGACAAGCCTAAAGATGTTCTAGGTCTTATGACGAGCCTAAGTATGGTTCTAAGTGAAAATGTGTTGGGTGTATGCTGAATGTAGAAGGATTAAGGTTTATGTCAAACCTGGAGATGGTAGGGCTCAAGACGGGTATGTGGATGTTTGAATGTGAAGGAAGTGCTTAGGACGGGTCTGTGGATGTTTGAATGTGAAGGAAGGGCCTATGACGAGCCTGAGGGAATTTGATGTGGAGGTAGGGCTTAGGACGGGCCTGATGATGTTTGAATGTGGAGGAAGGGCTTAGGACGGGCCTGAGGGAGTTTGATGTGGAGGTAGGGCTTAGGACGGGCCTGAGGATGTTTGAATGTGGAGGAAGGGCTTAGGACGGGCCTGTGGATGTTTGAATGTGAAGGAAGGGCTTAGGACGGGCCTGAGGGAATTTGATGTGGAGGTAGGGCTTAGGACGGGCCTGAGGATGTTTGAATGTGGAGGAAGGGCTTAGGACGGGCCTGTGGATGTTTGAATGTGAAGGAAGGGCTTAGGACGGGCCTGAGGGAATTTGATGTGGAGGTAGGGCTTAGGACGGGCCTGAGGATGTTTGAATGTGGAGGAAGGGCTTAGGACGGGCCTGAGGGAGTTTGATGTGGAGGTAGGGCTTAGGACGGGCCTGAGGATGTTTGAATGTGGAGGAAGGGGTTAGGACGCGCCTGAGTGATATGAGAGGGCTTTAAAACTTTTGGGTTTCGGGTTTTTGGCCTTCATCAGTGTCGTTGTTGCAATTGTTGGGACCAACAATTGCCCCCAGTATTTTTCCTTGAGGCGATCTGAGTTTTGAGGATTTTATGGCAATCGAACGGAACGATCGATTGCCCCCAGTATTTCTTTGATTAATTGCGCAAAAACAAGTCTCACTTTCACATGGTCAGGGTTTATTTTGATGTGGTGCTTTCTATCCTACACTCAAAGTGTTTAATGCTTGCAGTCGTGCTCTCCTTTTGGTCAAGACATATCAACCATTGAATTTGACATTTGTTAGATTTACGCGTCCAACCTGTTACTTTCACGTGATTGAATACACCACTATTAAGTCGGAAGTCTTTTAAGCTTGTAATGTGGCTATGGGGTGTAATGAATGACAACAGGACAATGGAGGAATGTTTAGGATATGTGGAGCTATAAGGGTGACAAAAGCTGCAACTTGCACCTCTCCTGGACTTGCCTTCCTTGCCTTGAAGTCGTTTGGCTACTCCGTGATGACTTCGCTTATGAGCTTGGAACTTGGGATTTCTGAGTTGTTCCTTGCACCTTCTCTCTTTTTTCCAATTTTGGATTTCTTCGACGCCTTTAAGGTTGTCTTTCTTTGAATCTCTTTCCCTCGGGGTTCTTGTGTTTCCCGGTTTTGAACATTGAGAGCTGTCTTTGAGGTTAGCTCATGGATCCTGTGTCACTTTGGGACCATTTACGGATCGTTTTGTCATGCCGGTAGCAGTTTCGCTTCTTTGGACTTGTGAAGTTGCTGCTCGGAAGTCGGGCACCTTGCTTCCTTTGGTCACCGGGTCGGGTGTTCATCATTGGCTGGCTGTTTTTTGAAATACCCCGTAATTAAAAACAGTGATTAATTAGGCTAATTATATTTTTAAGGCTTAATTACACTTAAATATATACGAGGGAACAAATCCCGAAGAAAACAGACCTTCAAAATGGGTTAAAAGCATAACGAACCTTAAAGCACGTTTTTCGAGGAAACCGGGAAAACGTGACTTTAAGCGGGTCAAACAGACTCATAACAATTTTGGTCAACTAAATAGTCAATATAGTGGAGCTTTAGAACCAATAAAATTAATTAAACGAGAAAATTCCGGAACGGGTACCGGTTAGTAAAAACTGTAACAACCGGGAAGTTGTGGGGTGAGAATGCAAATAAAGAAACTTGGTGTGTCCACTTTTGTAAATAAAAAGCAAAAATTTTTTGAGTGTGTGTGAGTGTGGGATCGAGAGCCCCTCCTCTCTCACTCTCTTTATTCTCTCTTATGTGCTAAAAGACAAAGGGAATAATTTAAGCAAAAAAAAAAATCACTCTCTCTCCTCACTCCCCTCTCCCTCTCACGCATCCTCCTCCCTCTCTTTCTCTATTCTCTTCTTCCCTGCGATGTCAATGGCGATTTGTGAGCCCCCATACAGCTCCCACCTTCTCTCATCTCTTTGAACACTCAAATCTTCTCCAAACTCAACAAAAATTATACCATTGGAATCCCCTCGCAAAGGAGAACATTTTCATCCTTTCAAAAATCGAAAATGACCACTTTCATTTGGTGGGTATTCTCCATTTGAAGATTCAAGTCCACCATTAGAAGCACCTTCACCTCCTTGTCATTTTGAGGTAAAAATATTCTTGAAAACCTATCTTTTTCTAGCCCTTATATACAAAACGAAAATTCAAAGTGAGTCTTGTTTTACTCCTTGCATTCCAGCCGATTTTGGCTACTCATTGGGCTAGGAATCTTGTTCATCTGCTAGACAAGAACTCCACACATTGGTTGGAAGGTAATACTCTTTTTCTAAACCCTAAAACATCTAAATTCTAGGGTTAGTTAAAGTTAAGGTGCTAAACTAGTATGGATATGTATGGCTTGCTGTAGCATTTCCATTCTTGAACAAAAACCGAGAACAAGGGAAGAAGGAAAGAGGAGGAAAGAAGAGAAGGAAAGGAAGAAAAGAAAGAAAAACTAGCAAGTCAGGGTAATGCTCCTACCTTGGGTTAGTTTGTGTGTTGCATTGTAACAGATTTTTAAGTATCTAACAATGTGGAATGTGTGTAGTATGAGTAGTAGTAATGTAGTAATGAATTGGAGAAAAGAATGTAACAGTTTTTGAAGTTTTAAATGAGTTTAAAAGCTTGGGAAAACATTGGGTATTGATTGAGTATGTGCAGGAATTTATGTTGTTGTAGTAGTGTTGGAATGTGTATAAGAAGTGTGTGTAAACAGGTGGTGAGGATATGAATATGTGAGCTGAAATAATGTATGGAGAATGTTAAAATATAGGGAGACTATGTCAAATTTTATCCAGGAATTTGAGGACTTGAATGGTCAAGATGAGAAAACAACCTAGGTAGTGACTAGGTGTATGTGGAGAGTGCAATGGGAGTAGTTTAATGCCTTGAAACAGATTTGGGAAAAGAGTTGGTTAATGGGATGTAACTAGAAGTGAACTAGTGTATTTAAGATGCTAAGAGTAGCATTAGTTTGAGAGAGTAATGAAGGGTAAAGGATAGGTTAAAAATCTGTAGCATAATGTGGAAAACCAAAATCTGTAGCATTAGTGTGAGGAAAACTAGTATAAGTGTTGAAATGAAAGGAGGAAAAATGTGTAAGTATGACTAGGATTGAGCAATGTATTTGGAGAATGGATTAAGGTATTTTAGGAGGCCTAAATGGCATTATATCATGTGGGGTACATGTAGGAAGGTTGGGGAAGAGATGGGTAAGAAAAGAATTGAAAAACAAAGCCTGTAGCAGTGTTCTGCTACTGTCCGACCTACAGCCTGGATCGGACGCTGGGTCGGACAAGGCTTAAGTAACGAAAATAAAACATTCTGGAACGGTCCGACCCAGGAGCCGTGAGTCGGACATGGGTCGGATAGGCAAAAAAACTGTTGTCCAAGTTCCTGACTCCGTCCGACCTAGAGGGTGAGTCGGACGTGGGTCGGACGCCACTTGGACAATAGAGCTGAACTTTCTGGAATGGTCCGACCTAGGGCCGTGAGTCGGACATGGGTCGGACGGGCAAAAAAAAAATTCTGTGCCGAAGTTTCTGACTTCGTCCGACCCAGAGGTTTGGTCGGACATGGGTCGGACATAGCTTGGACAACAGGACCGGAACTTTCTGTAATGGTCCGACCCAGAGGTGTATGGGTCGGACAGAACAGTGCTGGGTCGGACGGATGAATTTCAGAGAACGAAAACTTACTGGAATGGTCCGACCCAGATGTTGGGTCGGACGGTGGGTCGGACGGCCCAAACATAGACAAAAAAAATGTCTTTATAATATGACTGCAGTAATCATATGTATGTATATATATATGCCTATACACATGTAAGCATATATATGTAGTAATACACCATTAATGAAGTAGTAAGAGTAAGAAAGTAAGTAAATGAGTAAGGAAACAAGTTAAGAAGTAGTAAAGAAAAGAATGGTTTTGTAACCAAGCAAGAAAGTAATGAAGTAGTAAGTAAATGTTAAAAGTATCAATGAAGGAGTAAGTTAGATTAATCATAGATCATTAATCGTACAACTCCATGTATGTATAGGAATCAAATAGTTGATCTCCAAGGAATCGGTAGTGCGAATACGACGGTGTACGGTATGATTTCTTCATGCCCTGTATCCTAACTTGGTTACCCCGATTTGTGTGCTTATGTGATCACCAATAAGATAAATGCATGAATCGGACTTATATTGCACTTAACTGTGTTTGGACTATTTCGTTCCTGTTGAATCTCCTTGAACATTTAGCTTGTATAATTCATGAAATGTATGAATGGAAATGAAGTGTGTGTGTAAGTATGAGTACTTGTGTATTGTATGTATGTATGGAAAGAAAGTATGGACTTCTACTAATTCCTAACGATCTAACTCCTAACATGAGTAATGAGTAAAATGGAATGAGTAGAAGCCCGATATAGTTTCGGCCACGCGTGAGGATAAGGAGACACAAGAGGTTGGATCCGAATCCTGGCTATAATCTTTTCCTTGGACCAAATCCCTTGAATGCGTAGCATCCTGGATTAGTGGGCCACCCTAAAGCCCGGTGGTGGGATGTAGTAATCCCTGCCCGGAGGTCATACCGACTTAACTGGAAGTAAAGTAAGTAAGAAGCAAGTATTGTATTTGTATTGGTCTTGACTATTGTAAGTCATTGACCCGGAGTAAAAAGTATTGAACACCCGATTAACCCGGGTGTGTAATGAGGCTAACAAGACCTTTGTATGTATTGGAGAATTGTATCTCCGTAATGCGGTGATTATGGTAAGTATGAATGGATGACTTGTAATGTACTTCCTTGTATGTAACGTATGTATGTATGCTTATGAAATGAATGTATTGAATTGTATTGTATAAAGCATGTATGTATGTAAGAATGAAACGAACCGCATGTACTCGACCAAATAGTTGGCGTACCCTCGCTAGTACGCGGGGTATGCGGTTATCATATGCAGCGTAAGCTGACCCCTAGGGGGAATGTTTTTACTCCACAGGTACCCGCGAGGCGTGACGGTAGGGTAAGGACGTGATGTGATTCTTTTTGGGATGTATCAGTAGGACTGGAATAGTGTACCGAGTTGTACACGGCTAGGCCATTTGAGTAGCCGGCGTACCATGTGGTACACCTTTTGGATATTGAAATCTTGATTGGATAGTAAGGAGAGGATGTAAGAACTCTTCATTTTTGGGAAGTAGTCATGAAATGTAACTCATATATTCAGTATACTCGGTAATCAAATGTAAGTAAGTATTTGGTATTGTAAAGTAAGTAGTATGTATGCATTTCATTCTAATCATCAAACCGAACGGTAAGTAGTAGTAGCCTTGTTAACCTTGGACGGTTAACGGCGTGTATCACCCGCCGGGAGTAGTAGTAGGTATTCCGCTGCGTGAAGGGTAAGTATGGGATTGATTAGAGGATAATGGAAGAATTAGCGGTTGGGGTGTTACAAAAAGTGGTATCAGAGCGAAGTCTCGCTCAGATGATTAGAATCTTAAGAGTAGTGATTACCGAGTTAGGATTTCAACCGTCTTAAGACGGATATTTAGAAACCTAACTAGGAACTATCGTTGTTAACAACGGATACCCTTAACGTCTACAAGGACGATACCATTGTTTAAATCAAGACCATGAGGTCATAGTATCATGACATCCAATGTAATCCACACTTGTTCAGACGTCAGGACGAGGTCCAGGTCGTCCCAGAGGGGGGGCAACGAAGGACGGGCGCGCAGACGATAGCTGAGATCGTCGCCGCCACGGTAGCACAGATGCTACCGCAAGTAATCACCGCTGTACAACAAACACAACAAACTCAGCAGCAACAACAGCAGCAGCAGCCTGACCCGCCTCAACCCCGTGAAATGAATTGGGTAAAAGCAGTCGCCGACCTTCGACCTCCATGCTTTAGAGGCGAGAGCGACCCCGCCAAGCTCGAGGCTTATCTCTCCGAGATGGAGACGGCCTTCGAGACACTTGAGACTCCCGCTGGAGTTCGAGTGAGAATAGATGCGTACTACCTCAAAGACGCGGCTATGGACTGGTGGAAGCTCGTTAAGGCCGAGCACGTAGTAGACCCTGCATTTGGATGGGAAGCATTCACCTCTCTCCTCCGATCTAAGTATTACCCCGAGCATGTCAAGACCAAGAAAAGGCTTAAGCTCAATGCGCTAAAAATGACCGAGAAGATGACGGTTGATGAATATTACCGCACCTTCACCTCTCTTCTCCGACTTCTACCCGACCTTGGGTAGAACGGCCAAGTCTTGGTCGACCGCTTCTATGGCGGATTGAGCCATCGACTCCGGTATGGCATGGGCTTCACACGGTTTACCTCCCTTCAGGTAAACAAGTTGAACCCTTAAAAGCCATGAGTTGTAAATTAGTATTCCCGTATGTAAGTGTAACCTAATGCCTAAGTAATTCAGGAGTGTTACCACGCTGCATCTTAAGTTGAGATCACCTGCCAGCTAAGAGATGAGGAGCAAGCGCTGAAGCGTAAGGTGAGCGGCAAAGGTAACCCCTCCGATGATCAAAACCAATCCAAACCTTGGAAGAAGAGGAAGGGGAAGCATTCCCATCAGAAGAACACTTCCGGAGACGGCGGTGCCCATGCTGAGAAGGGCAAGGCAGCTGAGCCATTACAGATTGCCTACACCGCACCAGTGGCAGCGAAGCCACTGAGGTCTCAGCCCTACAGTGGTAAGAAACCGAAACCGAATTAGTACACTTGTGAATTAGTATGTATGTGGAGTATTGTAAGTATACCGAACCTTGCTAACTTGGAAGCTATAGGTTCTGGATTTGGCCAAGGAAAGAACCAATCTGATGGCCGCGGCTACATCTGCCGTAACTGCAACAAGGATCATCCCGGCACAGATTGCCAAGGAAGGGAGATCCGCTGCTTCACTTGTCAGAAACTGGGCCACCGTGCCAATGCATGCCCAGAAAACTCCAAGCCCAAGGGCAACTACCAGGGCTACAAGCAACGTGAAGGCAAGGAGGTTGCATCTGGCGATGCTCATGCCCAGCACACCCCGCAGGGACAGGGGTCCCGAGGTCCGCAGAAGGGCGCACCGCAGAGGCAGCCGGCCTTACACATCATAGACCGTGATGGGACCGGGACTAAGTCCGGCCCAGGTAACCACTGTAACCTTTAATCCTTGAAGAGCATGACTAAGTATTAAAGTAATTGTATGAATGAAAGCATGAATGCGTAAGTACTTGAAGCATGAAATTGAGCATGAGTAAGTAACATGGAAGTATGTATTGAGCATGAAATGAATCAGTAAGCCTAGAACTCACTCTAGATGAAACTTACCACCTTAGGGAAATTCCATATCTGTTACCCAATACCTTCGAACTCACCTCATGAAGAGACCGACATCGCCAATCACCACTTCAACAACGAACAGTGTCAGGTCATCCGCTCAGGTATGATCTTATTAAAAGGATACCTGACACCCGAAGCACAAGTTTCAATCAACCGACGATGCAACGAGTTAGGATGGGTCCAGGAGGATTTTATACACCCGAATTCCCGGTGGAGCTACAATGAAGCTGAAAATGATGTGCTTGGAAAAGGACTGGAACCCTTATACCAAGACATACCAAACAACGCGCGAGCAGGAGACGGAGCAACACCTCCAGCAATACCCCCAGAATTCCAAATGCTTGTCACACAAGCTGTAGAAATTGCACAACCGTATGAAGATGAACCAATTCCTGCACTTGAAGCAGATCTATGTATCGTCAACTTCTATGAGAAAGAAGGACGACTTGGCTTACACCAAGACAAGGACGAGACAGCGGAATCTCTCGAACTAGGAGTGCCCGTAGTGTCTTGGTCCATTGGTGACGACGCCGTATTTTTGTATAGCGAGCGGAAGCGTGTGGACCTCGCAGAGAAATTGGTATTGAGATCAGGAGATCTCCTAATCATGGGTGGAAAATCAAGGTTGCTGTATCACGGGATCCAGAAGATCAAGTTGAATACGGCACCACCGGCAATAATCAATGCCACACACATGAAACCAGGACGCCTGAACCTTACCTTTAGAAAGTATTAATCTTGTAGTAGCATGTAATCTAGTAGTAACGTGTATTAGAGACACAGTATGTATGATGGTTGGTTATTCAATAAAAGTAGTGTTGGTTATTAAATTCCACTTGCGTTCCACCATCTTTACTTATAATCTCATGAATCAATAGGTTGTGGACTCGATACCGAAGGTAACCTGAGCATCCTCACCGAAGAACAACTAAACTACTTAAGGAGCTAATGGTAAATGAGTTAGTAAAATGCTTTCAAGGAGTTTATTAAGGGCATATGTGATGTTGAGTGTATTTGCAGGTTAAAGGCAATTATTATGTGGGAAATTCAGTGTTTAAGTTTAATGCAATTTAAGGGCCTAAGAGCCATGTTATTTAAGGACTAAGTGTCAAGCAATTTAAGTTTATGCACTATATTGTGGTGTAGTGTAGTTTAAGGATTTAGATGTGTGTAAAGAACATTCTTTGTGAAGATGAGTGTCTTGGATGGTTAAAGGATGAAAAACAATGTGTTTGTGTGTATTAAACGAATAAGGGTTCTTGGTTATATTAAGGTGAAAAATTATGTTTTGGTGTAAGGTGATACAAGGGAAACTATGTAAAAATTTGGTTAATGAACAAGGAGTTTTAGGTGTTCAAAATGATGTTTGGTGACCTAGGTTGAACTAGGAATGATTAAGGTTTGAGTTGGTGAAAGAAGGTGAAGTAAGGTCTTCTAGGTGTTAAAATGTCTTGGGTGTTATCTTGGAGGATTTAGAATGCAAATGAGAGAGTTAAGGATACTTCAATCCATGGTGAGATTGTGTTAAGGATTTATACAAGTGTTGGTACCAATGAGGAAGTAAGGTATTGTAAGGAAGATTTGTGAACTTGTGAAGAAGATTCTTGGAAGGACATAAAGTATTTTGGTGGGCTAAATAATGTGTGGGAACATGCTATAAACCTAAGGGGGAGACATTATAAGTGTTGGGCATTTTGGCAAGAAATGAGTAAGTGTTTAAAGGAGTAGAAAATAAGGTTCTTGGCACGTCCGAACTTCCGTCTGAACATGGGCATTCGGACATGCCCTGTTGGTGTAAGTTTCCTGAGCTTCGACCAGTGTCCGAACTACTGTCTGAATTTGGACGTTCGGACACACCTATCTCTATTTTCTGGTTTGGCCTCGAACAGTGTCCGAACTTGGGAAGTCCGGACACAAGTTCGGACAAGGTGCTGTTTTGACCAAAAAACTTTGTTTAAGGTTAGAAAATGATATCTAATGATGGGGATTGATAAGTAATGATGTTATGAGGTTGTTAATGACATGTTAAGTGAGTTATAATGATAATTGAGTGGGTGAAAAGTTGTGTTAAAATGTAAAAGTAAAACAAGTTAAAAATGAGAAATTATTCAACTGTTTAATGGGAGTATGTCATGAGCATTAGACTTTAAACAAACAAGTTACCCCGGTGTTAATGAAAGTAAATGTAATGTTACCAGTTGTTCAAAGATGTTACGAGGAACTTGTGATGGCACGTTTGAGTGAAACCCCGGTGACAGGTATGGTTTTCTTGCAACCTGTGTCCTACCGGATTACACTGGCTTGTATGCCAATGTGTTTTTCTGTATGTTTGCCACGTTATAAGATAATTCATGAAACGAGTTTACAGTCGTTATTGTTGTTGTGTGTTTGCGTACCAATACCGGTAACCTCGAATGCGTATGAAAGGCTAGTCAACCATTATTAGGTAAACGTAAAAGAACGGTATCCGGTAAAAACGTTCCAACCTAAGGAACGTTCTAACCACGGCTATGCATGAGTTAGTTGTGTGATGTTGTGTGTGATGTTGTTGTATATGTGTGACCCTCCTCTGCGTGATTAACTCAGTTGTAATACTGTATGTGTGTGCTGATGTGATAGGTTCCACAGCGGAGTCTTTATCTGTGAATATTTATATATTATGGGGGTGAGGAATCCGGTAGTTCCGGTCGCGCGTTGTTTGGGAGTGTTGTTACAGTTTCTTCAGCTTCCTCTCTTTTGGTTGTCTTCCTTCATTGGTCTTCGATCACCCCTGAGCTTAACCAAGGCTCTTGACTCACGTCTGTTGGTGATTATGTATGTTGTGTTCGGATCACTATATCCGATCCATCTTTATGTTAAGTTATCCATTCGTCTAACAGGGCGGTAGGTTATGTAACGAGTATAAACGAGCTTAGCATGAGTTCGACAGCATCCTCTAGGCTCTCCCAGTGAACTAACGATGTTTGGGGCGGTTCCTAAAGAGATCCGTACCCGTTATGTTATGTGTTATTGATGTGCTGTAATGTTATTTGCGATGTGATATGTTATGTTCTTTAAATGTGAAGTATGTGGATCATGGATATGAATCCCAGTTTACTAAGAGACGTTTATGGATTACCCGATTAGTGGGTAACTGTCGTCTATTAAGGAAATAGCTCCATTAAAGGAGAAATACTCTAGGGTCAAAGAACACAAAGAGTGATTTATTAGGTGTAGATGTGTTGTCTGTATTTGTTGTGACCAATGTTGTGGATTGTAATGTTTTTTTGTTATTAGAGTACATGCATGATTTAAATGTAATCAACCGCATGCTAAGACGACAAATAGTTGTGCGTGGCCCGGTAGCATGCGGGCTGCGGGATTACCATACCAGCAAAGGTGCTGAGCCCCTGGGGGCCACCCTTTCTCTTCTTTTTCCTATTTCAGGTACAAGGAGCAGGAAGCCGTTCGAGAGTAGGACGGGGTAGTCATTTGTACCTGGGTAGTCATTTAAGTTGTATGTGTACAGTAGGTCTAGTAAGACCGAAATTGTTATCGGCATTAGTTGTAAATACTCGGTACAGTTTGAAGGTAATGTATGTTGTTGTTGTTAATGGAAAGGGATAGTAATGTGTAGTCGCTCGGGGATCTAGTCCATCAGACCGATACAATGTATATGTAATAGCCTTGTTAGCCACGTGGGTGGTTAACGGCGTGTAACACCAACGAGTTAAGTAATGTGATGAAGTATGTTTTCCGCTGCAGTCAATTGTTAAGTGTGTTTTTGTTGGATGGGGTGTTACAAAAAGTGGTATCAGAGCGAAGTATCGCTCTGATGACCGGAAGTACCGAGCTTAGGAAGTACCGAGTTAGGATTTTAGTACTTTGGGTTAAGGGTTGAGTGATAGCGTGAGAGATACGCTAGTTAGGAATTACCAGTGTGTACTGGAAACCTACAATATCCTTCCCGCCCTCCACAATACCTGTTTGGTAACTTGGGAAGAACGTCAGAGAGATGAAAGTCCTCTCTTACACGGGAAACCCCCGTCTGGCTGTTATTAAGTACTTCTAAAGGTACGAAGAACCTGTCGTACGGTAGATCCTGAGAAGTGGGAATCCCGGAGACGGTTTCTGTCTGAACAATGTTAACCACATTTAATGGCGAAGAATGAAGAATCGTGTGTATAGAAGAATGGAATTTCCGACAACCTGGGTCGACATGCCGAGCAGTCGAGAACAACCAGCTTGCAACGCACCGACCGTGCAACAGGCAAGAAGTGGAGTAATGAAACCCGAGATGAGTGTCTACGGGACCACAGTTGTTAAATAATACACCAACGGTATACCAACCGACAAAGGAACTACAACGTAGTGCCCAAATAAGAGACAAGTCTCAGTAACCACGACAAATGGGTGGAACGGGCTACGAAGAGGAAACAATACTAAGAAAAGGGGTCTCCAGAATGGGAAACACCCTAGTTAATGATTATCATGTGAATACAGTGAGAAGTCGCCCAGAGGGTTAATTGTCAAGACTGTAAGATCAAGTAACGGCCAACAAGGCCACTGATGACAGTGCGGGTAAAGGACAATACCAGAACTGGTATGTGTTGAACCGAAAGCCAGTTACCATGGCGCACTTGCCATGGCAAGTGCTGCTATAACAGGGCAGTTCGGGAAATTTTTAACAACTACAAAGTACCTAGTAAAGTACCATGAAGTTAAGTGAGACCATCATAACCGTGGTAGGGCTTGATAGCCCAACCTTTGTAATTGGAAGTACACCAGTCAGCAAGAAGCTAGATTTGGTTAAGGCAAGAAGATGTAGTGGAACCACGAGAATTTTTCTTTCAAACTTAGAACCCTTTCCAAACCCTTTTTCAAAACCAAAGTTTCCTTCAAACCTATACTCATTTTAACCTTCTTTTAAACCAAACCAATAAACCCAAGGGTAGCTGATAAAGATACAACAGGGGATAAACTTTCCCTCGATTAAGTTCAGGAAGCACGGAATGCATGTTGTCATAGGACAATATAAGGGAGTTGTCAACAGAATACTTCACCTAGGCGTGTGGAGGACACTACGAGTGTACCAACTGTAATGTGGGACGACCGCACTCCGATAAGAGCTTGTAGGCCTGACAGACCTACTTATGGGTTAGTTGGGTAAGTAGCAATGTATCAGCATGGTACCCCACATATGTATACGAGTAGAGTCCGGAACACGGGAAGTAGTCAACTCCATACTACGGTCAGCAGTCAAAGTCAAGCAAGAGCAACTGATTACCATGAATGGTTAAAGTAAAAGAACCCAGTTAAGTTAACCAGACTAAAGGGATTAGTAAAATTCATTTCAAGGGAATGTTTTAAGAGTCAAGAAGTGCGAAGTGCACCGAATGTTATGTAATGACATCGCATATGTCTTAAGAATCTCAAGGGATAAACATGATAGCTGGAACGGTGATCCAGCCTATACATGACAAGGCAGATGCCTAATGTGGACACATTAATGTGCAGTGAACGGGATAAAACTCCCGGGATGATAACCTACACTACCAGGAAATGTAGATCTTCACAGAAGAAGATAGTAAGCCAGTTAAGAACGCAAAACGGCGTGGCTAACTGAATATACCAATAAGTGTGAACCAGATGTAATGACATAACTTAGGAACACCCAGGAGCAATCCTTGAAGGGTGTTCGCATCAACAATTGTTGCATGAAATAATGTGACAGAAACGCAAGAGTTGAAACTGAAACTAACACCAGTTTAAGCATGAGTCGTCAGGAGACAGACTGACAATCCCAAGGGGCACCCCATGAAAGGAAACGGAATGTAACGACCTTGTCATGGAGCCCAATATGATATCCAAACCATGTAATGTTGTGCAGAGAAGTACATGTGTGTGGACAGCCTACAATGAGCAGAGCTCGAGGCAGTAGGGCTACTAAGCCACAAGCAAATGTGTTATGTAAATCTGAATCAATTGTAGAAGTGTATGTTATACAAGTAAATAGAGCGGAGAACGAACCACTACTTATTGAGTGGGGATACCTCTCGATATTGTGAAACCGCGGGAGTGGTAGTTATGTGAATCAAGTTCAAGGAAAAGTGTTAGTGGTGGACTATGTTGTTATTGCGAGGGAATAGTTAGTTTGGTAGCATGTGTGTATAAAGTGAAAGCACCGAGCGGAATAATGCCGGCTTGTGACTCGAGTGATCAACGCTCAAGGAGCATTCAGTAGTCATCCAAATGAAGGACGAACCAAAATACTAATGATGTAAGTATGTGAGTGGAAGCTAATATGACAGTGAATACCATATAAGTTGATGTTATACAATGAGAGGGAGCACGGTGCGCAGTAAGCGACCGTTGTATAAGTGTTGTTAAATAATAATATGGCAGATAAGACCAGTTATGAGTTAAACTCAGTGGAGATGCAAGGTAAGTGATGATAGACAGACTGGGCAATAAGCCAGTAGTTGGTACTGTGTGATAAGGAACTCATAAGGGATTTACTGTCAAGAGTTTACGCCTCTGCACTCGGTATGACTGAGTTGTTTTGGTTTGCGCTTGCGGGTAATGATCGAGTGAGATAGCGGGGAAGTTGGGAAGATGTTAATTGTGGTAGAACAACATGAGACTTATAATGCTATAATGACCGATGCATAGGAAATGCAAGGTCGTACCAAAGAAATGATACTTATACAGAATCAAATATGGAGGTGTGATTAGCAATAAGTGACTATAGTAACACGAGATACAAGATACCAAATATCGGTATGGAATATACCTCAAGTGTGGGTAATAACCGAGAGAGCACTACACATTAGGTAGTAGCTCAACCTCAACCGGCAGTAAGTCGAAAGAAATTAAGTCAATCATTGTGGAATACATAGTGTATACATAGTAACTGTCAGAGAAGTGGATAAAAATTTTGTAACTCACCGAATTCGCTCACGGTAAGAGATACCATGCGTCGGTTGAGAAACCATTATTACAGTAAATGGGAGATGTACAATACAGTAACAATGACGAATGGGGAAAACTAAACTCTAAGTTATCAGATTTTGCAGTAGAGGCCAATGAAACCATGCTTCAGATACCGAATATGCATTGTGAATACGAATAAATGGCTAATTATCAATGCCTAGAAGCCTCATAGGCCAGGACCGAAACCGGTTATGAGTTAAATAAACTCCAATGGAATTCTTAGTTTAGGGACTAAACCGCCAATATGGTAAGATCCTCTAACCAGAACACATTGTATAACAGTCCGCGTGGAAGTTAAAACACTTCACGACGACGAGTATAGAACATTTAAGCCAATGTTCAGTGATTGATTACGTGGGTGCAAAATAATTTGTTTTACCGTACAAGTGTACGTGGACTATGTCGTGCATAGCACAAAATAATTTGTTTGGATGATTGGTGTGTGCGTTACATAAAAATATGCATTCATTCATGGTTTAATTGTGGTAATTGCGCAGAGAAGATGCGAATACCATTGTGATAAGTGTGTTTATTTTGTTAACAGTTGTGTGTGGTAGTACAAGTATAAGGGAGTAAAGAAACTCCCGGGGAACAAAAACCCGACAGTGTATAAATGTAAAACCGTGTGTTATATTATGATAAAATATATGTATATATGTAATATAGTGATTCATGAAAGGGTATGAAACCGACATAGAACCTAGTGAGAATAAGATTCCCTAGGTAACAAGATTAAAGTGAATGGAGATAGCTGATAGACGGAGTTCTATCCTTTGGAGATGTAATGATTATGACTAGAAAGACTAAAAGATAGAAGATTGGAAATGGGTGTATTATTTGATGCTTGAAAACGAAGTGGGAGGTGGAACTTTGTTTGCATGTGATCAAGGGAAGCCGAACACAAATTGGGGTGGAAGGATAGTTCAACACTGATGCTGATCACATCAGGGTTGGATGACTCTTGAAGCTACCTGTAAGTGGTCACAAATAACCACGCTAAGAAAGATGCAAAGAGCATAAATTGGACTTGGAGTTGTGTTGCGTTTTCAAAAAGGATTTTCAATTGGTATTTCCAAAACATTCGATTAATATTTTGAATAAAGGATTCTCTTATATACTTAACCTACTAAAGAATATTTTTGTAGTACTTGCTCACGAGCCGAGGACGTATGAGCCTTTGTCTTCGGACCGGTGACATGAGAAGTATATATGTTAAAAATTAAGTGATTGTTTGATCTCCCAAAGGAACGGGGACCAGAAGGTGTCCATCGCGACCGGGTTCTGCGGGATCACGGTGTATATAAAAGATATTTTTGGTTGTTATACATGCTATGACATGTTGTGTGGTACGTGTAATAAATATTATTTTGACCTTGAGTCTTAATGTGGTTGAGTTCTAAATGTTGTTATGTTACCTAGGCCTATGTGTCTAAATGTTGTTGTTTACCCAGACCTGAGAGTCTAAGGGTTGTTATGTAAGTACAATGTTGTTAGATACCCGGACCGTTAAGTCCGAGGTTATCATGTGAGTATGTTATGTTATGTATGGATGTGTATATGTACCCGGACCGCTAAGTCCGAGGTTGTGATGTAAAGTATGTTTGGTTATGGGAGTCTTATTTTACAAGTAATCCCCGTATTCTAATCCAATGATGTGTGGGAAGTGTGAACTTCGAGGACGAAGTTCTTTTAAGGGGGGTAGATTGAAATACCCCAAACCTTGATATGTTGTTTAAACATTAAACTAGGGTATTTAAAGGCTAAAAAGCGCCGCCTTAGAACATCAGTGAACAATTTAAACCATAGTAAAACACAATAAGGCACCAAGACATAGTTTGAGCAAAAACATGCTCTAAGGTTGGAGTGAACTTGGTTAGGACCCAAAGAGCCTACCAAGACTTTTAACATTCAATTATGATTTAATAAGGCTAATTAAGTCCTTAGGAAACCTTGGTAGACAATTAAACAAAACAAAACACAAATAAATACCTTAAGTCAATATGGGCAAAATGTGCTCTAAGCTTGGGGATAAGTTTGTATAAGACCTAAAGGTCATACCTATACCTTAATTATGTGTTAATGAACATACTAAATCAATTACTAAAGAAAACCAAGCTTGAAAACATGTTAAAATACAAAATGTGCTTTAAGGAGTCTTAAAGCACATTTTTGAAAAATTGTCTTGTAAATGGGGTTTGAGTGGCTAAATGTCCATCATTACTCTTTAATCAACATGTGTACTACTTATTCTCACATTAGGAATTCTAAATCAATGGGAAGTCAAAAATTTCACAATTATGTGCCTTAATTTGTGAATAGTGCTCAAATAGTGCTAGTTTAAGTTATAAGTCAACATAAGTTGTTTAGATGGTCAACAAAGGCCATATAGATGTTATATGATGAAGGGGCCACGGTTTTTAAGGTGGGGAGTCACCAACCTAGTCATCCAACTAAAGAAAAGAAAAAGAAATAAAGTAAAGTTACTATTTGCTTTAAAGCTAAATATCTTGCAAAAGTGAATCCTCTCACCTCTCTTCTTCATTCCTTGCCTTCCCACCATGTTATTCCTCTGTTCGCCCAACCAGAACCGAGCTTGCTACAGCCCTCTTCTTCTCTAACTTCAATTGCTCACCGAATGTTCATTAATGCTCCAAATCAAATTCTAAGACCATATTTGTCTTAGTTAGACCAAGCTCTTCACTTATATCTTTTCAAATCTTCAAGAACCCCATTTTGGTGCCATGGAGATTCACCATTGAAGGAGCTTGAGCTCATATATTTATGCCTTGTCATTCTCCTTGGCTTCAAGGTAAGGAAAATCAAAGAAAAACTCCATTTCCTCTTGTTTTTGTATGTGACCGAAAATCACCATTTGATGGTGTCTTCTCTTGTTCTTTCATAGCTCCATTTCAATCTTCAAAGGACTAGGAGGAGTCCTACCTTGTTTCTTAATCAAGTTCTCTTTCAAATTCCAAAGGTAAATGTCATTTTAGTGTATTAAAACACTTATGTTAAACTAGGGTTTGTATATGAGTTTAAGTATAAATTCTTAAGCTCATTACCCTTATATGTGTGTGTGGATAGATGGTGACAAGCAATCAAGGTCCTTGCCGAATTTTTAAACAAGGAAGGAAACAAGAAAGAAGTTTGTGAGGAAAGGAGGTAAATGTGCTAACCTAATGTAGTTTGAATGCATTAGGAAAAATGAGCTTAAGTTGTTCACTAAAACTACATAAGGAGCTAATGGTAAATGAGTTAGTAAAATTCTCTCAAGGAGTTTATTAAGGGCATATGTGATGTTGAGTGTATTTGCAGGTTAAAG
This sequence comes from Limonium bicolor, assembly GCA_023374045.1. Classification (NCBI taxonomy): domain Eukaryota; kingdom Viridiplantae; phylum Streptophyta; class Magnoliopsida; order Caryophyllales; family Plumbaginaceae; genus Limonium; species Limonium bicolor. The sequence goes on from CM041782.1 coordinate 239,466,256, forward strand.
GCAATTATTATGTGGGAAATTCAGTGTTTAAGTTTAATGCAATTTAAGGGCCTAAGAGCCATGTTATTTAAGGACCTAAGTGCCAAGCAATTTAAGTTTATGCACTATATTGTGGTGTAGTGTAGTTTAAGGATTTAGATGTGTGTAAAGAACATTCTTTGTGAAGATGAGTGTCTTGGATGGTTAAAGGATGAAACACAATGTGTTTGTGTGTATTAAATGAATAAGGGTTCTTGGTTATATTAAGGTGAAAAATTATGTGTTTTGGTGTAAGGTGATACAAGGGAAACTATGTAAAAATTTGGTTAATGAATAAGGAGTTTTAGGTGTTCAAAATGATGTTTGGTGACCTAGGTTGAACTAGAAATGATTAAGGTTTGAGTGGTGAAAGAAGGTCAAGTAAGGTCTAGGTGTTAAAATGTCTTGGGTGTTATCTTGGAGGATTTAGAATACAAATGAGAGAGTTAAGGATACTTCAAGCCATGGTGAGATTATGTTAAGGATTTATACAAGTGTTGGTACCAATGAGGAAGTAAGGTGTTGTAAGGAAGATTTGTGAACTTGTGAAGAAGATTCTTGGAAGGACATAAAGTATTTTGGTGGGCTAAATAATGTGTGGGAACATGCTATAAACCTAAGGGGGAAACATTATAAGTGTTAGGAATTTTGGCAAGAAATGAGTAAGTGTTTAAAGGAGTAGAGTAGAAAATAAGGTTCTTGGCACGTCCGAACTTCCGTCCGAACATGGACGTTCGGACATGCCCTGTTGCGCGTAAGTTTCCTGAGCTTCGACCAGTGTCCGAACTACCATCCGAATTTGGACGTTCGGACACACCTATCTCTATTTTCTGGTTTGGCCTCGAACAGTGTCCGAACTTGGGAAGTCCGGACACAAGTTCGGACAAGGTGCTGTTTTGACCAAAAAACTTTGTTTAAGGTTAGAAAAATGATATCTAATGATGGGGATTGATAAGTAATGATGTTATGAGGTTCTTAAGGACATGTTAAGTGAGTTATAATGATATTGAGTGGGTGAAAAGTTGTGTTAAAATGTAAAAGTAAAACAAGTTAAAATATGAAATTATTCAATGTTTTATGGGAGTAAGTCATGAGCATTAGACTTTAAACAAACAAGTTACCCGTGTGTTAATGAAAGTAAATGTAATGTTACCAGTTGTTCAAAGATGTTACGAGGAACTTGTGATGGCACGTTAGAGTGAAACCCCGGTGACAGGTATGGTTTTCTTGCAACTTGTGTCCTACGGATTACACCGGCTTGTATGCCAATGTGTTTTTCTGTATGTTTGCCACGTTATAAGATAATTCATGAAACGAGTTTACAGTCGTTATTGTTGTTGTGTGTGTGTACCGATACCGGTAACTCGATGGTATGAAAGGCTAGTTAACCATTATTAGGTAAACGTAAAGCAGTAACGGTAGTATGGTGGTAAAAATGTTCCATATAGGAACGTTCTACACGTCTAACACTGGCGTGTATGAGTGATGTTGTTGTGTTGTGTGCTTGTTAATGTGAGTGTGTGTATTCCCTCTGCCGTGATTAACTCAGTGGTAATACTGTATGGTGTTGCTGATGTGATAGGTTCCACAGCGGAGTCTTTATCTGTGAATATTTATATATTATGGGGGGTGAGGAATCCGGTAGTTCCGGTTGCGCGTTGTTTGGGAGTTGTTGTATACAGTTTCTTCAGCTTCCTCTCTGTTGGTTGTCTTCCTTCATTGGTCTTCGATCACCCCTGAGCTTAACCAAGGCTCTTGACTCACGTCTGTTGGGATTATGTATGTTTGTTCGGATCACAATATCCGATCCATCTTTATGTTAAGTTATCGTTCGTCTAACACGGTCGTGCGACGACGAGAGTTGGTAAACGAGTTATGTAAAGAGCTTAGCATGAGTTTTGACAGCATCCTCTAGGCTCTCCCAGTGAACTAACGATGTTTGGGGCGGTTCCTAAAGAGATCCATACCCGTTATGTTATGTGTTATTGATGTATGTAATGTTATTTGCGAGTGTGATGTGTTATGTTGTTTAAATGTGAAGTATGTGGATCATGGATATGAATCCCAGTTTATTAAGAGACGTTATGGATAACCCGATTAGTGGGTAAGTGTCGTCTATTAAGGAATAGCTCCATTAAAGGAGAAACACTCTAGGGTCAAAGAACACAAAGAGTGATTTATTAGGTGTAGATGTGTTTTCCGTATTTGTTGTGACCACTGTTGTGGATTGTAATGTGTTTTGTGTTATTGGAGTACATGCATGATTTAAATGTAATCAACCGCATGCGAAGACGACAAATAGTTGTGCGTGGCCCGGTAGCATGCGGGGTGCGGGATTACCATACCAGCAAAGGTGGTGAGCCACTGGGGGCCACCCTTCTCTTTTTTTTTCCTATTTCAGGTACAAGGAGCTGGAAGCCATTCGAGAGTAGGACGGGGTAGTCGTTTGTACATGGGTAGTCATTTAAGTTGTATGTGTACAGTAGGTTGTAGTAAGACCGAAAGTGTTATCGGCATTAGTTGTAAATACTCGGTACAGTTGGAAGGTATATGTATGTTGTTGTTGTTAATGGAAAGGGATAGTAATGTGTAGTCGCTCGGGGATCTAGTCCATCAGACCGATACAATGTATATGTAATAGCCTTGTTAGCCACAGTGTGGTTAACGACATGTAACACCAACGAGTTAAGTAATGTGATGAAGTATGTTTTCCGCTGTAGTCAGTTGTTAGTGTGTTTTTTTTCTTGGATGGGGGGTTTACATTTTCAAACTTTAAAGGAGTTGAAGTACTTCACATAGTATCAATACTAATTTAGTTATTTAATGTTCTATTTGTATACTGTTTTCAACCAAAAGTATTCTTTAAAATTTCTAGAAGCATGTGTACTTGTCTTAAGGAATTGTATTCCTAGCCATGTATTCTCAATAAGTATGCTTTTGAAAATAGCTTAATATATGATTTATCCCAACCAAAATCTTAACATACTCATAGATGATATTCCAACCTATATTTCTACTGTAGTTTAATGTTCGAACAGAACAATAGCACACCATTCTCTACAGACATTCATAAGAAGAAAGTGTATAAAGAAATCATTCACTAATCGTAGAGGGTTAGAATTCGTGCCTTACTGGAATCCTCACTTCCAATTCTACCCCAGTTCTCCAGTTTTAAGTGAACCCTATATTCTAAGTATTTCAATCGGCTTGTTTTCTCGTGTTCAGAGCGTAACTACGCTCTGATACCACTTTCTGTAACGTCCCCTACTTACAATAAATACAGCGGAATATAAAATCCATACTGGCGTTTACAGACCCATCAGGTTCCAAACACCCGGCACCAAACCTCACCAATTACAACTTACAAAATTACAAAAGCTACGGTCTGAATTCGAGAAAAACAACATAACATAACTACTAGTAAAATAGAGTAACTCTCCACAATTCCTAATTCTCATCCCAATCACTCATGCTCTTCGTGGCCACTGTACAAACAATTTATACCTGCAAGATGAAACCAAGCAGCCCACCCCGGGAGGGGTGAGTCAGTTCCCTGGAATGGAACTGTACAATTCTCTAAAGCAATCTTTAAAACATAACTCTTTAAAATAAACAGTAACTTGAAATTAAACTCTTGAAAGTAAAACAGGGAAACAAGACACTTTAAAATCGTCAAGCCAAAGATAACAAGTTAAGGATAAGATAAATAATAGGAAGGTAAAGTTAGTCAATCCAAAACCACACCATGAGTTAGTGAACATCCAGTACTCAAGTTAGAATCAATTCCAGTTAGGAGTAGAAAGTCTCAGATAGTCACAAAGGACTAGGAATGAAAAGATAAATCCAAGAACCAATAACTCAAGAGTGGAATAAAACCAATTGGGAGAGATGGCCCCCACCGCCAGATATAAATGTCCGTATGGACGAGGGATATACAGCCCCCTGCTGTCATATTAAAAATGTCCCGGTGGACGAGGGATATACAGCCCCATGCTGTCAAATATAAATGCCCCTATGGGCGAGGGATATACAACCCCCTGCTGTTACCATTGAAGACGCGCGCACGTCGAAACCTCAAGAACCAGCTCAAGGATGAAACGATATCCAGAGTCAAGAGAAGAATTTACCCAAATTGACCTTATTCCAAATTCTCACCAGATCACTAACTACCCAGAGCAATACCAAAACACTCAGTCCTACAGAGTGCAGAAGCGTAAACCCTAAGCAGTCAATGTCTAATGGAACAACCAAATAGAAGGAACCAATACCCAAGTGATTTTCACATTCAAGGCTCAGTTAGTCACACAAGCTGAGTTAGTCACACGACCATTTCTTTTTTAGAAATTCCTCTTAAAGTCAGTTAGCGTTTTTTGAAAACGTCTCATAAGTCAATCAGCAAAAGTAATGGAGTACGAGAAATCGTACCTGGTCAACGCCGTAGCAGTTCTAGTAAACTCGTGTAAACATTCAACAATTCTCTGAGGAACATTGAAGATAATTTACTATCAATAACCTGTACCCTAAGTTAAACTTAAATAAACCCCTCTCTCTTATTTCTAAATCTCAATTATTTTATAAGCCCTCGCTTAAATGTTATGTATAACCTTTGACTTATTTTAGAAGGTTGTATAGCCCAAGGTTGTAGGATCAAGGAATGTATTTTATTAACACCCGCTAACTGTCCACTCCTACCCACTTAGTTCATAATTAACCACAATCCTCACATTCAAGACTTTTGAGACCTTTATATCAAAATGTGTTTATATTATATAATTAAATCTAAGAATTTCAATAATAATCTTAAGCTCAATATCTTTATTCTTAATTTAGAATAAACACTGTATTATGACCTATGATGGACTTATCTCAGAATACTATACTATTATCTCACAATGTAAAGATTATGTACTTAAACAACATCTACTAGATAACCCATTATGATTAAGTCTTTCCCTTAACTTAATTAAGATCTACATCTTGTACATTGGAATTGTAGTGTTGTAGACGCGTTTTGGTAAAACTTAATTGAACTGCTAAACTCAATTATCTCATCTTTAGTTCAGAATGACTTTTAATTACAACCATCTAATAAACTTGTCATAAGATGTTAAATTGCTTCTCATCCTGAATAACTATACTATAGTTAACTTAGGTTTAACGAATTAATCTTACATTTAGTATTCACAAGGTATATTATATGTTTTATTATTACCTATACAATAAGGTGTTTAGTATAACCTTTTATGTATCCTTACTTACATTTAATTTCCTAAATGTTTTATTTTAACACACATTCTCTCTATAGACTAAGTATAATCCTTTGCACTAAACTTCATTAAACTTAAGCCTTAAATACGTTTTAATTGTTTTACAAAACCTAAGGTTTCAAAGGAATAACCTAATAAATCAATTTCCTTTATTGTATTTAGGATGGAAAATATATCTACATAGAGTAGAATTCATCAAAGAATTAAATTCTGGTTCAAAAGTGAAATTGTTAATTATTTAATAAGACAATCTATTATGAAAATTCTCATATTTTATATTCAAATAACCTATCACTATTTCCCATTATCGTAAAGTATGTCAATATAATATCTTATGTAACTTAGTTTTATCTAATAAAAGGTTCAAAGGTTTTAAGTATCAAATTCCTATTCATAAACCTTCTATAAATTCCAACTACTAAATACCTCACTTAGTTGTAAACTCACATCCTAAGTATTGGTAACAAACATTATAAATGTATTTCATATGGCTTATCTAATGCCAAGAAACTTAAGGATTATTATTTAGATAAATATCCAAATCATAGTTTAATATAGTTTAACATCATAATCCTTTTAATGATTTTATCTTAAAACATTAACTTATATTTCAATACCATAAATGTTAAGAAATGATTAAATCTAGACTTACTAACCTACCTCACATTTAGATGTACAAGTATTTTATTTATTTAATTATTGTTTTTATATTAAGAACATTTAGATGTAAACATATTACATTTGTTTATCATTAATTATAGAATAAGATCTATTTGTGTAACATTTTATGAAATCTAATCACAATTTTTCCTGAGTTTTAACTTATTAATTACTTAATCCCAATTTTAGATTTACATTTTGGTCATTGACAAATAATACTATACATGTATTTTAATATGGTTTATATATAAACCTTGGAAATTCAAAGGTAACTCTTTAAGCCCAATTTAATACCACCTCATATAATATTCTTCTATTAGTATTATGTAGAGGTTTAGTTTAACTTATTAATTCCTTCGTATTATATTTCCTACAAGGTATTTAATTTCTTTTATTTATGTTTAATGTGTATATATTTATATATACTAGGATTTGTTCAAAACATTATTTATGTAGTTTTATTGTATTTAATTATTTCTATTAACTTTTACACATATTAACATCTGGTATATGGTTTATAAAATAAAGTATTTCCCCAAGCTTCAATTAAGTATATTAACTTCCACATTATATAATAAATTAAAATGTAGACTAGTTTAATTCCTTGAATTAATATAAGTTTCTACTTAAATAAGTATATATATACATATATGTAAATAATTTCTGAAATACCCCAAACTAATAAAATATGTATTAAATATCTAATCACATTGATTAAGGCCTAAACATGCCTTAAAGGTCAACTGAGAACAACAGTGGGCAACACAAAGCAAGATGTTGCACCCTTTGACTGTTTAGGGTAAATAAATACCCAAATGAACTTCTTAGGACCTAAAACTTTGTCCTAAGCATATTAATACATTACTAAACATATTACAATTGTTGGACAACACTCCAACACAATGAACAAGCATTTTCATGCTTCAAGGTCAAGTAGGGCAAAAATGTGCTCTAAGAAAACCTTAAAGGTCTAATGACCTCTAAATGATATAAAATTGGATAGCATGATCAAATATCATGTAAGGAACACAAAAAAATTGTTCTCAAAGAAAACAGAGCTCAGAAACACCCTACGACTCAAAATGTGCACTAAAATTCCTTAAAGCACGTTTTTTGTGTATGAGCTCTAAGATAATGACTTTTTGTCACTACAAAGACTATATTAAGTTCTTTATAACATTAATGTGACATGATAGACTATATTATAAAGTCTAAATCAAAGTTTAAAAATAAAATCAAAATGGGCAATTTAGTATGAATAGTATCCAAAAATAACATTTGGTTACTTAATATTAACTAAGGTCAAACATCACCCATTGGCCATGCCTTAAGCTGCAGACCTCCTACAGCTGTCTCACCCATTCATTAATCAACTTACAAGTGCAGACTGATTATCGTGAGTGGTTAGAACTGGAGTTATTAAAATAAAAGGAAAGAAATTAAAACTCAAAATATTCGTCGGGCTGCAAACAAATCCCGGTCGTTGTAGTATAGTTAAGTGTAAGCGACCAGATATCGAACCGTGGGACTTATAGTGAAATAAGTAGTACCTAAGCTTGTCACAAAAGGGGGGAGTTAATTGACTTGTTTCTGAAAAGTAAATAACAGATTAATTTAGTGAACTGAATAAGTTAAAAACGGAACTCCGGGTTCAGGTTAATATGATATGATTAATTGTGCTATCTCTACCGGTTTAATAAAATAATTTGGCAAGATTTCTGTTATTATCTTAAGGTCCGATGAAAACTCATAAGAACTCGTTTACCTGAAAATGCAAGGTCCGATGAAAACTCAAGCAAAATGCGTGTAAACGGCAGAGGAGTGTGAGGAATTTTATTCTTGCAACTCGTACTAACTTAAACGATGAAAATAAGTTCCTACAGTTTTACGGCTTAATTAACCTATCTGTTCGTCACCGATCAGATTAAAAACAGATTTAGTAAGGCTTTTTAATAAATCGATGAAATTTATTAAAAAGGGAGAGAGATAAACTTTAATCGTAACAAACTGAATTTATTTTAACGGTAGAAATATTGCATAATTAATACAAATACATAATTAAACCTTCACCCGGAGTAAATCCTCCTTAGCCTGACATATTAACTGGTAATAAGTCAGACAGAGGTTGGACGTAATAATGATACGGAGGTGTGGATGGTGAATGGAGAAATGAAGAGGAAGAAGAGTGGAGAGCGTACGTAAGATTTCTGTAAATGGAATGAGAGATTTTGAGTGTTGAGTTTGGGGGTGGAACGTGTGTATTTGGTTGAAGGTGCAGTGTGTTTATATAGAGGAAGGGAAGAGGCAGATCTGGAGTGGAAGAGCATTGATTGCTCATTAATTGCAGGGGACAGAGCTGAAGACGCGTGAGGGAATTAAGGTAGGCGGTGCGGAGTAGATGGATATGGCAGAAGCAAGTCGACGGGCGAAGAAGAAAACTGGCGCGCGTTGATTTTTAGTCACGTCCGCGTGGCTGTCCGCGTTGTTTTAGGCGGACAGTCATGAGGACACAAATGGAGTCCGTGTCCTTGTCTTGTCCGCATGAGTGTCCTCGCTTGTGTCCTCATGGTTCTGGGCGGACAAGAGAGTTAGGCGCGCTCTCAATTTGTCCGCATGGCTGTCCTCACTTGTGACGTCGTGGTTCTATGCAGACACTCACGACGTCACAAATGGAGTCCGCACTCCATATCTTGTCCGCATGGCTGTCCTCGCTTGTGACGTCGTGGTTCTATGCGGACACTCACGACGTCACAAATGCGGACACAAACTTGACCGGCTCTAGATTCTTCGTTTGGACTCCGTTTTTCGAGCCGTTTGCGCCTATGCGTTCGTCTCTTCGTCTACTTTGCTCCCAGCTTGGTTTTCCTCATGTTTAAACAATAAATTTGTGAGATAACAATAAAACATAAACTAGAGGAAAACTAACCGAAGTGGAGAAATGAGCAAGAAAAGTGCTAATATTATATGAAATACACCTATAAAACATGCTCATTTGGACACTTATCAACAAGCAAATATCTAGCTAATGTCATGAGTCACCTAATTACTATTTGATAAAGTAATATAAAGTAACATTATAAGCTAAACTTACTTATTTCTCCACTTGCCTTCCATCCCAGCTGACACCCAGCTCCTTCAACCTCTCTTTGGCTTCTCCATTTATGTAGGAACACACCAAGAACATAAGAGAACCAAAATTGCAATTGGTAAGCTTATTAAGCTAGTTTATGTTCATTTTCTTCACAATTCTTTCCTCTTTCAATGGAGCAAAGCATCAACCATTTCCATCAATGTTCTTAGGTTGTTTTGGATGTTAAATGGAGGGTGTATCTCGGCCTTAACAAGGGAAGATGGTGGAGAAAGCAAGTCTTTTTCTTAAGGTATAAAAATGTGCTTTAAGCACCTATCCTTGATTTCCTTTCAAATCCGGTTGTAAAGCTTGGTTTTCTAAGCTTATAATCTTCATCTTAACATACTTATTCAGTTGGTATATCAAGATCTTCAAAGTATAGCCAAATCCAAGACAAAAACACCATTTTTGGCATTTTAAACAAGGTAAAAATTAGCTATCTTCTAATCTGAGTTATACCAGTTTAAAGCTTGGTTTTAGTAGCTCTTTTGATACTCTTTAGCTACTGTTAAAACAGGCCGTGGAGCACTTGTTTTTGCCTTGGTATTCTAAGGTAAATTTACCTTGAAAATTGACATTAAACATTTCTTATGGTTAGATCTTGCTTGGAGACTAATCATGCCTTAATTGCTGTTTTAAAACATGTAACTAATGCTGTGGAAATATTATCTCCAATCAGCCGTGGCCAAACAAGGCCTTAACTAGGCAAAAACAAGGTATAAATCACTTAAACCTTCACTTGGTATATTAATATGTAATTATACATATGTGTATAATATGTGCCGTGAGTGAACATGGTATTTAAGGTCTAATTTTGACCTTAGGTGATTAAGGAATGGTTTAGTAAATTTTATAACTAATTATTAGCATAATTGTCAAATTTAAGACATTATGTGGAAAATTGGTAATTATTGAAAATATTGGTGTAAGGCCGAGAGTTTAAGGCTTTTATGGGCATTTATGTGTAATTCATTATATAAGCTAATGTTTGTAATAAGGCCATGTACTTTAGGCCATTTTATTTATGCATTTATAAGCTTTTATTTAAGTTTAGGTGATATATAATTATTACCACAAGAAATTGGGGTCTTAGGTGTAATTAAATTAAATTTGGGGGCTATAAAAGGATATAGCCAAAAATTGGAGGTTTAAATGAGTTTATATAAAAATTATAAGATTATATAAAGTTTTGGGGTTAAATGGTAATTTCTGAAAAGATATGGGTTTAAACCGTAATTTGTGGAGATTAATGGTCAAGGAAATATTAAGGTGGTCAACCTTGACCATATGCTAAGTTTTGACCAAATTAAATAAGTTAGATAACTTATTTAAGGTTTTATAATAAGATAAGTATTTTATTGTAACAATTTTATAACATATGTGGTATATATGTTATTTCCGAAAGTTAAGGGTGTAAAATGGTATTATAAACACCCATGGGCTATTAGGAATTTTTAGGAATTTATTGGGTTGATTTTGGCATTAAAATAATCTATATATGTATAATATATAGTTATTATGTCATTATGACACTTTGGAGAAATATAAGTGGTGGTATGGCAAATACCGAAGGTATATGGGTTAATAAGGTAATTATAACCCTTTGGTGAAATTTGGTGATTTTTAGAATTATATAAGGGTATTTAATAAGATATGTGTATAATATATTGTTTTAATGATATTATAAAACTATATGTTATAAATAGGGCCAAATGGCAATTATAAAAAAGAATGAGGTCTGTTCGTAATTTACAAAAAATATAACCATAGGTTATACCCTTTTACAAGTTAAAAATGTTATATTATATGGTATATATAACATGGTATAAATGATGTGGTGATTTTGTAAATAAAGGAAACTATGGTTTATGGAAAAGAATAAGGTTTAATATATGTGCCTATGCGTCAATATATAATAGTTATGTATAAAAACTATAGGTTATAAGTTAAAGGAAATAAAAATATCATATCAAATGATATTAGTATATGGTATAACATTACATAATGTTATATGGTCAAAATGGAATTTAAAGAAATATAAGGTGAAATACCCCTAAATTAATTTAAATTCATTTAGGGGATTTCTTTTATTAAAAATTAAATTATGGTATGGAATAATGAATATTAAATTATTATATGGAGTTGTGAAATTTATTTAGGGGTTTTCTCCTATTTAACCGTAATTATTATACATTATATATAATTTAATAATAAGATTTATAAGTCAATAAATTGAATGTTGGAACATTTGAAACATAAAGTCAATAAAAATTCTAGAAACCTAAAAGCTTATTAAGCCTTGCTAGAGTTGACTTTTGAGAATGGTCAAACCAGGCCATGAAACCTATACCAATAAATAGGTTATGAAAAACCATGAAGATCGATAAAAAGAACGTCAAAAACGGATCATCCTAGCCAAAGTTATGCTAGATTGAAGTTTTAAATCAAAATTTTAAGAGATGCCACGTGTCACTCTGTAATGGGTCGCCCACACTATCCGATTTCTTCCCTGATTTTGCGGAACCGTTTTTCCCTTCTTTGCCCTACTTTAGACGGCTATAACTTTTACATCTCTCATATTTTCCATGCCGTCTTCACCATTCTCTTCTCCTACAATTCCACTTTCCAACCATTACTCATACAACCCTAAATCCTTCTGAGTCAACCGGAAAATCGAGCCAAAGTAGCCACCTTGCGAAACTGTTTCCAGAATTCCAGAATTCCCTTCGTTTTCAGGTAACTTGCGTCAATCATAACTTCTTCGTTAATCAACCAAAATTCAATTTCTTTAGCTCGTTGTAAAGATCTCTAATCCCTCTACAATTTTCGTGTTTATGCCAAGTCTGATTCATACCGGTTGGGAGATATAGAGGTCTAAAGTTTCGGTTTCAACTGCACATAAAATAACACCGAAACAGAAAGGTAAACTCATGTTTTGTAACTTCAATATCTTTCTGTATGGTGCAAGTTAGGATTAGTTCTAGTTATCAATGTGTAGAGCTAAGTTTCATTTTTCTATTGAGCCAATTAACAAAGCCTAAATCGATCTGTACAATAACTTATAGATCCTCGAAGTTGGCTTCACGAACTGATCGAAGTTCGAGTTTTTCCAGAATCCGTTCTCGAATTCTCCTCCGATATTGCAATTCCGGTGAGTGTTTCCTCAAATTCTTCCGTTGTTGCTAATCTATACTTCATTGTCGACCAAACCCACGTGACAATTTGTTCAATTATGCATTATTTTGAGAGGAATTGTGGAAATCGAATTCGTAAACCTCAAACTCACCTAACTCGAACCCAGAATCGTATTTCGTGTATACTGGATTGGGGAAACCGGTACCAATAGAACCGAAATTTGATTACGAATCCATAGAAACAAGAATCACTCGATTTCGTTCTGTAGATTAGGAGATATTCATGAATTAGTACTCGCCCTGCTCAGTGACTTTGCTGATGAACTCGCGATACAGGGGCCGTCCGATCTCGTTCTAAGAGATTGGACGGCCAAGATTAGATCTGGTGATTATAAGTTGTTTAAGTTTCTATAAAAAAATCAGTAAATAGCTCTAACTTGTTGATTTTAGTTAATGGCCTTCCCGAAGGTATTTTGACTTGAAATTTTAACCATAGGTTCCTTATTTTATCTAGTTTATATTGATGTAAATTATTATGGTTTTGGAGTTTTTAAACATAAGTTATGATTTTTACAAGTTACGGGTTTTCTGGAATTATTCGGTTAAATAAAGAAGATATTTTTTTGAAATAAAAATTTTTATATGTATAAAATGTTATAGTTACTGTATATTAAATTTGGGAATTTTTGGCAATGGTAAAAGGTTTTAAAAATTGTGTTTATGAGTTTTTCATAGGAATAACCTATAATATAAGGTTTTTAATGTAATCAAAAATTAAAGTATGGTTTGTTAATTAACTTTTAAGCTGGGGAAAATAAGGGAACTAAATTAACATTTTATAACAGTAAGTTTATAAATGTTTTTGTATTAGCTTTTAAGAGAAATGAAATTATTTACATATATGTATTTTTACTTACTTAAGTAGGAACTTATATAAATTAAGGAATTTAATTATCCTACATTTTATTTACTATGGGAGTTAATATTTTAAATAAACTAAGGAACAAATATATATATATTTTTTACAACATTTATAAAAAGAATTAAGGAGTAACTTATAGTAAATCAAGGAACTAATTAAATTACCACTTATAATAACTAAACATTATAAGAGCTAGAACCCTAAGATATGGTAAAAGAAATACTTTATGAAATACTTAGAATACAGTTTAAGGTTGTTTTAATAAGATAGTTTAAATATGATAAATTACATAGGGAATGTCTTAGTTAATTTCCAATACGGCTATACTTATACATATGTAATAAATAAGGGAAACACTTTATTTAATAAGCCATAGGTCGGTTGTAGTTATGCCTAAAAGTTATTAAACATAATTAAATACAATAAACTACATAAATAATGTTTTGAACAAATCCTAGTATATATAAATATATACACATTTAACATAAATAAAATTAGATACCTTATAGGAAATATAATACGAAGGAATTAATAAGTTAAACTAAACCTCTACATAATGTTAATAGATGAATATATATGAGGTGGTATTAAATTATAGTTATGTATTAGGCTTAAGAGTTACCGTTGAGTTTCCAAGGTTTATATATAACCATATTAAAATACATGTATAGTATTATTTGTCAACGACCAGGATGTAAATCTTAAATTGGGATTAAGTAATTAATAAGTTAAAACTTAGGAAAAATTGTGACATAAAATGTTGTACAAATAGATCTTATTCCATAATTAATGATAAGCAAATGTAATACGTTTACATCTAGATGTTCTTATTATATAAACCATAGTAAAATAAGTAAAATACTTGTACATCTAAACGTGAGGTGGATTAGTAAGTCTATATTTAATCATTTCTTAACATTTATAGTATTGAGTAATAACTTAATATTTTAAGATAAAATCATTAAAAGGCTTATGATATAAAACGATATTAAACTATGATTAGGAGATTAATCTAAATAATAATCCTTAAGTTTCTTAGAATTAGTTAAGCCATATAAAATACATTTATTACCAATATTCAGGATGTGAGTTTATAAATAAGTGATGTACATAATAGTTAAAGATTTACAAAAAGGTTTGCAAATAGAAATTTGATACTTAAAGTCATTGAACCTTTAATTAGATGAAACTAGGTTACATAAGATGAAATACCCCAAACCTAAGTATGCTAAGCAAACATCAAATTATGATGTAGTAAGGCTAGAATATGCCTTAGAAAGATTGGTAGACAATTTAAACCAAGGAAAACACAAGAAAGTGCCTTAAAGGCAATCAGGGCAAAAACATGCTCTAAGCTTGGAGAGACTTGGGTGAGTACCCAAATATCATGATAAGACCTTAGTAATATCCTAATGGTCATTTTAAAACAATTAACAAAGAAAACCAAGCTTGAAAACAAGTTAAAACACAAAATGTGCTTTAAGAAGTCTTAAAGCACATTTTTGAGAAATTGTCTTAGAATTGAGTTTTGAGTGGCTAAATGTCCATCATTACTCTTTAATCAACATGTGTACTAATTAGTATCACATTAGGAGGTCTAAATCAATGGGAAATCAAAAATTTCAGAAATATGTGCACTGATTAGTGAATAGTGCCAAATAGTGACTAGTTTAAGTTTTAATCAATATAAGCTAATTAGTTGGTCAACAAAGACCATGACTAGCCTTATTTAAGGTAGGGGGCCGGTTTTCTAAAGGAGGGTGAGTAACCATAAGTAGTCAAATAAGGAAGAAAAGAAGAGATAAGTAAAAGAGTACTATTTGCTTTATTAAAGCAAATATCTCTTATAAGCCACCTTTTCTTAGTTGAATAGTTAACTCTCTAATTAAGGGAACGCATTTAAGTCATTCATTGTGTGTGAACTTTGATTGTTCATATCTGAGATGTTATTTACTGCACTTTCTATTATGTTGTGCATCTAATCAACCTCCATGCTATCGACAATTAGTCGTCGTAGCCACGTTAGCTTGGGGGCCATGAGAGGATCGTACCAGCATTCGTGCTGACCCCCTCGGGGGCTTTTGTTTACTACACAGGTGAACATCAGGAGGCGGCTGTCGCGAGAGTAAGAAGGAGTACAAGTGTTAAGGACTAAGTGTGGCCTACGAGTTGTGCATGTACACTCGTATGGCAATTGAGTTAGTAAGATGTATAGGATGTGAGAGGATTGTAAGAAGATTATGTATTTGGTTAAGGTTGTTATGTACTAATGTTCGGATATTCTGTAGTCAGACCGTGGCAAGGTCCTGGATTGTAAGGAATTCCGCTGTGACATGTATATATATATACTGTTAAGTTGCGAGAACACATCTGGATTGAGTTGGGGTGTTACAAAAAGTGGTATCAGAGCGTAGTTACGCTCTGAAGACAAGAAATACCGAACTTAGGAGAATATTGAGGTTGAGATTGAGTTATGGGTTAAGGGTTGAGAGATAGAGTGAGAGGTGCGTTAGTCAGGACTTCCCTGTGTTTACCGGACATCCATAGTACCTAGACCAGCCCTCCATATCCCTAACCCTAAATATATGGAACAAACGCCAGAGAGAAGAAAGCCTTCTCTTACTCGGGGAAACCCGATCTGGCAGTTAGCTAACAATAAGCAGTACGAGAAACAACTTGTTGTACAACAGTTATGGAGAACTTGGAGGTTTTTAATGGAGCGCAACAGAGAAACAGGCGCTACCTATGGAATTCTATCAATAAGGGAACGGTAATTACCGGCAACATGGGTCGACATGCTACGCAGTCGAAATAACCCGCCATACCAATGATAAGGAAAGCACTACGGGTGCAATAGAAAGGAAAAGGGGAAGTGACATGAGTACCGGACAGTGGTCCGAAGGAGCATAACAGTAGGATAATACAAAGCATGAGGATTAAGACTACTGGAAAGTCCAGTTAGAAACGGGAACTCCAAACCCCATACAATGAGGAAGGTTACAAAACCTGGCCAACATAATGCGGACGACGATAGGAACTCATACAAGTTGTATACCGGAATAAGACTACAATGTAGTGCCTAAAGGAAAACCGTTGCTTAGTAACCACAACAAAACGTGTGGAGACAGGAGGGAGGATTAAGACATAAGAAAATATTAAGGGGTTCCCTCAGAAAGAGGAATGCCCTGATAAATGACAGTACTGTCAAACAACAAGGAAACTGCCGGATGGGCGGTTGTCCAAAAATAAGGGATTATCGAAGGAGTCCCGAGGACTACCAATTACATGGAAATTAGAAGGGAGTATCACTACCGATGTACCTTGTACCAATAACCCATCCTGCATGGCGCACTTGCCATAGCAAGTGCTACCACGGTTAAGCTACACGAAAAGCCGTCATGGCAAGATAGGAGAACGCTACAGTTGAAACGCATATTAATACCGGATTGTAAATCCATAAGAACAGAAAAATAAGACCTTGGAAAGGCCCGACGGCCTGACCATGATGAGATGAGATGACACACCAGTCTGCTGGGAGCAGAACTTGGACAAAGTATTAAACCGTATGAATATTAGCAACGGTAAAATCCACTACAACAACAACCGACAGTACGGTAAGGACACAATCTCGAACTCCAAGGGGAAAACCTAAGAGATTGCTCGGTAATGCGAGCAAAAACACTATATAAGCAATGATATACAAGGGATGTATTATAAGATACTATTGAGACTGTTGAAGCATCGACTTACAATGAAAACGGGATAAGACTCCCAGAGTGACCATTAAGGATACCAATAACAACATTCTTCGATGAAGATGTTGGAAAACCCAGAAAACAAGGATAAAAGAAATAAACGTAAGCTATAACCTACTAAGGATTAAGGTCGTACAACCCTGGAAAAGGAAAGCTCAGAGGACTACCCCCACAGAGCGGGCATAGTCGAGCCGAACAACTGATGAATGACAGTTAACACTGTTTGTTTAACTCATTAACACCCAAGTATGATTGATCATCAAAGGGTGGCGTAATCAACAGAAGTTGAACGAAGCGTTGAGATAGAAGTATAAGACGACTGGATGATATCCAACTTGGACACCGTAAGGCAAACGCCTAATACGAACCTAACCTTGACTATTAAAAGACATAATTCTAGTAAAATGATAGTATTGTCAAAGACATTAGGTAACTTCAGATCACCTGAACAACTTTCCTGGCAGGAAGCAGGATGTAGCAACTTATCATGAAATCCGATACTACATTTAGTATGTAACCTAACGGTGGATAGTGCTCAAAGAACCAGAATCTTATAGGGATGACCTGCAGATGAGTAAGAGTACAAATAATGAACTGAGACATTAAGCATTAAGAGCCTACGAGCCAAGGATGTTAACCACATCAGAGCCCAAGGCGCGGTAAGTTATAAGAGAGCTTGTTTAAGGCACGAAGGGACTACAATTTGTAGATATGAACGATTACCAAACCTATAACTTAGATTGGGAAGAACGTTACCAAGAGAGGGTACCAATGAGAATATTGAGATAATGCTAAGTACAGGAGTGGAGAACGAACCATGCCTTTTAGGGTGGGGATACCTCTCCTTGTTGTGAGGCCATGAGTGGGAATGAACCCCTCAAAAGGGCTTTCACATATTAGAGATAAAATACACTTTATTTAGAAAATGGAAACTATAAACCTTGAGATTACCTTAGAACATACCAGATACACTTGAGTAATAAGGAAGGTTGCACAGATAGACCCCATATCCAACACCCAGGATGTAAGAATTAGTAATTGTCAGAGATAGACATTGTGAGTGCACCTTACGGCACGTCAAATGACCAATGCTCCGAAGAGCTTGTGATTCAGTGGATGACTTCTTCAGTAACCAGTTAAATTACATGGTAGATAACATCACTAAGGATGAAAGAAAGCGAAAGAGATTAGCCTACTTACGAATCTGAGATTGGAGCAGAACATCTTCATATCAAGAGTCAACTATTTTACAACACGGTACGACAACCGCCAATACCGGAATGAGAGAACTCCCAGTGTGTTTACACCAAGAAGGGATTGAGTATAAGGTAAGACATTAGAATAAGTGAGTAAGAGGTTGCACCATCAATGGGCAACATAGTAAAGGCCAACTACCACGGTAGTAGTGGTCGTGAGTACAGTATTCATATGAGAGGATTAAGTCATGGTGCGCGGAAGGCGACCGTTAGGTATGAGCCTTCAAATATTGACACTGAGGCAATTAGATTTATGAGTTATGACCAGCATAAGTAAGAAAATAAGATGGAAGATGAACTGAGCATTGATGCCAGTAGTCTGGACATGGTTTGGTAAGATTTCACAGGAAGCACACTACCCATTCCTTAAGGAACTGGAAGTGCATTCCTAGTAGCATAAATATGAGGAACAAGATAAGAGGCTCTACGAAGAGACCTCAATTGCTAAGAAATAGAATCAATACAGAATATAGAAAGGAGCTGGAGCATACCATACCCAGGAACGCAGTAAATGGATTTCCCTTGATTAACTTCAAGAAGAACAATAAATGTTATTATGGAACGATGAAAGAGGAGATCGACAACAGAATACTTCATAATTAGCAATAGCTAAACGTGTGACGGACACTATGAGTTTACTAAAACGAGACGTGGGACGACTGCACCCCACAGGGGCTTGCAGGCCTGACACGCTCATTTATGAGTTAGTTGGGTAAGTAGTAATGTACCAGTAAGATACCCCATGCATGTAGACGAGTAGTGTAAGGAACACGGGAGGTAGTCGACTCCGTACCACGGACAACGACACAAGATCACACAAGAGCAGCTACTACCACGGACAGCCGAAGAGAAGAATTCAGTTAAACCAGCAACACAGAGGAACCAGAGAACAGATAATTAAGGACTATGAAGTGCGAAGAGCACGGATTGTTAAGTACAGACATTGAACATGTCTTAAGATGTAAGGGGTTAAGACTGTAAAGCGCAATATGCACTAAACAGTAGTTTCAGACTAAGAATCATCCTCAGACCAAAGGTCAGTTGGGGAGAACAATTTAGACATTCGAGAAAAATACTAAGAGTATGAGCATAAGATCTTCAAGGAGAATAGATAGACGAGTTTACAACTCATTAAGGCCGGGTATAGATGAAGATAACACGTGTCCATTGAGAATTAAGCCAAGATTACCAGAGACGCGCAGCGGAAGCTAGCAGATCACTACCTTTGAGATTAGACCAAACTAAGTTAAAGAAACGGTATAAGTACCGTTAAGAATCCTCGATACAGAGACTAAGTTATCTCTCATCGAATTATAAGTAAGATAAATTGAACATGGAAGCTAGAATGCTGGTGGAGTAGACATCTTGAACTTATGTTCAAAGATGAGGTACGTGATTACGTGGGCGTAATCCATTTAAGGGGGTAGAGCGAAAACCGCTTAGCGTGTTTGTGTACTGAGTACATAAACTACGTGTGCATAGCACAAAATAATTTGAGATATGTTTTACATAAACATTTTGAGATAAATCTGGGAATTGCACACGAAGATGTGAATACCATACATAGTAAGTACCTTTCTTGTTAATCCGGTGTGAGTACAAGTTAGAGAATAAGGAAGAGGTTTAGGAGATTTAAGAAATAAGGAATATATATGAGGAGGAGTCGATATGAGACTATGTGTGAGATAAGAATAAGATAAACACTATGAGATATTATTGATATGAGTATGAGGAAGGAAATTGTATTCTATGAGATACAAGATGGTGAGAAATGGTATGAGACTGTATAGAACTTAGTAGGAAGTTAAGCCCTGAGGTAAGTACTAAGAGATGAATTGGAAATGTTTGATGGACTGAGTCCACACTTTGGAAGATGTATTGATTATGATTAGAAGAACTAAAAAGATAGAAAATTGGACATGAGTGTATTATTTGATGTTTGAAAATGATGTGGGAGGGGGAAACTTGATTTTCTAGGGATCAGGGAAACCGAACACAAATTGGGGTGGGAAGGATAGTTCTACACATTGATGCTGATACATCAGGTTGGATTGATTCTGAAACTCCTGCCAGTGGTCACAATTAAATCACACTAAGATAGAGGCCTTAGGATAAAATGAAATTGGAGTTGCTTGTATTTTAATTAGAGGAATTATCCTCACATGACCTCGTAAAAAGGATTACCTTTTTACTGAGTCTCGCCCATGAAGTCGAGGACGAACGAGCCTTGTCTTCGGACCGGTGACATGGGGAGAGCAGGGTGTTTTGTATTCTGGCCCATGGTGACAAGGACGAATGAGCCATTGTCTACGGACCGGTGACATGGGAGAATACGTTGGAAGTTATGTGAATGTTTTAATCATCAAAGAGGAACAAAAGGAATTTTGAGTGCTACACATGCTTAAGCATGTGGTGTGATATTTAAGTATAAGAATATGGCGGATCCAATGATCCAGTTAGATTAAGTATACATAAGTATGATCTAAGGAAGGAGGTAAGACATGTATTCTAATAAGATAAGATGCATGGGAACTTTGGGGACAAAGTTCTTTTAAGGGGGGTAGATTGAAATACCCCAAACCTAAGTATGCTAAGTAAACATCAAAATATGATGTATTAAGGCTAGAATATGCCTTAGAAAGATTGGTAGACAATTTAAACCAAGGAAAACACAAGAAAATGCCTTAAGGGCAATTAGGGCAAAAATGTGCTCTAAGCTTGGAGAGACTTGGGTGAGTACCCAAATATCATGATAAGACCTTAGTAATATTCTAATGGTCATTTTAAATCAATTACCAAAGAAAACCAAGCTTGAAAACAAGTTAAAACACAAAATGTGCTTTAAGAAGTCTTAAAGCACATTTTTGAGAAATTGTCTTAGAATTGGGTTTTGAGTGGCTAAATGTCCATCATTACTCTTTAATCAACATGTGTACTAATTAGTATCACATTAGGAAGCCTAAATCAATGGGAAATCAAAAATTTCAGAAATATGTGCACTGATTAGTGAATAGTGCCAAATAGTGACTAGTTTAAGTTTTAATCACTTAAGTCTAATTAGTTGGTCAAACAAGACCATGACTAGCCTTATTTAAGATAGGGGGCCGGTTTCCTAAGGGAGGATGAGTCACCATAAGTAGTCAAATAAGGAAGAAAAGAAGAGATAAGTAAAAGAGTACTATTTGCTTTATTAAAGCAAATATCTTATATTAGCCACCTTTCTTCTTCTCTCTCTTCATTTCTCTTCTTCACACGGTTCCACCATCTTCTTCCTCCCTTCATTCACGTAGGAGCAGCACCCATGGCAACACCACCTTGCTTTGTCCATAACTTGCTTATTTTAGCTCCAAATCAAAAACTAACACACATATTTCTCTTAGTTAGGCCAAGACCTATCTTTCTATCTTTTCAAATCTTACAAAGCTCCATTTTGGTGCCAAGAGGAAACTCCATTGATGGAGGAAAATCGAGTTTGAAGAGCTCATTAGCTTCTCCATTCTCTTAAGGTAAAGAAAATGTAAGAAAAACTAGGTTTCCACCATTCTTCTCCATTACCGAAAATTTATACTCATGGGGCTTCATTTTTATGCCTTGTTCTAGCTTGTTTTCTATTCTCCAAGGGCTAGAGGAGGTCCTTCTTGATTCATATCCAAGCCTACCTTAAGACTTCAAGGTAAAATATTCATTATAAGACCTTAAAACACATTTTTAACCTAGGTTTTTATTCCTTGAGGTTAGGGTATTGTTTAGTACTCATATGAGTCATTGAATATTGATTAGAACATTGCAAGGGGAATTTAAGTGGTGGCCGAGATTCATGCAAGAAGAAGGTCTAAGGAGGAAGTTAAGATAAGTTTGAGAAAACAAGGTAAAATGCTTACCTAATGGTGGTTTAAGTTTTAAGGGATGAGTTTAGGTAGGGGTGGCAATTCGGGTTAATGGGTCGGGTTGAAGCTCACCCATACCCGACCCGATTAAAATTGTATTGACCCATACCCGACCCAATAATAATCGGGTTACAAATTATCAACCCATACCCGACCCATATAAAATGATTAAACCCATACCCGACCCGTTTAACCCAACATAATTAGGCTATGCAAAATTTAAAGGACCTGGAATTAAATTTTTTATATGATTGCTCAAACGGAGTTACAAATGAATGAAACATTCAATATGGTAGATATTCCAGAGTTTTCATTATCCTCCGTCTTTTTTCTTTTTCCACATACATGTCGTGCTCAGTAGCACTTAACAGAAGAAGGTGATGTGTACGCGCTTGGGCCAAATATAACTGTATTTTCTCCTTCAGAATATAGAATCAAAACATAGACAAAAATCTTCAGAGTACAGAAGAGATAGGACCATAGTGGGAGCTGTGGAGGAGAGATCAGCACACTGTCTTTTGACAATCCACATAACGAATATCTGAATCAGATCCGCCCTCCGCTTAAGGACTTGTCTTTGGACTTGTAGCCTAGGGCCGGTTGCCGGCTCAGCTACGCTGGACTCCCGTCCAGGGTAGGTGGCATTAAGATGGTGCGGTGGGATCACCTAAATCCCAGGTTTGGACTTAGGCTACAACCATTCCCCTCCAGGAACGGTTTGTATTCTAAGAATAAGATAAGATTAAAATAAGTTACAATCATTCCTTTTTAAAGGATGATTTGTATTGTTAAGATTAAGATTAAGTTAAGATTAAGATAAGTTACAATCATTCCTTTTTAAAGGATGATTTGTATTGTTAAGATTAAGATTAAGTTAAGATTAAGATAAGTTGCAACCATTCCTTTTTAAAGGATGGTTTGTACTATTAAGATTAAGAGGGAACATTACTTAAGGAGTTGAATAGTTAACTCTCTAATTAAGGGAACGCATTTAAGTCGTTCATTGTGTGTGAACTTTGATTGTTCATATCTGAGTTGTTGTTTACTGCACTTTCTATTATGTTGTGCATCTAATCAACCTCCATGCTATCGACAATTAGTCGTTGTAGCCACGTTAGCTTGGGGGCCATGAGAGGATCGTACCAGCATTCGTGCTGACCCCCTCGGGGGCTTTTTTTTTACTACACAGGTGAACATCAGGAGGCGGCTGTCACGAGAGTAAAAAGGAGTACAAGTGTTAAGGACTAAGTGTGGCCTACGAGTTGTGCATGTACACTCGTATGGAAATTGAGTTAGTAAGATGTATAGGATGTGAGAGGATTGTAAGAAGATTATGTATTTGGTTAAGGTTGTTATGTACTAATGTTCGGTATATTCTGTAGTCAGACCGTGGCAAGGTCCTGGATTGTAAGGAATTCCGCTGTGACATGTATATATATATACTGTTAAGTTGCGAGACCACATCTGGATTGAGTTGGGGTGTTACACTATGAATTCACGGTCATGCCGTTTGGGTTATCTAATGCACCGACAAAGTTTATGGACTTGATGAATCGTTTGTTTCGAGAGCAGTTGGACAAGTCAGTAGTTGTTTTCATCGTTGATATTCTTATTTATTCTAAGTCCAAGGTTCAGCATGAAAATCACCTGAGGAGTGTATTGCAGACATTGAGAGAGAACCAGCTATATGCGAAGTTCTCGAAGTGTGAATTTTGGTTGGACCAAGTCTCTTTTCTTGGTCATGTTATTTCTGAGGCCGGGATCGCTGTGGATCCGGCCAAGATTGATGTTGTGCGCACCTGGCCTAGACCGAAGACGGTTACCGACATCCGGAGCTTCCTCGGTCTGGCAGGTTATTATCGGAGGTTTGTGAAGAATTTTTCTAGCGTTTCGAAACCGTTGACATCCTTAATGAAGAAGGATGCACCGTTTGAGTGGACAGTTGACTGTGAGAGCTCATTTCAGAGTCTCAAGGATGCTTTGACTTCTGCACCAGTTCATACTATACCAGAGGGTACTGATGGTTCTGAGGTGTACTGTGATGTGTCGGGTAAAGGAATGGGTTGTGTTTTGATGCAACACGGGAAGGTCGTGGCCTACGCCTCCCGACAGTTGAAGCGACATGAAGAAAAATATCCTACACATGATTTAGAATTGGGTGCCATTGTCTTCGCCTTGAAGATATGGCGACACCATTTGTATGGAGTGAATGTGACGATTTATTCAGATCACAAGAGTTTGAAATACCTGTTCACTCAGAAGGAGCTGAACATGAGGCAAAGAAGATGGGTTGAATTCCTTACTGATTATGATATTAACCTTCAGTACAAGGAAGGTAAAGCATACATTGTAGCTGATGCATTGAGTCGCCGAGCACACTCTCTCCATTCGCTAATCTCTCACTCTAGCTTGGTTGAAGTGGTGCGGAGTGCTCAGATGTCAGATCAGTACATGCAAGAGATTAGACAGAAGCTGATTGACGGCACATTCGAAAGCCAAAAGTATGATTTCCGACTTCATGATGATGACTTGATCAGGCTGAATGGCCGACTTTGTATTCCACGAAGTAGCGCTGAGCTGAAGGAGCGCATACTGAGTGAATCACACTGTTCTTCTACTTCTATTCACCCCGGAGCTTCAAAGATGTACAAGAGTATGAAGAGATATTTCTGGTGGACCGGTATGAAGAAAGATGTGACAGACTATGTTGTTAGGTGTCTCACTTGCCAGAAGGTCAAGTTTGAGCACCGTCGTCCTGGAGGTATGGTACAGCCGATGCCTGTTCCTGAGTGGAAGTTCCATGATATTTCCATGGACTTCGTTGTTGGGCTTCCGCCTACTCGGGGAGGCTTGAATATGATATGGGTCGTTGTTGACCGACTGACCAAGGTGGCCCGATTCATTCTGATGAAGGACACCTGGAAAGTGGCGAAGCTAGCAGAGCTCTTCGACCGTGAGATAGTACGACATCATGGAGTACCGAAGACTATCGTGTCTGATAGGGATACCAGATTCCTCTCGAGGTACTAGAGAAGTACACGGGAAGCGCTTGGTACCGAACTGAAGTTGAGTACGGCGTTCCACCCACAGACAGATGGCCAGAGTGAGCGCACCATACAGACGCTTGAGGATATGTTACGTGCATGTGCACTTGACTTTCAGACCAGCTGGATTGATAAGGTACATCTGATCGAATTTAGCTACAACAACAGTTACCATGCATTGATCAAGATGTCTCCCTTCCAGGCTTTGTACGGTAGACCATGCCGCACGCCATTATGTTGGGATGAGTCGAGTGAGACGGTCATTATAGGACCTGAGTATTTAGAGCAAGTACAAGCAGAAGTACGTCAGATCCGGGCTAACATGAAAGAAGCTCAGGATAGACAGAAATCATACGCCGATGTGCGCAGACACGACCTGGAGTTCACCGTGGGCGATCAGGTATTTCTCAGAGTATCTCCCATGAAGGGTGTGTTCCGTTTTGGCCAGAAAGGCAAGTTGTGCCCGAAATATGTGGGGCCTTATGTTGTGACGGAGCGGATAGGCCAGGTAGCTTACAGGCTTGATTTACCAGCTGAGCTGGGCAAGGTACATGATGTATTTCATGTGTCCCAGTTGAAGAAATATATGTCTCATCCGTATCATGTACTTCAGCCCGAGAGGCTAACACTAGAGCTGACCATGCGATCAGTGGAGACTCCCGTACGGATCCTGGACACCAAGACTCGAGACACTCGCCATAAGTCTGTGAGATTGGTGAAGGTTCTCTAGTCTAACCAGGAAGTCGAGGAGGCCACTTGGGAGCTGGAAGAGAAAATGAGGGCGAAGTACCCGTCGCTGTTTACTTCTTAGTATTTGTATGTATAGGGTACGGGGCGTACCCCTATTTAAGGGGGGTAGAGCCGTTTCGGTTATGTATGTACGGCATGTATTGAAATACATGTCTACATTGTTATGTTATAGACCTTTGAGTCTAAGTGATGTTATGTTACCGGGACCTTGAGTCCGATGTGATGTAAAGAATGTTTGTGCGTTGTTATGGAAGCGTTGTTTCAGAAGTAATCCCCGTGTTCTAATATTTAAGATGCGTGGGAAGTGTGAACTTTGGGGACAAAGTTCTTTTAAGGGGGGTAGATTGAAATACCCCAAACCTTAATATGTTAGTTAATTACATAATTATTATATTTTAAGGCTTATTTTAGTCACTAAGAACATGTGGGAGAAATTCCCGAAGTAAACGGATCCAAATAATTGATTGAAAGCATAAACGAGGCTTTAAAACACGTTTTTCGAGAAAACCGAAAAACGTGACTTTAAACGTTTAAAACGGACTGGTATAAATTATAGTTCATTTTATAACTATAATTATATACTAATATAAGTCTAAGAATTTTTAGAATCAAAAATATATATACACATATATTCCGGAAACCGGACCCGAACTGTTAGAACTGACAGTTAGGGAATTAACGGGTGTTATCTGCTAATGACCAAGTGCCACTCTCTCACATTGTAAAAAAAATAAAAATCAGACTTTTCTTCCCTCTCTCTTGTGTCTCACGTGAAGGAAGCCCCCTCTCCATCCTATTAATTCTATTTACTCACTAAAATACAAAACATAAAATACACTTTATTTCCTCTCACACACTATACTCTCTCACACTCTCTCTCTCCCCTCATTCTCTTCCTCACCGATTTCCCCCTCTCTCTCTCTCTGTTCTTTGTGCCCAACCATGGCAATTTGCAAGCCAAAGAACAACCCCAACTTCACCTCCTTGTAACTTCATCATCCTAGCTCCAAATCAAATAATTTTTACACCAAAATACTCCTCTCATCTTGGGGATTATTTTGCACCTTTTAGAATCTCAAAACTCCATACTTCATCTCCATGGGTGTACCACATCTTGAAGAGAAAACTTCATATTCTTGAAGCCAATCACCTTCTTGCTGTTCTAAGGTAAGAAACAACTCGAAAATCCCTCTTTTCTCCATCTTCCTTGGCCGGTTTTTGCTCTGTTTTGAGCTCCAGTTTTGCTCCTTGTTTTAGCTTATTTGAAGCCTCATTAAGTGCTGGAGATTGCCCATCTTTGTTCCTAATAAGCCCATTGTGAAGTAGAAGGTAAAATCTCTTCATTTCTATGCTTAAACACCCTCTTATTTTAGGGTTGTTGCAAGAGCTTCATTTAAATTCTTGGTGCTCATTACCATTTATGGTATTTGGTCATTAGTGTAACAAATAACCCCATTGGAAATCGATTGTGGAACAAGAAGTAAGGAGGAGGGAAAGTTGAAAGAAATCCAAGGTAAATAACTTACCTTAAGCTTATGTGGTGTTTTAAGGACTTTGTGTTTTATCTTGGTGCAAATATAAATGCTCAGTGAAATGCAGGTGTTGCTAATAATATGAGGAAATTCAGTGTTTAGTTTGATTTTGTTAAGAGCCAAATTTTAAGGGTTATGTGCATTGTGGTGTTGTGGTCAAAATGATGGGATTTGTGTACAAATTAGTGTTTTGGAATGAGTTGATGTCAAAGTGTTTTGGTGGGCTAAATAATGTGGGGGAAACATGTAATAACCATGGGGAGATCATGCCAAAAATTGTATATGGTTTGGGTGCATTTCTGTGTTGAAATCGCCACTGTTAAATGAACTTTCAGGCACGTCCGAACTTCCGTCCGGACTTGGAAGTTCGGACATGCCTCGTTGCGTAAAAATTTTCGGAGTCTTAAGTGTGTCCGGACTTCCGTCCGACCTTTGAAGTCCGGACGCTTGGAAGAATTTTCTCAGATTTTCGCTTCGGCTTGTGTCCGACCTTTGAGGTCCGGACACAAGTTCGGACGCTTGAAAGAATTTTCTCAGATTTTCGCTTCGACTTGTGTCTGACCTTTGATGTCCGGACACAAGTTCGGACGCTTGAAAGAATTTTCCCTGATTTTGCCTCGACTTGTGTCCGACCTTTGATGTCTGGACACAAGTTCGGACGCTTGAAAGAATTTTCTCAGATTTTCGCTACGGCTTGTGTCCGACCTTTGATGTCCGGACACAAGTTCGGATGCTTGAAAGAATTTTCTCAGATTTTCACTTCGGCTTGTGTCCGACCTTTGATGTCCGGACACAAGTTCGGACGCTTGAAAGAATTTTCCCAGATTTTTGCCTCGACTTGTGTCCGACCTTTGATGTCCGGACACAAGTTCGGACGCTTGAAAAATTTTCCCGGATTTCGCTTCGACTTGTTTCCGACCTTTGATGTCCGGACACAAGTTCGGACAATCGCCTGTTTTCATCTTCTAAGTCTCGGCTTGTGTCCGAACGTTGATGTCCGGACACAAGTTCGGACGTATCACTGTTTTAGTCATAATTTGCTCGTTTGAGCCCCGTTTTGACTTCCGTTTGCAGGAGTTGTTTAGGACATGATAGGTGGGTTATAATGACAAATAAAAAGATGGAAAGTATGACAAAATGCGAAAGTAAGATAAATTAGATAATGCAACGTAGCAAATTAGTGAAGGTCTAGTACATTAATTAACCGACGTTGCTAAATGTGTATAGGATTCTCCAACGGTGGAAACCAATCACAGCAAGGACCAAGGTATGGTTTTCTTGCAGTCTGTTGCCTACCGGTTTACACCGGCTTGTGTGTTGTTTGTTTTTCTGTGTGTTTACAACCTTGTAAGATTAAATCATGAAACGAGTTTACAGTTCTTATTATTAATGTGACGTGGGTGTACCGATACCGGTAACCTCGAATGCGTGCTAACTATTAATTAACCAAAGCTAGGAACGTAAGAGAACGGTATCCGGTAATGATGTTCCAACCTAAGGAACATTCTAACCCGACTATGTGTGTTTGGTTGTGGTTTGTGTTGCTGATTTATGTCTTGCTTCCCTTGTATGTCTAACTGGACTTAAACACTTACTTGTGAGAGATTGTGTTAAGTTCCGACTGTGGGACTTCTAACAAGTGTTAACCGGGGAGTGAGGAATCCGGTCGTTCCGGTCACGCGTGTATGTATGGGGGTCGATATCTGAATCAGATTCGGCTCTCTCCCTATGTTAGGGTTGTTTTCCTCTTTGGACTTCAACCTCCTACTAGCTTAGCCAAAGCTTACCTACCTGACTTCCACTCGGGCTAGGGGGAAATTATGTGTTGATGTGCTCGGGTCACTATACCCGTCTCATCTTTTAAGTTAAGTTATTCATTTGACTAACAAAACAGCAATGTGATATGTGTTAAGCTTAACATGAGGATGGAGTCATCCTCTAGGCTTACAGGTTGACTAACTATGTTGGTTGGTTCCTAAAGTGAATTGTTTGCACTATGTATGTGTTGTTATTGTTCTGCAATAATTCTTGTCAAGTGTATGCCTGATGCATGTTAGAATCAACGCCATGTTACTATGACAAATAGTTGCGTATATCCCGTAGTCAGCGGGCTGCACATTAACCATGCCAGCAAAAGGTTGCTGACCCCCTTTGGGGGCTATGTTTATTTGCAGGATGAGGATCGAGGAAGCAGAATGGCTTTAGATCCTAGGTTGTTGATACTTTTGTTATTTTTTTTTGGGATGTTGAACCCAAGTAGTGCCTGTACACTCGAGGTCGTATATTTTTGGTGGGTGTAGGGATAGTTGGTGATTTTTGCACAGTTACACTCGGTATATGGTGATTCTTTTGGATAGGTGATTTTTGGAAGGTTGTAATTATGCTCGGGATTCTCGTAATCAGACCGATACATTGTATGTAATAGCCTTGTTAGCCACGTGGGTGGCTAACGGCGTGTAACACCACCCTTTTTGGTATATGGTTAAGTTATTATTTCCGCTGCGATTATTGATTAAGTGTGAAGGTTACGGTTGGGGTGTTACACACCCCCACACTTATCTTTTTGCTTGTCCTCAAGCAAAACCATGTACCCAAGTAAGTAGGGAATGCTCAATATTAACAAATATTATTATGAAGGGTAGGATAAAGATGTGAACAGTTCATGATCTCAAACTTTTTGTGGAGTGTGATCCATCAACTACTGGTGGCACAGGTGTGCTCAGGGTAAAAACAAAATATAGAGTTTCGGGGTATGATCCGGAGTACTTCAATGCTTCTCAGTTAAGGTGACTTTGAGAACTTTTACCACGGCCAACTTCTCTCAAGAATGGGCATTGAGGGGTAAACAAAAGGAAAATAGATTTATGCATTTGTTTTGCTTTTGCATAAGAGATGAGAAGATAATATGTAAGCATCAAGCTTTTGTATTTAAGAACACTCAACTCTCTTTGTTGGTTACCAATGGTGTCTCGCAAGTCCCTTGTTTACTCTTTTTTTTGTATATATTTTTTAGACAGAGAACCACCCCTTAGCAATCCCTAAGAGAGAAGACAGAAAGAACCCCTCAGCAATAAAAAATCCAACCATTGCAAATCATTTGGTCACACCGCATAAAAATGCTCCCCAAAAGTAATCAAAATTTTTAAACTTTTTGTACCATTTATCCCACAATTCATAACAGTATTTGTTCTTAAAGAGAACAACCCACATCAGCAGGGTCCATAATTTAAATTTGGATAAACGCAAGATAAGTAGAGAGATTAAACATTTTAAGCAATGTGTCAATTTAAGAGAGACTTAAGACGAGCGACAGAGAAGTGAGTCCTCCCTCACACTTAGACTGGAGCAATGTCCTCATTGCGTAGGAAGAATTAAATTAACGAGGTCATGCAATCTACCAGAGTACCTCACACAATGCAAAGCAGTAGGGAGTATGTAAAAATTTGAAGTGCAAAGCAAAGAGAGTGTACTCCCCAGAGTTCATAGAGTGTTTAGACAGAGCTCCCCTACACTTAAGTTCAGCTGTCGAAATGTGCAAGATGTTCTTGTACTGAATATTCTAGAAAGCCAGAAGAACTCAAGTTAATTCTCCTCGTTCTCTCTCCTCCTTCTCTTTTTTTTTATAAAAACATATATAGGAATAATATGGAAAACATAACATAAAACAAAAATAGTAGGGTAATAAAATTTAACCACTGGGTTGCCTCCCAGTAAGCTGCCCGTATTTATAGTCTTTGGCTAGACTCCCGCTTCGTTATCCTGGATCAAAAATAAAGGTAGACAACAGCTTTGCCAGGAAAACGAAGTTAGCAGTAATTAAAAACAAACCACCTGGATCAAAACAAAACGTCACCTCGGCAAATAAAATAGGAAAATAAATACTCCACAAAACCTGGTGTTTGAGGAGGTACTGCCGGTAACGTAGTTCTAACAGAAGACCAGGTGGTGATGACCTTTCTTCCTCAAATTGGAGGACGTAAACATCCTTTCCTTGTTGTTGAGGCTTATGGAGGCAGGGTGAGAGTTGATGAGAGACTGGTGGTAGCGGTGTTCCTTCCTCAGATTCGAGGATGTAAATATCCTCTTCCGGTTGATGAGGCTCAATAGGATAATCCTCGTCTAGCTCGCGGACTGGCTCTGACAAAATATCCTTAAATTTTAATTGCTCCTCTTGTGCTGGGGATGGAGATGGAAGAGATTTGTAACTTTCTGACATTTGCTCCAACTCAGCGTCGGAGAAAAATGTCCTGATAAGTTTCTTTATCTCCTCATCAGAACTTGTAGCTTCAAGAATTTCTGGCTCGAATCGATCTTTGCTCCTTGGAGTCACCACTGGAATCTCTTCTAGCGGCTTGGCCTGACTCGGGAAAAATTCGTCTGGCCCTTGTGTAGATTGCTGTTCATTCTGATTGAAGTAGTCATATCCCAACTGAGCTTCTTTGTACTGTGTATTAGCCTGGTCGACTTCCCACCAGTACGGCTCTCGATTTGATTGCTGAGGTGGTTGATAATCCTTGACCAACCTTTGATATGAGGACATCTCCTCTTGCATGTGCGTCCATTCCAAATCAATCAATAATCTTCTCACCTCATCGTAGCCGCTCTCCATTATCAGTAACTATCCTACAAAAACAAAAATAAAAATACCAAGTAGAATAGAACTAAAAATAGAAAATAAACACAAAAACAAAATTAACTAAATAGAAAAACAAATAAGAAATAAAGCAGAGATTAAAGAAAATTGCTAAAAAAAATAAAGTAAGTAAAATTAAATAAAATTAAATGAAACGAGGAAAAATAAAATAAAAGAAAAACTAAACAAAAATCTCAATAAAATTAAAAACCATCAATTAACCGTGCCGGAGATCCCCGACAACGGCGCCAAAAACTTGTTGGAGAAATATGTGACTACTTCTACAACTTAGGCAATGTACCTATCGTTTTGCGGAATAGTGGATTTATGGGTTGTCGTACTCTTGGGGACCTCGCTGTGGATAACTGATAGTGTAGTAAATTGACTGAGATTTCTAGTAAACAGATTTTATCATTTTTTAGGGAAAGATGCGACTGAAAACTTAAACAAAACAGTAATAAAAACAATTAATCAAACAGTAAAAATAGAAATTGTAAATCTTTTTGTTTTTAAAGAAGCATCCCGGGTTGTTCTGCTCACCTATTTTATCCAATTATATCAATATAAACTTTCCCATTTTAACAATAAACTCAGGAATCTTAATTAGTTCATTGACCGGTTCTTGTACAATAAACCCAGATTAACTTAAACAACAAGCCGCAATTCTTGCCCAAGTCATTATAATTTAATCGCTTAATTACCAATTCCTATTGGAAACAGATTAACCTATAGGCGAGGCACGCTTCTAGTTGTTAACCCGTTTTGACTTCTTTTGTCTAGAACCTTGTCTCAGCATCGCATTTTAACAAGGAGCTACAAATATCACTTTAATAATTGTACAAGAAGATTAAAGCGCATTACGGACAAGAATCAAAATACTGCTTAGATAAATTATAGTGGAAAGTTTACATAACACAATTATATAAAATAGGCTCGCTTCCAAACCCGGGAAGCTAAGTTTATTACTCAGACATTAACAAGGATGAAAATGAAATAAAGATAGAAATAGCCATTATTTTGGAGACTGCCGGAGGAAACGGGACTGCGATTCTGAAATACCCCAAACTTAGATATGGTGTTTAAGTGATAAACTAAGTTATAAGGAGGCTAAATAATGCCTTAGAAACATTAAGAAACATTTCTAATCAAAGAAAACAAAAGGAAACACCAAAAGAGCAGTTTGAGCAAAAACGTGCTCTAAGCTTGGAGAGACTTGGGTGAGTACCCAAATATTGTTCTAAGACCTTAGTAATATCCTAATGGTCATTTTAAATCAATTACCAAAGAAAACCAAGCTTGAAAACAAGTTAAAACACAAAATGTGCTTTAAGGAGTCTTAAAGCACATTTTTGAAAAATTGTCTTGTAAATGGGTTTTGAGTGGCTAAATGTCCATCATTACTCTTTAATTAACATGTGTACTAATTAGTATCACATTAGGAAGTCTAAATCAATGGGAAATCAAAAATTTCACAACAATGTGCCTTGTTTTGTGAATAGTAATTTAATTAAGCTAGTTTATAACATAAGTCAATATAAGTGAGATATTTGGTCAACAAAGACTTAAGTACCCCTTGTTACTTAATGGGGGCCGGTTTTTACAAGGTGAGTCACCACCTTTATTAGTCATTAAGTAAATAAATAACTATAAAGCAAAACTACTATTTACTTTATAAGATAAATATCTTACCTTTGTATACCTCTCTCCTCATCTCTTCATTCTCTCTTGTTCCCATGGTTTCTCTTGCTCTCTCCCTTCTCCATTGACGTGAAGAGCAGCCCCATGCTAGCTTCAACTTCCCTTACACACATCTTGCTCATTTTAGCTCCAAAACCAAAACAAATTACATATTCCTCTTAGTTAGCTCAAGCTCTCTCTTCCTATCTTTTCAAAACTTCAAGAGCTTTGATTTGGTGCCAAGCCAAACCACCATTAGAGGAGGAAACTCAAGTTTGGAGACTCCATTGGCTTCTCCATTCTCTTAAGGTAAAGAAAGTGTAAGAAAATCTAGGTTTCCATCATTTTCTTCATAACCGAAAATACATGCTCATGAGGCTTCATTTTAATGCCTTGTTCTAGCTTGTTTTCTACTCTTCAAAGGATTGAGGAGGTCCTTCTTGCTTCATATCCAAGCTTGTCTTGAGAAACCAAGGTAAAACAATCACCTTAATACCTTAAAGCACATTTTGACCTAGGGTTTGTTCCTTAGGGTTAATGTATTATCTAGTACTCATTGGAGTCATTGGATATTGGTTAGAACATTGGCAAGGAGATATATATTGGTGACCGAGATTGCTCAAGGAAAAACCTAAGGAAGAAAGTTTGTAAAGCTTGTAAAAGAACAAGGTAAATTACTTACCTTAAGGTGTTTTATTGTTTAAGGGAATGGGATTTGGATATGTGATGAGTTTAGTGTAGAGATTACATTGGGAAAAAGGGGTTATAAAACCTAGGAGAAAGAACAATGACTATACTTTGGACTTGAGTGAATTCAGTGAGATAAGGAAGCCAATGAGAAAAGAGATAGTCAAACAATGTTGAGATGAATTACAAGAAGCATTTTATTTCAATGGGAGCCTTGTTGTGTGTATTCGCAGGTTAAAGGCAAATATATGTGGAAATTCAGTGGTTAAGATTATTGTCATTAAGGGCCTAAGTGCCAAGCATTTAAGTTTATACACTATGTAATGATGTGGTGTAGTTTGTTGTGTAAATTGTGTGTTAAGGTGTTGTGATGAGAATTTGAGTGATATTGGTTGTTTGATGGTGAAAAGCCAAGTGTTTGGGGTGCAACAATATACTAGAGAACCCATGGCAAAATTTAGTGAAGAACTTATGTGTTTAAGGTGTTCTAAGGAAATTCCATGACTAAGGAAGTACTAGGAAGTTTAGAGGTTGTCTTGATGAAAAAGGGGTGAGATTAAGGTGTTTTAATGAGTTATAATGACTTAGGCATCACTATGAAGGATTTAGGAATCAAGAGAATGTACTTGAGTATTTAGGACTTAGGCAAATGTTGGTAAACAACTAGGAAGGAAATAATGTGTTGATGGATGGAAGCATAAGCTTGTTAAGGAACTTTAAGTGAATGCATAAAGAGTTTTAGATGGTGGAAGATGCTTGGGAGATGATGTTATAGTGGTGAGGGAGCATTTGGCATAGTGGTTACATTAGGTATGAACCACCACCTAGAAATCCTAGGGGAAAATATTACAAGAGTTGGCATGATTACAAGGAAAATGCATAATGATTAAAGTGGATGTAGGTGAGTGATTTAAAGTGTTTAGTGGTTGGCTTAAGGTGTATTGAGGTGCCCAAATGAGGTTAGAACATATTAGGATATATGAGGAGAAGTTTGGAGTTAAATGGGAATTTAGAAACAAGGTTCTGGAGCGACCGACCTTAGGGACCGGACCTGCAAGGTCGGTCGAGCTCAATTTACACTACCGGAAATGGTCTCTGGAATCGACCGAACTTGAGGACCGGACTTACAAGTTCGGTCGGGCTTGTATTTTGTGAAGGAATTAAGTCTCTGGAATGGACCGACCTTGGGACGGACTTGCAAGGTCGGTCATGCTAGAATTCTGTACGGGAATAAGTCTCTGGAATCGACCGAACTTGGGACCGGACTTGGCAAGTTCGGTCGAGCTCAAATTTCCCACGGGGAAAACTCTCGGGAATGGACCGACCTTGGGGACCGGACTTGCAAGGTCGGTCGGGGTAGAATTTTCAAACGGTAATATGTTCTGGAATGGACCGACCTTGGGTAAGGTCGGTCGGTAAGTTCGGTCGAGCCTAAAACAAAAAAAAAGAAATTTTAAATTCTAAGGATGATGATTGGTATTAGGGTATGCCATTGGTAGGGCAATGATGATTAGAAACCTAAGAACCTAAGGGAATTAAGTTAAGTTAAGAATAAGTTCATAAGTTTAAGGTAAGTTGCAAGGTTAAGTTATAAGACTTAAGAAGTGCTAATTGGGGACCACTAAGGGTTAAATAAGTTAAATAAGTTAAACAATGTATAGATACTTAATCATCTAAGTTGGATGGATATTTTAGGACTTGAAAGTTGGAAACCGGAGGAGTATTAAACAACCGGGACGATCGACGGTGAACGGTACAGTCTTTCTTGTGACCTGCTTGCTAACGAGGTGTCCCTCGGCTTGTGTGCTATCTGTTTATTTGCTATGACTAAGACAAGATAAAGCATGCAACCGGTTATACTTATTCTCGTTGTGAATGTGTTTACTTTACACTAACCCACGAGACTTGAGAATGTTGCTAACTAAGTTTAGTACTCACTGAGTTAAGGATAAGAACTAAGTATTGGTGATTGTTGGTTTTTACCCGTCAAGGTTTAACTAACACTTGGTAATTAAGGCTTTCACTAACCATAACTTGGGGTGGGAGTGAGGAATCCGGAATGGTACCGGCACATGTGTATTGGGGGAGGTCGGTATCTGAATCAGATCCGACTTCCAAATAAGACTTGTCATTAGACTCGTCGCCTAGGGTCAACAAACCGACCCGACCACCCGGGCTACTGTGAGGTGGGAGGCACATTAAGGATGGCGTGGGGGGATCAAGCCTACATCCCCAACAAATTAAGAAAGGTACTTATCGTCGGATAGTGCACTGCTACCGGCTAGGGTTAACCAAGCCCTACAAAGATAAGCAACCAATTAAGGGCTAACCAATCTAATAGTGGAGCGGTTGGCAATTATAAGGTTAAGGAGATTGTGGATCTAAGGAGTTAAGAACTAACTCACTTATTAAGGGAACGCCTGAGTCGTTCATTTGCTATGAGCTATTATGTTCATTGTGGTTGTTGGTTTATTGCGTTTCATATTATGCTTATTATGCTAATCAACTTCCATGCTATCGATAATTAGTTGTCGTAGCCCCGTTAGCTTGGGGGCCATGGGAGGGTCGTACCAGCATTCGTGCTGACCCCCTTTGGGGGATGTTTTTACACTTGCAGGTAAGCGGCCGATGAAGTCACACCACGAGAGTAGGAGCGGG
Source organism: Limonium bicolor (assembly GCA_023374045.1). Lineage (NCBI taxonomy): Eukaryota > Viridiplantae > Streptophyta > Magnoliopsida > Caryophyllales > Plumbaginaceae > Limonium > Limonium bicolor. Next base: position 239,503,266 of record CM041782.1, read on the forward strand.
TAGCCCTAGGTGGGACTTTATTTTGAGTACGGGTAGCGCCTGTGCACCCGTCAGTTAGTAGTTGAACCTGAGCTTGTGAAATACTGTATGGTTTTGGAGAATACTTTAAACTCGGTTGGTGTATGCATTGTGGATATGTGATTGTAAATATTTAGGTAATGGTATTTCTTGTTGGTTAGACCGTAGCAAGGTCCTGGTGATAGTTATTCCCGCTGCGACGTTAAAGTATTAATTGTTAAGAAGCGATAACCACGACTGGCTTAGGATGGGGTGTTACAAAAGTGATATCAGAGCGTAGTTACGCTTTGATCAAGAAATACCGGACATGAGTAACCACCGAGTCAGGATATAAGTTAAGGAATAGGTGATGGGTTAAGGGTGTGAGCTGTTAATGTGAGTAGAGTCAGATGACCACTAATAAGTGTGGATCGTCTTTACCGTCTACGGACGTTATAAATTCGTTAACCGAAACAGTGGTGGATACGAATCTAATGTGAGTTATGCTTGTTCAGATGGCAGGACGTCCTAGAGGAGGCCGAGGTCGTGGCCAGGGCGATGATGCTTCAGGGATACCGGGAGGGCAGACGATCGCCGAGATCGTGGCTGCCGCATTAGGGCACATGGGCTACCAGCCTGGTGTGGGTGCACCACCTCCACCGCCACAACCCAGGGAACCAAATTGGGTGAAGAGTCTTGCAGACCTTCGACCCGCACACTTTAAGGGGGAGACCGATCCCGCCAAGCTTGAGGCGTACATCTCCGAGCTGGAGACCGCCTTTGAGACCCTTGATGTCCCTGCTGGGATCAAGGTGCGTCTGGCTGCTTTCTATCTGAAGGGGGCGGGCGATTGGTGGAAGCTGGTGAGGGGAGCGAGCATGTGGCCAATCCAGAGTTCGGCTGGGAGCAGTACACCGCCTTGCTACGAGCAAAGTACTACCCCGCCCATGTCCAGACGAAGAAGCGCTTGCAGTTGGATGCGCTTAAGCAGACCGACAAGATGACGGTGGACGAGTATTACACAGAGTTCACCGCCTTGCTCCGTCTTCTACCAGGTCTTGGGTATTCAGACCAGATACTGGTGGACCGCTTCTATGGCGGGCTTAGCCACCGACTCCGCTACGGCATGGGGCCGACGAGTTATACTACCTTGCAGGTAATAAGAATGATTGAGATTTGAGTAAGTAAATGAGTAAGATATGGTTAAGTGAATAAGATTTAGTTTGTGAGAAATAAGAGGAACTAATACCTTTGGAAGCAGGAGTGCTATCATGCCGCTGCTAAGGTTGAGATAACCATCCAGCTGAGGGACGAGGACAATGCCAAAAGAAAGAGTGCTGGGAAGAGTGCAAAACACCAAGGGCAAGGAGGGTACAAGAAACAGAAGTACCAGCCTCAAGCCCAAAAGAACCCGAACCAAAAGGGAAAGGAGGAAAAGGAGAAGGCTACTGATGAGCCACTGAAACTGACTTATGCTTATGCTGCTAAGCCCCTGCGCTCCAGGGCGCCAAAGAGTAAGAAAGTATATCTTGAGTAAATAAGAATGGTTGACAACATTGAGACACAATCACTGATGCAACGCTTAATCAGGTACTGAGACTGGAAAGGAAACCGGAGGTGGCTACCAACGACACTACTATTGCCAGAGGTGCAAGGGGGACCACCCGGAGTTGACTGCAGGGGGAATAAGGTGGAGTGTAACTTTTGTGGAGTACTCGGGCACCGGGCATATGAGTGCTACGGGAACCCGGAGAGTAAGAATTACAGACCCAGTTTTAAGATTAAGGCCAAGACCGATCAGGGATCTGGATCCGACGGTCAGAGGAGGGGGCAGCAAGCTGCAGACAAGAACCCACGGGTGACCCAGAAGTCGGGACCCACACTACACTTGGTGGACCGGGACGATGAGCCTGAACCCTCATCGAGGCCAGGTACCGCTATAACCACTTAGTAATAAAATTGCCTGCTTACCGCATTATCATGCATGTTTGGTGAATAATTGAGTTAAGTAAGAATGAGATGAGATTAGAACTTAAGTAAGATATAACCTACTACCACTTTAGGAAGCTTCAACATCTGCTATCCAATACCATTTACACCTAACCCGGAGCACACCGACATCGAAACCATAGACTTTCCAACCGAACAATGTCAGGTTATCCGCCCAGGTATGATCTTATTAAGGGGATACCTGACACCCGAAGCACAAATAGCCATCATCAGGAAATGCAGTCAACTAGGAATGGGACCGGGAGGTTTTTACACACCGGAGTACCCAGGGGGAGCAAGGATGAGATTAAAAATGATGAGCTTAGGCAAGGATTGGAATCCGTATGCCAAGAACTACCAAACCACGAGGATGCAAGATGGAGTCTCACCACCGGGGATACCCGAAGAGTTCCATCCAGTTATTACACAAGTTGTGGAAATCGCTCAGCAATTGGAAGCTGAACCGATTCCAGACATTCGAGCAGACATTTGCATTGTGAGCTTCTACGAGAAGGATGGGCGACTTGGACTACACCAGGATAAGGACGAGACAACGGAGTCTCTCGAAAGAGGGATACCCGTAGTGTCTTGGTCCATTGGGGATGATGCAGAGTTTTTATACGGCGAGCAGAAGCGTGCAGACCGTGCGAATATGTTGGTACTTAAGTCAGGAGATGTGTTAATTATGAGAGGAGAGTCAAGGATGTTATACCATGGGATTAATAGAATCAATCTGAATACAGCACCGTCAGCATTAATTAATGCGACGCATATGAGACCTGGGAGATTAAACCTAACCTTTAGACAATATTAGCCATGTAATGTTGAGGAATGAGATGTAAGATTAAAGCACATGTTGTAAACAGGATGGTTATGAATAAAATAACAGTGTTGTTCATATAAATTGTTACGACTCTTGTTATACCATCAATACTCATGAAGCTTGTGAACACAATTAGGTTATGGACTCGGTACGGAAGGTGCGCTAAGCATACTTACAGAGGCACAGGCCGACGCCAGCGGTACTATCCTCACCGGCACCTTTCCGATTAATGGGATTGAGGCATCAGTTCTCTTCGACTCAGGGGCCTCGCACCTTTGTCTCGGCATCTTTTGCGAGCAGGTTGGGGCTAGACGCTGATGAGCTACCCGACTTCACGGTTACGCTCCCGTCTAAGGAGAAGGTTCGTTGCACTCGTCACTACCGAGGAGCCATTGTCAGAATTAAGGGAGAAGACTTTCCAGTCAGTTTTATTGAGTTCAGTGAGCTAGGATTTGATGTTATCTTCGGGATGAACTGGTTGGAGCGGCACAAGGGTGTATCCTCTGCGCCGAGCATAGATTACTGCTCAGGAGTCCGTCTGGGGTAACAATATCATACCGCCAGAGGCCCAGAGAGCCTTCGACTAAGATCATCACGCCATGGCAATGTATAAGGAATTGAGGAGAAAAGAAGAAGTGTACCTCTGCTATGTACAGGACATAGAGAGAGACCCCGAGTTCGACCCCGACTTACCGGTAGTGTCGGAGTTCCCCGACTTATTTCCACGGGAACTGCCCGGCATGCCACCCACTCGGGAGGTAGAGTTCACCATCGAGCTGCTACCTGGTACCGGACCGATAGCCAACAAGGCACCATACCGCATGGCTCCGGCAGAAATGACTGAGTTAAAGGAACAACTGAAGGACTTGGATAAGGATTTATAAGACCAAGTGTGTCACCATGGGGAGCGCCAGTCCTCTTCGTGAAGAAGAAGGATGGTAGTCTCCGCCTCTGCATCGACTACAGAGAGCTGAATGCAGTGACAGTGAAGAATAAGTACCCACTACCCCGCATTGACGATCTGTTCGATCAGTTGAAGGGAGCATCTATGTTCTCCAAGATTGATCTCAGATCGGGGTATCATCAGATAGCCATTAAGGAGGGAGACATTGAGAAGACGGCATTCCGGACATGATACGGCCACTATGAGTTTACAGTGATGCCGTTCGGTTTGTCGAACGCACCGGCGAAGTTTATGGATCTGATGAACCGCTTGTTCCGGGAGCAGCTGGACAAGTCGGTTGTGGTGTTTATTGATGACATTTTGATATACTCGAAATCTAAGGTTGAACATGAGGAACATCTGAGGAGAGTATTGGAAATATTGAGGGAGAACCAGCTATATGCTAAGTTCTCCAAATGTGAGTTTTGGCTTGACCAGGTCTCTTTCCTAGGTCATGTCATCTCAGATGCTGGGATCTCAGTGGATCCAGCAAAGATTGATGCCGTACGTACTTGGCCAAGACCGAAGACTGTTACCGACATCCGGAGCTTCTCGGTCTGGCAGGTTACTACAGGAGGTTTGTTAGGGATTTCAGCAAGGTCGCGAACCGATGACCAGTCTGATGAAGAAAGATGCACCGTTCTTGTGGACGGCTGACTGTGAGAAATCATTTCAGAGCTTGAAGGACTCACTGACCACTGCACCGGTTCTGACCATTCCAGACGGTACAAAGGGCTTTGAGGTTTATTGTGATGCATCCGGCAGAGGGCTGGGTTGCGTGCTCATGCAACATGGCAAGGTGGTGGCATATGCCTCACGCCAGTTGAAGAAACATGAGGAGAACTACCCCACACATGATTTAGAGCTGGGAGCTGTAGTCTTCGCTTTGAAGATATGGCGCCACTACTTATACGGGGTTAGTGTGACGATCTACACCGATCATAAGAGTTTGAGATACATATTCACTCAGAAGGAGTTGAATCTTCGACAGAGGAGATGGTTAGAGTTTCTGAAAGACTATGACATTGACCTCCAATACAAAGAGGGAAAGGCCAATGTTGTAGCAGACGCCCTGAGCCGTCGAGCACACTCACTCCATTCGCTAGTTTCTTTCTCCAGCTTGGTTGATGAGGTGCGAGAGGCTCAGAGGACAGATGAGTACATGAGAGAGGTCAGACAGAAGCTGACAGATGGTACCTTTGAGAGTCAGAAATACGACTTCAGACTTCATGGCGATGATCTGATCAGACTTAAGAGCCGGTTATGCATACCACGGGGCAACACGGATCTGAAAGACCGTATACTTAGAGAATCACACTGTTCTTCAGTTTCCATCCATCCGGGAGCCTCTAAATGTATAAAGACATGAAGAGATACTTCTGGTGGTCGGGGATGAAGACAGATGTTACCGAGTTCGTCTTGAGGTGTCTCACATGCCAGAAGGTGAAATTGAGCACCGACGACCGGGCGGAATGGTACATCGATGCCAGTTCCGGATGGAAGTTCCATGATATCTCCATGGACTTTGTAGTTGGACTTCCACCTGCTAGGGGAGGTCTCAACATGATATGGGTGGTGGTGGATCGCCTTACCAAAGTAGCCCGATTCATACCGATGAAGGATACTTGGAAGGTGACCAAATTAGCTGAGTTTGAGAAAGAAATCATGAGACATCACGGGATACCAAAGACCATAGTGTCAGATAGAGATACCAGATTCCTTTCGAGGTACTGGAGAGCTACAGAGAAGCGTTGGGTACAGAACTCAAGCTGAGTACCGCGTTCCATCCTCAGACAGATGGTCAGACTGAGCGTACATTCAGACACTCGAGGACATGCTGGGCATGTGCCTTAGACTTCCAGGGCAGTTGGATTGACAAATTGCATCTGATCGAGTTTTCATACAAAAACTATCACGCTTCGATCAAGATGGCACCTTTTCAAGCGTTGTACGGTAGACCATGTCGTACACCGCTCTGCTGGGATGAGTCGAGTGAGACGGTCATTATAGGACCAGAGTACTTAGAGCAAGTTAAGGCTGAAGTTCAGCAAATCAGGGAGAACATGAAAGCTGCTCAAGATAGGCAGAAGTCGTATGCTGATGTTCGACGATGGGACCTGGAGTTCTGCGAGTTTCACCGATGAAGGGTGTATTCAGGTTTGGGCAGAAGGGCAAATTAAGCCCGAAGTTTGTTGGTCCTTATGAGATTAAGGAGCGGGTGGGCCCGGTTGCTTATAGGTTGAATCTACCTGCTGAACTGGGTAAAGTGCATGATGTTTTTCATGTTTCACAGCTAAAGAAATACATGCACCACCCCTCCCATGTGTTAGAACCTGAGAGGTTGACTTTAGAACCGAATATGAGATCCGTGGAGACTCCTCAGAGAATCTTGGACAGTAAGACTAGGGACACTCGCCATAAGTCAGTGCGACTGGTGAAGGTTCTCTGGTCTAACCAGGATGTCGAAGAGGCCAGGTGGGAATTAGAGGATAAGATGAGGGCGAATTACCCTTCTTTGTTTACTGACTAGATCGTCTGTATAGGGTACGGGGCGTACCCCTTTTTAAGGGGGGTAGAGCTTCCTCGCTTTTGAGTTAGGAAACAAACTTATTGTCGTTTGTTTGGTTGTTCAAGATGCGAATTTGTGTAAGTTACTACACTTTGGTGTTAAGTTTGAGTTATGTATAATACTTATGTATTGTATTTGAGATTGACCTTTGAGTCTTGAGATGTGTGAATGTGAATATAAGATGTGGTGTTATGATTAAGGGAATTGAGTACCGTGAATGGTTAAGCATATATGTGAACTTTGGGGACAAAGTTCTTTTAAGGGGGTAGATTGATATACCCCAAACTTAGATATGGTGTTTAATTGATAAACTAAGTTATAAGGAGGCTAAATAATGCCTTAGAAACATTAAGAAACATTTCTAATCAAAGAAAACAAAAGGAAACACCAAAAGAGCAGTTTGAGCAAAAACGTGCTCTAAGCTTGGAGAGACTTGGGTGAGTACCCAAATATTGTTCTAAGACCTTAGTAATATCCTAATGGTCATTTTAAATCAATTACCAAAGAAAACCAAGCTTGAAAACAAGTTAAAACATAAAATGTGCTTTAAGGAGTCTTAAAGCACATTTTTGAAAAATTGTCTTGTAAATGGGTTTTGAGTGGCTAAATGTCCATCATTACTCTTTAATTAACATGTGTACTAATTATTATCACATTAGGAAGTCTAAATCAATGGGAAATCAAAAATTTCACAACAATGTGCCTTGTTTTGTGAATAGTAATTTAATTAAGCTAGTTTATAACATAAGTCAATATAAGTGAGATATTTGGTCAACAAAGACTTAAGTACCCCTTGTTACTTAATGGGGGCCGGTTTTTACAAGGTGAGTCACCACCTTTATTAGTCATTAAGTAAATAAATAACTATAAAGCAAAACTACTATTTACTTTATAAGATAAATATCTTACCTTTGTATACCTCTCTCCTCATCTCTTCATTCTCTCTTGTTCCCACGGTTTCTCTTGCTCTCTCCCTTCTCCATTGACGTGAAGAGCAGCCCCATTCTTGCTTCAACTTCCCTTACACACATCTTGCTCATTTTAGCTCCAAAACCAAAACAAATTACATATTCCTCTTAGTTAGCTCAAGCTCTCTCTTCCTATCTTTTCAAAACTTCAAGAGCTTTGATTTGGTGCCAAGCCAAACCACCATTAGAGGAGGAAACTCAAGTTTGGAGACTCCATTGGCTTCTCCATTCTCTTAAGGTAAAGAAAGTGTAAGAAAATCTAGGTTTCCATCATTTTTCTTCATAACCGAAAATACATGCTCATGAGGCTTCATTTTAATGCCTTGTTCTAGCTTGTTTTCTAGTCTTCAAAAGGATTGAGGAGGTCCTTCTTGCTTCATATCCAAGCTTGTCTTGAGAAACCAAGGTAAAACAATCACCTTAATACCTTAAAGCACATTTTGACCTAGGGTTTGTTCCTTAGGGTTAATGTATTATCTAGTACTCATTGGAGTCATTGGATATTGGTTAGAACATTGGCAAGGAGATATATATTGGTGACCGAGATTGCTCAAGGAAAAACCTAAGGAAGAAAGTTTGTAAAGCTTGTAAAAGAACAAGGTAAATTACTTACCTTAAGGTGTTTTATTGTTTAAGGGAATGGGATTTGGATATGTGATGAGTTTAGTGTAGAGATTACATTGGGAAAAAGGGGTTATAAAACCTAGGAGAAAGAACAATGACTATACTTGTGAACTTGTGATTAAGGAGCCAATGAGAAAAGAGATAGTCAAACAATGTTGAGATGAATTACAAGAAGCATTTTATTTCAATGGGAGCCTTGTTGTGTGTATTCGCAGGTTAAAGGCAAATATATGTGGAAATTCAGTGGTTAAGATTATTGTCATTTAAGGGCCTAAGTGCCAAGCATTTAAGTTTATACATTATGTAATGATGTGGTGTAGTTTTGGTGTAAATTGTGTGTTAAGGTGTTGTGATGAGAATTTGAGTGATATTGGTTGTTTGATGGTGAAAAGCCAAGTGTTTGGGTGCAACAATATACTAGAGAACCCATGGCAAAATTTAGTGAAGAACTTATGTGTTTAAGGTGTTCTAAGGAAATTCCATGGCTAAGGAAGTACTAGGAAGTTTAGAGGTTGTCTTGATGACAAAGGGGTGAGATTAAGGTGTTTTAATGACTTAGGCATCACTATGAAGGATTTAGGAATCAAGATAATGTACTTGAGTATTTAGGACTTAGGCAAATGTTGGTAAACAACTAGGAAGGAAATAATGTGTTGATGGGTGGAAGCATAAGCTTGTTAAGGAACTTTAAGTGAATGCATAAAAGAGTTTTAGATGGTGGAAGATGCTTGGGAGATGATGTTATAGTGGTGAGGGAGCATTTGGCATAGTGGTTACATTAGGTATGAACCACCACCTAGAAATCCTAGGGGAAAATATTACAAGAGTTGGCATGATTACAAGGAAAATGCATAATGATTAAAGTGGATGTTGGTGAGTGATTTAAAGTGTTTAGTGGTTGGCTTAAGGTGTATTTGAGGTGCCCAAATGAGGTTAGAGCATATTAGGATATATGAGGAGAAGTTTGGAGTTAAATGCGAATTTAGAAACAAGGTTTTGGAACCGACCGACCTTAGGGACCGGACCTACAAGGTCGGTCGAGCTCAATTTACACTACCGGAAATGGTCTCTGGAATCGACCGAACTTGAGGACCGGACTTACAAGTTCGGTCGGGCTTGTATTTTGTGAAGGAATTAAGTCTCTAGAATGGACCGACCTTGGGACCGGACTTGCAAGGTCGGTCATGCCTAGAATTCTGTACGGGAATAAGTCTCTGGAATCGACCAAACTTGGGACCGGACTTGGCAAGTTCGGTCGAGCTCAAATTTCCCACGGGGAAAACTCTCAGGAATGCACCGACCTTGGGGACCGGACTTGCAAGGTCGGTCAGGGTAGAATTTTCAAACGGTAATATGTTCTGGAATGGACCGACCTTGGGTAAGGTCGGTCGGTAAGTTCGGTCGAGCCTAAAACAAAAAAAAAGAAATTTTAAATTCTAAGGATGATGATTGGTATTAGGGTATTCCATTGGTAGGGCAATGATGATTAGAAACCTAAGAACCTAAGGGAATTAAGTTAAGTTAAGAATAAGTTCATAAGTTTAAGGATAAGTTGCAAGGTTAAGTTATAAGACTTAAGAAGTGCTAATTGGGGACCACTAAGGGTTAAATAAGTTAAATAAGTTAAACAATGTATAGATACTTAATCATCTAAGTTGGATGGATATTTTAGGACTTGAAAGTTGGAAACCGGAGGAGCATTAAACAACCGAGACGATCGACGGTGAACGGTACAGTCTTTCTTGTGACCTGCTTGCTAACAAGGTGTCCCTCGGCTTGTGTGCTATCTGTTTAATTGCTATGACTAAGACAAGATAAAGCATGCAACCGGTTGTACTTATTCTTGTTGTGAATGTGTTTACTTTACACTAACCCACGAGACTTGAGAATGTTGCTAACTAAGTTTAGTACTCACTGAGTTAAGGATAAGAACTAAGTATTGGTGATTGTTGGTTTTTACCCGTCAAGGTTTAACTAACACTTGGTAATTAAGGCTTTCACTAACCATAACTTGGGGTGGGAGTGAAAAATCCGGAATGGTACCGGCACATGTGTATTGGGGGAGGTCGGTATCTGAATCAGATCCGACTTCCAAATAAGACTTGTCATTAGACTCGTCGCCTAGGGTCAACAAACCGACCCGACCACCCGGGCTACTGTGCGAGGTGGGAGGCACTTTAAGGATGGTGTGGGGGGATCAAGCCTACATCCCCAACAAATTAAGAAAGGTAGCTTATCGCCGGATAGTGCACTGCTACCGGCTAGGGTTAACCAAGCCCTACAAAGATAAGCAACCAATTAAGGGCTAACCAATCTAATAGTGGAACGGTTGGCAATTATGAGGTTAAGGAGATTGTGGATCTAAGGAGTTAAGAACTAACTCACTTATTAAGGGAACGCCTGAGTCGTTCATTTGCTTATGAGCTAATTATGTTCATTGAGGTTTGTTGGTTTATTGCGTTTCATATTATGCTTATTATGCTAATCAACTTCCATGCTATCGACAATTAGTCGTCGTAGCCCCGTTAGCTTGGGGGCCATGGGAGGGTCGTACCAGCATTCGTGCTGACCCCCTTTGGGGGCTGTTTTTACACTTGCAGGTAAGCGGCCGATGAAGTCACACCACGAGAGTAGGAGCGGGTAGCCCTAGGTGGGACTTTATTTTGAGTACGGGTAGCGCCTGTGCACCCGTCAGTTAGTAGTTGAACCTGAGCTTGTGAAATACTGTATGGTTTTGGAGAATACTTTAAACTCGGTTGGTGTATGCATTGTGGATATGTGATTGTAAATATTTAGGTAATGGTATTTCTTGTTGGTTAGACCGTAGCAAGGTCCTGGTGATAGTTATTCCCGCTGCGACGTTTAAGTATTAATTGTTAAGAAGCGATAACCACGACTAGCTTAGGATGGGGTGTTACAGATTCGCTCCTGGTCTAGCTGCTTTTCTTCTCTTCTTTTAATCCTGGTTCTGCCGAGTGGTGGAATGAAGAATGAAAATAAAATGGAGAAGTGGGGGATAAGAGGATGGAATGGATCGTTGGTGTGGTTCGTATTGTGTTGTGAGCGATGGATGATCGAAGGGATGATTTATTTGAGCAGAAGGAGTGTGGGTTTTATAGAAGAAAGGAGGAGGAAGAAGACAGGCTGGAACAACGTGTGAGGTATTTATGGAGTGGAGTGGGGCGGCGCCTGATATCGCTGATGGAGTAGATGGATGTGTCTGTAGGCGCCGCAAAGGAAGAAGACAATCAGATAGACAACGCCGAAAGAAATATCTGGGTTGCATTTAGAGGCGTCCTTGTTTGTGTCCTTGTTTATTTCCTCGGACGTTTCACACGCAGCCCTGTTTCCTGTCCGGCCTTATATCCACGGACAGGCCACGGATGTGACTCAGTCTTGTCCACCCTTTTCTCCTCGGACAGCACACGGACTCCTTCATCTCTTGTCGGGCCTTTCTTCCGCGGACATACCACGGACATGTTGTCCCTTGTCCGCCCTCTGTCCGGCATTACTTCCACGGACTCCCTTGTTTCTTGTCCGGCCAAATTTGAGCGGACGTGACACGGACGCCACTCTGGACTTGTCCGAACCACTGTTCGGACCGGTGTGGTTCGGACGAAAATTGGTTTGCTTCTAAAATATTCGTTTCAGCTCCGATTTAACATCCGTTTGCGCCTATGCGTTCGTCTCTTCGTCTACTTTTCTCCTAGCTTGGTTTTCCTCGTGTTTAACCAATAAATCTGTAAGATAAACAATAAAACATAAACTAGAGGAAAAACATACGATAAGTGAGAAATGAGCAAGAAAAGTGCTAATATAATATATGAAATACACCCATAAAACATGCTCATTTGGACACTTATCATCTTTCATCACACCTTATAGCCACGTTATAAGCTCAAAAGACTTCCAACTTAGTAGTTGTGCATCCAATCACGTGAAAGTAACAAGTTGAACGTGTAAATCTAACAAAATGTCAAATTCAATGGTTGAGATGTTTTGTCCAAAAGGAGGGCACGAGTGCAGACATTAAACATTTTGAGTGTAGGATAGAAAGCACCACATCAAGATAAACCCTGACCTTATGAGAGTAAGACTTGTTTTTGCACAATTAATCAAAGAAAATACTAGGCCGATCGATTGCCATAAAATCCTAAAAAAACTCAGATCGCCTTAAGGAAAAATACTAGGGGCAATTGTTGGTCCCAACAATTGCAACAACGACACCGATGGAGGCCCACAAACCCGAAACCCATAGGTTCAAACCCCTCTCATATCACTCATGCCCGTCCTAAGCCCTACCTTCACATTCAAACATCCTTAGGCCCGTCCTAAGCCCTACCTCCACTTCAAATTTCTTCAGGCCCGTCCTAAGCCCTATCTCCACACTCAAACATCCACAAGCCCGTCTTGAGCCCTAATCCTCTTACCTTCATTTAGACCCATCATACACTTAGCTCACTTTTGTTTAGTTCCAACCTTTAGGCTCGTCATAAGACCTAGAACCATCCTTTAGGCTCGTCATAAGACCTAGAACCATCCTTTAGGCTCGTCATAAGACCTAGTTGCATTCATTTAGGCTCGTCATAAGACCTAGTTGCATTCATGTAGGCTCGTCATAAGACCTAGATCCAACCTTTAGGCTCGTCATAAGACCTAGAACCATCCTTTAGGCTTGTCATAAGACCTAGTTGCATTCCTTTAGGCTCGTTATAAGACCTCCAACCTTTAGGCTCGTCATAAGACCTAGAACCATTCTTTAGGCTTGTCATATGACCTAGTTACATTCCTTTAAGATCGTAGTAAGATCCTTTGGCTTACCCACTCTCATCAAACACATTGCATTCATCTCATTCATATAGGCTCGTCATAAGACCTAGTTGCATTATCCAGGCACGTCACAAGACCTGGCGACAGAAAAGTTGGCAAGGTGATGGCAATAAATCCTCCTGTGTTATGTCAGCTTACTTTGGGATCAACGAATGGTGGGCAAAGGCAATAAGTCCCCATGGTTTTAACCAGGAGTTATCCCTGCACACCGGCTTGGGGGGCGATGGCAATAAGTCCACATTGGGTTCAGCCAGGAGCATTGGCAAGGGTTTTCGGTCCGCAGAAGCATCCGAGCATCATCAACATTATCAACATCATCAGCATCATCAACATCATTAGCATCATTAGCATTTCAACATCCTTGCATTTGCATACCACCAAGTCTTCACTTTTTAGGTTTTCAACGCCTTAGAACCGCTTGACATTATCTCATTTTCACTTTTTAGGTTGTCAACGCCTTAGAACCGCTTGACATTATCCCAATTTCACATTTTAGGTTGTCAACGCCTTAGAATCGCTTGACATTACTCCATTTCATTTTATTTATAGGTAGTTAGCACCTTAGAATTGCTCGACGCTGCTTGTTAGTCTCCAACGGAATGCAGGGTCTGTTTACGATCCAAAATTTTAGGGCATCACTCAAGCATCAACCAGACTTTTCATATTCATTACAAAGTCTAGTTGACGGAGGGCAATCTGTTATACCCATAATTTTGACCCCCCTGGTTAGTGTCTATAAGGCGGTGATGTTGTGAGAGGCACTTCAATCAAGTAATGAGAGATTCCGGCTTGATCAGCGCATTCCGGGACATGGGGAGCAGTTTCGTCATCGTTAGGGGCGTTTTCGTAATTTTTAAGGCTCCCAAAACCTCCTATAGGCTTTTTCTCTCCTCTAAAATATGCTCAAATCACTTTGAAATGTTTTGAAATTTCAACCCATGATAGAGGATGACATTTTAAGCATAATGGCGTTGGAATTTTGATTTTTCAAATTTCCAATAGTTTTCTAGCAATTTTTGATTGAATCTGACGAGAAATTGAATTTAAAAATATTCCAACATTTCAAAAATTCGATTCTACTTCAGAAAAATCATAATTTCCATCATTGACACGTGGTAAAATTTCACAGCAAAATACCTTTGGAAAGTCACTTAATTAAAATGCCAAAAAATTCTTACTTTTACTAGATTTTCTTTATCTTTAAGAAAGTCTATATAAAGGGATAGATCTTTTGATAAAAACACAATCTCACAAGCACTCAGTACCCTAGGCAGTCAAAATCTCTTCTCCATAGCCAGCCTCCCACGTTTTTGCACCTTCCAGCACCAAAACAATACCGAAATCTCACCAAAATCAACACCGAAACACATTTTTCAATTCCCATCACATCCACAATCATCAAAACACCTTCAAACCACCACCAAAACATGAAGAACATCACCAATTCTCAAAGGTCAGAAGCTCAGTTCGAATCCAATTCGGAAACGGCTTCAACAGAGCACCGAAAGATTCATGACGTGAAGAATCTCATTGACACAGAAGGTAAAACAGGTTGAGACCTCCTTCTTTTGATTCACTACGACTTCATTGGTCTTCTGTTAAATTTTGAGCGCAAACTAACCTTTCATAGCTTCTGAGTTGTTGTTTGTTTAAGCTTCTATCCAATTACTTGTTCGTTAAGTTTCACATTAAATTCGATTTCAAATTGAAGACTTTTAAGCACTAACGTCTTGTACATCTTTCAGGCTACAAGCACATAAATTTTGAGCTAAAAACACCGTCAGAAACCATTAAAAACCCGCTGTCCGTGGGTGGTCTGTGACCTTGGACGCATGATCCGGGACCACGGACGGGTTGTCCGTGACCACGGACACCCACGGACGGTGGCGGGATTTCTTATTTTCCAATTTTTCAAATTTTAGGGTTTCTGTCAATACATGTTCGGGCCCACGGACACCCTGTCCGTGGCCCCGGACACTTCAAGTTTGCGTTTTTATTTTAGTTCTGTTTTTGTAATCATTTAATTCATTTGGGATCCATGGTCTCGGACATTAGGTCCGTGGCTACGAACGTAATTAAAATTTGACCTAATTCTGCCTCCGAAACCCTAGTTTAGGTATTTTCATATTTCACTTTAATTTTCTGTCAAAAAACGTTAAAAAAATAAAAAAAAAACAGAAGCACGCACTTAGGTTAAAAACAACTTTGTAGTAAGCCGTAAATAAACAAAGTAGAGGAAAAACGACTTAGGAGGGGTAATGAAAGTAATTTGAACCCTAAATAAGTTGTATACCAAGCCCCCGAACCCAAACTCTCCTTTCCTAATTTGATCTAGGTAAAAATTAGGTGGCGACTCATAATAGGTTCCAGTGAGCTAGCTTAGGTTTTAATAATTAATGTTATATGGCATAGTTATTAAATGTAGGTTATAAGTGGACCTAAAACCCGGTTAGATCCTAATCAGCTTTAATCAACATAGGATAGGGTTTAAAATCGAGGCCCACACTTACTTATACTCATGTTAAGTCGGTATGACCTCCGGGCAGGGACTACACCGTCCCACCACCGGGCTTTAGGGTGGCTCACTAATCCAGGATGCTACCCATTTAAGGGGTTTGGTCCATGGAAAAGATTAAGGCCAGGATTTGGATCCAACCTCTCGTGTCTCCTTCTCCTTGCGCGTGGCCGAAACTATGTCGGACTTCTACTCATTCCAATTTACTAATTTCTTATGTTTGAAAGGTTAGCTAGTTAGGAATCAGTTATAAGTCCTATACTACATTACTTGGTCAATACAATACACAACAAGGCACACACACTTCATTCTCATTCATTCATTCCATGAATTATACAAACTGGGAGTTAAGATAAACATCCAACAAGGAACAATATCATATAAGTGCAATAAATCTGATTCATGCGTTTTATCTTATTTAGGTGATCGATTAGCACACAAATTAGAGTAGCCAAGGTAGCATACAGGGCATGAGAAATTCATACTGTTCACCGTTGACTTTGGACTCACCGACTCTCCTTCGGTGTTCAACTATTTGAACCCTATCACATACATAGAATTGGATGGTTAATTATCTATAATTAACCTTACTTATTACTTTCCTAATGTTTCCTGGTTTATACTTACTAACTCATGGTTATTTAAGTCCATTTACTTATTCCACTTACTTAAAATTAAGTTCTAAGCTTGTTCATAGCCTTAATGACCATTAAACATCATTAATCAAGTCTTAATTACCTTATACTATCATTACCCATCAAGTCCCTATCTTAAAATGGCATTAAAATAGTTTCTATGAAGAAATTGGGGTGGTCCGGGTTTGTGTCCGGGTTTACAAACCCTAACCAATACTCTTGGTCAATCTCGGGTATGTTTTATGGGTGGTCCGGGTTTGTGTACTAGTTTACAAACCCGGACCACATGGTCTGATTGCTCTCGGATGCATTTTAGGGGTGGTCCGGTTTTGTGTCCTGGTTTGTAAACCCGGACCATCCCACTGTTATTACATTATGTAGTGATTTCAGCCTAGTCCGGGTTTCTGTACCGGTTTGCAAACCCGGACCAGGTGCAGTAATGAAATATTCACTTGTTTTTTATTATGTTTCAACTCCAAACTTCTACCAACTTCTTCTCCAATCTTCCTACATATATCCTAGCATGTTTTGACACTGATTAGGCACTTTAAACTAACCTAATCCAATCTCTATATCGATTTGTCAACATCTGTTAACTTACAAATTTTCCACTGATAGTTTTCCCCTGTTACAGTTTTTCCTCTCTGAATTGATGCTACAGATTTTTCCTCTCTTCTTCCCACTAGCTAAATGGTTCCCCATCTAGCATAACTTAGTTAAACACCTCACATTACTCCATTTCTAGTTCTACTCAACTACACCTCTTCCTCCTAAATACAAACCAAGGTAATAATCTCCTATTTCCTTCTCTGAACACATCCATGTTCTTTCCTGTCAAACAGCACTCAAGTCCCTAAATTCCTAACCAAAATTTGACAGAGTTTCTCTACATTTCTAAGTATTCTCACCACATTAATTTGCTAACTCAACACTGTTTGCATCCCTGCTCAATATACACATTATTCACACAAAGTTCTAAATACTTACTGCACACTTAGTACTCACACCTAGTATTTTATTTACTTGTTTTCAAAAGCTTCAAACTACCAATACAGTCCACATTAACATACCCCATTTCTTTCCTACTGTTACAGTGGTCTAACCATGGCTAAGCAATGTACTTATACATACATAAACATTAAAATTTATACAGAGGCACTTCATTACCTTAAGTTTCTTGATTCTTTTCCTTTCTCTCCTTCTCCTTTCTTGCTCCTCTTTCCTTCTTTGTTCTGGTTTCTTTGTTTCTTGATTTTTAGTTAGGCCAAGCTACAGCCATGTTCCAAGGAATACACACACAAGGCTAGTAAAATTTCTAACATAGTTATCAAACCCTAACTTATGAGAAAACACTTAAAGCTCTTAGGAAAACTTACCTTGAACTTCTAAATGAAGTTTTGGGTAGGAAATGGCAATGCTTCATCTCCCAAGATGGAATACCAAAACTGGCTGAACAATGGGGAGTGGTGTCCACGTGAGTTTTTGATTTTTACAAGGAAAACTGGAAAAGAGAAGAACTTGAGTTCCTTTCTTACCTTAGAACATCAAGAAGAACGTGGAGCTTCAAATGGTCATCTTTAGGCTCCAAAAATGATTACACCCATGAAAATGAAGTTGGAGAATTTTGATTTTTGAAAGGTGGATACTGATCTCCAATGCGAGGGGATTTCAACGGTATAGTTTTTGTAGTATTTGGAGGTGATTTAGGCTTTCAAATGTGGAAGGAAAGTGGGCAGCTGTGAGGGGATTACTCAAATCACCATTACTGTAAAGAGAGGAAGAAGAAAGAGTGTCTCGGCAGAGAAAAACCTGAGAGAGAGCTGGTAAGGGAAGAGAAAGAATTTGTTTGCTTTTTGTTACTTTATTCATTTGTCCTTTAGTACATAAGGAAGGAAATAAAAGAGAGAGTGTGGGCCGGCAAGGGAAAAAACATGCCCAGTTATGCAAATAAGGAAACCGGCTACCTATTTACAAGGGGGGTCAATTTCTATTTTATTACATTTACACCCCACAATTTTCCAATTTTTGCACTATTCACTCCCGGGACCCGTTTTCCGGAATTTTCTCGTTTAATTAATTTTATTGGTTCTAGACCTTCATTAATGTTTAAAAATGACTATTTGGTTGACCAAAATTATTACGAGTCTATTTGACCCGCTTAAAGTCACGTTTTCCCGGTTTCCTAGAAAAATGCGCTTTAAGGTTCGTTTGTGTTTTTAATTCATTTTAAGTATCCGTTTTCTTCGGGAATTGCTCCCTAATATTTATTTAGGCCTAATTAAGCTTCTAAAATATTTATTAGCCTAATTAATCACTATTTTAAATTTCAGGGTATTTCAAATACTTAGGAATGAGACTCGGCTATACCGGTCCCTAGAGCATGGATCTCGAACATCAATATGACCTAGAATCCTCTAGGTATTTGCGTAAGCCCTCGAAGGCAGCTATATAAAATGTATTCTCGATAAAACTAAGATCATATCTTAGGAAATGATTAAGGTACTTAATCCTATAAGAGAATTGGTATGTGATGAGGAGAGAAATCCAGCGTAGTTTACGAACTAGCTGGTTGTGCATTGTGATCACTGAGTGGCTACCCGATCGGGTCCCACTCTAGGAAACCCCAACGAGCCTAAATAGATCGTGGGTCAAATGGTACCTGTTGTTGGTACACGGCTACGACCTTTTCAAGGACGCCTTATTAAGGCACAGTGGAAGACCCGAGGCCTCCGGACCCCTGGCAAAATGAGCACCTTTGTGTGTACGGAGGACGACTGTCCATTTAAAAGGTTATTACGGGTTGTCCTAACATGGCACCCATCTGATGATAAGAATAAACGTGATAGATTTAATGGGGCCTTGAAGGTCGATTACTAATACAAGGAAGTATCGTTTGCTAAAAGTGATTACACGTTTTATTGAACTTATTCGATATCTTCGTTTATGCAACTATTGCTTGTGAAATGTAGTGAATGTATTTCCTGGATGACTAAGTGTTTATGCATGATATTTACAGTACTTATTATAACTGTAAACTGGACAAAGCATGTAATCAATCTAATGTTAATATGGTTAAATGACCTTAGTGACCGAAAAGGTCTAGAATCATGCCTGGCATACTCAGCGTTTCGCTAAGCCTACACGACAACCATTTTCAGGATATTGATCACGTTGAAGCCAGAGTGCGGGATCTAGGATAGAGAGGGTTATTGTTCTAATTACCGCACTTTGAACTTTGGTTTGTATTATGTTATTATTGTGAGTATTTGGGATATAATAGTCGCTCACTTGTCTTATATATTCGACTTTGGATTAGTATGTTTTAGTGGTTGTAAATATCTCGTTCATCACTGCGGTTATAGGTTTAAGTATTGTATTTCGTTTCTTCTTCTTTACTCACATGGGTGGGTAATGTCATGTGACACCCGAGTGAGGATATGGGTGAGTAATGGCATGTGACACCCGAGTGAGGATGTTGTTATTTAGTTACCGCTGCGAGACGTTTTTAATTATGCTACAAGAGTGATTATTATAAGTTTATCGAGAGGGGTGTTACAAGAAATATTATGACCAGTATGTGCATCATCAAAAATATCAAAAGTAATAATACGCTTCTGAAGCGTCCAAGAAATATCAATCCAATGAAGTGTAACACAAATAAATGTCTCATTAGTAGTAGATGTCCACATATCACTAGTTAATTAAACACGACCATCAAATACATTTGTCATTTCCATAAGTTGGTTTCTAGTTTTACTATGTTGTGAAAAAGCTCTATGTTTTAGCGTATTCCTAGGCACTCTACTATATTGCAGTTGTAATGTGGTGCAAATAAAATTTTCAAAATAAGAGCTTTCACCAAAATTAAAAGGTAATTGTTCAGCAATCATAAACCTAGCCATGCCATCTATCATTCTTTCTCTATCATAATGAAAAAAACTGGACCAGGTTATCGTTGGGTAAACCTGGTGAGCATACTTTGACTACTTGTACCGTGCGCCATTGCTGCCTTATCCTTGTATATTTTGTGTGTTTTCAAGTGCTTTACAAAGGATCCGGTTCCGGTGCCTGCCGCCCATGCAAGTCCTTTGCTGCAAAGATTACAATATTGCATGTATGCCCTGGGCTTCTTCAGATCTTCTTTCTTTGTGAAGTATGCCCATACCCAAGAAGCCTGTTTCGTTTTTGTTGGAGCGGCGGCATCATCATCATCTTGATCATCTTCTTCTTGATCAAGATTGTGGTCATCGGATGGGGTTGAGGATGTACCTTTAATTGAAAAAAAAATTGTTTTAGACTATAATTAAGATAAGAATGCAACTTAAGATTAAAGTTTGTATAAAATAAATTGGAACTAATATTAAAACTTACCAAATGAAGATATTCCTGGTTGTGTTGCCCCCATGTTTGTAGATATGTGCTGAGATATTGTATAGCTTCCACCTTACGGGATTGATGAAGGTGAATAATGTGGTTGTTGTTATACCTGAATTCCATCTCATCGATTTGCTCTTGCTCATCAACTTGAAATTTTGGATCAATTGGGAGGTTGGAAGAAGGCATCACTTCCGGTCCGGCTCTCCTAGACATTTTGCTAGAATGTGGGAAATGGGAATTGAGAGCTAAAGTGGGAAATGAGCTTTTTAGTAGCTAGAATGCTTAATAGCACTTAATTGCACAAGAAAATACTAGTAATAAGAGAGAAGAAGAGTAGGATGAGTTGTGTGGTGAGAATGATGAAAAAATGGTGTATTTATAGAGGTTTTGGGGCAAACTAGCCATTTGGAGCCAATAGAGTTGTTAGACACAAAGCAAAAAAGAGTTGTTGGGATTTTAGGACGGTTCCGTTCCGGTTTCCAACGGCTCGTTCGTCAGAAGAGCGCGAGTGCCCAGGCCAAAACGAATTTGTTCTTCCTATTGACCAATGGCTAGTTTGACCAGTTCCGGGGCGGTTCCGGTTTCTATTCTGCGGTTCCAAATCCAAGGGCGGTTCCGGTTCCGGGCCCGGTTTGGTCCCGAATCTCAAAACATGTATTCATGTTCGCTTTATAGAGGCGGTTCTGGTTCCGAACCGGTTCTAGACCGTTTCCGGTTCCGATCGGTTCCAGGTAGAACCGACGGTTCCGGTTAGAACCGGATTCGATGGCCACCATTACCTCATACCCCTATTTTCAACGGGTCACCATTGACAGTAGCAACCTACCACGGAGTATCTGACCGACGAACCATCTGGGAATGTTGGAATTTAAAGGAGAGAAACTATCCCCTCAGTTTGTGATCACAACACCAAGATCCCCTTCTTTTGGATTTTCTCCCTACTCTTCCTCCATACATATGTCACTGATGGTTAAGGTCTCTTAATCTATTTTCCTAGGTTCAACTTAGGTCTCAGTGTAACATTTCGAATGTGTGCCATCAAGGTCTTATACCTAGGATCTCTAGGTGATTTATACAATTTGAATGTAACAATAATTAGAGCGGCTTTAATTGAGTCGTTGATCTATATCTGAGTAAATTCTTAGAAGTCTCGAATAATGTAATTCATTATTATCCTATTTCGTGACGTTTACTAATTAGTCTCCTATCTTAATATAAGTGTTATGCCCAAAATTTTGACCCATGGGAAAGGGTTCAAGCGCACAAATGCAAGGACAAGGGCAAAACGGTCAAAAAGCACCAGGGCGGGATTTTCCAAGGACATTCTCGGGGTTTTCTATTTTCATATGACTTGTTCATTATCTCCAAACACTTCCAAATATCATAGTCATTATGAAAGGTATCAAAATGTCATGAAATTTTAATACAAGATAGAGGATGCTTTTTAGAGACTAACGCCGTTTGAATTTCATTATTTCGACTTTCCAATTATAAGTTACGAATTATGGGAGATTCCATATTGTAAGATTTTTATCTAATCGGTTATTTATCAAAATAACCTGATTCCAACTCTCAAAATTCCTAAAAATCGTCTTTTATCTTTGGTTAAAATTCCATAATTCTTATCGGCCTACAACATATTCTAAAAAATCAGATTCTCTTAGAGCACAAAATCAGTGTTTTAGATAAAGACCTTGCTCTATCAATTTGACCATGCTCTTTCTATAAAAGGACCCCCCCCCCCCAAAAAAAAACGAACTAGGGCAGGAGAGAACACTTCCAAAGTCAGAAAACACAGCCACAAACCTTCTCCCCATGTTTTTACACTTCCAAGCCTCAAATCAATACCGAAACACTGCAAAAATCACCCCAAAACCACCAAAAACCCATCCTTTCTTCTCCCATTGAACATTCAAGCACCAAAACACCAAATACACAGAACCAAAACGTGGTTAACAGCCCAGGGAAGAAGGGGTCAGAAGCTAGTTTCGAACTCAAGCCAGAACCGAATCCGACGAAGCCTTGAAGGGCCCTTGATGTGAAGAATCCAATCGAATTCGAAGGTAAAACAGGTAGAAAACTGAATCTTCTAACTCCCCACAAAGTGTTTAATCTGGTGTTAAAATTTGACTTCGAACTGACTCTTTAAGGTTTCTGAATTGTCGTTTGTTTCTGTTTCTGTTCATTAACTTGTTCATTAAGTTTCGTCCTTAATTTGTAGTCAAATTGAAAACTTTCAATCACTAACGTCTTGTACATCTTTCAGGCTACACACCCATAAAATTTGAGCTCAAAACACCATCGGGAACCTCCCAAACGCTGCCGTCCGAGGGCGGTCCGCACCCACGGACGCTTTGTCCGGGGTCCCGGACGCCTTGTCCGTAAGCCCGGACGCCCCCGGACGGTGGCGGTATTTCAAAATTTAGGTTTTCTAAAATAATGTCCGGGCCCACAGACATCCTGTTCGTGGCCCCGGACTTTTCAAAATTGCGTTTTCTGTTTAATTTGACTTTTATTTTCACATAGGTTAACTAGGGTCCGTGGGTTCGGACATTAGGTCCGTAGCCACGGACCTAAAAAAAATTTGACCTAATTCTGCCTCCGAAACCCTAGTTAAGGAATCTTTAATTTTACTTTAATTTTCTGTCAAAAAATGCTAAAAAACATAAAAAAATAGAAGCTCGCGCACTTAGGTTAAAACGACTCGTTATAAGCCGTAATGAAATACCCCAAACCCTTATATGTTATTTAAACATTAAAATATGGTATATTAAGACTAAAAAGAGCCTTAAAAACATTAGTAAACAATTTAAACCATAGAAAACACAATTAAATACCTTAAGGTCAATTTGGGCGAAAATGTGCTCTAAGCTTGGGATAGTCTTGGCTAAGACCTAATGAGCTTACCAAGACCTTATTTATATATTAATGAACATATTAAACCAATTACCAAAGAAAACCAAGCTTGAAAACAAGTTAAAGCACATTTATTAATGAACATATTAAACCAATTACCAAAGAAAACCATGCTTGAAAACAAGTTAAAACACAAAATGTGCTTTAAGGAGTCTTAAAGCACATTTTTGAAAAATTGTCTTGTAAATGAGTTTTGAGTGGCTAAATGTCCATCATTACTCTTTAATTAACATGTGTACTACTTAGTATAACATTAGGAAGTCTAAATCAATGAGAAATCAAAAATTTCACAAATATGTGCCTTGTTTTGGTGAATAGTAACCAAATTAAGCAAGTTTATAACATATGTCAATATAAGTGAGACAATTGGTCAACAAAGACTAAAATACCCCATTTGATTATAAGGGGGCCGGTTTTCTTGATGACTCACCACACTTAAACAAAAAATAAGCTAAGTAAAGTAATAAAGTAGAAAGTACTATTTGCTTTACTACTTAAATATCTAAACTATCAAACTTATCTTCATTCTCTCATTTCTCTTCATTTCCCACGTCTTCTACCTTCCTTCTTTCTCTCTTTCACGGTTGCTACAGCACACCACCATTCACCACCTTCAATCTCTTGTAATCCCTAGCTCCCTTTACCAAATCAAAAACCAAGACCACCATTCTCTTTGTCTTGCCAAGCTCTTCAACTTCATCCTTTCAAAACTCCAAGAGCTCCATTTCGGTGCCAAGAGGAATCTCCATGGGAGGAGCTTGAGCTCATCTTTTCACATATTATTGTTCTCCTTTGCTTCTAGGTAAGGAAACTCAAAGAAAAATAACATTTCCTCCATGTTTTTATGTTCACCGAAAATAACCTCTTCATGGTGTTTTCTTTTGCCTTGTTCTAGCTTCATTCCAATCCTTCAAGGACTAGGTGGAGTCCTCTCTTGCTACTTATCCAAACTCTCTTTCATTTCTAAGGTAAAACAATCATCTTAATGTTCTAAGACAATATATGTAACTAGGGTTTATAATGAGATGAAGCATAAAGCTTGAGTACTCATTACATTGTTTGTATATTGATTAGAAGTTGACAAGCAACTAAAAGCCATGCCGATTTAGTCAAGGAAACAAGAAAGAAGTTTGTGAGGAAAAGAGGTAAATGTGTTAACCTAATGTAATTTAAAGCCTTAGGAGAAATGAGCTTATGTTGCTTATTAAAACTACTTAAGGAGCCAATGGTGAATGACCTAGTAAATGTTCTCAAGGAGACTATTAAAGGGCATATGAGTTGTTGTATGTATTTGCAGGTCAAAGGCAAATATATTGTGGGAAATTCAGTGTTTAAGGTTTATATTATTTAAGGGCCTAAGTGCCAAGCAATTTAAATAATGCACTATATTGTGATGTAGTGAAAGTTTGGTGAAGTTTTGTGTATAAGAATGCTCTTGATGGATCTAAGTGTTCTTGAATGTTTAATGGTGAAAACCTTGTGTTTTGGTGTAACAAGATGCTAGGACCCATGTCAAAATTTAGATAATGTATAAGAAGTTTTAGGTGTTTAAAATGAGTTTTGGTGAGTTAGGAAGTGTTTAGAATGATTAAGTGTTCTATTAGTGAAAGAAACATGCATTAAGGTATTCTACGATGTAAAAAGGACTTAGGCAATATTTTAGAGGATTTAGAATGCAAATGAGTATTTTGGGATACTTCAAGATCATGGTGAGATTGTGTTTAGGACTTGTACAATGTTGGTGAACAAGGAAGACGTGATGTGTTGCATGAAGGAGCTATAAACTTGTGGAGACATTTAAGGAGCTTGGTTGGTGAGAAAAGATGCTTGGGAGATGATGTTGTAGTGGTGAGAAGGGTTTTGGTGAATGATTTAAGGAGTTTAATGGATGTCTTAAGGGGTGTTTGAAGTGCCAAATGTGGTTAGAACATACTAGGGCACTATGAGGTGAAGTTTGGAGTTAAATGAGCAATTAAAAACAAGGGTCTGGAGCAGACCGACCTTGGGGACCGGACCTGCAAGGTCCGTCGAGCCCAGCTTACCCTGCGAGAAATGGTCTCTGGAATGGACCGACCTTGGGGACCGGACTTGCAAGGTCGGTCGGGCATGGATTTCTGGTACGGATTAAGTCTCTGGAATAGACCGACCTTGGGACCAAACTTACAAGGTCGGTCATGCCTAAATCTTTGTACATAAGAGAGTCCAGGGAATCGACCGATCTTGGGACCGAACTTGTCAAGATCGGTCGGGCCTGAATTTTCAAAGGGGAAAAACTCACGGGAATAGACCGACCTTGTGGACCGAACTTGCAAGGTCGGTCGGAGTAGAACTTTCTGACGGTAATATGTTCTGGAATGGACCGACCTTGTGTAAGGTCGGTCAGTAAGGTCAGTCGGACCAAAACTTGTAAAAAAAAACAAACAAAGAGTGGCTTAAGTAGTTAACCCTAGGGGGTATAATGAAGGTAATCAAGGGAAAGTTTAGGCACTAAAGCTTGTCATATAATCATGTAAGATGCTTAGTAGCCGGAGATTTAATAAGTTAATTAACCGACATACTAAATGTGTATAGGAGTTTCCTACGGAGGAAAACAAAAGAAGCAAGGACCAAGGTATGGTTTTCTTGCTGTCTATTGCCTACCGGTTTACACCGACTTGTGTGCTGTTTGTTTTTCTATATGTTTATGACCTTGTAAGACTTAATTCATGTAACGAGTTTACAGTTGTTTATATTATTGTGATGTTAAGGTGTGACTCATATCCCTTGTGTGTGTCTAACAACACTTAACCACTTGTTGTGATTTGTTATTAAGTTCCAACAGTGAACTTCTAATGAGTGCTAACTGGGGAGTGAGGAATCCGGTTGCCTGGTCACGCGTGTAAGTATAAGAATAGATATATGTATCAGAGTCGACTCTTATAATGTTAAGGTTGTTCTCCTTTATTTGGCGTTCGATCTCTCGTTAGCTTCATCCAAAGCTTACCTATTCTGACTTATGATCGGTCTAGTGGGAACATGTGTTTGTGTGGTGTGCTCGGGTCACAATATCCGATCCATCTGTGAGTTAAATTACTCGTTCGACTAACAGAACGGTAATGAGTGTGTGTAACAAGCTTAACATGAGGGTGAACCATTCTCTAGGCTTATGATGTTGACTAACCTTCTTGGTTTGTTATAATGGAAGTGTACTCACTATGTGTGTGATGTTGTGCTATGCAATATTGTTGCTATGCCATGTGTATATGTTGTATGTTAAATCAATGCCATGTTATAATGACAAATAGTTGCGCGCATCCCGGTAGCCGATGGGCTGCGCGTTAACCATACCAGCCAAGGGTTGCTGACCCCCTCGGGGGCTCCATATTTTTATTGCAGGATGAGGATCGAAGAAGCAGAGTGGCTGTAGATCTAGGTCATGTCATACTTTTGATTACTTTGGGATGATAGGCCCGGGATGCGCCTGTGCTCCCGTGGCGTTATATTTTGGTACCGTTATTTTTGACAGTGACGGTTGTTGACGGTTACAGTGGCAGATTATAGTTTATAGCTTACAGTGATGGAATGTAATTAAATACTCGGTATTGTATATGATGTATTTATGGTTTTAGTTCTATGCTCGGGAGTCTGATCATCAGACCGGTACAATGTGTACGTATTCTGCCTTGTTAGCCACGTGGGTGGCTAACGGCGTGTAACACCGACCCGTTTAGTGTTTGGTTAGTTATTTAATTCCGCTGCGATTTCATATGGTTGCTAAGTGCGTAGTAGGGGTGTTACACGTAATTAAACTAAGTAGAGGACCTAAAACCCGACTAGATCCTAATCAACATAGGATAGGGTTTAAAATCGAGGCTCACAGACTGGCGACTCCGCTGGGGACAACTTCTTAATATTAACTTGTTTAATTTTAAGAAAGAGGGCTTAACTATAAATTGTTTTTTTATGGCTTTTATTACATTGTTAGTTTACTTTCATGCGCACTTTAACTTTTTGCACCTTTGCATCATATAAGAGCGAGGGTCCACGCAAACCGATTTCACCCCGGGACCCGTTTGAGGGTCCCCTGTCAGGGACTCACACCATTTAGGTGATGTGAATAAGCGGGGGAAAAGAGGAGGATGTCGTCTAACCACATCCCCTTAATACCTGGGCTTTAGCCCCAAGCGTTTTTCTGGCAGTGTCCTTACCTAGCCCATTGTTTGGTCAGTCAAAGACCCGACCGTAGACGCACACCTTCAGGTGATGTGAAAAAAGTGGGGAAGCCCAAAGAGAATAGCGTGCAAGCCCTATTCCTTTGTGGTGACCTGGGCCCATGCCCCAAGCACCTCTCCGGATCGATCCATACCCGGTTTGGTTTAAGCGTCTAGTGAGGACATGTTGAATTTGTGAAATAAAGAAACAAAGAATTTTGGTAAGGAAAATATGGTGATTAAATTGTTTTAGTATGGTATTTAAGGGCCTAATAGTGCCTAAGTAATTTTGGTAAGGAAAATAAATCCAAAAGAAATAAAGAAATGCTTAAAAAGTGAAAAACGCTAAATAAGCGTTAAATAACCATAGGAGGTATGAGACCTCGGTTAGCGTATTATATGGATTCCTAGGGCTTAATAAGACCAAAATAATATATGGGAACAACTCCCGAAGAAAACGGAACCAAATAATGTATTAAAACGCTAATAGAGCCTTAGCGCATGCTTTTTCGGGAAAAACCCGAAAACGTGATTTTAAGTGGTCAAACGAACCCGTAAAAATTATAGTTCATTAAATAACTATAATTAAGCATCAATGGAAGCTTAATAACCAATAAAAATAAAGAAACGAGAAAAATTCCAGGAACGGGCCCGGTTAGTGAATAGTACCTAAACCGGGTAAAGTAACTAGCGTTTTCTGTAAAAGACGAAAAACGCTCCAGCTTACCTATATATGTGGGCCGGTTTTATTAGTGAGTCATCCCCTCACTCACACACAAATAAAGAAAGAAAGAAACAAAAAGGAGGAGAGAGTAAAGTAAAAAGCATAAAGTAATTTTTACCTCCCTCCTCTCATTTCCTTCTCTCTCTCCTTCCTCTCCTTTCTTCCCACCGTGATCTGCTCTCTCCTCCCCTTCCTGGCAATTTGAGATGCTCCATTCAGCAACAATGGCAGCCTCCCTTTCCCTCCATGCTCAAGCCATGTTAGAGCTCCAAATGAAAAACCGAACACATATTCTTCTCCCCCTCTTCAAGCTCCACACTTCTCTCTTTTCAAAATTCGAAAAGGATGAGTTTCATTTTCGTGGGTTTTGCCCATTTGAAGAGAAAAGGGCACCACCTTGTAGCTTGGAGCCTCCTCTTTCTTCCAAGGTAAAAAGTTCCAAAGAAAAAATCATTTTTCTTCACCTTTCTCTCTTGACCGATTTTTGCTCTTTGTAACACCTTGTTTTCTTCTTGCTTTAGAGCATAATTCCAACCTTCCAATGGTGGTGAGAACACCTTCTTGAACCAAGGGCTAAAACCCCTCCTAAAAGCTTCAAAAGGTAAACCCTAGAAATTTTGTTTAAAACATCTCAATGAATTAACATTGATTTAAGGGTTAGTAAGTTAATTGCACTTGTTTTGTGTGTATTGGGTGATGGGAATAGGGTTTGGCAACTCCATTCCCCATGTGACCGATTGTGCAAGAAAGAGAGAAGAAGGAAAAAAAAAAAGGAGGAAATAAGGGCTTTAAGGTAAGAGTTCTTCCTCAATGCTATGTTTTAATGCATTAAGAGTAATGGGAACGGGTAAACAAATTAAAGAAAACCAAAACAATGTATTAGTATTGAATTTGTGGGAGTTTATGAGTTTGTATTTGGATTGTAGGCCTTAGAGCCAAATAAATTGTGTATGTGTATTAGTATGGTGGATTGAGGAAGTAGTGATGTATTGGTATTGTAATTGAGGAAGTTTTGGTGTATTGAGATTTTGTATGTGTGCTGGTAGAACCCATGTGGTTTGGCTAGAATAGGGATGAATTTGATGAGAAAGGATATGTATGGATAAGTAAGGAAAGTAGGTGAGCTATGGCAAAATTTTAGTAGGAATTGTGCATTAAGAATGACTTGGTGAATGGGAGAACCAAGGTGTGTATTGGGATTTAGTAGAGATGATTTAGTAACTAAGGAGTAGTAGTTGTGGTAAGAGGATGAAAAGATATAAAATCTGTAGCAAGAGATTTTTGAATGTGTTGGAGAAATAAGGGAGAATTAATGTGTAGGACTTGGTAGGATGAGTATGGTAGGGAGTAAGACTTGGGTTGAGTATAAGGTAAATGAGGCAAAGAAAGAGCCATAGGATTAGTGGGAAAAAGAAAGGGAGAATCTGTAACATTTGTTGAGGAAGGAAAAACTGTAACAGTGGAGAAATTTGACAGTGAATGGTATTTTGTAACAGATTTGGATAGAGGTGGATTAGGCTAGTTTAAAATTCTTAATCAATGCTAAAATATGCTAGATTATATGTAGGAATATTGGGGAAGAGATTGGTAGAAGTTTGGAGTTGAAACAAGCTCAAAAACATAATTATTTTTCATTATTGTAACTGGTCCGGGTTTGTAAACAAGTACAGAAACCCGGACCAGTCAAAAATCATAACAGATTGTATTTCAGAAGGAGTGGTCCGGGTTTGCAAACCAGGACCTAAACCCGGACCACCCCAAAATTATACCCGAGAGAATTGTCAATGAATGGTCCGGGTTTGCAAACCAACCCTTAAACCCGGACCACCCTAAATTTGTACCCGAGAGAACTGCAAGTGCATGGTCCGGGTTTGTAAACCCTGACCTAAACTCGGACCATACACAAATTATTCCCGAGGACTTTTGCAAAGTAGTGGTCCGGGTATGTAAACCCGGACACTAACCCGGACCCTAGTAAAATCCCTCCAGAATGTGTTTTAAAGTTGTTCTAAGGTAGAGTAAGGATGGGTAATGATAGTATAAGGTAATTAAGACTTAATTAATGATGTTTAAAGGTCATTAAGGCCATAAACAAGTGTGAGAAGTAATTAAGAAAGTTGTTAGTATATGAACATTAAGTTAAACCGAAACAACGGGATAACGGGGTAAGTACGTGAGTAGTAATTATTTGTGCACCGAATGAGCATAGCATTAATACCAATGTTTGAAACATTACCAGTGGAACAAATGTGAACCAAGGAACAAGGGAACACACGGTAAAGCTAACCCCGGTGAAAGGTATGATTTTCTCATGCCCCGTATGCTAACCGAGTTACGTTGATTTGTGTGTTGTGTGCCAGCTAATCAAGACTAAAGCATGAAAACGGTTTATTGCCTTTCATTGTATGTCTTGCTGTATGTTGTATGAGCTAACCCTTCTCGATTGATTGTGTGGCTTCACTTAGTGCGTAGACCGACTCATAGATGAGTCTTGTTGTTTAGGGACTCCTAGAACGAGTTATGTTGTGAACTAACGGAAACGTAGAAACGCATTAAACTAAATAACCAACAAACGATAACGCCAACCCATGAACTCACTAGAATGTGAGAGAATGTACGGGAGTAGCAACCTCCCGATAATGGTAGGAGAACCGAAATGAATAATCCACAAACAATAAGTAGTGGAAGTATATAAATGAACCCTACTAGAGGAATTAATGTTGGTGCAAGTCATGAACCATGGGAGTAGTAAAGAATGATGAGAGAACTTCAAACCCCTTGGCAAATTAGTCGACCCACTATGAGAGGACCCGACTGATGTGAGTAATGTCCCGAACATGAGAGTACTCGATACGTTGGGGGAACCCTTAAATCTGAGAATACTAGACGGTGGCAATCCCCTAAGCTAGTGGAGGTTATCGAGAGAGATACTTCTAGGCTAAACCATGAGATGGTAAGATACTCCAAGAGAGGAGCGTAGGGAATTTGATTAGTCCGATAAAAATGGACATTTGTATATTTGAGGTGCTAAGTGTATAGCCTTTGAATTTGTAGGTCCGGTGGCGAGGCTTGTGTATGACTCCGCCCAGAGACCAAAAGTAATGAGTATTGAGTATTGCGTATGTATGAGTAAAGTAATGAGTAATGAGTAAGTATGAGTATGTAATGAGTACCGAGCAATGAGTAAGTATGAGTAAGGAGAAGAGTATGGGTACGGAGTGTGTGAGAGCAAGTCCCAAGTACTAAGTAAGAGTAAGTAATGGTAGCAGTGAGTATTGAGTGAAGTATGAGTGAAATAATGAGCAAGGTATTGAGCATAGGGTAAGTAAAACAACGAGTAAGTAAGAATAAGCTTAGTGTAAGCTTGTGAACCCGAGTAAGGAGAAAGAGTGCATCCGATGAAACCGGATGAACGAATAACTAAACGAACGGTTGACTAACAAATATCTTCCTTGGTGGGTAAAGAACTTTATGCATGTATGTAAGTATGGTTTATTGTATTGTTGTAGCATGAGTATGTATGTATGCATGTAAAATGAACTCCATGTACATCCGACCCAAAGTAGTCGGCGTACCGCGGTTAGCACGCGGTATATGCGAAAGTCATATTCAGCGTAAGCTGACCCCCTAGGGGGAACATTTTTAGTGTGCAGGTACCGGGCGACGTTTTTATTTTTACAGGTATTCGAAGCTGACCACCGTTCGAGAGAGTAGGACGGGGACTGCTATGTAAGCATGGGTAGTTGAATTGTAGGATTGGTACTTATATTGTAATGCAAATTTGGAGATCCAAACTGTATCGGTAATTTAAGGATTGTAGTATACTCGGTATAGTATTGTATTGGAATGGTAATTGATTAATGGTTGAGTATGCAAGGGAAAGTAATGTATTGTGTAGAATACTCGGTATGTTCAATTCATCATACCGATAGTATGTAGTAGTGTAGCTGGCCTTGTTAGTCACGTGGGTGACTAGCGGCATTGTACACCCGCCGTTGTGTATGTAATGTCCGCTGTGAAGGTAGGTATTTGTACAGTAATGACAGTAATGGCGGTAGGGGTGTTACAATTTGTGTGGGCCTTGTTTGCTTGTATGATCGGCCCACTACCCAGCCTAGAGATTGGTAGGAACATCTCCTGCATCAACCTAGCCCAACCTGAATTGGCAGCTCTGTTTGTTTGCGGCCCAGAGGCCCTATTTGGTTTAATATATGAGTCGTTTGGGCTTTGGCCCAAAAGCCTAGACTTAGGTGATTTCTCTTCCGGCCCAATTTGAATTATCCAATTAGTTTTTGGCCCACAAAAAGAAATCCACCTGAACTTGAAATAACTCACAAGTCCTTGAAATAAAATCTTTTCTGACTCAGAAACCATCTTCTCTGACCCAAAGAAAGTTAGGCCCATTTGTGATTTAGGGACCATTCCAGCCCATGTGCTTTACTTCAGGCCCAAACACATTCTGGCCCAAGGGCTCATTCTAGTCTAAGTAGACTTCTTATCATGACCCTATCCCAAAACCCTAAATCCAGGTGTCATCTCTCAGACACAACCAAAGCCATCCATTTAGATTTCAGTTCAAATTCCAATTCACAGTCTGAAAGATACTCCGGCCCAAACACCTCATTTTCCGGGTATTCTGGCCCACTTACTTTCAGACCAAATCTGTTCCGGTCTTCAATTTACCTTGTGAAGGGTCATTCTCACCCTAGTATCGTTTAGCCCACTTCCCTT
This sequence comes from Limonium bicolor, assembly GCA_023374045.1. Lineage (NCBI taxonomy): Eukaryota > Viridiplantae > Streptophyta > Magnoliopsida > Caryophyllales > Plumbaginaceae > Limonium > Limonium bicolor. The sequence goes on from CM041782.1 coordinate 239,536,097, forward strand.
TGATTAGCTAATGATGGACACCTTGGGAACAGGTAAACCCAAATCCTAAGTATGGTAGAGGGGGGAAACCCAATCAGCATGGAGGCTCAGTTTGCAGCCTTAGAGCAAAAGTACATGGCCGCCTTTGATGCCATGGAACAGAAATATAGGTCTGCCACTAATGACATGGAGGCTAAGTATGTTATCATCATCGAAGAACTGAAAAGCAAAATCAATTCCCTTGAGGTTGGTCATCAAGAAAACATTTCGGTAAAGATTGTCGACTCCTGAAACGAGCATGACTACATCGGAATTAACTCCGTTGGGGCCCAGGATGTGCAAAGATTTGTAGGGGAAGCCACCCCAGACCACCAACTAACTGTAGAACTCAAGAAGGCTCTGAAAAGGATCGAGTGCATGGAAAAGGCTAGCAAGCCGGCTGGTTTCGATTACTCTTCTATGGCGTCATACCCCGAGGTTGATCTCCCTCCAAAGTTGAAGTTACCCACACTTGCTCTATACAAGGGTGCCTCAGACCCGCAGGTCCATCTAGCGATGTTCGATAGGGAAATGTCCATCCTCAAGTTGATTGACATGTAGAAGGCCAAGGTTTTCGCCTGTTATCTCGATGAAATACCTCAACGTTGGTACTTGACTCAGAGGATGAACACCAAAACCTATGAGGAGGTTTGTGAGGCTTTCTTGCACCATTTCGAGTATGCTAAGAATCTCGAAGTCACCAGGTCCGACCTTGTCAGCACTCGGCAGAGAGACAGTGAATCAATGTCTGACTTCATCAAACGGTGAAGGATGAAGGCTGCCGCTATGCCTACGAAAATGGATGAGCAAGAACAGATTCGAATGATTGTGGACAATATGCAGAAGAAATACAACAACGAGCTAAGTTGCACATATTTCCCTAATTTTGACATGCTGATGGGGCATGTAAGAGTCATGGAAGAAAAGATTCACAAAGGCGGGCTGAAGCTAGGAGAATCCAAAGCTCAGGGTATGGGTATCGAGACCTTTAAGTCAGGGTCAGCCATAATAATCTCAGCTTCATGACAGGAAAACAATGTGCGCCAGCTCAATGTTTCAAAGCAGAGCATCAAGGCCTCACCCCAATCCAGGAGGTTCTCTGCACCGAGACAGTTTACCGACATTGGCCGACCTCTTAGTCAAGCACTCGTGAAGCTAGAAGAGCTAGACTTACTACAGCCTCTCACACCTAGTCCTGGGATCACCCAAGCCGGGGAACATCTCCATCAGTTCTGCCAGTTTCATCAATTACCAGGACACAGTACTGATGACTATAGAGCATTGAAGCATAAGATTGAGGACCTTATCGAGCAAGGGCTCCAGTTTTTCAAGTAGGCTAGAGTTTAGTTGCATGTTGCTTTCTTAATTTTTCTTTTCAATTTTGTAAGGAGTTTAGATATTTCCTTTTAATGAGGTTTAGATGTTCACATTTCAGTCTCTTGTCTATCGATTTACAATCTCAAGAAATAAAAAATGTTTGTTCATTTTGTACCTTCAAACCAATCATCTTTCCAAACTAATGTTCATGAACGGTCATTTTCTGGCAATTGAATAAAGATTTGTCTTTTTGTTTCTAAAAGGACGAACATGTCCCAACCAATGCCACATCTCCCCCTAAGCATCCAAACAACCACCTAAGTTAAGGTCACATTTGTCAAATTTTTTTCATAACCCCTGGACTAATACTGGGGGCAATCTGAGTTTAAAGACCACCCGATTATTCTTTTTTAATTGTGTGAACAAGTCTTAGAGTGAGAATTCACGAGAGTGACTTGAGCGGAAAAACAATGAGTGAACGAGCGTGTCATTTTTACACGACTCTGGTGAGACCACATTCAAATGTAAGGTAAATGGCATAACTCCAACCGGAGGAGATAATTTGTAGATTTACACTTAGACCTGCGAAAAGTAACAAAGAACGGATACACAACTATCAGGAATGACGAAACACCTAGGTATAGCACCACATAGCCAAAAGCTTGTAAACCCCGTCATTAAGCCCTAGGCACCCCCGCTGAGCCTTTCATATATCCCTTTTCGATATTATGAACTCCACAAATAAGCTAGTCGATGATGAATAACCGACCCGGTGACCAAAGGAAGCAAGGAGCCCGACTTCCGAACAGCAACTTCACAAGTCCAAAGAAGCAAAACCGCTATCAGCATGATGAAGCGATCCGCAAATGGTCCCAAAGTGGCACAGGATCCAAAGAGCTCACATCAAAACAGCTCTCGGAGCCCAAAACCGGGAAAACACAAGAACCCCGAAGACAAAGTCAAGAAAGGATCAAACAAAGAGCAAACCGAAGTGCCTCAAAGAAATCCGAATGACAAAAAGAGGAGAAATGGTGTAAAGGACGACTTCAAAAGTCAAAGTCCAGAAGCTCGAAAACAACGTCAACCCGAAGCAGCTAGACGACTTCAAGACAAGGAAAATGGCTTCAGGAGAAAACGCAAGTTACAGCTTTGGTCACCCTTATAGCTCCACATACCTCAAGTATCCCTCCATGGTCCCGTTGTCTTTCATCACACCCTATGGCCACGTTATAAGCTTTAAAGACTTTCGACTTGATAGTTGTGTATCTAATCACATGAAAGTAACAGATCGAATGCGTAAATCCATAAAATATCAAATTCAATGGTTTTGAAGTTGTGACCATAAGTGAGAAACGAGTGCAAGCACCAAACACGTCGAGTGTAGGTTAATAAGCACCACATAAGCCTTGACCCTGTGAGGACGAGACTTGTTCGCATGTTTAATCAAAGAACATACTAGGGGCAATCGATCGTTCCGATCGATCGCCATGAACTCTAGCTCAGATTGTCTTAAGGGAAAAATACTGGGGGCAATTGTTGGTTCCAACAATTGCTATGACAACACCAATTGGAACCCAAATCTCAAACATCAACCACCATCACACACCCACACTCATACACCACCGGCCCGCATAAGCCCTTACCTTCCACATCATACATCACACAGGCTCGCATAAGCCCTTACTTTCACATCGTACACCAAAGAGGCCTAAATAAGCCCTCACCTCCACACCACCACTACACAGGCCCACACAAGCCCTTACCTTCACATCATACACCATACCCCACCGATGGCATGTTCATCTCCTAGGAGATAAATTACAAGTCCGAAGTCTATAGTCAGGAAATGATAATTTCACTTTCCTTTTTAGTAAACAGAATTTTCTTCAAACACTGCCACGTTTGGCACCTCTTTCAACAATTTCTTGTCTTGAACAACTTTCCTTCAAACACTTCGGTTTCATAAACCTCATCATGGCCACATTTGGCACACTTTCTAGCAATGTCTTGCTTTGGACAATTTTTTATCCTTAACATTGCCATGTTTGGCACATTTTCCAACGATTTCTTGTTTTGGACAAGTTTCCTACATACACTTTGATTGTATTTTGACATGCACATCATCATTGCCACGTTTGGCACTTTCATAATCAACTTTCATCATGATCCTTTGCATAAAGTTTACCTTGCATCCATCCGTACGAGACTCCTCATCATAGACCAGAGATATAGATTCTCACCCCGAAGATACAGATTCTTCAGAGATACAGATTCTCACCCCGAAGATACAGATTCTCTAGAGATATAGATTCTCGCCCCGAAGATACAGATTCTTCAGAGATACAGATTCTTGCCCCAAAGATACAGATTCTTCAGAGATACAGATTCTCGCCCTGAAGATACAGATTCTTCAGAGATGCAGATTATCACCCATAGATTCAGATTCTTCAGAGATACAAATTCTCACCAGAGTAGCAGAACTCACCCGAGTAGAAGAGCTCAATCCCTTAGGCTCGTCGTAAGACCTAGATCCAACCTTTAGGCTCATCATAAGACCTAGAATCATCCCTTTAGGCTCATAGTAAGACCTAGTAGCACTCCTTAGTTTACCTGCTTTTGTTAAACACATTGCATTCATTTCATTCATTATAGGTAGTGAACGCCTTAGAATAGCTTGACATCATTTTCATCACTTTAGGTAGTCAGCGCCTTAGAATAGCTCGACAACATATCATCATTTCAGGTAGTTGGCGCCTTCGAATAGTTCAACAACATCTCATTCTCCTTTAGGTAGTCAGCGCCTTTGAATATCTTGACACAACCCATTGGATTTCAAACGGCATACGAGGTCTTTTGGGATCCAAAATTATGGGGTATCACTCAAGCATCAACTAGCCTTTTCATTTCCATTACAAAGCCTAGTTGACGGGGGGCAATCTGTTATGCCCAAAATTTTGACCCACGAGAAAGGGTTCAAGCGCACAAATGCAAGGACAAGGGCAAAACGGTCAAAAAGCACGAGGGCAGGATTTTCCAAGGACATTCTCGGGGTTTTCTATTTTCATATGACTAGTTCATTATCTCCAAACACTTCCAAATATCATAGTAATTATGAAAGGTATTTCATGATTTTCTGATAATATTTATTCTGGAAATTTAGCTTTTAATTCATATTATAAGCTAATTTCTTTAATAATTAACACACGAAATTGCCTCAAAATAGAAATGAAAAGGTTTCCAAAAATTAAAATAAATTTGTCACATGGTTAGAATGGCTACATACAGTCACAAACCTGAAATTATTTTATTTGGAAACTTAGCCCAAAATTGAAAAGAGAAATTCCATCATTTTTGAAATTTTCTCTCTCCTCTGGAAAATACCGAATTCAAATCAAAATGTCATGAAATTTTAATACAAGATATAGGATGCTTTTTAGAGACTAATGCCGTTTGAATTTCATTATTTTGACTTTCCAATAATAAGTTATGAATTATGGGAGATTCCAGATTGTAAGATTTTTATCTAATCGGTTATTTATCAAAATAACCTGATTCCTACTCTAAAAATTCCTAAAACTAGTCTTTTATCTTTGGTTAAAATTTCAGAATTTTTATCGGCCTACAAAATATTCTAAAAAATCAGATTCTCTTAGAGCACAAAATCAGTGTTTTAGATAAAGACCTTGCTCTATCAATTTGACCATGCTCTTTCTATAAAAGGACCCCCCCCCCCCCCAAAAAAAAACAACTAGGGCAGGGGAGAACACTTCCAAAGTCAGAAAACACAGCCACAAACCTTCTCCCCACGTTTTTACACTTCCAAGCCTCAAATCAATACCGAAACACTGCAAAAATCACCCCGAAACCACCAAAAACCCATCCTTTCTTCTCCCATTGAACATCCAAGCACCAAAACACCAAATACACAGAACCAAAATGTGGTTAACAGCCCAGGGAAGAAGGGGTCAGAAGCTAGTTTCGAACTCAAGCCAGAACCGAATCCGACGAAGCCTCGAAGGGCCCTTGATGTGAATAATCCAATCGAATTCGAAGGTAAAACAGGTAGAAAACTGAATCTCCTAACTCCCCACGAAGTGTTTAATCTGGTGTTAAAATTTGACTTCGAACTGACTCTTTAAGGTTTCTGAATTGTCGTTTGTTTCTGTTTCTGTTCATTAACTTGTTCATTAAGTTTCGTCCTTAATTTGTAGTCAAATTGAAAACTTTCAATCATTAACGTCTTGTAGGGATGGCAATGGGTCCGCGGGTACCCATTTCACCCGGTCACCCGACCCGCTAAACCGGGTGAAAAACCCGCATAAAACGGGTGAAAAACGGGTGACGGGTGGAACGGGTACGGGTGCGGGTCGGGTGACGGGTGAACATTTTTCACCCATCACCCGACCCGCTCACCCGCATAGATTATATATATTATATGTTAAATTGTTACTTATTATTCGTTCTCCTTCACTCATGATTTTTGTAACCCTAACTAGTGAACAAGGAACATTCATGCTCTGGGTGACTGCGCCATTCTTTATTCTCACCACTCTCGGTAATTTTACAGCCCTAGCATACTTGCTCTACGCAGTTTTAATTATCTTCACTAAAAGTAATTGCAACCCTAACTGGCAAACATGGAACAAAGATGCTCTGTGCCTCTATTTTCTTTCTTCACTCTCGGTAATTTTGAAACTCTAACTGAAAAACAAATAACTTACATGCTCTACGAAGTTTTTCATTCTCTTCACTGAAGGTAATTTCGCAATCCTAACAGGCGAACATTGATCATACATGCTCTGCGCCTCCATTTTCTCTCTTCACTCATGGTAATTTTGCAACCATAATTAACGAACATGGAACGTACATGCTCTGTGCAATATTTCATTATTTTCTCTGAAGTAAATTTCGCATTCTTAACCGGCAAACATAGAACATACATGCTTTGTGTCTCTATTTTCTCTCCACTCACAGTAATTTGCAAACCTTACTGGCGAACAAGAAAAAGAAAAAAACGAGTAAATGGGTAAACGGGTTCACCCGCTTCACCCGCGGGTGACGGGTGAAACGGGTGATGGGTGATACATAACAGGTGATGGGTCGGGTACGTGTGGAGCAGGTGAAGTCGGGTGACGGGTGCGGGTATGGTCCACCCGACCCAAACCCGACCCATTGCCATCCCTAACGTCTTGTACATCTTTCAGGCTACACACCCATAAAATTTGAGCTCAAAACACCATCGGGAACCTCACAAACGCCGCCGTCCGAGGGTGGTCCGCACCCACGGACGCTTTGTCCGGGGTCCCGGACGCCTTGTCCGTAAGCCCGGGCGCCCCCGGACGGTGGCGGTATTTCAAAATTTTCAAAATTTAGGTTTTCTAAAATAATGTCCCGGACTTTTCAAAATTGTGTTTTCTATTTAATTTGACTTTTATGTTCACATAGGTTAACTAGGGTCCATGGGTTCGGACATTAGGTCCGTAGCCACGGACGGAAACAAAATTTGACCTAATTCTGCCTCCGAAACCCTAGTTAAGGAATCTTTAATTTTACTTTAATTTTCTGTCAAAAAATGCTAAAAAGCATAAAAAAACAGAAGCTCGCGCACTTAGGTTAAAACGACTCGTTATAAGCCGTAATTAAACTAAGTAGAGGAAAACGACTTCTAGGGGTAATGCAAGTAATTGAACCCTAAATAAGTCGTATACCAAGCCCCCAAACCCGAACTTTCCTTTCCTAATTTGATCTAGGTAAAAATTAGGTGGCGACTCATAATAGGTTCCAGTGAGCTAGCTTAGGTTTTAATAATTAATGTTATATGACATAGTTATTAATCTTAAGTTATAAGTAGACCTAAAACCCGACTAGATCCTAATCAACTTAATCAACATAGGATAGGGTTTAAAATCGAGGCTCACAATAAGATAGTATTGATTTGCCTTAGTTTGGTTTATATATACGAACAAGTAAATATTGCATAACATAAGCAATTATAGCAAGGCAACAATATATAACCAATCACATATGATAATTAATATCAGTCACAGGTATCCTCTTAGCAAAAAAGCACACATATATCTGAACCCGAGGAAATTTCAGGAACAATCGGATCACACAATAACATACCTTTCACCAGGTAGAGGAGCACACGTTCTAAGCCCGAGTCTGTTCTCATTCGTACGTACTCTAATGCACGTTCTCTAATGCATTCAACTCTAGAATACGAGGCTACATATTAGCTCTCTATAATATTGACTAAAACGGTATCCCGACTAGTCGTTAATCCCCTCGGTAATTTCCCTGTGATTAACTAGTCATCATTACTCGGGTTTTCAATTGAGTTCGGGATTAGTTAAGTCAATACTTTAATGCATTCAACTCTAGAATACGAGGCTACATATTAGCTCTCTATAATATTGACTAAATCGGTATCCCGACTAGTCGTTAATCCCCTCGGTAATTTCCCTGTGATTAACTAGTCATCATTACTCGGGTTTTCAATTGAGTTCGGGATTAGTTAAGTCAATACTTTAATTGTAACGCCCCTATCTAACATATTTATAGCGGAAATAAAATACTAAAGGCGTACAGATCATCGGGTTCCAAACACCCGGCACCAAACCTCACCAATTACAACTTACATTCCACAAAAGCTACGGTCTGAACTCGAGAAAAACTTAACACAAACATAATAGAAATTAAACACAATAACTCTCCACAAAACCTAGTCCCATCCCAAACGCTCATTCTCTTCGTGGCCACCTGTAAATCAAGTCGTACCTGCAAGATGAAACCAAGTAGCCCACCCCGAAAGGGGCGGGTCAGTTCCCTGGAATGGAACTGGTACGATCCTCCAAAAACAACTTATAACACAATTCTTAAATAAATAATAACTTGAACAGTCACTTAAACACTCAGAGGAACAAACATTTCACGATTCACCAAATCAAGATAACAAGATAAGAACAAAGGTTAAAACTGAAAGATAAGGTTAGCGAACGAAATCACATCATGTGTTAGTGAACATCCATTTCCTTAGTTAATCCCAATACCCGTTAGGAGTAGAAAACTCAGATAGTCACAAGGACTAGGAATGATAAAATAGCTCCAAGAACCCATAACTCAAGAGTGGAATAAAACCCATTGGGAGAGATGGCCCCCACCGCCAGTCAGTTGTCACAAGGACGAGGTAAACAGACCTCCGCTGTCAGTTGTCCACATGGACGAGGTATAGCAGACCTCCGCTGCCACCGACCCGTTCTCAGTCATCGGTGAAAAGTGTGTGCACCACTTATTAGAAATAATCCATACTCAATACCAAGAATAACTTTCCCATATTCCCACTAGATCACCAACTACCCAGAGCAATACCAAAACACTCAGTCCTACAGAGTGCAGAAGCGTAAACCCTAAGCAGCCAATGTCTAACGGGGCACCAAATAGAAGGAACCAATACCCAGTAAGTTTCACATCCAAGGCTCAGTTAGTCACACATGCTGAGTTAGTCACACAACCAATTCCTTTTTAGAAATTCCTCTTAAAGTCAGTTAGCGTTTTCCAAAACATTCCACAAGTCAATCAGCAAAAATATCGGAGTACGAGAAATCGTACCTGGTATGTGAAGAACAATAACTAGCTCGTATAATGACTCCCCAATAGTAATAATTAAGGTGTTCCAAATGTCGATTAGTTAAGAACTTATAAACTCAACAGCCTTCTTCACTACTGATTAAAGTTTCAGGTTTACCATTATTCTCTTACAAAGGTTTGGGCTTGACTTGTTAATAAATCCTTCGTTAGGCCCCTCGTTTAGTTTGGAATGATTTAGAATTTATTCCTGAGAGTGGCCCAAACTCTCTTTGGATTGTTAAAGTGGGCTTTTGGAGTTCATAGACTTGGGCTTAGTGGTTAGCCCAAGACCGGGTTAAGTTATGTTGTGTAATAACTCTTAAATTAATAGTGATTATTTAATCACTCACTGACTAAAACCTAAGGTTTACATATATAGATAACCTACTTATTACAATATCACAAGGATTATTATCCCTCAACCATATTAATGTATTTATACATGTATTTATATATATATCTTTATGTATTAAATTTATCCATAACATTTTAGGAAATTTCTGTATTTATTAATGTTCAATAACTTCTAGGCTTAAACAACCGACTTATGGTTTATAAAATAATGTGTTTCCTTTATTTTTAATATATATAAGTATACCCGTATTAGAATTTAACTAAGACATTCCCCATGTAATTACCATATTTAAACTATCTTATTAATACAACCTTAAACTGTATTCTAAGTATATTTCATAAAGTATTTCTTTTACCATATCTTAGGGTTCTAGCTCTATAATGTTTAGTTATTATAAGTGGTAATTTAATTAGTTCCTTGATTTACTAAGTTACTTCTTAATTCCCTTTTATAAATGCGTAAAAATATATATATATTTATTCCTTAGTTTAATTAAAATATTAACTCCCATATAATATAGTAAAATGTAGGATAATTAAATTCCTTAATTTATATAAGTTTCTACTTAAGTAAGTAATATACATATATGTAAATAATTTCACTTCTCTTAAAAGCTAATACAAAACATTTATAAACTTACTGTTATAAAATGTTAATTTAGTTCCCTTTATTTTCCCCAGCTTAAAAGTTAATTAACAAACCATACTTTAATTTTTGATTACATTAAAAACCTTATATTATAGGTTATTCTTATGAAAAACTCATAAACACAATTTTTAAAACCTTTTACCATTGCCCAAAAATTCCCAAATTTAATATACAGTAACTATAACATTTTATACATATTATAAAATTTTTATTTCATAAAAATATTTTTTAATTTAGCCAAATAATTCCAGAAAACCCGTAACTTGTAAAAATCATAACTTATGTTTAAAAACTCCAAAACCATAATAATTTACATCAAAATAAACTAGATTAAATAAGGAATCTATGGTTAAAATTTCAAGTCAAAATACATTCGGGAAGATATTTAAATTAACCCAACAAGTTAAGACTATTTACTGGAATTAATTAAAACCCTTATAAACTAATTCTGGAATGTTTTAATCTCGGCCGTCCAATCTTAAAACGAGATCGGACGGCCCCTGTTCCGAGTTCGTCAGCGAAGAACCATAAGACCGAGTACTAAATCTCAAATTCCTCCAATCTACAGAACGAAATCGAGTGATTCTTGTTTCTATGGATTCGTAATCAAATTTCGGTTCTATTGGTGTCAATTTCCCCAATTATAATGCAGAGTTCATCAAGATTCGAATTCGATTCGAAGTTAGGGTTTATTTCGAAACAAGTAAATCGATTGCAATTCTTACAAATTCTCCTAATCTAATACGAAATTGACTAAATTACACATGGTTAGATCGGAAACAGACAACAGCAACAACGGAGAAATTTGATCGGAGACTCACCGGATTGTGCGAATTGGGTGAATTCCATTCGGAAACTGGAAAAACTCGAACTTTAACCAGTTCGTGGTGCCAACTTTGAGGATCTATAACTAGCAGTACAAAACGAGTTAGATAATGAGTAAGGGCTCATTGGAAAGAAGAAACGTAGATCTACGTATTGGTAGCAAGAACTAAACCTAACTCGCACCATACAGAAAGATATTGAAGTTACAAAACACGAGTTTACCTCTCTGTTTCGGTGTTATTTTATGTGCTGTTGAAACCGAAACTTTAGACCTCTATATCTCCCAACTGGTTACGAATCAGACTTGGGCATAAACACGAAAATTGTAGAGGGATTAGAGATCTTTACAACGAGCTAAAGAAATCGAATTTTGGTTGATTAACGAAGAAGTTATGATCGACGCAAGTTACCTGAAAACGAAGGGAAATCTGGAATTCTGGAAACAGCTTCGCAAGGTGGCTACTTTGGCTCGATTTTCCGGTTGACTCAGAAAGTTTAGGGTTTGTATGAGTAATGGTTGGAAAGAGGATTGAAGGAGAAAGAATGGTGAAGACGGCATGGAAAAATATTGAGAGATGTAAAAGTTATAGCCGTCTAAAGTTAGGGCAAAGTAAGGGAAATCGGTTACCGAAAATCAGGGAAGAAATCGGCTAAGTGTGGGCGACCCATTACAGAGTGACACGTGGCATCTCTTAAAATTTTGATTCAAAACTTCAATCTAGCATAACTTTGGCTAGGATGATCCGTTTTTGACGTTCTTTTTATCGATCTTCATGGTTTTCATAACCTATTTATTGGTATAGGTTTCATGGCCTGGTTTGACCATTCTCAAAAAGTCAACTCTAGCAAGGCTTAATAAGCTTTAAGGTTTCTAGAATTTTATATTGACTTTTATGTTTCAAAACAATGTTCCAACACTTCCTAAAATCTTTATAATATATTTGGAGTGTTTAATAATTTTCCCAAGATTTATTGACTTATAAATCTTATTATTAAATTCATAATACTATTAATAATGTATAATAATTAGGGTTAAATAGGAGAAAACCCCTAAATAAATTTCACAACTCCATATAATAATTTAATATTCATATTCCATATAAATTTAATTTTTAATAAAAGAAATCCCCTAAATTAATTTAAATTAATTTAGGGGTATTTCAGCATATCCCCCTTAAAAGAAACTTCGCCTCGAAGTTTAACAATCAACTAATAGGTACTCACACCGCTTCGGGTGTGCTGAGACAATAATAACTTCAATGAAATTCCATACCATTCCAATCATTTATCTCCATTTCAACATTCCACTCAAGGGTACCGAAATCAAAGTACCGAAACCATAACAACGTGAATCAAATATAAACTGAAACAAAACACAACACAAACGTGACAAAGTACTGTGCCACAACGTAAAACTACGTACATACACACCTCTCATTACTAACAATGCAACGAGGCATAATCCGGATGAGATAACGAAGGAGGAGTATGCCAGCATATCCCCCTTAAAAGAGCTAAGGCACGCCCTCGTACCGCCTCTAACGAGAATCATCTCAGGATAGCAGAGTATCATGCAAACAGATGTGGGTACTTAACTCTCATGGAGTCCTCGGTCTCCCAAGTAGCTTCCTCGACCCCATGATGTTCCCAAAGAACCTTCACTAACTTAACTGATCTGCCCCTCGTTTCTCGGACCTTCGTGTCCAAGATCTGTATAGGAGTCTCCTCATACCTCAGTGTAGGCTCAATCTCCAACCTCTCTGGCTGCAGTACGTGAGAAGGGTCAGGCATATACTTCTTCAACTGAGATACGTGAAACACATCGTGTACCTTCCCCAACTCCGCTGGTAGCTCGAGTCTGTAAGCAACTGGGCCCACTCGCTCCGTAATCCTGTACGGGCCAACATACTTAGGGCTTAGCTTCCCCCTCATCCCGAATCTGAATATCCCTCTCATCGGGGACACTCGTAAGAAGACCATGTCTCCCAACTGAAACTCGAGCTCTCTGGTACGCTGATCCCCATAAGACTTCTGTCTGGACTGCGCTGCCCTCATGTGCTGCTGAATAACCCTAACGTCCATCCTGCAGTGTCTGAATATACTCAGGCCCAATCAAGACCGCCTCAGCAGGGTCACTCCATGATAAGGGAGTCCGGCACGGCCTGCCATATAGAGCCTGGAATGGTGCCATGCCGATAGACGTGGTAAGAGTTATTAGGAGAACTCTACCAGGTGTAGACGCTCTACCCAACTCCCCTGATAGTCCAGAGCGACTGCTCGCAACATATCCTCCAATGTCTGAATAGTCCTCTCAGTCTGCCCATCTCTGCGGGTGAAAAGCTGTGCTAAGTCGTAGCTGAGTCCCAAATGCCTCCTGTACCTGACGCCAATATCGACTGAGGAAACGAGTGTCACGATCAGAGACGATCGTCTTCGGTACCCCATGGTACCGGATATGCTCTGTGGTAAACACCTCAGCCAGTTTGGGCACCTTCCATGTGTCCTTGATAGGTATGAACCTAGCTGTCTTGGTCAACCTATCGACTATAACCCATATGGCGTTCAGTCCACCTCTAGCTGGAGGGAGACCGACCACAAAATCCATGCTGATGTCGTCAAACTTCCAGCACGGTACTGGAAGTGACTGAATCTGGCCGCCTGGTCGACGATGCTCAAACTTCACTTTCTGACAAGTGAGGCACCGAGAGACAAAATCAGCTACATCCCTCTTCATCCCGCTCCACCAGAATAATTGCTTCAAGTCCTTGTACATCTTGGTGGCTCCAGGGTGTACTGATAATGTCGAGGAATGAGCCTCTGAAAGAATCCTGGTCTGAAGCTCTGTCGCATCCTGAGGAACGCAGAGTCTGCCTCTGACTCGAAGGTGTCCCTCGCTGTCCAGCTCATAGTCGTACTTCAAACCGTCAGTCAACCCGTCTGCTAACTTCTGTCTGATGCCCTGTAGATAAACGTCACTGTCCTGGGCTGCATACACCTCCTCAGCTATCGTGTCGTCTCTAACAGGGCGAGAAGTGAATAAGCTCTTCTGCTCAGAGCATCTGCCACGACATTTCCTTTCCCTTCTGTGTACTGGAGGTTGATGTCATAATCGGCCAGTAGCTCAACCCATCGTCGCTGTCTCAAATTGAGCTCCTTCTGGGTCCAGATGTACTTCAGACTCTTATGGTCTGTCATAATCCGGACTGTGGCTCCATACAAGTAATGTCGCCAGATCTTCAAGGCGAAGACTATGGCGAGGAGCTCAAGGTCGTGGGTGGGGTAGTTTTCCTCGTGCTTCTTCAGCTGTCTAGAAGCATACGCTACTACTCGGCCATGCTGCATCAGTACTCCACCAATTCCTCTGCCTGAAGCATCGCAATATACCTCGTACCCCTCATTCCCCTCTGGGATAGTCAATACTGGAGCTGTGGTCAAGGCGTCCTTCAGCGCCTTGAAGGAGACCTCACAAGCCTCTGTCCATACAAAAGGGCTGTCCTTCTTCATCAAGGAGGTCAAGGGCTTGGCTAGCCTGGAGAAGTCCTTCACAAAGCGTCTATAGTAGCCAGCCAACCCAAGGAAACTCTTAACCTCTGTCACGGTGCGAGGTCTATGCCAGCTCTTCACTGCCTCAACCTTAGCTGGGTCTACTGAAACTCCCTCAGCTGAGATCACGTGTCCAAGAAATGACACCTTGTCCAGCCAAAATTCACACTTGCTGAACTTGGCATATAACTGTTTCTCCCTCAGCGTCTCCAAGACTGTCCTCAAATGCTGCTCATGTTCCTCTTTGCTCTTGGAGAAGACTAGAATGTCGTCTATGAATACGACTACCGACTTATCTAGCTGGGCTTGGAAGACTCTCTGCATCAAATCCATAAATCTCGCCGGTGCATTGGTCAGTCCAAACGGCATCACTGTGAACTCATAGTGGCCGTATCTGGTCCGGAAGGCTGTCTTCTCAATGTCTGGCTCAGCTACAGCTATCTGGTGATATCCGGATCGCAGATCAATCTTAGAGAACACCTTTGCTCCCCTCAGCTGGTCGAACAAGTCATCGATCCTGGGCAGTGGGTACTTGTTTTTGATCGTGACATTGTTCAACTCTCTGTAATCTATACACAGTCTCATGCTTCTGTCCTTCTTCTTGACGAACAGCACAGGAGCGCCCCAAGGTGAGACACTGGGTCTGATGAAGCCCTTATCCAGTAGCTCCTGCAACTGCTTCTTCAACTCGACCATCTCTGCAGGACCCATCCGGTAGGGAGCCTTAGCAATCGGTCCCGTGCCCGGTACGAGATCGATGTTGAATTCAACCTCTCTCAGCGGTGGTAGTCCAGGTAGCTCCTCCGGAAAAACATCGGGGTACTCCGACACAATGGGAACGTCGCTCCTGAACTTCGGATCCGTCCTCAGATCCTGGGCATAACAGTAGTAGGCAGTAGCGCCCTTGGACACTTCCTTCATCAGGGATAATGCTGATACAACCTTCACAGTCGGCTGCTTAGGCTGCATTCGGTATGATACTGTGATCCCTGTGGCTGACTTCAAGAGGAGACGATGCTCTGCGCAGTGTAGTCTACCTCTGTACCGCTGTAGCGTGTCCATGCCCACGATTATGTCAAATCCCATGCCAGGGAAGACAATGGCATCAAGTAGGAAGTCTGCTCCCTTGATGTGCATGCTCAGATTCTTGCACTGTTTGCATTTGATCAATTCTTTGATGGCAACAAAACTGAGCAACCATGGATATCCTCTGTGGGGGCATTTATCTTAGTGAAATGCTTGGGATATGAAGGAGTGGGAGGCTCCAGAATCAAACAGGACGGTGGCCTCCACTCCATTAATTTGGAATGTGCCTGCAATTATTGAGTGAATTAAGTTTAAGGTTTAGTAACTCTTCCAAAGTTGTTCAAGGTTAATTGGTATACCTGTGATGACCGTTCCATTGCTCTTTGCTTGAGCCTGGTCCAACACATTCAGCCTGACCTCTAATTTCCAGCTCCTACATGAAGAAATAATTTCTTAGAATTTCCATTCTTATTGAAAGCTTCATGAGCAGTTTAATGATTACAAGGCTGAAATTGTAAATACATAGCTAGATCTGTCTAAAGGTCAGGTTTAATCTGCCAGGTTTCAGGTGAGTCTGGTTAATAATGGATGTGGGGGCTGTGTTGGGCTTGATTCTCTTCACTCCATGGTAGATGAGTCTAGCTGCCCCACCAAAGATCAGTACATCACCTGACTTCAGGAGGATCTTGGTGGAAAGGTCCATCCTCTTCTGGTCACCGAATAGGAACTCCGCGTCGTCTCCAAGTGATATGGAAACCACTGGAACTCCTTTGGTGATGGATTCTAGGGATTCATCCTTATCTTGATGCAACCCTAGCTTACCTTCTTTTCCATAAAAATTGATGATGCAGACGTCTGAGGTTAGGTCTGGGACGGGCTCATCCTCCAATTCTTGTGCTGCCTTAACTGCAGCTCTAACGATGGTCTGCAGTTCCTCCGGGATTGGTGGCACCTCCACTTCTTCATAGGTCTTGGTGGTATGGTTCCACTTCTTACCTAGGCACATGATCTTCACCTTCATGGTTGAACCATTCTTGAAGGTAGGGGTGTAAAAATTTCCTTCTTTCACACCTAACTCCCTGATCGTGAGGATCAATGCATACTGGACTGCCGGGGTCAGGTACTCTCGTAGTAAGATCATCCCGGGTCTCAAGACCTCACACTTCTCTGGTGGGTGTGGTTTGGCTTCAAAAGGGATATTGGGTGTGGTATAGGGCAAAATAGGAAAGCAAATATCGAAAGCTGAGGAACAGTTGCCATTAAATAAAATAAGTCATGGTTCACAACTGGAAATGAAAGGTTCGTAATGAAACAAAATAAAGGGTTTATAGTTCATCCCTTTTACATTGACAACGAAAAGAAAAACTAGACGACTGAATGTAAAGAAATAAGGTCTAAGCCTCTTCATGAGGAAAGTAGTCCTCACCAGGTGAACTCGGGTCATCACTCGCCGCCTCGACGCGGTCCACCATGTTAAGGACTGGTGCCTTGCCCGGCCTCTGGGAATAGTTCTGTCCCGGCCTCTGTGGATGACTCTGGGCAGGGCGACTGGTAGATGGTCCAGCACCTCCTGTGCTACCTCTACCTCCTCCTCCATTAGTCTTAGGAGCTGGGGCTCTAGTCGCTGACCCGGTGCGTGGCTTGTAGTCCCTGGAATCCGGGTTCAGAAGCACTCGAAGGATCTGTGCCCCTTCCTGCCACAGTAGTGGCACGTCACCAGGGTTCCGTCACACTCCTTGCCTGGGTGGTCCCGCTCGCACTCCTGCAGAAGACTTCCTTACAGGTTGGTTCCTGTTTCAGTGCAAGGTTAGTAACGTGATAGCATATATGTAGCCATATTATAGATTCTAACTTTTCTCACCCCTAAATGGCTGGGAGCGGAGGGGCTTAGCATCAGCAACGATAGGAGACAATGGCTTTTCCTCGTTTCCTCCCTTGAAAAACTTTCCCCTCCTTTCCTGAGTCTGAGGGGGTCCTCATACCCCTTTCCTCCTCTTGCCTAACACAGAATCCTGATAGGCAATGGTGGTCTCACAATCGTTCGCATCACCCTAGTTCTTGTCGTTGCAAGATGTGTATTAGTGGGTAAACCTTTGTGTCGCAAATTTTAAATCACATTCCATACCTGTATAGTCTATCCCTCTGGTGGGGAACCGATCATTGGTCATGATCTTGAAGTTCAACCGGTATGGAATTTGTCCACCGATATCTCGGGGCGCAAGCTCCCTCTCCAATAACAGCAAGTAGTTCCACGAACTTATTGTAGTACTCTCAGCAACAGGAAGACTCCCTTGCTTCAGCTGCTCGAACTCACTCCTCATCCTCTTCTATAGATAGGATGATAAAATTTAGCTCTCAGGGCCCTAAAAAGCCTGGAAGTCAAAGTTTCGTCTGGGCCGTCAGCTCGGCTCTAGCAGTCTGCCACCATCGATGCGCGGGTCCCTGAAGAAAGATAGGCCGCTATGTCCACCACCTGACGATTCACTGGAACATGCAGAGAGGTAAGGCCTTCTGCTCTCGTCTATGTATTATTTTCTCCAAAGTCTTTGGTTCTGGTTGGCCTTCAGATGGGAGGACGAAGGGTCCTTAAGCCGCCTTTAGCCAATTGAACTCCCGAGACCATTCGGTGGTGGCGGTGGTGATGTGGGATCTGGCCTGCTGCTGGGCCAATGCAGCTGTCCTATCTGTGCTATGACCTCCGGGTGACAGCGTTGGGTCCAAGGCCACTGAAGGCCATCCCTTCTCCTCCTCGAGACTCTAGCTGTATGACGGTTGTTGTTACTCAGAAAGCATATCGTAAAGTCTAACTATCTATGTATTACATTTATAAACGTTCCTAAGGACGGTTCGTACGTACATGAAGTTAAAACACTAAATAGTAGTATTGGGGTAGGGTCCGCGCCCTTTCTGGAATTCTCACTTCCCAATTCTACCCCTGTTCCCCAGTTTTAAGTGCACCTATAATCTAAGTATTTTCGGGTTGTTTTCTCGGGTTCAGAGCGTAACTACGCTCTGATACCAATTCTGTAAACGCCCCTATCTAACATATTTATAGCGGAAATAAAATACTAAAGGCGTACAGATCATCGGGTTCCAAACACCCGGCACCAAACCTCACCAATTACAACTTACATTCCCAAAAGCTACGGTCTGAACTCGAGAAAAACTTAACACAAACATAATAGAAATTAACACAATAACTCTCCACAAAACCTATCCCATCCCAAACGCCATTCTCTTCGTGGCCACCTATAAATCAAGTCGTACCAGCAAGATGAAACCACAAGCAGCCCCACCCGAAAGGGGCGGGTCAGTCCCTGGAATGGAACTGGTACGATCCTCCAAAACAACTTATAACACATTCTTAAATAAATAATAACTTGAAGACAGTCACTTAAAGCACTCAGAGGAACAAACATTTCACGATTCACCAAATCAAGATAACAAGATAAGAACAAAGGTTAAAACTGAAATATAGGTTAGCGAACGAAATCACAGCATGTGTTAGTGAACATCCATTTCCTTAGTTAATCCCAATACCCGTTAGGAGTAGAAAACTCAGTAAGTCACGAAGGACTAGGAATGATAAAATAGCTCAAGAACCCATAACTCAAGAGTGGATAAAACCCATTGGGAGAGATGGCCCCCACCCCTCAGTTGTCACAAGGACGAGGTAAAACAGACCTCCCTGTCAGTTTGTCCACATGACGGGTATAGCAGACCTCCGCTGCCCCGACCCGTTCTCAGTCATCGGTGAAAAGTGGTGTGCACCACTTATTAGAAATAATCCATACTCAATACCAAGAATACTTTTTCCCATATTCCCACTAGATCACCAACTACCCAGAGCAATACCAAAACACTCAGTCCTACAGAGTGCAGAAGCGTAAACCCTAAGCAGCCAATGTCCAATGGGGCACCAAATAGAAGGAACCAATACCCAAGTAAGTTTCACATCCAAGGCTCAGTTAGTCACACAAGCAGAGTTAATCACACAACCAATTCCTTTTTAGAAATTCCTCTTAAAGCCAGTTAGCGTTTTCCAAAACATTCCACCACAAGTCAATCCAAAAATATCATAGAGAAATTGTACCTGGTATGTGAAGAACAATAACTAGCTCGTATAAATAACTCCCCAATAGTAACCTATGATTAAGGTGTTCCAAATGTCGATTAGTTAGAAACTTATAAACTCAACAGCCTTCTTCACCTACTGATTAAAAGTTTCAGGTTTACCATTATTCTCTTACAAAGGTTGGGCTTGACTTGTTAACTAAATCCTTCGTTAGGCCCCACTCGTTTAGTTTGGAATGATTTAGAATTTATTCCTGAGAGTGGCCCAAACTCTCTTTGGATTGTTAAAGTGGGCTTTTGGTTGTTCATAGACTTGGGCTTAGTGAGTTAGCCCAAGACCGGGTTTAAGTTATGTTATGTAATAACTCTTAAATTAATAGTGATTATTTAATCACTCACTGACTAAAACCTAAGGTTTCATATATAGATAACCTACTTATTACAATTATCACAAGGATTATTACTCCCCTCAACCATATTAATGTACTTGTATACATGTACATTTATATATATATATATATATATATATATATATATTACTTTATGTATTAAAGTTTATCCATAACATTCTTAGGAAATTTCACTGTATTTATTAATGTTCAATAACTTCTAGGCTTAACCAACCGACTTATGATTTATAAAATAATGTGTTTCCTTTATTCATTTATATAGTATCCCGTATTAGAATTTAACTAAGACATTCCCCATGTAATCTACCAATTTATTAAACTATCTTATTAATACAACCGTAAACTGTATTCTAAGTATATTCATAAAGTATTTCTTTTACCATATCTTAGGGTTCTAGCTCCTATATGTTTAGTTATATGAGTGGTAATTTATTAGTTCCTTGATTTACTATAAGTTACTTCTTAATTCCCCTTTTATAAATGCGTAAAATATATATAATTTATTCCTTAGTTTAATTAAAATATTAACTCCCATATAATATAGTAAATAAAATGTAGGATAATTACATCCCTTAATTTATATAAGTTTCTACTTAAGTAAGTATATATATACATATGTAAATAATTTCACTTTTCTTAGAAGCTAATACAAAAACATTTATAACTTACTGTTATAAAATTTTAATTTAGTTCCCTTTATTTTCCCCAGCTTAAAAGTTAATTAACAAACCATACTTTAATTTTTGATTACATTAAAAACCTTATATTATAGGTTATTCTTATGAAAAACTTCATAAACACAATTTTTAAAACCTTTTACCATTGCCCAAAAAATTCCCAAATTTAATATACAGTAACTAGAACATTTTAGACATATTATAAAATTTTATTTCATAAAAATATCCGTTTAATTTAGCCAAATAATTCCAGAAAAAACCCGTAACTTGTAAAAATCATAACTTATGTTTAAAAACTCCAAAACCATAATAATTTACATCAAAATAAACTAGATTAAATAGGAATCTATGGTTAAAATTTCAAGTCAAAACATTCGGGAAGATATTTAAATTAACCCAACAAGTTAAGACTATTTACTAGAATTTATTAAACCCTTATAAACTAATTCTGGAATGTTTTAATCTCGGCCGTCCAATCTTTTAAAGCGAGATCGGACGGCCCCTGTTTTCCGAGTTCGTCAGCGAAGAACCTATACAGACCGAGTACTAAATCTCAAATTCCTCCCAATCCACAGAACGAAATCGAGTGATTCTTGTTTCATATTCGTAATCAAATTTCGGTTCTATTGGTGTCAATTTCCCCAATTATAATGCAGAGTTCATCAAGATTCGAATTCGATTCGAATGTTAGGGTTTATTTTCGAAACAGAGTACAAATCGGTTGCAATTCTTACAAATTCTCCTAATCCAATACGAAATCGACTAAATTAACACATGGGTTAGATCGGAAACACGACTACGAACAGCAACAACGGAGAAATTTGATCGGAGACTCACCGGATTGTGCGAATTGGGTGAATTCCGATTCGGAAACTGGGAAAAACTCGAACTTTAACCAGTTCGTGGTGCCACCTTTGAGGATCTAAAACTAGCAGTACAAAACGAGTTAGATAATGAGTAAGGGCTCATTGGAAAGAAGAAACGTAGATCTACGTATTGGTAGCAAGAACTAAACCTAACTCGCACCATACAGAAGATAAATTGAAGTTACAAAACACGAGTTTACCTCTCTATTTCGGTGTTATTTTATGTGCTGTTGAAACCGAAACTTTAGACCTCTATATCTCCCAACTGGTTACGAATCAGACTTGGGCATAAACACGAAAATTGTAGAGGGATTAGAGATCTTTACAACGAGCTAAAGAAATTGAATTTTGGTTGATTAACGAAGAAGTTAATCGACGCAAGTTACCTGAAAACGAAGGGAAATCTGGAATTCGGAAACAGCTTCGCAAGGTGGCTAGTTTGGCTCGATTTTCCGGTGGACTCAGAAAGATTTAGGGTTTGTATGAGTAATGGTTGGAAAGAGGAATTGAAGGAGAAGAGAATGGTGAAGACGGCATGGAAAAATATTGAGAGATGTAAAAGTTATAGCCGTCTAAAGTTAGGGCAAAGTAAGGGAAATCGGTTACCGAAAATCAGGGAAGAAATCGGCTAAGTGTGGGCGACCCATTATAGAGTGACACGTGGCATCTCTTAAAATTTTGATTCAAAACTTCAATCTAGCATAACTTTGGCTAGGATGATCCGTTTTTGACGTTCTTTTTATCGATCTTCATGGTTTTTCATAACCTATTTATTGGTATAGGTTTCATGGCCTGGTTTGACCATTCTCAAAAAGTCAACTCTAGCAAGGCTTAATAAGCTTTAAGGTTTCTAGAATTTTATATTGACTTTTATGTTTCAAAACAATGTTCCAACACTTCCTAAAATCTTTATAATATATTTGGAGTGTTTAATTTTCCCAAGATTTATTGACTTATAAATCTTATTACTAAATTCATAACTATCTAATAAATGTATAATAATTAGGGTTAATAGGAGAAAACCCCTAAATAAATTTCACAACTCCATATAATAATTTAATATTCATTATTCCATATCATAATTTAATTTTTAATAAAAGAAATCCCCTAAATTAATTTAAATTAATTTAGGGGTATTTCATTAATTCATGTATTAACAATATTATTGTATCATTTACAACTTAGGATTGAATCCTAATAACCTATCTCATTTAATCATAGGTATTTTCATATAAGCATGTTTTTATATATATAAATATATGAGTATACCATATAGTTGTTACCATATGTTATTTATATAATTAACCTTATAATATTTACTTCTCTCCCAAGTTTCATCTTACTTAAGAGTTTGTCAATCTTGACTCTCTTTGTCAATTGAGTTGACTTGATCCGCTTTTTTTCTATTCCTAACAAGATTGCCCAACAATACCTTTGTAAGGAGAGTAGAGAAGTATTGTGTGAGATGTGGGAATTAGAGGTGAGGATGAAGGTGTATTTATAGGAGATTTTAGGGGAGCTGAATTCACATACCGTAGGCAAACACGGTTCTTTTACCATACATCTATATTAGCCAAATACGATTATTGTGCAGTATTTATCACCGATCAAAAATTAATTGGACACAATGATATTTAACTTTCAATTTTGGAATTTGTAGATAGATTGTAGACATGAAAATTTCTTAATCAATAAAATAATATATTTATTAAGACGATCTATTGTGTTAGAGCAAGGAGTCACCAACTCGACTACCAACCGGACTACAATCACATGGTTATGCGTATTATTTCGTTAAACTTTTTTATATATTAAAAAAATATAAACATTAAAAATGTTAAATTTTGTTGGCAACTTTTTTTCATGATTGAAGTAGATAATCCTAACTTAATATCATACTTGCATTTGTTTGTAAATGATTCAATATCTAAAGTTTATCTAATAAAAATTTCTTTTTTTTCATAACTCTCTCACATTTTCCATTTTTCATTTTTTTTTAATCTACCACCCGGTTCGTCCTATTGGACTACATCCGTATCAGGGATCAACTCTAGGTGGATAGATTCCAGTCCCCTCCCAATAGCTATTGTGGGATCAAACCTTAATTCTTCCTACCAAATACAGTCCCAATTACCATGAACCAGGATACTGGTTTACTGAATCATGTCAAATTTCCATCAAGCGCGGAAAAACGGTAACAGCTCCATAAAAGGCAGGGAACATACACCTTTTGATATTTGCCAAGAATGGAAATTAAAGCAAGATGTATTTTGTTCAACTACAACTACAGCACACCACAGGGACGTGTTTCCCCAGAAGACTTGTATAAAAGGAAGGCCAAACATCCCAGATGTTTCCTCATGAAAACCCATCCTGTAATCTACACTCACTGATTTTGGACGAACCCCTGCAAGGGCATAAGTAATTGATCAGATGAATATGATTACAGGGCAAAGCCATAGAATACTTTCGCTGAGCAGACACGCCAGTCAAACCAAGCACTTTCACGGTCAGATGGATGGATACTACGTTCAAAAAAAGTATAAAGGGTCATTACTTGGATAAAAAGACCGGGTAGTACAAGAAGTTGGAGCCATCAAAAAAGAACAAGAGTATGTCAACAGGACATGGATAAAAGGAACAGCGCCCCTCGCATCGTTCCATGGACATACCATATCAGAAAGTTTTGTCATTCTATGGTGCATTCCGGCTAAGCAGCCCCTGAAATGAAACGTAGAGATCTTTGTTTTCTGCCCCAAATATATCTTCAGCTTTCTTCAGGGTTTCCTGACAAAGAGAACACAGTCATCCAGCATTGGATTTAAATAGGAATATAAGGATTGCAGAAGTTTAAAATAAAAAAGTTTACGATATCTACCTCTCGTGATTGCTTTTGGGCATTAAGGTTCTTTATATTTGCTAGAAACGCACTGAACTGCTCATATGAAAGACGACTCCTGATAGAAGGCACATAAAGCGTAAACAGATGTTTGCTTATTATATTATAGCTTAGATCTGAAAGGGGAAGCAACTACTAACCTTGCTTGACGAAAAAACTCTTTCCCATCAATCTTAGGAGTACGGCCTGAACGAGAAAAAAGTTCCAACAGCAGAAGGCACAAAAAGAATCATATGAGAGAGAGTCATCACCAAGGAAATAAACTACCGGAAAATATAAATTGTGACCATTGAATAATTAATACAAGATCAAAAACTGAAAAGGACTAGCCTAAATTTGAGAAAAAATAACTAGTTTATACTTAGAACTTTAAAATGACAGCTTCATTTCCAAGGGCATTTTGGTAAATCATGTAAAATGCAATAGGTGATATACTAAGAAAAGTCACATAGTAACAATGTGAGTTTGCTAACACAAAGTAAATTTACACAAGTGAAGGCAAGTTTTTTACTAAAACTAATCAAGCAACTCCTTTATCACCTGGAAGTCGCCTAGCATTAGGAGGTGTGCTTGCAGCAGATGATTGCTGACTTGATGGATACCATGAAGATAATGAATACTTTCCATCATATACAGAATTAGGAGTTGTGGATCCAGAGGTCCTTTGAGGAGAGCCAACAGCTGAATATGCTTTGGGGGAGGAGCTGGTAGAAATTATCTTCGGAGTTCCAGTTGGAGTCAGACGAGGTGTAATATGATATGTTGTTGAAATTTTCTGACCAGCTTGTTTGGCTACAAAAACATGAAGTGCATTTAGCCTTACGTACATGACAAGAGAATTCCAAAAAGTCAGAGCATCCAATAAATTCCCTTCAAAACATATAAAGATAGACTAATACCTTCATTACTCGTATGCCTTGATTCATTGATGCCTCTGAAACGATGGTGCTTGACATAACCATTTGCCGCAACATCTTTGAGGTCAAGATCCAAGAAAATGAGATGATAATTTAAAAGAAACAACATAACACAATTGAGAACAATAATATTTACAGAAGTATGTAATAAGAACAAGAGAGTTACCATTGTCATCGTCATCCCTTGAGACGGATTGGTCACATGTTCCAATGTCCACAGTGTTGGGCTATTGGAATACAAAAAAAGCAGCTCCATAAGTGAAGGCGCTAAACATGCTCATACAATACAGCAAACAGGAGACTATTCATAGCACAAAGAAGAAACTTACTGAAGGACTGTCCTCATTAAGGGACTGCATAAGCTGCCGCTTGAAAGTCTCAAGCTGTCATACAATGAAAGGACAAATTTGAGAATCATACAAAATAGCAAAGCCAAAATTCTACATGCAAGAAAAGTAACAATTACCATTTTCCTCACCACGAAATTGAGAATAAAAGGTCAAAACACGGACAGAAAGCGTGAAATAAATTAGTATAGATGCCAAAGAAAAGAGTTCTCAAAAGTCCTTGAATCGTCTGGAAATATAAGACGTCGATACACCATACAGGTTAATTATCGCATCCAGATCCAGCAAGAATGACACAACAGGAGACCAGAAAAATATATATATACTTCGATTGGAGCCAACATTTTCATTGTAGTAGTACATATACTTAAATAGATATTACCTTTCAGCTCATTTGACATAATGATCTGATGGAATTAACAAATGACAAAATCATTGACCTCCTATAAGCCAACAATAAATACCAGTAAATATAAATGTCTCTGCCCTAACCAAGGTCTCATTTGAAATTAATGGATGCAAAGTTGTATTCTAGATTCAGTATATGACTTTAGCTTGTAAAACTGCCGCGTACTCTAATATAAGATGGTTTAGCTCAAAGCACAAGAATTACAGAAAACAGTAACCTAGCTTACCCATACTTTTGGTATAGGGCACAGGAGCAAAATTGAGGAGAAAAGGTGTTCATGAGACACAAGGTCTAGAGTGGGAAACTGGATGATATAAAAAAATCAAAACATCCTATATTTCAAATAAATAAAACGTCTTAGATTTTAAATAGGAGGGAGTATATCTTTTGTCTGTCTCTCTTTTCAAGTATTCATATTTTCAGATGTTGCTATCCCAAAACTAGCAGCCCCTCCAAATTGAGTTTGCTTGATCTCACACCAAGCCACGATAGTAAACATAGTGATTTATGAATAAATATAATACCATTCCCAGCTATATCAACTTTGCACAACATAACACAACTGCTATGTGACTTTTTTACAGATTTGACATTACTAGTAAATGGGATAAAATTGAGTCCAATATCTGTGATAACGTATATTGTCAGGTATTACCATCTCACTACAACAAAACACAATTACTACTTGGTAAATTTTACAGAGATCAAAGCTTTCGATCAATGAGCTTTATGGTTTAGCATTTTACTTTTTATGTAAAATTTATTAACTTACTATACCTCTCCAAGAAGATGACAGCTAAAATGTTCTTAGATGGATACCAAAACACAGTGCGCGAACAGATCATTAGGGTGCCAATGAACAAAACGACAGGAAAAGCGAGAGTCCTCCTGAGCACCCTTTACAACCTAATTGATGGAGCAAGCAAGATTGCCCAACTACAGATTGATTTAGCAAATATTATGCTTCCTTTAGGAATGATAAATGTCCCTTACAAGGTATAAGCTAATTTGTATAAGCCAGACTTCTCTGAGTGCAAATGAGTAAATGGCAAATGACTGTTGGGTTATCTAAGCTTATGCAGTGGGGCAAAATAGCTACACTGGGGCGATTGAAATAATCGACCACAACTGTCTAGAAATAATAGATCACAGCTAGTTTTGCTACTATTTTTCATCTATTATGGAGGGGCTTTCAATGGGAGAATTTTTCAAGTCAAAGTAGATCATTGAAGTGTACATGATAAGATATTGTTAATGGTGTTAGGCGCTGATTAAATTAGGTTTCACACCAACAATTGTGGTATTTGCCGCTTTATTTCAATAAACAATACTTTCAATTGTTTGGAAAAAATAAGCGGACAAAAGACAGAATAGAGCGCTAATGGAACAAATAGAATCACCTTCGCCAAGTCGCGGCTTAGCTTCTTCACAGTTGTAGAGAGCGAGTCCCTCTCTTGTGATAATTTCAACTTGAAGCCCCGGATTCAGCAATCCACAAACACAAACGCGGAGATTAATTCATGAAGTGTTTCAGACTAAGGAAACTATAAAAAATAATGGAGTAAACATTTACGTTATCTGCGAGAGTAATCTTCAACCGAGACTCTGCCTCCTGCAAAGCCCTATCCAGATTTGAAGCTTTCTCTTCAAGGTCGTAAACCAGGCGGTCTTTGTCCGTCATGTTCATTAGGAGGCGGCTAACCTCCGCCTCGAGCTTGGACACGCGGGATGCAATTGCCATTGAAGTAAGTTTCCGAGCAAGATCAAGCTGGTCATAAGGATCCGTCGGAATCACGGAGAGTATCTCGTTCGGGAGATCGAACTCCGGTCCTTTTCCATCGCTGCCTCTACCGTTCGACATCCTTGTCCTCTCCCCTCGAACCGACAAGGAAAATTTCAACACACTATAAATTAAACCTAATCCTCTGGAAGCTGCCCTCCGTTTCGGGAAGAAAAGCTAATAATCCAGGGACGGCGTCAACGATCATCCCTTGAGAGAGCAACAATGAGGACTTGTTGCTCTCTTCTTCTCTTCGGCGGAAGATAGAGAGCAAGAAGGGTCTCGGACTCTCAGGGAAACGTCGGGGATATCGAGGTCTTAGGCAGAGAAGAGAAAGGTTATGTGTCGTTTTCCGGTTTAATGATTTTACGTTTTTTCTTTTTCTTCGAGTTTGCGACTCTCTCTATAGTGCAGGAAGCCAGGCCAGACATGACAAAAATTTGATTTTAAAATTTGGGGCGACTTTCCCTCCTAAAGCTAACCATTATACTACTAGTGATTACGACAGGAAAACGCAATAATCTCGTGACATCATCGTCTTTTATGTTCTGTGTCATCCGTTCTCATTTGTTATGAGAGAAGATAATCTACCTAGGGTGCATTCTATATTGAGTTTTAGTGGGTCTTCTTTCATTAGCTTTAGTACATTAATCTACTTTTTCAAAAAGTATGGGACACATGTCATTCTTTGATTGGATATTTCTATACCCATACCCCACAAAAAGTTGACTATAGTACACATGGCAAACCACTATTAGTTAACTACACTCAACTTTAACAAAAAACTTGTATTTGAAACTTTATCCCAAATATTAAGCTCATCATAGAACAACCTCTAAGTGTGGGTTCGTTCGTGACTTGCAAACGCGAGATATGCTGCGTTTACATAAATGTCTGTGTAGTTAACCAATTCAAGAACTTTGGTTATTGATAGGGCCAATATGGATTTGACACGCGTACCAACTTTTTACTTTAAAGTCGATGAAATTTCTGATCGCGGATAACGAACGGAACCTTATTCTTTGTTCATAGATTAATCTGTCTCATATGGCCACATGTCCTTTACTGATTTGTTATTTAATTAGCTGGAGCCCACCATCTCTCTCACAAAAAAACTTTAACTTAAAGCTTCATTTTATAGCTTTATAATTGTTGGGAGATTAATCCCCCAGTCGAACGCGGCCCTAGATTATCACTTTTTACAACTGGCCAATGTTTTCAACAACACTAGTTACATGAGCGTTCCAGCATAATCTACCACCATAAGCTACCTCCAGAACGAGGCTACGTTCTCAATGGAGCTTCATCACTTAGATGAAGATTATTTTTTTGTGAGCTCCACAAACAAACCGTGCAGATTAATTCCTCTACTTGATCGGACGCTGCTTATATCAGCGTTTCATTTTTTTCCCCATAATCTAGTGGGCTCCACCTTGAAAAAAATGTTTCAGAACAGAGCCTAGTAGTTGTTTGGGATAGCTACAGGGAGTTTGTTTTGATATGATTGTAGTGCATTTGAGTAGTTGTTTTGTACAGTATATTTGTTGATTATTTTATGGTGGTATATTTGTAACTATTTTGAAACTGTTATTTGATATTATGGCATATTTATAGCATAAGTTAGTTAAATTAATTTTGTGCAGTGTGTTACGTATTATGTACCACAATTATGAATATTAAATTACCGTTTCAAATTTAATTTCATTAAAAAATAATTAAAGTTGTAACAAATGTTATAAGATAAGTAGTTTGTTGTTATCAAAGGTTCGTCCACACTCAAAGCTTGGTAAACTCAGTACGACAAAGTTAATGAGTTAATAGTTTATATAAAGATATATACGAAATTATAAAATAAAAATATGATAATTAATTAGTTAACTTTATTACTATATATGAAATACCCCTAACTAATTATGTAACACCCCTCTCGATAAACACGTAATAATCCCTCACGTAGCATAATTTAAAAACGTCTTATAGCGGAAGAATAAACAACATTAATACTCACTCGGGTGTCACCTGCCATTACTCGTCCATGCGAGTAACGAAACAGAAACTAAATCCAACAACCAAAATAAACAACACTACAAAACCGTTGTGACAACGAGATAAATCCTATACACCATACTAAGTCCATAATCATAACCGTCGACAAGTGAGCGTCTACCCAATCCTGAATATACACAACCATACCATAATACAATCCACAGTCTAACATCATTATACAATAGAATTCCATGTGCAGTAAATAAATAACACCCTAACTACCCGGTTCCCGCACTTCGGCTTCAACGATGATCAGCAACCTGCACAATGCCATAAAGGCTCAGTGATAAACGCTGAGTATGCCGGGCCTGGACCCTATTGGTCACTTAGTCATTTTAACCATCTTGATATTAGATTGGTTTCATGCTTTACCATTTTACAGATATAATTAATACTGTAACAATCATGCATAAATATATAACCATCCATCCAATCCAAACAGTCATTACATTTCACAAACATCAGTTGTATAAACGAACATATCGAATAATTACAATATTGTGTATAATCCCCTTAGCAAATGGTTTCCTTAATTAATAATCATTTGGCCTTCAAGGCCCCATCCATCCAAACCAAGTTTAATTAATTACCAGTTGGGCATCATGTTGGGACAACCCGGTAAACCTTACCAATGGACAGTAGTCCTCCCGTACACACAAAGGTGCTCATGTTGCCAGAGGTTCGGAGGCCCCTGGTCGTTCACATTTCCTCGTAAGGCATCAATATAAAGGTTGTAGCCGTGTACCAACAGCATGTACCATCTGACTGAAATACCCCAAACCTTTATATGTTGTTTAAATATTAAATTATGGTATATTAAGGCTAAAAAGTGCCTTAGAAACATTAGTGAACAATTTAAACCATAGAAAACACAATAAAGTACTATAAAGGCAATTAGAGTAAAAATGTGCTCTAAGCTTGGGATGACCTTGGTTAAGACCCAGAGGGCTTACCAAGACTTTATTAACATGCTAATGGACATGTTAAACCAATTACTAAAGAAAACCAAGCTTGAAAACAAGTTAAAACATAAAATGTGCTTTAAGGAGTCTTAAAGCTCATTTTTGAAAAATTCTTAAAAATGGATTTTGAGTGGCTAAATGCCCATCATTACTCTTTAATTAACATGTGTACTACTTAGTATCACATTAGGAAGTCTAAATCAATGGGAAATCAAAAATTTAACAATTATGTGCACTAATTAGTGAATAGTGCTCAAATAGTGCTAGTTTAGCATTAAGTCAACATAAGTCAATTAAATGGTCAACAAAGACCATAAATATCCTATGGAGGATAAGGGGGCCGGTTTTTAAGTGTGACTCACCACACTTAGCTAGTCAAATTAGGAAGAAATAATAAATAAGTAAGTTCACTATTTGCTTTATGTACAAATATCTTTCAAAAGTAACCTCTCACCTCCTCTTTCTCATTTCCCTCTTGTTTCCCACCGTCTTCATCCTTTCCTCCCTTCTCCAAATCGGTTTTGCTATAGCAACCATACCATTCTCCATCTTCATATGCCTATAACTCTTAGCTCTATGTGATAAGTCAGGAATTTACCTATTTCTACAGGGTCTTTTGATACCTAATTTGTTATCATTTACTGCTAAATTCCTGTCTTATGAGCATTTTTTATGTTTCTTGTTGCAATTATCTTCTTTTATGGTTTTGTGCGCTTTTTCAGGTTTTAATCTCAAGGAAACACATTCCTATCATTGTTGGAACACATGGCAAATAAAAAAAAAAGCTAAATGGAATCAAGAAATTCACCCTCGACCTAAATTCAAGCTTGGTCCGGGACTTGATGCTGGAGCTAAGTCCCGGACCACAATGTCGCTCAACTCTCGAATCAATTTCAGACATGGTCCGGGACTTCCTACATGGCCTAAGTCCCGGACCACACTATAGCAGAATTCTCGATTTGTTTTCAGTAATGGTCCGGGACTTCATACAGGACCTAAGTCCCGGACCACAAAGCAGAGCAGATCTCGGGTTGTTTTTATACCATGGTCCGGGACTTCATACAGGACCTAAGTCACGGACCAAGTGGTTGAATCCAACAGTCTGTAGTGCGCGCGCTCAAAAGTTTGTATAAACAATTGTTTACTCTGTTAACCACCACCCCATACCCATAATGCTCCATCCTTCCCAGCACTAATCCTTCTTTCCAGCAAAACACCCACGTTAAACATTCACCATTCCACTTACAAATTCCTGCATCATTTCCACCACACCAGGCTGCTACGTACTCATCCAGGAATTCTATAAATAGAACTCATTCTCACACATTTTAGACACACAATTCTGGAGAGCATAACACCACAAACTCCATCTCATTCACACTCACCTATCACTCCATCCATTTCCATTTTATATACCACGTTCCATTCATATCATCCACCTCATTATACACTTACATACATCCACAGGGGTCCGGAGTGCACAAAGCAGTTGAAGACTTCACCATTTTTTCTGGAGAAAGAGTAGAAGAAAAGTGCTGATCATACACCGAGACTCCATTAAAGAGTCTTAAATCAGAGTTACCTCTTCTCTTCCTCTTTAATGTTATTTACATATTTTTACAGTATTTTCATTTCCATGGCTGAGTAGTTTTTATAAATTTCGGTTTACTATGTAATCCAAATTCAAGGTTCCATTATCGTTGTGATTTACCATTTTAATAGATTAAAGTGTTGTTCCTTATTTATTTTTATAAATCTTGTGATTTGGCCAATTACTGGATTTTACCAGTTTATCTACTTATAAGTGAGAACTATGGTAGATAACAGACAACAGGAACAATACCGGTTAATTTAGAGATGGTAATTCCTCTAGGATATTAACTGATCAATAAACTGGATTATTCTTAAAGTTGTTAGCAATTAGTAAATTTGTAACGAGATTTAAGATTTATTAACTGTTAATTAGATTCCACCGAGCGGGAGACCGAACGTGGAATATTTCAGATCTGGGATTTTAATCTAAATTCTGGTAAATACATCGAGAAAGGAACCGAAGAAATTAGAGGATTAGTAAACCGGAATTTCCCCTTTTTATTAAATCAAAAATATCATTATTTTGCCCACGGTCTTGCATTTATTTCCTTTGCTCTTATTTATATTCTTGTTCCGTACTCTAGTAATTCAACAAACAAAACCCCCCTGTTACTGGAGTAAACCGATTTATTAGTTTGTTCTTAAATATTAATTAAACTAAAACGCTGCCTCCCTTGGATTCGATAACCTGGAGGGACACTTCTAGGAAAACTTGCTATAATCGACCGGTATACTTGCCGTTAGGTTTTTACCCAACAAGTCAATGGCGCCATTGTCGGGGAGGCACGGTTGCTTAGTTTAATTTTTATTTTGATTTTATTTAATTTTGTGTTGTTTTTGTTCTTTTTAGTTTATCCTTGTTTTATTTTATTTTGTTCTTTTACAACTACATTACTTTCAGTTATTTGATTTTGGTTTATAGTTAAAACTCGTTCTGAAGGAAACCCTGAATTCGAAATTGAACCAGAGATAGATAGAGTAACAAGAAGGATTCACAAAAGGTTGGTGCTGGATCCTCCAATTGAGCAGGAGGTTCCCCTAAAAGATTCACCAACAGAGGAGATTGTTTCTGAGTTACTAGTTGAAGGAGAGATTCTAAACAACACCTCAGGAACCAATATGGAGAATTTGAATTCAGAGAGGCACATGAGGGATTATACCCGCCCAAGTGTCGAAGGGCTAATTTCACCAATAGTAATTTCTGCGTTGCCAACAGGAGTGCAGTGGTAGTTCAAGATGCACTATGTTACCATGGTCATGAACGCACCCCAGTTCAGCGGGACAGTCACCGAAGATCCCAATGTCCATCTCACCACTTTCCTGAGATTGGTAGGAGCATGCTCTACACCAGCTTCCCAAGAGGTTACTAGATTGACTCTCTTCCCGTTTTCCCTGAGGGACAGAGCTGCAGAATGGTTAAACTCATTAACGCCCAACAGTATCACTACCTGGACGGAGTTAGCAAATGTATTCTTGGCGAAGTATTTCCCTCCTTCTCGAATGCTGACTATGAGAGGAGAGATTACCAACTTCAAGCAGTTCACCGGTGAGACATTATCTGAGGCTTGGGAGCGTTTCAAAGGGATTGTGCGCAGAGTACCACACCATGGCTTGGGAGAGGAGGTAATTCTGCAGCCCTTTTACAAAGATTTAGATCATTCAAGCCGTTTGTTGGTAGACACTTGTGCAGGAGGAAGCCTCATGGAGTTACCGATAGCTAGAATCAAGGAACTATTGGAGACCATCGCCAATGCATCCAATCAGTGGGGAGGTGCGAGAACCGGAGAAGCTGCACTGAAGAAAATCGCTGGAGTTTATGAAGTGGACTCGAGTACTTTTCTGGCTGCCAAAATATAAGCGATGTCAAAATAGTTTGAGCGTATGTGTGCAGCGATGAACCCGCAGTCAAATGCAGTAGCGTCTCCTGAAGTTTATCCACCTTGTGAATACTGTGGTAGAAGCTCAAACTTGTGTCAGTGTACATCTCCACCAAGTGAAGAGGTAAATTACCTGGGGAACAGACAAGGGAATTTCTATAACAACCAAAGCAATCAGGGATATCAGCAGCAAAGATTTCAGAACAACAACTACAATCAGAAGGCACCACAACAATATAATCAGTCCTATCAGAGACCCCCTCAGAACCAACAGATGCAAAGTCAGGGAGCTAGTAGTTCCTCAGACTTGGAAGCCATGATGAGCGAATTCATTACATCAACAAAAGCCAGATTCAATGAGCAAGATGAAATCAACAACAACCAAAAGGCATTCATGCAAGAACAAAAGGCTTACAACAAACGAATGGAAACTCAATTGGCTCAAATTAGTCAGAAGCTTTCAGAAAGACCTGCAGGGTCTTTGCCTAGTCAACCAGAGATGAATCCAAGAGAGTATGCTAAAGCTGTTTTTACTGTGGAAGAAGATACTCCACTTGTCACTGCAGCTTTACCTGTTCAACAAGAGGTTAAGGACTCCATTAAAGTTTTTGAAAAACCCAAGGAGAAGGAGTCTCCTGAAACTCAACCTTCTTACTCTTCTGTTTCCAATCGCAAATTTGAAGAACCTATTCCTTTTCCCGACAGGTTAAAGAAAAGGGATCTTGATGAACAGCATGGAAAATTTCTTAAAATTTTTAAGAAATAAACTAAAGATATTCCTTTTTCTGATATGCTTAAGTTAATGCCAAATTATGCTACACTGGTGGATGATATCTTGGCTAACAAATGTCCTTTGCAGGAAAAGGAAACAGCAAAGAAGGTAACTACTAAGTAGTAAAGGTAAAGCTATTGAGCCTCTGGTGGTGAGCATAGAGGAACCGGTGCTAGAGAATGAGCGGAATTGTGAAGTTACCAAATCTCCTTCACCTACACCACCTACAGTTGAAGTTGCTCCTCCAGTTCCATTTCAAAACAAAACCAAGCGTTCCAAGGAGGATAGTGAGTTTGATAAGTTTCTTACTTTACTTCGTCAACTATCTGTTGATATCCCCTTTGTTGATTTTGTTGCGAAGGTGCCTAACTATGCCAAGTATTTAAGGAAGCTTTTATCTAATAAGGCAAAGTTAGTTGAGACAGGAACTATTCAGCTCACAGAGACTTGTTCAGCGATCATACAGAAGCGCTTACCAGAAAAATGCAAAGATCCTGGAAGCTTCACAATTCCATGTAGAATAGGAGACATCGACTTCGACCACTGTCTTGCTGATTTAGGAGCATCGATTAGTCTCATGTCATACACTTTATTTGAAAAGCTTGGAATTGGAGACTTACAGCCTACACAAATGACGCTTCAGCTAGCAGATCGCTCAATGGTTTACCCTTGTGGAATTGCAAAGGATGTGATGGTTAAGGTGGAGCATCTGTATTTCCCCTGCGACTTTGTCGTACTCGACATGGCTACAGATCCAACGGTCCCTATTATCCTTGGAATACCCTTCCTAGCAACACCCGACGCTCGAATCGAAGTTGCTCATGGTACGATCACTTTGAATGTAGAAGGTGAGCAGCTATTGTTTTATGCTGGCAGGTCTTCTAAAAACGTTTTGGAAACTTCTCGGAGTTCGTGTCACCAGGTTTCAAAGATGGCTCAATCTTCTGGAATCTCTTGAGAGAACAAAACTAAAGGTCTAGCCAAAGACCGTAAAAAGATGGGCAGCTGATTGGGAGGCAACCCAATGCATAAGTTTATTTTTGTTAATTTCTTCAGTTTTACAGTTTTCTTGGTGCTAATTTTTCTTGGTGCTAATGTTTTCTTTTAGTTGTGTTTTCTTTGGTATTATTTTTGATTTTATTCAGGAGCTGCTGAGAGGTGTACCTACAGATTGCAAGGGAACACGCATTTGAGGGACATGTGAAGGAGGACACTGAAGAAATACAAAGGACAGTATTCACCACATGGTCAGGGACCTGTTACATACCCTAAGTCCCGGACCAATGCAAGAGGCAACCCTCGAAACAAAATAAGGGGTGGTCCGGGACCTTAGACAGACCTTAAGTCCCGGACCGCATTCAACAAAAATTCACGGAAAAATGTGTATGAGTGGTCCGGGACCTCATACCCAGCCTAAGTCCCGGACCGTTATCACTGAAAACTTTCGGCCCGATTTTTACCTTGGTCCGGGACTTCAACCATACCCTAGGTCCCGGACCATCTCTCGTTGTTAAAAAAAAATAAAACTCGTCTTCAACCTCCGTCTCCCCCAATTCTCAACCCTACAACCCTAACCCGTACTCGCCTCGCCGCCCATCTCCGCCTTCGCACCACCACCCCCTCTCGACACACGCACCTGTGACCACAATCCCCAACCCGACTTCGCCAATCACGACCACCTCCGACCTCATTCTACCTCACACCCCAAACCACTTCCCTCTGTTAACCCACTCCCGCCGTCCACAACCACTCCACCCGACATCACCCCGACCACCGCATCACCACCATCTGTCACGCACGCTTCCCCTCCTCTGTCGAGTTCGCCAACCGCAACCCTTCACCACCATTCCTTCTGTCGCCCAACCCCAAACCAATCTGTTCCCGATTCGCTAAGTCCCACACCCCTCCTCGGTCGAGTTCACCTGTACGGAAAGCCACCGATTCCACGCCACATCCTACCCTAACTTCCCACCCGACTACCCCCCGCATTCACCAAGCGCACCCTTACTCACCAATCTGTGACCCGCAATCCCAATGGCACCCAAACGAGCTCGACGCACCAACCCAGCCGGCGCCTCTTCCTCCTCCGACGCTCCCCCACTTCGGATACGCGAGACAGACCGTTCATAATTCATCACTGACGCTGCTTGGGATTGGTTCCAAGCTAAGGAGCGCAAGATAATTCTTGAGAGGTCAGTATGTCCCACTTTGATATCTGAATTCGATTTGGAGAGAATATTTAGTAACAGGGGTTGGGTATGTCTGCTGAACCGCGGTGGTACATTTTACCCGCGACTGGTTAAATTGTTCTATGCTAATGCTACGGTGCGTGATGATGGTAAGGAAATTAAGTCAAGGGTTAAGGGGAAGGATATTCTAATCGATTACACCCGTATTCAACATGCTCTACATATCCCTCTTCGGACTAGGATTCCGACTCCGGAGGAACGAGAGAATCAAGAACTCCGCGAGAGACAGGCTAAGGAGCATTATATTAATTTGATCATGAATGATCCTACGGTTCAGAACCGCCAGAGGCGCAACCACCGGGATAAGCAGGTGGTTACCGGAGATAAACTACCCACACCGCTTGAGCGTCTGATCTTGGGGATTATAATGTATAATGTCCGACCCCGGGAGTGTGCGGACCTGAATGCCATTGACTGCTATGTTTTGCGGTATCTCCTGGATGACGAGCTTGCCCGGGTGGCGTTCCCCATTGCCTTGCATGGCATAATTTTTCACTCAATGCTCCGGGTGATTGACGTGGACAGTAGCTCCTCTCTTCCCTTCCCGCACCTCCTGCAGTCCTTCTTCATCGATGCTGGGGTAGACTTCTCGGATGAGCAGCCCCAGTACCCCCGGTCTCCCATAGACATGACGATGATGCGTTTCTATCAGTGGGAGAAGATAGATGATCAGTGGGTGAAGCGCCGACGCGCCCAGCCGGGTGCACGAGCTCCCAGACCTGATGAAGCCACTGAGGATGAGCCCCCTGTTGTTGACGCTGGTGGTGACATCCCCGACGTTCCGCTCCCCACTGTTCCTACACCGGGATATGACGAGATGTTTCGTCAGTTTTCTGATTGGCAGGGGAAGATCACTGCATGGGTCGATGGTCTTGCTACTCATATGACTCAGATGGACACTCGTTTAGACGGGATGAGTACGAGCCTGTACGATTATGGAGCACGGATCTCCGCTTTGGAGACCCGACAGAGCGAGTATGAGGCTCGGCAGGACGCACGGTTTACGGAGTATGCGGCTCGCTATGAGGCACGCTTTACTGATTATGACGCCCGCTTCGCTCAGCTGGAGTCCTGGCGTCTGCCTCAGGATCACCCACCACCTCAGTAGATCTTATGCTGGTTTATGATCTTTTCGTTTCATACTCTTTATCTTGTTATTGCTGTTTCGGATTCTCTTTTATTTCCTAACTCTGGCTGTTTTAATGTCTTTTAGCTTGTTCGGTTGCATCTTCTGGTACTTTTCATTTTCTTTTTGGATTGTTATGGTTACTTTGGTACTTTTACTACTGCCACTGCTTGGTTATGTTCCTTGACTTTATTGCAACATATTGTCTGTTGCTGCTTCATTCAAACAGGATTGCCAATTTTGTGTGCGATATCGACAGAATACAAAGGAGACTCTGCCGAATTTTTTCCACACTCCTTAACTCGCCCGTTCCTTTTCATGAGTGTGGGGACGTCATCTTCACCAATTTTAAAGGGGAGTTCTATTCTTTCTTTTGCATTATGATCATATTCACGCCGCAATGAGGGCATTGCTATTTTCTAAGTGTGGGGAAGTTAGTAGTAAGGGGGCTGTGCGTTTATTGCTTATTTTCTGTGGTTCCTGACACTACTAATTCTCACTTCATTAACCTTTGATGACCCTCCACAAAATTTTTAGTTCGACATACTTGGTTTTCATTTGTGGTCAGATGCATCAGTCGGGAATAACGTACAAGTAGCGAATATTTCTGAGATTTAATCTGAAACTGTAACACCCCTACTACGCACTTAACAATAATCGAAATCGCAGCGGAAATAACAACTAAACAATAACTAAACGGTTCGGTGCTACAACGCTGTTAACCACCCACGTGGTTAACAAGGCAGAATAAATACAAGCGTATCGGTCTGATGATCAGACTCCCGAGCATTAGGTACTAACATCCATACATATATACATTACAAACATACCGAGTGTCTGATACAAACTGTCACTGTAAACTGTACACATGGACTCCACTGTCAACTGTAAACGACCATCACTGTAATACAAATGGTACCAAAATATAACGCCACGGGAGCACAGGCGCATCCCGGGCTCAACACCCAAAATAACCAAAAGTATTTCTGCAGCCTAGAATCTATAGCCATTCCGCTTCCTCGATCCTCATCCTGTAGTAAAAATATGGAGCCCTCGAGGGGGTCAGCAACCCTTGGCTGGTATGGTTAACGCGCAGCCCATCGGCTACCGGGATACGCGCAACTAATTGTCATGATGACATGGCATTCATTTTAAACATACAACATATATATATCATAGCAAAAGTATTGCATACAACATCACACATAACACATAAGAACAATTCCTTTTAGGAAATGAACCAACACAATTAGTTCCCATGGAGAGCCTGGAGAATGTTGCCAAACCCATGCTAAGCTCGTTACATAACTCGTTACCGTCCTGTTAGATTGAACGATTAACTTAACACAAGGTGCCTCGGATATAGTGATCCAAGCACACCGAACAAAACATAGTATGCCCCTGTGGCCCGACGTGAGTCAGTAAAACAACCATAACATACAGAGAGAATCGAACCGGTTATGAAATCGACTCCCATACTCACACGCGTGGCCGGAACAGACCGGACTCCTCACTTCCCCCGTTAGCACTTGTTAGAAGTTCAACATTGAACTCAATAAACAAATCGCAAACAATTGGTTAAGTCTTGTTAGACACACACAAGGGAAGAGAGAGTCATACTTAACAATACAATAATATTTAACAACTGTAAACTCGTTACATGACTTAAGTCTTACAAGGTCATAGACACATAGAAAAACAAACAACACACAAGCTGGTGTAAACCGGTAGGCAACAGACTGCAAGAAAACCATACCTTGGTCCTTGCTTAGACTGGTTTCCACCTTTGGAGAATCCTATACACATTTAGTAACGTCGGTTAATTTAACGTACTAGTTCGTCGATAACTTATTACTTTACATTTCTAGTTATTTTACTTTCACATTTTATTATAACTTTTCACCTTCTAAATTGTCATTATACACACCTAACATGCCTTAGACAAACTTATAACATCATTACTTACTAATCCCCATCCTTAGACATCATTATTTAATCTTAAATTCAACTTTTAAAGTGGTCCGGGACTTGGTCCCCAATTAAGGTCCCGGACCGTGTCATTGTAAAACTCTCGGGTTGATTTCAGGTAGTGGTCCGGGACTCCATACAGGTCCTATGTCCCGGACCAATGTAGGCAAAAACTCTCGGGTTGTTTTTATGGGGTGGTCCGGGACTTCATACGGGTCCTAGGTCCGGACCAATGTAGACAAATTCTCTCGGGGGTAAATCAGGGGGTGGTCCGGTACTTCTTACATAACCTAAGTACCGAACCAAGGCTGTGTAAAAATTCTCGGCCCCTTTTAATGCATGGTCCGAGACATTATCCAAGACCTAAGTCCCGGACCACTGCTACAGATTTACATTTTGAACATTTTCTAAGTCTTGTTGCAATGGTTCTCCTTACCCATTAAATGTATAAACTTCCCAAATGATCTTAGGTATACTCTAATGCCAAAATATCATCTTAAACACACCTAGTTCCTTGTCTAACTTGTTACTCAATTTTCTCTTAAAATTCACCAACACTTGTAACATTTCTTACAAGGTTTCTAAATGGTGTTTCTCACCTATGATAATCACTATCCCAAAATGCTTTCTCCTCACCATAACATCATCTCCCAAGCATCTTTTCTTACCAACCTAAACTTCTAGTTGATGTCTAAGTCCTTTTTTTAGGTTTCCTAGAACACCTAAGACATTACTTCTCCTCTAGTAAAACACCTAAACATTTCTAACACTTCCTAGTTCACCAAATCTTGTTTAAACACTTAGAACTTCTTGTACATTACCTAAATTTTGACATGAACTCTCCTAGAACATTACTAAGCCAAAACACATTGTTTTCACCATTAAACAATCAAGAACACTAAAATCCATCAAGAACATTCTTGTACACAAAACTTCACTCATTTAACACTACATCACAATATAGTGCATAATTTAAATTGCTTGGAACTTAGGCCCTTAAATAGCATGGCTCTTAGGCCCTTAAGATGCATAAATCATAAACACTAAATTTCCCACATTATATTTGCCTTTGACCTGCAATTACACCCAACAATACATATGCCTTTTACTAAACCCTTGAGAGTATTTTTCTAAGTCATTTACCATTGGCTCCTTAAGTAGTTTTAATAAGCAATATAAGCTCATTTCTCCTAAGACATTAAACTACATTAGGTTAGCATATTTACCTCTTTTCCTCACAAACTTCTTTCTTGTTTCCTTGTTAAAATCGGTAAGGGTGTTTGATTGCTTGTCAACTTCTAAACAATATACAAATAATGAAATGAGTATACAAGCTTTATATTTCATCTCCTTGAAAACCCTAGATACATATATTGTCTTAGAACATTTAGATGATTGTTTTACCTTGGATATGAAAGAGAGTTTGGATATGTAGCAAGAGAGGACTCCACCAAGCCCTTGGAAGATTCAAATGAAGCTAGAACAAAGCAATATAAAGGACACCATCAATGGTGATTCTCGGTCAACATCAAAACAAGAAGGAAATGGAGTTTTTATTTGAGTTTCCTTACCTAGAAGCAAAGGAGAACAATAATATGTGAAAAGATGAGCTCAAGCTCCTCCCATGGAGATTCCTCTTGGCACCGAAATGGAGCTCTTGGAATTTTGAGAAGACAAGGTTGAAGAGCTTGACGAGACTAAGAGAATGGTGGTCTTTGTTTTTGATTTGGTAAAGAGAGCTAGAAGATATAAGTGGTCAAAGATGAAGAATGGTGTGAGAGCTGCTGCAAACCGATGGAGAGAGGAGGAAGATGAAGTTGGAGACGGTGGGAATGCAAGAGAAATGAGAGAATGAGTTTGAAGTTGCTTTTGGAAGATATTAAGTAGTAAAGCAAGTAGTAACTTGCTTTATCATTTGTTATTTATTTGTTAACTTACAAGGTGGTGACTCACCTCATAAAAACCAGCCCCCATTAGTCATCTAGGGGTGTTTTAGTCTTTGTTGACCATTTAACTTACTTATATAGACTTATGTTATAAACTTGCTTATTTTAGTTACTATTCACAAAAACAAGGCACGTTGTTGTGAAATTTTTGATTTCCCATTGATTTAGACTTCCTAATGTGATACTAAGTAGTACACATGTTAATTAAAGAGTAATGATGGACATTTAGCCATTCAAAACTCATTTACAAGACAATTTTTCAAAAATGTGCTTTAAGACTCCTTAAAGCACATTTTATGTTTTAACTTGTTTCCAAGCTTGGGTTTCCTTGGTAATCGGTTTAATATGTTCATTAATATATAAATAAGGTCTTGGTAAGCTCATTAGGTCTTAACCAAGCTTATCCCAAGCTTAGAGCACATTTTGGCCCTAATTGACTTTAAGGTATTTATTTGTGTTTTCTATGGTTTAAATTGTTCTCTAATGTTTCTAAGACTCTTTTTAGTCTTAATATACCATATTTTAATGTTTAAACAACATACTAAGGTTTGGGGTATTTCAGAAACTTCGGTCATAAGAACTTTGGTTATACTAACCCAAACAACTTGTTAAATCCACATCTTTGGTATACAATACTTTATTATCAGTTTTGGTTAAATTTTTATCTATTTCCTTAAATAAAAGGTGAGACCATTTTGTGACTATTTTGTTTGAACTAACTTGGGGCTTTGGAAAGATTTGGAATGAATGGAAGGAAAGGACAAAGGCAAGGTACTCCGCTAATCTATTCTGAACCGGAACAGACCTCTCCCATTCGGTAATTAAGCCCATGGAGTGCCTCATCACTTATCTACCTAAGATCATCTGATCTGGGATATAAGGCCCAACACTGCTACAAGGATGGGGAGAAAAAGTCTGGGGGGATGAAATGAATAATGCTTACTCAGAAAAATTGGAAGGAAAGTTCTTTCATGCTAAACAGTTTATTGCAAATTCTTACTTGACTATGAGTATGTGGCAATGAAAGGTAATGTGGAATATGACATTACTTCTTGCCCCTTGTCGTCCAATGAAATGTGGAAAGCAAACGGAAAGTA
This sequence comes from Limonium bicolor, assembly GCA_023374045.1. Classification (NCBI taxonomy): domain Eukaryota; kingdom Viridiplantae; phylum Streptophyta; class Magnoliopsida; order Caryophyllales; family Plumbaginaceae; genus Limonium; species Limonium bicolor. Next base: position 239,579,473 of record CM041782.1, read on the forward strand.
AAGCCCTAAGTAAAGTTTGGATTAAATAGTTATGATGATAGTCTCATGCATTTGTCAAACACCCTAGCTTCACTGTTTAAGAAAACTTACAGTACTAGTCGTTGTTTCTTATGACTGTTTTTCAGCATTAGATTTCCTTGTACACTTTCCTGACCTGATAAATCCCCGCTTTTGAACTCTGGTACATTTTGATTGCAGTAATTGCTTGAGGACAAGCAAGGATTAAGTGTGGGGAAGTTGATAAGTTAGGAATTTACCTATTTCTACAGGGTCTTTTGATACCTAATTTATTATCATTTACTGCTAAATTCCTGTCTTATGAGCATTTTTTATGTTTCTTGTTATAATTATCTTCTTTTATGGTTTTTGTGTGCTTTTTCAGGTTTTAATCTCAAGGAAACACATTCATATCATTGTTGGAACACATGGCAAATAAAAAAAAGCTAAATGGAATCAAGAAATTCACCCTCGACCTAAATTCAAGCTTGGTCCGGGACTTGATGCTGGAGCTAAGTCCCGGACCACAATGTCGCTCAACTCTCGAATCAATTTCAGACATGGTCCGAGACTTCCTACATGGCCTAAGTCCCGGACCACACCATAGCAGAATTCTCGATTTGTTTTCAGTAATGGTCCGGGACTTCATACAGGACCTAAGTCCCGGACCACAAAGCAGAGCAGATCTCGGGTTGTTTTTATACCATGGTCCGGGACTTCATACAGGACCTAAGTCCCGGACCAAGTGGTTGAATCCAACAGTCTGTAGTGCGCGCGCTCAAAAGTTTGTATAAACAATTGTTTACTCTGTTAACCACCGCCCCATACCCATAATGCTCCATCCTTCCCAGCACTAATCCTTCTTTCCAGCAAAACACCCACGTTAAACATTCACCATTCCACTTACAAATTCCAGCATCATTTCCACCACACCAGGCTGCTACGTACTCATCCAGGAATTCTATAAATAGAACTCATTCTCACACATTTTAGACACACAATTCTGGAGAGCATAACACCACAACTCCATCCCATTCACACTCACCTATCACTCCATCCATTTCCATTTCATATACCACGTTCCATTCATATCATCCACCTCATTATACACTTACATACATCCACAGGGGTCTGGAGTGCACAAAGCAGCTGAAGGCTTCACCATCTTTTCTAGAGAAAGAGCAAAAGAAAAGCGCTGATCATACACCGAGACTCCATTAAAGAGTCTTAAATCAGAGTTTCCTCTTCTCTTCCTTTTTAATGTTATTTACATATTTTTACAGTATTTTCATTTCCATGGCTGAGTAGTTTTTATAAATTTTGGTTTACTATGTAATCCAAATTCAAGGTTCCATTATCGTTGTGATTTACCATTTTAATAGATTAAAGTGTTGTTCCTTATTTATTTTTATAAATCTTGTGATTTGGCCAATTACTGGATTTTACCAGTTTATCTACTTATAAGTGAGAACTGCGGTAGATAATAGACAACAGGAACAATACCGGTTAATTTAGAGATGGTAATTCCTCTAGGATATTAACTGATCAATAAACTGGATTATTCTTAAAGCTGTTAGCAATTAGTAAATTTGTAACGAGAGTTAAGATTTATTAACTGTTAATTAGATTCCACCGAGCGGGCGACCGAACGTGGAATATTTCAGATCTGGGATTTTAATCTAAATTCTGGTAAATACATCGAGAAAGGAACCGAAGAAATTGGAGGATTAGTAAACCGGAATTTCCCATTTTTATTAAATCAAAAATATCATTATTTTGCCCACGGTCTTGCATTTATTTCCTTTGCTCTTATTTATATTCTTGTTCCGTACTCTAGTAATTCAACAAACAAAACCCCCCTGTTACTGGAGTAAACCGATTTATTAGTTTGTTCTTAAATATTAATTAAACTAAAACGCTGCCTCCCTTGGATTCGATAACCTGGAGGGACACTTCTAGGAAAACTTACTATAATCGACCGGTATACTTGCCGTTAGGTTTTTACCCAACACTATGCTCCAAAATTAATTCCTAGACCACCATTCTCTTAGTTTGATCAAGCTCTACAACTTTGTCTTTTCAAATCTTCAAAAGCTCCATTTCGGTTCTAAGAGGAATCACCATTGAAGGAGCAAGAACTTATCTTTTTCTACCTTGTCATTCTCCTTTGTTTCAAGGTAAGGAAAACCAAAGAAAAATAACATTTTCTCTCATTTTTGTATATGGCCGAGAATCACCATGTAATGATGTCTTCTTTTGATATTTCATAGCTTCATTTCAAACTTCAAAGGACTAGGTGGAGTCCTCTCTTGCTACTTAATCCAATTCTCATTCAATTCTAAGGTAAACCTCCATTTTTGTGTTTTAAAACACTTATGTGAATTTAAGGTTTATATATGAGTTTAAGTATGAATCTTAAAGCTCATTACCCTTTTATGTGTGTATGGATAGAAGGTTGTCAAGTGATCAAGTTCCTTGCTAAGCTTCAATCCAAGAAAACTTGAAGAAAAGAGGTAAATAACCTAACTTAATGTGGTTTAATGTGTCTTAGGAAATTGAGCTTTAAAATGCTTAATAAACTATCTAAGGAGCCAAGGGTAAATGTGCTAGAAAATTATCCTCAAGGAGGTTATTAAAGACATATGTGATGTTGTATGTATTTGTAGGTCAAAGGCAAATATTATGTGGGAAATTCAGTGTTTAAGTTTAATGCAATTTAAGGGTCTAAGAGCCATGTTATTTAAGGGCCTAAGTACCAAGCAACTTAAATTATGCACTATATTGTGATGTAGTGTAGTTTAAGGTTTAGTTGTGTGCAAAGAACATTCTTGTGTGGATAAATGTTCTTGATTGTTTAAAGGTGAAAAACTATGTGTTTTGGTGTAAGAAAGTGCTAGCAAAGCTATGTCAAAATTTGAGTAGAAAACAAGAAGTTTAGGTGTTTAAATGAAGTTTAGTGACCTAGGTTGTACTAGGAATTGTTAAGGCTTAGATTTGTGAAAGAAAGGGAATTAAGGTGTTAAAAATGTATAGGCATTGTCTTGGATGATTTGTTGTTCAATGAGTGAAATTTTGATGAGCAATGGAAAATTATGCTTGTGAAGGTTTAAGTGTGAATTGGAGGGAAAATAGAAGGAGCTTGTGTAATGGAGGTGCTGGGTAGAAATAATGCTTATGGAGTAGTGGTAGTGTAGATAAGGTAACATTTTGGTTAGTTGGTGTTGTAGGCATAAAACTACCACTTAGAAACTAAAGGAAAAATATTACAAGTGTTAGGAAAATTTTGTAAGAAATTGGGTAATAAGTTGAAAAAGGAATTGGACAAGTTTAAGGTGTTATTTTGGTATTAGAATATGCCTAAGATCATGTGTGAAGTTTGGGTAAACAATGTGAAATACCCCTAACATTCAAATAATTAAATAATGATAAATAAGTATTATTTAGGGGATTATTAAACCCTAAAGGAAGTATATAAACATTTAGGCGTTAAAACGCACCTAAACTCCTTAAGGTCAGAAACGTGAGTTAAAGCCTGACCTTAAGTTAAACAAGTTATATAAGCTATAAAATTCATGGAAAGTTAATCAAGGATCATTGTATGACCCTTAGAACACAGGATCTCATCTAAGACTGAGTGAAAATACAAAATGCTCGGGAGTTCCCTTAAAGGCCCAAAAGTCACGGAAATACATTATAGGATGAAGTAAAGCATTACTCTTCATTCCAAATACACCAAAACACTTTATTAAACATATAATATGAAGTCCTCAAGCTAAATTCTCAGTTAAAGACAAAGTGCTCGGAGGTTCCCGATGGGGGCCCCATAAACCCCCGGGAGTGCCCCGGAGTGGTACCGAAGTGGCACAAACTCCAATATAAATCATTATTAGAGTTCCTAACATTATTATTCAACATTCTAAAGAGAATGCTCGAGCCAATTCCTCAAAAATAAACAAAGTGCTCGGACGAATTTCTTAACGCTCCTTTTTGCCCCGGTTAGCCCGGGAGTTGTGTTTTGAGTTGATATAACCCCATATAACTCAATGTAACACCTTAACATATTATTATTGACTATAAACAATGTCAATAAACACTTGGAACTCATAGAGACTACTTATTTTCCAGAAAATCCTTAAAGCACAAAAATGCACCTTCGGGTGTCACAAAAATGCGTTCTACGCAATTACCTTGAAGTTTTTGAGGAGCCACGAGTTGATAATATTAAAAGGGGATACATTGAGAATCTAAATCAATTAATGCCAGTACTAAATTCATAGTACAAGTGGGGGCGATTTTATCATCAAAAAGGTACCTAAAATCAGCATTTTTACCTTAGAACTTTCATCTTTTACCATGGTATAAATGTACCAAATAAATGCTGGAACCTATTACATATATTAGTATGGTCTTAGTACAATATAGTGTAACAAAAATCAAATTAAAAATCAACCCCATTTGACCTCCATATCAGGCGCCATTTTAGGTGTTTTTAAGCTAGATTTGAACTTGTAAATTGTCTTATGGATGATGACTCACCTTATCACATGCCATGTTGTATTGTGTCAAATTATTCAGTCAAATGTGAGCCTCCATTACCGATTGCCTGCAGAAAAACAAAAGGGATTAGCTTATATTAAAACAATGACATTTAAATACACAAAAGTAACATCCTAGATCTAGCTTTATTCCATGTGCTAGTATACAAACAAAACAGCCATGTTCTAACATGGTGGCTGCCGATTTTGATATGTAAAAGAGGGATTTATTGCCTCATTAACTAGTCAAAAGAACCTTCATAGGACAAATCTTGAAGCAAAAACCTTCATAGGACAACTACAAGATTTCGGCTTCAATTTATACACCAAGGGAGTTGTCTTAAATCAACATAAATCCAAGGAGCATCCAAGATCATCTTAAGGTATTTTTCATGCTTGAAAAATCCTTAAGACACATTTTATGTAAGGCCAAAGTTCTACATCTTCTAAAGCTACTCTCTTCATCAATTTCATGAAGGAAAATTAATGCTCCATCCCTCCTAGGTGTGCCGAAAATTTAAGAAGAAAAGCCTAAGGTAAATCCTTGGAAAACTACTTATAAATCTACTTAAGGTCGTTGTTAAGATCTAACTCCAAAACCCCTTCCTCTCTTGCATAAAAACCGAAGAGGAACATCATTTACCATTGGAGGAAGCTTGGGAATTCAAGAGGAGTTCAAGCACTTAATCATCCTTTATTAAGAGTAAGTTTACTAAGCAAATCTTTATTATTTTAAGCTTGTTTAAGCTTTTAAAAAAATTGTACAAAAATTATGTACACCTTCCTAGGAGTCTAAAACCGAAACCATATGGTAACATATACCAAAAAAAATAATTTATAACATATATGGAAAATATTTACCTTAAGACACATTTTAGTGTTACAAAAGTTACCTAGGCTAAATATTTATTCATACCGAATTGTCTTGGACAAATGTGCTCTATTTTGAGATAAAAATATATCTAAGACATTACAATAATTTTTACATGAGTTATATGACTCATATGTATTTATGTATAATTATTATAAGTTATAAATCAAGTTTTAGAAAATTATATGGTGATATATTATCATTGCCGAATTCAAATGGTGAAGAATAGTTTTTAATGAGCTAAATATGTATATAAATACATACAATGAGTTTTGGGTAAGTTAAAAATAATTACTAGTGTTTAAATGACTAGTTTAATAAGTTATGTGGTAAAAATATAAATTTTAGGAAGTTTGGGGTAAGAAGTGTAAATACCGAGAATAAAATGTATCCATGGCTTAACTATAATATAGTATGGTGTGAGAATTAATATTATGATTTTTGGTTGAATTAAATAAGTGTTTAGTAGTCAAAATAACAAATTATAAAGTTTTGGGGCTATTTTGTAATTTTTGGAAAGATTGGTGTAAAACCGAGAAACATATAAGTTTATGGGTATATTAATGTATTAAGTATGAAATTAGACTTTGGTCAAAGTGTTGACCGAAAACTTTGGGTTAAAATGATTTATGACATGAAATATTAAGTTTATAAAAATTTTGGGGTGATTATGTAATTTATAAGAGTTTAAATATAAAACCGAATTTTATATGGGGCGAAATCATAATTGGTGGAAATATAAGTGTCCACTTGGTTATTACGGAAATTAAATATTAAAACTATAGTATATAAGTGAATATATAATTTATATAAAGTTTTGGGGTTAAAATGTGATTATAGAAAGTTATTTGTCAAAACCGAAAGATTAAGGGTTGATTTGGTAATTTATAAAAGTTAAGGTATTCAAATAATAATTACCGAATTTGTAATGGTGGTTTAGTGAATTAACTAATTAAGAAAATAAAACTATGTATTATAATGTATTTTGGAGTATAATGTAAAGTTTAAGAAATAAATGTGGTTATAATATAATAACCGAAAAGTATGTTGTATTTATGGGATTAAAAGTATTTGTAGGTCCTATATGGATATTTAGGAGATATAGAAAAGGAAATTATGATTTAAGGATTTATGAAATTAAAACTATATGATATACAAGTACAAGTAATTCACTTGTAAAAGAAATAATATTATTTGGAGTTAGTTTGTAATTAATAAAAGATATGGGAGAAATATGCCCATGCGTAACACGTAAATATAATTTGAGAATTTATTAAGTTGTTATGTCATTTAGACAAATATAAATGTGTATCATCAATAATACATGTGTATAAAACTTATACAGTTAAGATTTTCAAGTAAATAAAAAAGGAAATGAATATAAGGGATTATGGAATTAAAACTATGGGTTATATAGTTATAAGGAATTTAATTGTAACCAATAAATATTATTTATGGTTAAGTGGAGAATAACAAAAATTATAAGAATATTATGTCCATGTGTGACATATAAATATATTGGGGAAATTATGAAGTTGTTATGACATTTAGACTATTGTAAAACATGTAACATAAATGGTACATGAATATATAGTTATGTACATCAAAGGATTTTAAAATAAATCAAAAGAGATAACAAATAAATTATACATTAAATCATAAGGTAATTAAAAGAAATTACCACACCATATGAGTTTTATAAATTAAGAATACATGATTTGGAAATATATAAATACCTTAAACATAAATAAGGTTAAGAGGTTAAAAGAAATTATTTAAGTGCTAAAAATAAACCTCACATGAAATAACGAACACGAGGACATTTCATGATACAATAAAATTATTATATGAGAGTAACTTGAATTAACACTCTCAGTCAATCCTATTCTAGGACTTTGTTTGACCAGACGTTGACCGGGAACTAAACAAGTACAGTCTACGGTGAACGGTATGGGATTCTTGCAACCTGTTTGCTACCGGATTACACCGGCTTGTGTGCTATCTGTTGTTTGAAATAATGACCAAGATAATTGCATGTAAGATGTTGTATTACTCTTTTGCACTGTTGTGTTGCTTTACGTGCGTGAATGATACTAACTATAACGTGTATGTCCCACGCATACAACACTGCATTACCAGTGGATTAAATACCTGCGTTTTATCATACCGAGAACTTGTACTCAAGCTTCTCACTAACTTCACTTTATAACAAACATCGTTATCCTAAACGTGATAATTGACAATACACATTGTGTTCTTGATTAACGTCCTTATGTGACATCTAACTAATTCTATACTACGAGAAGCGAGGAGCCCAGTTGGATCTGGCCATTCATGCTACCGGAGCTGTACCCGTCTCAGGTCGTCTCCTATACAATTTACGTCGCGACGGGAGTTTTGGGTGCACACTATGTCAACTCACCGGCAGCGTACCAGAACATTTCAAGTTGGGAGGAAGACTTTATTTCTCTCGAGGGTACGATACCCACCTCTTTTAACTACAGGAGTTAACTACGTTATCTTCTGAGGGACTCATTACCCATCTCTTTTAACAAGGTCACTATACCTTCAGTATATCGAGATACTCTTACACACCTGTCAGTCCCATTGTGTGGACCCGACTACTATTAAACGATAACAGAACAACTAACTTGACCTTCTGCAGTCTTGTTCTGTGTGACATTATTGTCCTTGTATGGATACTTGTTATGATTATGTTATGATGCTTGTTTACAGCTTTATAAAAATGAACTGCATGTATTCGACAAAGTAGTTGGTGTGGTCCAGTAGCCGATTGTAACGCCCCTATTTACAATAAATACAACGGAATATAAAATCTCTACTGGCGTTTACAGACCATCGGGTTCCAAACACCCGGCACCAAACCTCACCAATTACAACTTACAAAATTACAAAAGCTACGGTCTGAACTCGAGAAAAACAACATAACATAACTACTAGTAAAATAGAGTAACTCTCCACAATTCCTAATTCCCATCCCAATCACTCATGCTCTTCGTGGCCACCTGTATAAACAATTTATACCTGCAAGATGAAACCAAGCAGCCCACCCCGGAAGGGGTGAGTCAGTTCCCTGGAATGGAACTGGTACAATTCTCCAAAGCAATCTTTAAAACATAACTCTTCAAAATAAACAGTAACTTGAAATTAAACTCTTGAAAGTAAAACAGGGAAACAAGGCACTTTAAAATCATCAAGCCAAAGATAACAAGTTAAGGATAAAGATAAATAATAGGAAGGTAAAGTTAGTCAATCCAAAACCACACCATGAGTTAGTGAACATCCAGTACTCAAGTTAGAATCAATTCCAGTTAGGAATAGAAAGTCTCAGATAGTCGCAAAGGACTAGGAATGAAAAGATAAATCCAAGAACCAATAACTCAAGAGTGGAATAAAACCAATTGGGAGAGGTGGCCCCCATCGCCAGATATAAATGTCCGTATGGACGAGGGATATACAACCCCCTACTGTCAGATTAAAAATGTCCTGGTGGACGAGGGATATACAGCCCCCTGCTGTCAAATATAAATGCCCCTATGGGCGAGGGATATACAGCCCCCTGCTGTTACCATTGAAGATGCACGCACGTCGAAACCTCAAGAACCAGCTCATGGATGAAACGATATCCAGAGTCAAAAGAAGGATTCACCAAAATTGATCTTTTCCAAATTCCCACCAGATCACTAACTACCCAGAGCAATACCAAAACACTCAGTCCTACAGAGTGCAGAAGCGTAAACCCTAAGCAGTCAATGTCTAATGGAACAACCAAAAAGAAGGAACCAATACCCAAGTGAGTTTCACATTCAAGGCTCAGTTAGTCACACAAGCTGAGTTAGTCACTGTTAGGCAAAATAATAGTTAAACTATCTTGCTAACTATGGGCAGTGTACCCAATCTTTGTAGTACAACAAGGTCGTATCCACAGAGACTTCGCAACTATCTAATTAATTATCCAGTTTAGTAAATGTACAAGAAGATAAATAAAAGTGCATAAAATGTAAATTGGGGGTTTAGCCGGAGGCAAGCTTGATTTGTTTAGGATCAGTGCAGAAATAATAAACACAATAAAATAAAGTGAATGGATGGAAAAAGGTATCCTAGGATAGCGGGGGAATTTCCTAAATTACTTAAACAATTTTATAATCCTATCCTAATTATTTATTGTCTATTAGAGTTAATAATTGTCAGTTACGAACTCTTAGTAATAGCCTCAGTATTTTCCTGCTAAATCCGGAGTGTAAATTCCAAGGTTTATTCCTTTGTGGTACCTTGACTATCTCAAAATCATATGTTGATAGTTACCAAATAAATGCAGTAGTTTGTCACGCTAAGCATTTAACAATATTTGCTGAAAGGAATTAAAACAAGTTTAACAAGTGAAACATGTGACAAATATTTATTTAAGTAATATTAGGATCAAACCCCATCCTAGGATACGAGTAAAAATCACTCAGACATTAACAGTAATAAAAAGAAAGCAGAGATAGCCATTATTTTGGAGACTGCGGGCGGAGACGGGAGTGCGACTCGCTTCTGCTCCAGCTCCTTTTCTTCTCTTCTTCTTATCGTGCTTCTGCTGTGTGGTGGAATGAAGAATAAAAATAAAATGGAGAAGTGGAGGATAAGAGGATGGAATGGATCGTAGGTGTGGAACGATGATAAACTGTGGTGAACTGTGGTAAATTTTGGATTTAAGAAGGGATGATTTATTTGAGCAGAAGCAGTGTGGGTTTTATAGAAGAAAGGAAGAGGAAGAAGACAGAGGGAACACCGCGTGAGGATTTTAAGGAATGGATTGGGGCGGCAGAACGCGTGAGGAACTGTCGGCAGGCGCCTGATATGGCTGAAGTAGTGGATAGATATGTTTGAAGGCGCCCAACGAAGAAGATAAACCGCACCGAAGTCTGTCGCTAATTTCTGGATCTGCGTTGCATTTACACGCGTCCTTGTTTGTGTCCAGCTATATTTGGGCGGACGTCTTAGTGTTGTCCGACCTTTTTTCCCCGGACAGGCCATGGACACATTGTGTCCTGCTTCTGTCCGCCCCTTGTCCGTCCATAATTCCACGGTTGTGTTAATATTTCTAGTTTTGTCCGGCCAAATATGCACGGACGTAACACGGACCATCATTTCTGCCGCGTCCGGCCTTCTGTCCGGCCCTAGTTGAGCGGACGCTTCTTTGCTCTGTCCGGCCCTGGTTGAGCGGGCAAGACCCGGACAATACTACTCACGTCCGGCCTTAGTTATGCGGACGCAACCCGGACGCAAGTCTTTGACTTGTTTTCTTTTGCGAACTTTGACCGGCTCTAGATTCTTCGTTTGGACTCCGATTTTCAAGCCGTTTGCGCCTATGCGTTCGTCTCTTCATCTACTTTGTTCCTAGATTGGTTTTCCTCATGTTTAACCAATAAATTTGTGAGATAATCAATAAAACATAAACTAGAGGAAAAACATATGATAAGTGAGAAATGAGCAAGAAAAGTGCTGATATAATATATGAAATACACCCATAAAACATGCTCATTTAGACACTTATCAGTCACACAACCATTTCCTTTTAGAAATTCTTCTTAAACTCAGTTAGCGTTTTTAAAAAACGTCTCACAAGTCAATCAGCAAAAGTATCGGAGTACGAGAAATTGTACCTGGTTAACACCGTAGCAGTTCTAGTAAACTCGTGCAAACATTCAACAATTCTCTGAGGAACATTGAAGATAATTTACTATCAATAACCTGTACCCTAAGTTAAACTTAAATAAACCCCTCTCTCTTATTTCCAAATCTCAATTATCTTATAAGCCCTCGCTTAAATGTTATGTATAACCTTTGACTTATTTTAGAAGGTTGTATAGCCCAAGGTTGTAGGATCAAGGAATGTATTTTATTAACACCCGCTATCTGTCCACTCCTATCCACTTAATTCATATTTAACCACAATCCTCACATTCAAGACTTTTGAGACCTTTATATCAAAATGTGTTTATATTATATAATTAAATCTAAGAATTTCAATAATAATCTTAAGCTCAATACCGTTATTCTTAATTTAGAATAAACACTGTATTATGACCTATGATGGACTCATCTCAGAATACTATACTATTATCTCACAATGTAAAGATTATGTACTTAAACAACATCTACTAGATAACCCATTATGATTAAGTCTTTCCCTTAACTTAATTAAGATCTACATCTTGTACATTGGAATCGTAGTGTTATAGACGCGTTTTGGTAAAACTTAATTGAACTGCTAAACTCAATTATCTCATCTTTAGTTCTGAATGACTTTTAATTACAACCATCTAATAAACTTGTCATAAGATGTTAAATTGATTCCCATCCTGAATAACTATACTATAGTTAACTTAGGTTTAACGAATTAATCTTACATTTAGTATTCAGAAGGTATATTATATGTTTTATTATTACCTATACAATAAGGTGTTTAGTATAACCTTTTATGTATCCTTACTTACATTTAATTTCCTAAATGTTTTATTTTAACACACATTATCTCTATAGACTAAGTATAATCCTTTGCACTAAACTTCATTAAACTTAAGCCTTAAATACGTTTTAAATTGTTTTACAAAACCTAAGGTTTCAAAGGAATAACCTAATAAATTAATATCCTTTATTGTATTTAGGATGGACAATATATCAACATAGAGTAGAATTCATCAAAGAATTAAATTCTGGTTCGAAAGTGAAATTGTTAATTATTTAATAAGATAATCTATTATGAAAATTCTCATATTTTATATTAAAATAACCTATCATTATTTCCCATTACCGTAAAGTATGTCAATATAATATCTTATGTAACTTAGTTTTATCTAATAAAAGGTTCAAAGGTTTTAAGTATCAAATTCCTATTCATAAACCTTCTATAAATTCCAACTACTAAATACCTCACTTAGTTGTAAACTCACATCCTAAGTATTGGTAACAAACGTTATAAATGTATTTCATATGACTTATCTAATGCCAAGAAACTTAAGGATTATTATTTAGATAAATTTCCAAATCATAGTTTAATATAGTTTAATATCATAATCCTTTTAATGATTTTATCTTAAAACATTAAGTTATATTTCAATACCATAAATGTTAAGAAATGATTAAATCTAGACTTACTAACCTACCTCACATTTAGATGTAAAAGTATTTTATTTATTTAATTATTGTTTTTATATTAAGAAAATTTAGATGTAAACGTATTACATTTGTTTATCATTAATTATAGAATAAGATCTATTTGTGTAACATTTTATGAAATCTAATCACAATTTTTCCTAAGTTTTAACTTATTAATTACTTAATCCCAATTTTAGATTTACATTCTGGTCATTGAAAAATAATACTATAAATGTATTTTAATATGGTTTATATATAAACCTTGGAAATTCAAAGGTAACTCTTTAAGCCTAATTTAATACCACCACATATAATATTCTTCTATTAGTATTATGTAGAGGTTTAGTTTAACTTATTAATTCCTTCGTATTATATTTCCTATAAGGTATTTAATTTCTTTTATTTATGTTTAATGTGTATATATTTATATATACTAGGATTTGTTCAAAACTTTATTTATGTAGTTTTATTGTATTTAATTATTTCTATTAACTTTTACACATATTAACATCTGGTATATGGTTTATAAAATAAAGTATTTCCCCAAGCTTCAATTAAGTATATTAACTTCCACATTATATAATAAATTAAAATGTAGACTAGTTTAATTCCTTGATTTAATATAAGTTTCTACTTAAATAAGTATATATATACATATCTAAATAATTTCACCTCTCTTAAAAGATACTACCCAAAACATTTATAAACATACTATTTTAAAATGTTAATTTAGTTTCCATTATTTTCCCAGCTTACAAAGTTTATTACCAAACCATACTTTAATTTTTGGTTACATTAAAAACCATATATTATAAGTTATTCTTATGAAAAACTCATAAACACAATTTTTAAAACCATTTATTATTGCCCAAAAATTCTCAAATTTAATATACAGTAACTATAACATTTTAGACATATTATAAAATTTTTTTTTCATAAAAATATCTTTTTAAATTAGCCAAATAATTCCAGAAAACCCGTAACTTGCAAAAATCATAACTTATGTTTAAAAACTTCAAAACCATAATAATTTACATCAAAATAAACTAGATTTAATAAGGAATCTATGGTTAAAATTTCAAGTCAAAATACATTCGGGAAGGTATTTAAATTAATTCAACAAGTTAGGGCTATTTACTGGAATTTATAAAAACCTAATCTGAAACGTTTTAATCTCGGCCGTCCGTTTCTTTTAACTACGATCGGACGGCCCTAAACTTCCGAGTTCATCAGCGAATCCAGAACCAACCCCGAGTACTAATTCACGATTTTCTCACAATCTACAGAACCAAATTGAGTGATTCTTGTTCCTATGATTTAGAAATCAAATTACGGTTCCAATGATACTAATTTCGCTAGATATAATGCAGGATTAAATGGTTTTCGAATTTGGTTTCGAAGTTAGGGTTCAAACGGGTTTCCGAAATCAAATCTGTCAAATTCACTCAATCTAAAGCGTAATTGATGCAATTGATTCATGGTTTTGACCGATAATGTAACATAGTTTAGCTTGGTTGAAGGAATTTGAAGAAAACTTACCGGAATTGCAATAACGAAGCAATTTGAATTCGGAATTCTGGAAAGTTTCGAACTTTCGAGCAGTTCACGAGGCCGACTTTGAGGATCTATAACTTGCAGTACAGATCGAGTTAGGCTATGTGTAAGGGCTTAATCTAAAGAAGAAACTTAGCTCTACACAATGATAGCAAGAACTCATCCTAACTCGCAACACACAGAAAGAAATCGAAGCTGGAAGTTGCGAGTTTACCTTGCGTTTTCTGGAAAGAAAATTATGATTTTATGTTGTGACGAATCCGAAACTTTAGACACCTCGTTTTTCCAAACGGTTGGGAATTGTCTTAGGTCATCAACATGAAAGTTTTAGAGGAATTAGAGCTCTTCAAAACGAGCTAAAGAACATGAAATTTGGCTGAGAAACGAAGAAGTTATGGCTAGACAAAGTTACCTAAATTCGAAGGAAAACTGGAAACTGCAGTTTCGGTTTTGCAGGGTGGCTACTTTGGCTCGAATTTCCGGTTGATTTAGGACGAGTTAGGGTTAGTGTGAGTTATGGTTGTTTAGAGAAAGTGTAGGAGAAGACAACAAAGAAGACGACACTCAAAAATTCCAAAATATGAGAAAGCTATGAAGGTCACAAGATAGGGCAAAAACTGGTTTCTGTTACCGGAAATATAGGAGATAAAACAGCTAAGTGTTGGGCGACCCGTGACAGTGTGACACGTGGCATTACTTCAAATTTTTGGCTCTAAACTTCAATCTATCATAACTTTGGCTAGGATGATCCGTTTTTGACGTTCTTTTTACCGATCTTCATGGTTTTCCATAACCTATTTATTGGTATAGGTTTCATGGGCTGGTTTGACCATTCTCAAAAAGTCAACCCTAGCAAGTTAAGCTTTAAGGTTTCTAGGATTTTATATTGACTTTTATGTTCCAAATCAATGCTCCCAATATTTCTAAAATCTTTATAATATAATTGGAGTGTTTAGAAATTTTCCCAAGATTTATCGACTTATAAATCTTATTATTAAATTCATAATACTATATAATAATATATAATAATTAAATATTTTATTGTATTCTTTAGGGTTAAATAGGAGAAATCCCCTAAATAAATTTTCATAATTCCATATAATAATTTAATATTTAATAGTATTATTTAAGTTTTAATAAAATAAATCCCTAAATTAATTTAAATTAATTTAGGGGTATTTCAGTATATCCCCCTTAAAAGAAACTTCGCCTCGAAGTTTAAAATCAACTAATAGGCACTCACACCGCTTCGGGTGTGCTGAGACAATAATAATTCCAATGAAATTCCATACCAATCCAATCCTTTATTCCATCCATTTCCATGACAACATTCCACTCGAGATTACTCAAAATCAAAACGAACCAAGATATACCAAGACATAGCATGATGAAAATCAACAGTCACCTACTGTGTCATAATGTAAAACCAAGCACATACAAACACCTCACATTCTGCTAATAAGGCAACATGGCGTAATCTGGATGAGGTGACGAAGGAAGAGTATGCCAGTATATCCCCCTTAAAAGAGCTAAGGTACACCCTCGTACCGCTACTAACGACACATTCAAAGAATTCAACACCTTATTAACCAGCTTTGTTGTAAATTTTAGGGAAAATTACATACCCCACCCGTGACGTTTGACGAAATTTCACAATCCACCCACGTGGTTTTAAAAATTACTTTTCCCACCCATGTGGTTTCCCCTGTTTTACATCCAACAACTTTTCTAATTATTGTTCAATTCAAAATATGCTTAAACATTGTCTGAAGTTGATGAAATTTTACATAGACGATGCTAAAGTGTTATATTTTGGTTTAGTGAGAAATCTAAAGTTTTTTAAGCTTAAATGTGACATGTGGGACCCAATGAACATGTCACATGTTTCATTGGGTCCCACGGGACACATTAAGCTTAAAAAACTTCAGATTTGACATAAGATCAAAGTATATCACTTTAGCATCATCCATGTAAAGTTTCATCAATTTTGGACAACGTTTAAGCATCTTTTGAATTGAACCAATATTAAAAAAGTTGCTGGATGTAAAACGGGGGAAACCACATGGGTGGAATGTGAAATTTCCCCAAACGTCATGGGTGGGGCATGTAATTTTCCCTAAATTTTATTGCACCGTTGACTTTATCTGCGATCGATATATATATATCTGTATCTCTTGATTGTTTTGTATTTGTATTTTCTTAACTGTTATAAAATTTTATCTTATGATTATTATCCATTCATTTTATGACTGATACGAATTATATGTCAATTATATGTTCATTTTATCATATCAATTATATTAACAAGCTACAACTCAGGTGTAACACACTTGAGTAGTTTGAAATAATATTTCAGATCATTTAATAATCCGAGATAATCTTTCAAAATTATCTTCAAGGGTTTATTAGCCAACCATATGTTAAAACTTTATAAAATAAATATTTTCTGTGACTTTCAAGTTTCAATTGTTTTTTATAACTCGCCTGGGTTTTGCAGTCAGCTTTTTGGTTTCTACAGTCGTTTTGATAAAAATGCAGTCAAAATTTTAAAATTCACAGTCACCAACATACAGTCACTATTCTAGAATTCGCAGTCACAAAAAAATAAATATCAGCCATATATACTAGTAGACACCCCATTTCCACTAATTACAAATATATTTTAATTATTCAACTAAAATATAAAAGATAACTTAGTTGTTCAATAAAAAATAATGTACATTTACTTTTAGAATTTAGAAAACATAGTTAACATCAAACTAAAAATTAATATATAGAAAAGACCTATGTACACACAAATAGACAATATGAATATTTACATCCATCTGTTTTTTTTTATCCGTCTATTTTTTAATTTTAATCTTTTGTTTTTTAATGCATGATGTATCGGTCCATTTTTTAAAACCGTATTCAATTTTTCTTAAAGAGCGTCAGTTTCTTATCTTTTGCTTTTCTGTTTAAATATGTTCGTTTTTTTTATTTTTATCGTTATTTTTTTTTCGCGTCTCTTTTTTTTTTTTTGTTTTTTTTTTGTCGCTGATATTCCTTTATCCGTTTAAATCTGTCTGATTTTTGGACTTTTGTTTGGTCCGCCTTTTTTATTGGATATGGATACTAAAAATTTGAATCAAACTTTGGTCCGTTCCGGACAAACATAAAATGGATCATAGTTGCACCAAACTTTTGTCCGTTCCGGACAAATAGAAAACGGACGGTATTCATAGCTGCACCATATTCTTGTCCGTTCCGGACAAATAGAATATGGCCGCTAGTCATATTCTGAGTTGGCCGTGACTGACGATGAAGCACCGTGAAGTGCTCTTACCACGAGTGACATATCAGTTTAAATATAGCCATATGAATTTTTTCTTTAAAATAGTTAATGAAGTATAAAAATATTATTATAATAATATTTCTTAAATTATAAAATATAAAAAAATATGTTTTACCACTATATATTCTAAAAAACTGACTGCAAAATTTTTATAGTTGAGTGTTCGTTTTTACAGTCAGATAAAAATTCAACTGTAAAAATGAATATTTAGTGACTGTGTATTCTAAATAATTAACTATATGTATGACTGTAAATTCTAAAAAAACTAACTATATATTTTTCATAATGACCGCGTAACTAAAAATCTGACTGTAAAAACGAACCATTAAGTATTTACTTCATAAAATTTACTTATTATATATTTACATAATTTCACACAAGGCAGAGTTTTAGGAAGTTCTTATTAATTATAATGTAGCTCCAAAAATCTGATTTCTTTATCTTAAATTTTTTTTAAGGTAGGAACTCAATATATAAATTTTTGAGTCAAATGAATTAGTCTAATGAAAACTCACTCACTCTTGATAATTATTTTTCTTAGGGTTTGTTCTATGTAAGTATTCTTCTGATTATTAAATCTTAGTACTCCCTTAGACAATGGTGGCTTTTGTAAATATCACTCTTTAAACTTCAAAATAAACATGAGGATTTCCAAATCTTTAAGTAACTCTCAATTTTTCACTAGACACTCAATCACTAGTACAAAAAACATCTATTTCGGCGCCCCTATTTCGGCGGTTGTAGATAAAACCGCCGAAATAGGGGCCCGAGATGTATGCTGTCTGAAAAGAAGGTACCTATTTCGGCGGTTCCTAGATAGGAACCGGCGAAATAGGCTCTATTTAATAATTAAAAAAATAAAAGAGACCTATTTTGGCGGTTTCTTACACGAAACCGCCGAAATAGGTTTTTCTATTTTTTTTTTTTAATTTAATCATCTATTTCGGCGGTTCTTTGTTAGGAACCGCCGAAATAGGTCTTTTTATTTTTTTTATTATTACAGGGGGTCTATTTCGGCGGTTCCTAACAAAGAACCGCCAAAATAGGTCATTTTAATTAGCCCCCCAACCCGCCCCGACGCAATTACGATTTGCTAAACCTAAACCCCTCTTCTCTCTCGGTTCTCCGCGGCGATTTCTAAACTCCGACGCCACCACCACCGCACTGCCGTCGCCCGCCCTCCTCCTCCTCCTGCCTTCGCCGGACGTCGCGCCGTCGGTTGTTGTCGCGTCGGTGGTCGTCGCCGCCCTCCTCCCGCCCAGCAACAGAGGCGCATACGGTGAATATAAACCCCAAATTTTTCGTTTCGGTTTTGTTTAAATAATTGTTAATGTGTTGTTAAAATTGATAGATTGTTGTCACATTGTGATTGTGGATGCTGATATTTATTGTGTGTGTGAAATCTTTGCAAGATTTGGTTGTTAAAGTAATAAATTTATGTATGCACACAAGGTGTTTGACGAAATGTCCGAGTGAATTTTTTTGCTGTTTTTGGCCCTTCTTTTAAGTATAGTTAGGTTAGCTTATTTGGGCTAGATTTATTATGCTTATATATGGGGTGGAACAATGTTTGAGAATTATTTGTGCTTATAATTATAAGCTAATTATAAACATTGTAAACAATATAGTTTTGCGCCCTCAATTCATATTTATTTTGCGTCTGCATTGCCTCTGTAGAGATTGGTACTGCTTGTAACACCCCAACTCAATCCAAATGTGGTCTCGCAACTTAGCAGCATATATATATACATATCACAGCGGAATTCTTTACACTCCAGGACCTCGCCACGGTCTGACTACAGAATATACCGAACATTAGTACAACAACCTTAACCAAATACATATCCTTCTTGCAATCCCCTCACATCCTATACATCTTACTAACTCAATTGCCATATGAGTGTACATGCACAACTCGTAGGCCACGCTTAACCCTTAACACTTGTCCTCCTTCTTACTCTCGAGACGGCCACCTCTGATGTTCACCTGTGTAGTAAAAACAGCCCCCAAAGGGGGTCTGCACGAATGCTGGTACAATCCTCTCATGGCCCCCAAGCTAACGTGGCTACGACGACTAATTGTCGATAGCATGGAGGTTGATTAGATGCACAACATAATATAAGTAGTAAGTAGTAAACAACAAACCAAATATGAACAATCAAAGTTCACACACAATGAACGACTTAGATGCGTTCCCTTAATTAGAGAGTTAATTATTTAACTCCTTAAGTTGTATTTCCTCTTAATCTCAGTCCATCCTTATCTCACCTCAATCTTAGTCTTATCTTAATCTTAGTAACAACCTCCCTTTAAAAAGGAGTGGATGCAGCTTATCTTAGTCTTAATAATACAAACCATCCTTTAAAAAGGAATGGTTGCAACTTAACTTAACCTTACCTTAATCTTAATCTTAATCTTAACTTATTCTCAGTATACAAACCGTTCCTGGAGGGGAATGGTTGTATCCTAAGTCCAAACCTGGGATTTAGGTGATCCCACCGCACCATCTTAATGCCACCTACCCTGGACGGAAGTCCAGCGTAGCTGAGCCGGCAACCGGCCCTAGGCTACAAGTCCTTAAGCGGAAGACGGATCTGCTATAGATACCGACCCCCTTTCCTTAGCATGCATGACCGGAGTCAGTCCCGGGTTTCCTCACTCAAGTTCCAGTTAGTAGTAGTCTCAAGACCATGTTTGTTGGTTAGCCTCTTTCGGTTTATATCAACCCATATTAGGGAGCGTTCCTTAGTCTCACACATTTCCTTACTAAACGTTGGTTAGTAAGTTCTCACGGTATGTTGTGTTAGTTTTCAAACATCACACAACAATACAATAAACATAATATTCCGGTTGCATGCTTTATCTTGTTTAGTGAGCACACATAAACAAATAGCACACAAGCCGAGGGACACCTCGTTAGCAAGCAGGTCACAAGAAGAACTGTACCGTTCACCGTTGGTCGTTCAGTTGCTTACTCTCTTCCAGAGTCCAAATTCCCAAGCCCTAAAACATTCATTCAGTTTTAGGTTGTTAATCACTTAACTTAATTCAACTCATTTAACTTGCTTAACCCATAATGATTCCCACCTAACACCTCTTAAGTTTTACAACTTAATCTTACAACTTAACCTTAAACTTTTAAGTTTATACTTATCTTAATCTCTTAGGTCTTTACACCTCTAATCATCAATGCCCTCTTAATGGGGTACCATTAATACCACTAAACTTCCTTAGGGTTTCTTTCTTTTTTTTTCCATCTTTAGGGTCGACCGACCTTACCGACCGACCTTACCCAAGGTCGGTCCATTCCAGAACTCATTACCGGTTGAAAATTTCACCCCGACCGACCTTGCAAGTCCGGTCTCAAGGTCGGTCCATTCCCGAGAGCTTCCCCGTGGGATATTTAAGCCCGACCGAACTTGCCAAGTTCGGTCCCATGTTCGGTCGATTCCAGAGACTCAATTCGTACACAAAATACAAGCCCGACCGAACTTGTAAGTCCGGTCCCCAAGTTCGGTCGGTTCCAGAAACTCTTCCCGGTAGTGTAAACTGAGCTCGACCGACCTTGCAGGTCCGGTCCCTAAGGTCGGTCGGCTCCAGAACCATGTTTCTAATTTCCCATTTGACTCCAAACTTCTCCACGTGTTCCCCCATGTGTCCTAATACCATTTAGGCACTTAAACTCACCTTAGAACTTCCACCAAATTCTCTAAAACAACTTCCAAAGATCTACTTAAACATTCACTCACTTCTTTTAAAACTCCTAACACTTAGCACTTATTTCCTTACATTTCCAACTTATAACCTTACCAAAACTTCAACCAACCCAAGTGTTCCCTCCTTAACAGTTTGGGCACTTCATAAACATCATTTTCCATCTTCAGTTCATTTACCAAGACTTCCTCAAGTCACCTTGTATATCCAAGCACAAATTCCTATCTTCTCCATTTATTACTCATCATTCCTAACTTTCGGACATACCTAATCATTTCTTCCCATCCTCTTAGCACATTAACCTTGCTCTTCTTTACCTTAACTATCCTACACCCTCCTTGGACATTTCCATCTCCTTTTACTCACTTACTCACCATTCTCATGATCATACGCTCTTTTACATTCCTAGTCATTTTCCTTGACATTTGACAACATTCTCCCACACCTTTCTCTTCCATCACCTAAGTCCACTCATTAACATCTAAACTAAACCTCATTAGTCCACTACTAGCATCATCACACTTACACAAGCTATCCAAACTCCTCATTGTTTATTCCCTAGTTCATATCTAAATCACCTTAAAACATTATACACCTTTCCATCCAAATCTTTGCTCAAGTCTTAGCATTCCTCATCACATGATTTTGGTGTGTTTAATACACCCACCTAACCTCTAATTCCTCCTAGACAACTCTAGGCCATTCTAAGCCTCAAGAACTCCTTAGTTAACTCATTTCCACTCAAATTCCTCTTAATGATCCCTAATAAATCCTAGGGCATATTAGCTCACCACTACCACTTAAACACTTTGTTTGCTACTCAAATTTCGCCATAGCTTCTCTAGTATATTATCATGCCCAAATCCATTGTTTTCCTCACTCAACCATCTCACACACATCAAGTTCTTTCTCATCATATCTTAGCACTCAAACCAACTCATTCACAACAAACTCAATATATTGCAATAATCTTAAATTGCATAGCACTAAGGCTCTTAAATGACATGGCTCTTAGGCCCTTAAATAACTTAAACTTAAACACTGAATTTCCCACATATAAAAACCTTCAACCTGCAAATACACCCATCAATCTCATAGTAGTTTTAATGCTCTTAAAATCCCTCTTAAACTTATATTTTTAACTCATTCCCATTGGCTCCTTAGTCACAAGTTCATAAGCTTGTTTAAATTCTTTTTCTTAGGTTACATAACCCATTACCTAATGTAAGCCTTAGACTACATTGGTACTCATCTAAAACTCATTCCTTAAACCTTAAACCACCATTAGGTAAGTAATTTACCTTGTTTTCTCGAGCTTATCTTATCTTCCTCCTTAGACCTTCTTCTTGAATGAATATCGGCCACAACTTAAACTTCCTTTGCCAATGTTCTAACCAATATTCAATGACTCACATGAGTACTAAACAATACACTAACCTCTAGGAATGAAAACCTAGGTTAGAAATGTGTTCTAAGGCATAAAAGTGGATGATTACCTTTGAAGTCTCAAAGTAGACTTGGGCATTGAATGAAATAGGATCTCCACTAGTCCTTGGTGAACAAATCAAGCTAGAACAAGGCATAAAAACAAGGCCCCATGAGTAGTAATTTTCGGCCACGTGGAAGGAATGGTGGAAACATGGTTTTTCTTACATTTTCCTTACCTTGAATGAATGGAGAACCAAATGGGCTCTTCAAACTTGATTTTCCTCCATCAATGGAGTTTCCTCTTGGCACCAAAATGGAGCTTTGAAGGATTTGAAAAGATAGAAAGATAGGTCTTGGCCTAACTAAGAGAAATCTACACTTGGTTTTTGATTTGGAGCAAGGATGAACACTTGGTGAGCACTTGAAGGTGGAGCACCCATGGATGGAGCTCTCTCGGTTTGGAGCAAGAGAAGAGAAGAATAAACCATGGGAAGAAGAGAAATGAAGAGAGAGAAGAAGAAAGGTAGGCTAATATAAGATATTTGCTTTATAAAAGCAAATAGTAACTCCTTTACTTATCTCTTCTTTTCTTCCTTATTTGACTACTCATGGTGACTCATCCTCCCTTAGAAAACCGCCCCCTATTAATTAAGGCAAGTCATGGTCTTGTTTGACCAACTAATTAGACTTAAGTGATTAAAGACTAAACTAGTCACTATTTGGCACTATTCACTAATTAGTGCACATATTCGTGAAATTTTTGATTTCCCATTTATTTAGGCTTCCTAATGTGATACTAATTAGTACACATGTTGATTAAGGTGTAATCATGGGCATTTAGCCACTCAAAACTTAATTCTAAGACAATTTCTCAAAAATGTGCTTTAAGACTTCTTAAAGCACATTTTGTGTTTTAACTCGTTTTCAAGCTTGGTTTTCTTTGGTAATTGGTTTAAAATGACCATTAGAATATTACTAATGTCTTATCATGATATTTGGGTACTTACCCAAGTCTCTCCAAGCTTAGAGCACATTTTTGCCCTAATTGCCCTTAAGGCACTTTTTGTGTTTTCCTTGGTTTAAATTGTCTACCAATCCTTCTAAGGCATATTCTAGCCTTACTACATCATAATTTGATGTTTACTTAGCTTACTTAGGTTTGGGGTATTTCACTGCTACACGCGTCTCGCACGCCCGATTGAGAAGAGGGGCTGAAAACAATTCATTTAGGAACCGGTAAATTTTTTTAACTTAACTCTTCATTCTCTTCACTCACTGTAAATTTGCAACCTAACTGCATATAAGGAACAAACACAACTACTGAGTTTCTCTTGTGTCTATATGTATTTGTGTCTCTACAGATAAATACTTAAGAAGCTTCTTAACCATTTCATGGTAGATTGAAAGCGGAGCGGAGAACAATTCATTTACGAACCGGTAATGAAATACCCCAAACCTTGATATGTTGTTTAAACATTAAACTATGGTATTTAAAGGCTAAAAAGTGCCTTAGAAATGTCAGTGTACAATTTAAACCATGGTAAAAACAATAAAGTACCATAAAGACAGTTTGAGCAAAAACATGCTTTAAGCTTGGAGTGAACTTGGTTAGGACCCAAAGAACCTACCAAGACTAAATAATAGTCAATTATGATTTAATAAGGCTAATTAAGTCCTTAGGAAACCTTGGTAGACAATTAAACCAAACAAAACACAAATAAATACCTTAAAGTCAATATGGGCAAAATGTGCTCTAAGCTTGGGATAAATTTGTATAAGACCTAAAGGTCATACCTATACCTTATAAATATGTTAATTAACATATAAAACCAATTACCAAAGAAAACCAAGCTTGAAAACAAGTTAAAACACAAAATGTGCTTTAAGGAGCCTTAAAGCACATTTTTGAAAAATTGTCTTGTAAATGAGTTTTGAATGGCTAAATGTCCATCATTACTCTTTAATTAACATGTGTACTATTTAGTATCACATTTGGAGGTCTAAATCAATGGGAAATAAAAAATTTCACAAGAATGTGCCTTGTTTTTGTGAATAGTAACAAAAAATGCTAGTTTATGACATAAGTCAATATAAGTAAGTTAATTGGTCAACAAAGACCATGACTTGGCCTAAAACACTAAGGGGCCGATTTTTCATGTGTGACTCACCACACTTGACCAATCAAATGAACAAGGAAGAGTTATAAAGCAAAAGTTACTATTTACTTTAGCATAAATATCTCCAAAAGCAACCTCCCTTCTCATTTCCTTCCTTCCTTCTTCATTTCACACGGTCTCCAACCTCTCTTCTCCCTCCTCATTCTCGGTTTGCTACAGCCCACACAACTACTCCATCTTTGAATGCTTGTAATTCCTAGCTCCATGTACCAAATCAAATTCTAAGACCATATTTGTCTTAGTTAGGTCAAGCTCTACACTTCTCTCTTTTCAAATCCTCAAGAACTCCATTTCGGTGCCATGAAGATTCACCATTGTTGGAGCTTGAGCTCACCTTTTCATGCCTTGTCATTCTCCTTTGCTTCAAGGTAAGGAAAGTCAAAGAAAATCAATGTTTCCTCTTGTTTTAGTGTGTGGCCGAAAATCACCACTTATGGTGCCTTCATCTTGCCTTGTTCTAGCTTCATTCCAACCATTCAAGGGCTTGGAGGAGACCTCTCTTGTTACATATTCAAGTTCTCTTTCAAATTCAAAGGTAAATATCATTTTAGTGTATTAAAACACTTATGTTGAACTAGGGTTTGTATATGAGTTTAAGTATGAATTCTTAAGCTCATTACCCTTATATGTATATTGATTAGAAAGTTGACAAGTGATCAAACTCCTTGCTGATTTTCGGTCCAAGGAAACAAGAAAGAAGTTTGAGAGGAAAAGAGGTAAACAAACTATCTCAATGTAGTTTAAATGCCTTAGGAAAAGTGAGCTTGATTTGCTTAATAAAATACCTAAGGAGCCAATGGCAAATGAGCTAGTAAAATGCTCTTAAGGAGATTATTAAAGGGCATATGTGATGTTGAGTGTATTTGCAGGTTAAAGGCAATATATTATGTGGGAAATTCAGTGTTTAAGGTTTATACAATTTAAGGGCCTAAGAGACATGTTATTTAAGGGCCTAAGTGCCAAGCAATTTAAGTTTATGCACTATATTGTGATGTAGTGTAAATTTGGTGAAGTGTTGTGTGTGAGAAAGTTCTTGATGGATTTAGGTGTTCTTGAATGTTTAAATGATGAAAAACAATGTGTTTTGGTATGTAACACCCCTACCATTAATACATTGCTTACCGTCCAATCTTCTTACACATCAGTTACACGCAGCGGATACATTCTTACATACAGTGGGTGATACAATGCCGTTAGTCACCCACGTGACAACAAGGCTACTATCTACATACGCATCGGTCTGATGGACCGGAATCCCGAGTACTACACATTATATACATACTCATTCATCAATCACAATACGACAATGCTCCGTTCAATACTTACTCCTCCATAATTCATACAATACAATGCACTTAACCGAGTTTTACTAAGATCCTTATACAAGTATACTACCCTTCCAAGTTCAACGTACTCGCTAAGAGACTACTTACTACCGTCCTCACAGCTACTGCCTTCTAAATACAAGGGTGTGCCTCCGGTCTTTACCTGGACCACATCCGCTTCGGTACCTGCACACTAAAAACGTTCCCCTAGGGGGTCAGCTTTCGCTGCGCATGAAAACCGCAACCCGCGTACTAGTGAGGGTACGCCGACCACTTGGTCGAATACATGCGTTCATTTTCATACAAAACATACATGATACATGCTCTTATACACAATATTACAATACATACGCAAGACATACACACATACATACACTTCATTACTACCAAGAAGTACACATAAACCATCCAATACATACTTACCTTTTCCGAATTACACATACACATTACATACACAATATACAATACTTGTAGCTTCATTGGTCCACCCGGGTTAATCGGGTGGAGATACTCTTTAGCAGTTACTTCATACATACGCATACATACTCATACTCATATCATACATACTTACTTACTCTTACTCTTACTCATATTAAGTCGTCGGGACTCGGCCCTGGGGATACTCCGTCCCACCTCCGGGATTTACTTGACTCACCAATCCGGGATGCTACCATTTAAGGGATTTGGGCCGTGGACCAGTTTAAGAGTAGGAATTGCAGCCAACCTCTTGTGACTCCGCATCCTCACGCGTGGCCGAAGCTATATCGGACTTCTACTCATTCCAGTTTATCATAAGTTAGGAGTTAGGTAGTTAGGAATTAGCAGAAGTCATTCATACAAGCCACATACACATACATTGTTCAATACCCATTCTACGAAGTGCAATACAATACCTTAAGTACAATACAAGATTCGATTCGAATACCATTCATATCTTCTAATTTCATGACATTATAACAAACTAGTGATCAAGACAATAATATTCAAGAACAACATAAAGTCAGCACAGGTAGTGCAATATAGTCCGATTCATGCATTTATCTTATTTAGGTGATCAAATAAGCACACAAATCGGGGTAACCAGATAGGATACAGGGCATGAAGAAATCATACCTTTCACCGTGTACTTATATCCCAACGTTCCTCGGTGTTCACAAATCAATCCTATGATGTCATACAATCGAATAATTAATCTAATATCATTAATTTAATTCGATTATCCTTAACGTTTCCTAATTCATACTTTCTAAGTCGTTACATCCCTATACTTACATTTTTATTTACTTACTTTCCATTACTTAACCATGGTAACTTCGTATATGTGCACATAGGTGTAGGGGGTATACAGATGCACATATATTACTAATCAGTAGTATTATATTAGTTTTTTTTTGTTTGACTCGACCGACCGTACCCAGGGTCGGTTCCCAAGGTCGGTCAAAAGTCAGTAGGATGATACCCTGGAAAATTACAGGGCCGACCGACCTTGCACGTCCGGTCCCAAGGTCGGTCCATTCCAGTGAGTTACTGATGAAAATTTTTAGCCGACCGACCTTGCAAGTCGGTCGCAAGGTCGGTCCATTCCAGTAGCTACAAGACGAAAAAATTTTATGCCGACCGACCTTGCAAGTACGGTCGCAAAGGTCGGTCCGTTCCAGTAAGTTACAGACGGGGAATTTTTTGGTCCGACCGAACTTGTAAGGCCCGGTCGCAAGTTCGGTCATTCCAGAAGGCTTCCCGTCTTTGTAAATCTGGGCTCGACCGACCTTGCAAGTTCGGTCCCAAGGTGGTCCGGCCAGTATTTGCATTTTATTTCTGTTTCAGTTTATACTTTTACCCATTACTCCCCATTGTTCCTACATTAATCCCACATGTTTTAAACTAATTAAACCTCCTAATCCCCTTATCATCCACAAGTTCCTTACTAAACCCATCAATCAACTTACACATTTCTCATTTCCTTTCCACACTTACACAGTTTTCATCCGTCAATGCTACCAGATTTTTGTTCAACTCCTTACACTCAATACTCTACTACCAGTCCCATCATTAGCATCCCAAATACATTCCCAAGCAATTTCCACATCTATACCCAAGTCCAACATTCATTTTACTAAGTCTTGTACTCTCATTCCTCCTAATCCTCCAACGAACTCCAATACCTCTTGCTACCGATTTGTTTTACCTCTTATGCTACGATTTTCACCCCACTTCTATCATTCATTATCATTCAACTAATGCTATTCCTAGCATCCAAATGCCTTACTTTACATCTACCTTCATTCCATTAACACACTCATTTCAAATCTGTTTCAGACTACAAAACACTCCCATTGCGCTCCTCAAGTACCTAGTGTCACTTAGACTACTTCCTCTTCTTAAGCAACCTAAGTCCTCTCATCCCTAGGTAAAATTGGACATAGTCTCCCCTATATTCTTACCATTCTCCACACCATTATTTTCAGCTCACATGTTCTCATTCCCACAACTGTTACTCAAGCCAATGCTCACATTTCAACACTACTACAACAACATAAAATCATGCACATACACATTCAATACCCAATGTTTTTCCCAAGCTTTTAAACATCATTTAAAAGGCTTCAAAACGACATTGCTTCTTATACGTATACTCCAATATACTCATTATACTTATCATACACATTACTTATTTTACTTCTCAAAATCTGTTGCAACACCCATTAACTAACTACACACGAGAATGTGATTTACCTCTTCTTCTTCTAGTTGTTTTCTCTCTTGTTCTTCCTCCTCTCTTTTCCTTCTCTTCCTTTCTCTTTCCCACCAGGCTTAGCAAACCAAGATTCTACACTACACCCACATTATATATACACACATCAATACTAAAAACTAACCCTAACCATTGTGAGTTTTTAATGTAGGTTTTCGGGTTTAGAAAATTACCTTCCAAGGGTACAAGTGCTGTTTGGAATAGCTCAAGAATAATGTTTCCCACCTTCCAAGAGTGCCAAAATCGGCTGGGTACAAGAGGAACCAAACAAGGTTTTAGCTAGATTTTCGTTTTGCCTTTAAGGCTAGAAAAACAATGGAGTTTTGAGAATATTTTTACCTCAAAGGAACAAGGAGAAGAAGGTGGTTCTAATGGTGGTCTTGAAGTCCCAAAAGCTCCACACCCATGGAGATGAAAGTGCTCCTTTTCGAATTTTGAAAAGATAGGAATGCTCTACTTGGTGAGAGGATTCCAATGGTGTAGTTTTTATAATTTTTGGAGGAGATTTGAGGTAGTAACAAGAGGAGAGAAGTGGTGTTTTGTGTGGGTTTGTTCATTCCTCCATGGCTGTCGCTGGAGAAGGAAGAAAGAAATAGAGAGTGAGGGGGAAGGGGCTGCTACGTGAGTGAGGAAATGAGAGGATAGGAGAGAGAGAGTGTGAGTGGTAAAGTAATATATGTTACTTTTTGCTTTTGAAATGCTTTTGTCTTTTGTGAATAAAAAGAGAATAGAGAGTGTGTGAGAGAGAGAGAAAATCATGACACACACAGCCCATGTGGGTTTTAGAATTCTATTTACAATATTGGACACATAAGTTTTGGTTATTTATGTTTCTACCCCACAACTTCCCGTTTTTGACAGTTTTTACTAATTGCTCGTTTTATTGATTTTATTGGTTCTAAAGCTTCACTAATATTTATTAATGATTATCTAGTTGACCAAAATTTTTACGAGTCTATTTGACCCACTTAAAGACATGTTTTCCCGGTTACCTCGAAAAACGCGTTTTAAGGTTCTATTAGCGTTTTAATTCATTATTTGGATCCGTTTTCTTCGGGAGTTGTTCCCATATATTATTTAGGTCTTATTAAACTTTGGAATCCATATAATACGCTAACCAAGGTCTCATACCTCCTATGGTTATTTAACGCTTATTTAGCGTTTTCCGTTTTAAGAGTTTATTTATTCTTTTGGATTTATTTTTCCTTACCAGTATTAATTCGGTACCATTAGGCCCTTAAATACGTATTAGATTAATTTTAATCCCTATATTTAAGTTCGGGGTATTTCAATCTACCCCCCTTAAGAACTTTGTCCTCAAAGTTGTTCGAGGTTATGGGTTTACAATGCTTACTCATTCTTACGTGTCTAGTACCAAAGCCATACCTTCTTCCTCCTTACAATTCCCAAATCCATTACTCAGGGTCTCTACATACCATACCATACCAATATACAATAGTTACTCCAATCCGCACTATTACTAATTATCCGGTTCCTCATTACAAAGTTCATACCTACATACGGTGCAAAGCTATCCCCAAAGCAATGCATTACACATACAATCCCGCAGGCGCTCAGGTCATCTAGACACGGGACTCCTCTATGTCCCGCTGCCCTTGGAATAATACAACTTAATATACTACTATCTTCTCCCGCACCAGCTTCCAACAAATACTTAGTCTCCAGTCTATGGAAAATCCTTCCCCACGGCTACATAGAAATCCTTCTAAAACATACAACTCCAGATTCCAATTTGTGTTCATTACTTCTATCCTATGTGTGATTCTTGTGACCACTTGAGGGGAGCTTCGAGAATCATTCGACCCTGATGTGATCAGCATCAGTGTTGAACTATCTTTCCACCCCAATTTGTGTGCGGTTTCCCTTGATCTGATCAGGATCAAGTTCGACTTCCCACATCAGATTCAATCAAACAAATAATTTAATTGTTTTCATTTTCTATCTTCTTACTCTTTCTAGTCGTAGTTACGAATTCATACATCTCCCAAGGATGGAATCCATCCATCCATCATCCTCACTCTACTTCCCCAAATGCTTTACTCCGTGATTTGATACCTAAATGCTCATTTCATCAACCTTCACTACTTCCATCCATTACTCACCAATATTCTAACTAGGGATTACCATACTTGTAAAATTTTGTTGTCCTCAATTTACTTCCAATCATTTACCTAGGTATACACTACCCCTAGACTTCGTTCATCTACTACTCTCATTCATTTCGTACTACTTCTTCCAAGGCTACAATACTTGTGGAACTCCGTCCACTACTCATTACTTTTCTTTTACTAATACTCTTACACTGGTGTTACAAGATGGGTACATTCCTCCTATGGTATTTGCATATTTAATGCCTAGTTACCATAATTACAATATGAATGAGTACTTATGTTTATTTAACATAGTATCAATCATCAGTTTGGTTCTCATTTGTGCTATGCACATTATGGTTTATGTGTTTTATTCACAAAACTTACATTAAGCGGTTTTCGCTCTACCCCCCTTAAAAGGGATTACGCCCACGTAATCTACCATATTTTATTATTATTAAACTTTGGTTTAATCAGTCTAGACAAACTGAAGCGTTTAGCTTCATTACCGTATACTATACAATATGCTCTGGTCAAAGGGATCTTAACCATACCAATGGTTTAGTCTTTGCACCAAGAGTTCCTATATGAGTTTATTTAACTCATATTTAATTCAATTCTAGCCTAATCGGCTTCAAGGCATTAATAGCCATTGTATTATGCTCACTAGGTACATTAATCTCCTAGCTAGGGCCCACTAGCTTCTACTGCGCGACCCTGATAACTTGGGTTATTCACCCTTCTTGTTATCCTTAATGTGCTATACATCACCTTCTCATCCGTCTATTATGGGAATAAGGTTTACTAAACAACTACGATATTCTTTTACCGTGTTTGAACTCAACGAGTTTAAGATTTATAACCATCTCTCTGGTAATCTACTGCACATGCTATTTATGCTTCCACGATTATTCATTAAGCTCCTCCGACTTATTGTTGGGCGAGGTTAAGTCACTACTTAGTTGTAGTACTTCCTCTGTTGTCAATAGCTTCTGAATTATACCAGTTCTCCTGGTTCAGTACAAGTGTTCTTTACTCGTATGACCTTGCATTTTCTATGCGTCGGTCCTAGTGACTTTGATAAGTCTTCTTTCACCTTATATTCCAATGGAATTCACATCTTGTGATTACTAGTGTGTTGTACACTCTTCGTGCTTCTTTGGCCTTAGGCCGCACTGTATGTTGCTAGGCTTGCTTGACTGGCTTATGCCATGTTTGTGGTGAAAGGAAGGATTTACTACGGTTTACATTCTCCATATCCCTAGCCATCTCATTAGATCATTAGCTGAACAAGTGCAATACCAAAACACTCAGTCATACAGAGTGCAGAGGCGTAAACGCTTGACAGTAAGTCACTTATGTGATAGGAAAGAATATTTCTGCCTGTCATCTCGTACTTATACTCTGTGTCATTGCTTAACTACTTCCTCATAGCGGTCGCCTGTTGCGCACCGTATTCTTACTCATTGTACAACATCGTTCTCACCGTCTCTGTTACTGTGGTAGTTTCTCTTTACTCACTGTTACTATCATTGGCACCATTTCTTATGGTGTGTATACGCTGAGGTTTCCTATATTCGTGTATATCGCGGTTGTCGTAGCATACCGCAGTATTATAATTCCAATGTGAAGATGTTCTTCCACCTTAGGTTTCATGTGTAGGTTAACTTACCTCACATTCTATCATCGTTTGTGTACAATTTACCAAGTATCTTGGTTGACCAAGGATAAAGCAATTTACCGGTTTACAAGCTCTCTTGAGCGTTGGTCATTCATGGTGTGCAATGTGCACTCACATTGATTGTTTTTGACAATTACTGTCCTCCCAAAGCTGAGCATTGGTTATAGGATCTAGCTGTGCGGTTTTATTCTTGTATGTACATCACCGGGACATCCCATGAAGCTTCAAGGGTTTTCTAGTCCCGTTCTCCAATTGAAGAGTACTCTGTCATTGATAAATGAAAGTTCTTGTTGAGGGGTTTGTCTCCACTCATAGGTCTAATGACAAGGTTTGCTATGTTGGTGTTTACACAATGGTCCACCACATGTTTGGGTGCATATGGAGTATGCTTACTCCTTAAGTCATAATGGTTTGGAAATCTCATTTCCTTATTCCATCGCCCCTTGGCAATCTCCATTGCGTGGGCTTTATTGTTATAGTAGATGGAAGCCTTTTCTAAGGGTTCACATCATCACCGCATTGGTGGTCTTCGGTTAACGAGGGTACCTTCCCTTGGGTTTCTCGTAGTGTCCAAATGTGGACTAGGCCAATGTTGGCATTATCCTGATTTTTATGCCTCTGTGTTATTATTGCTACAGTAGGCATGAAGGGTAATTAAAAGCTTGTCAACTGTATACTAGACTGGTGCTCTAGTGACAGTGATACTGAGGTGGCCATTACTCCATGCCACTCATAAGGTTGGGTTTGGATCGATGGTCCAGTTGTTGATTTCTTGTCGTACGAGGCAAGATCTCTTGCAGGTCTTGTTAACAATTGGTGCCGGTTCGGCAACCGTTTAAGGTTATATAACGTATTTGGTTTACGACTTCTGAGCCGTATCGCTGCAAGCTATGCTTTTCGCAAGCTGCTTATACATGTTTCCACTCCATGTATACCATCATAGGTTGGAGATATTATTGGGCTCCATGGTAAGTCGTGGCATCACGCTTCCGTTCATAGGAGACTCTTAGGCAATCTGGTGCTGATCAGTGCCTTTTGTAGACTAGGGTATTTCCTGTCAAGTGAAATCCCTTCGGTGTCTTAACCGAGTGTTCGTTCCAGCTCCTGTATTCTTATCTTGACGCTTGGTTTGGCTGTTGTTAATCCAGTCACCCTCAAGATTTGCTCCTGAGTGTCGTTAAATTATGCCGTTACATCCGGCAAACGTTTATGATATGTTGTCCACTGTATCGTCTTGTGGTATTGTACTTGAGTTATCCCTTTTTGGGTTATGGCGTCTCCCGTCCTTGGGTAGACTAGGTTTAAATATCCTTTCCGATGATGGATTATATTTGTGGTAATCGTGTAATTGTCCTTGGGAACTCTGTCCCGTTTATTGAGTATCGTGGTGTTCACGTTAGGCGGTTGCCTTACCGTGTCTAGGCTGGGTGTACTTCCCAGCTATCACGTGTTTGTTTGATGTCCTTGAGACATATCCAATGTCTATACTTACTAGTATGTGCTCTTTGCACTTCTTAGTTATTATTCCTCATCTTCAGATGTATTCTTTGAGTTGCTTGATACTTGGTCGTCTGAGGTGTCCAGATGTTCCGGTTTGAACTCACTCATGGTCCGTAGAATGGAGTTGACTACTTCCCGTGCGTCGCACACTACATGTATACATACGTGGGGTACCATATTGATACGTTACCACTTACCCAACTATATGTCGGGCCCGCAAGCTCCTTCGGAGTGCGGTTGTCCCACATCCCGTAATTGGGTACACTCGTAGTGTTCGTCACACGCCTAGGTGAACTATTCTGTTGCCAACTCCTCTTGTATCATTCTGTGATACTCACCGTAATTCTGTTGGTTTTGTTTAAAAATCCAAGGTTTAAAAGAAATGTTGTGGTTTTGAAAGAAAATTTTGGTTTTAAAATCATGGTACATTGTCAAAAGAAGTTCTTCATGGCATAGCCATGTTCGAAATCTTGACCAAGTCCAGCTTCCTGCTGACTGGTATACTCTTAATATAATGGTCGGGCCGTTAGGCCTTTCCAGGGTTTCGTTCCTTCAGTTTCAGGATTTGTGATCCCATAGTTGCATCATTGTAGTCACGGTGCATTACTATGTACCTGTGGTGTGTTAGGGTTCCTTTACGTATCTCTGTCCTTACTGCACTTGCCGTGGCAAGTGCGTGGTACTGATGGTTTTTGGGTAAACCTACCCGGTCACGGTATGGTTTTCACTGGTATCTGTTAGTCTTGTTGACTCTTCCCTTGATCTTATCGTTCTATAAGTGGTATACTCAATTCCTTAGGTAGCTTCTTGGTGGTCTAGACATGGCTGTCGTAGATCTGGGTACTTCTCCAATCCTTGGAGATTCCCACTCTATTTGGTTTAGTGTCGTTCCTTGTGGCTCATTCCCACACATCTGTGGTGGTTACTAAGCCTTCCTTGTTTAGGCACTACTCTTGTAGTCCTATTGGATTATATCTCATGCTTGTTCTTGCAGTTGTCTGAGTTATATTGGCCAGGTATTGCAACCTTAATGGCGTCGTAATTCCGGAGTTAACCGCTTCCGACTATGTCCTTAGTCGGCTAGCATACCGTTGGTGGTATTATTCAAGTATTACTATCCCGTAGACCTGTGTCTCGGGTCCCGTTACTGCTCCCTTTTTCATTCCGTTGCACGGTTAGTGCTTCTGTCCTGCTGTTGGTTGACTAGCTAGGTTTCGCGACTGCTAAGCACGTCGCCCCATGCTGTGGTAAGTTGCGGCCTCCTCGTGGTTGGAGTGCCCTTCCTACCGCTATTAAGTGCGGGTGTTGTGGTTCAACCGGGATCCATCTCCGAGACTCTCAGTTCTTGGAGTTTGCTACGTGTCAGGTTCTTTCCCCTTGTAGGAATATCTCATTACTGCCAGATCGGGTTTTCCCGAGTGTGAGAGGGCTTTTCCTCTCTCTGGCGTCCTTTCCCAGGTTATATAATAGGGTATGTGGAGGGCGGGTCTGGTATTGTAGGTATCTGGTACTCACCGGTAGTTCCTAACTAGCATATCTCTAATGCTAACACTCAGCCCTTAGCCCTAAGCTTCTAATTCCTAACTCGGTGTTTCCTAAACTCGGTATTTCCAGTCACCAGAGCGATACTTCGCTCTGATACCACTTTTTGTAACACCCCTACCATTAATACATTGCTTACCGTCCAATCTTCTTACACATCAGTTACACGCAGCGGATACATTCTTACATACAGTGGGTGATACAATGCCGTTAGTCACCCACGTGACCAACAAGGCTACTACTTCTACATACAGCATCGGTCTGATGGACCGGAATCCCGAGTACTACACATCTATAATACATACTCCATTCATCAATCAAATACGACAATGCTCCGTTCAATACTTACTCCTCCATAATTCATACAATACAATGCACTTAACCGAGTTTACTAAGATCCTTATACAAGTATACTACCCCTTCCAAGTTCATACGTACTCGCTAAGAGACTACTTACTACCCGTTCCTCACAAGCTACTTGCTTCTAAATACAAGGGTGTGCCTCCGGTCTCTTACCTGGACCACATCCGCTTCGGTACCTGCACACTAAAAACGTTCCCCCTAGGGGGTCAGCTTTCGCTGCGCATGATAACCGCATACCCCGCGTACTAGTGAGGGTACGCCGACCACTTGGTCGAATACATGCAGTTCATTTTCATACAAACATACATGCATACATGCTCTTATACACAATATTACAATACATTACGCAAGACATACACACATACATACACTTCATTACATACAAGAAGTACAACATAAACCATCCAATACATACTTACCTTTTTCCGAATTACACATACACATTACATACACAATATACAATACTTGTTAGCTTCATTGGTCCACCCGGGTTAATCGGGTGGAGATTACTCTTTTACTCGTTACTTCATACATACGCATACATACTCATACTCATACTCATACTCATACATACTTACTTACTCTTACTCTTACTCATATTAAGTCGTCGGGACCTCCGGCCCTGGGGACTACTCCGTCCCACCTCCGGGATTTACTTGACTCACCAATCCGGGATGCTACCCATTTAAGGGATTTGGGCCGTGGACCAGTTTAAGAGTCAGGAATTGCAGCCAACCTCTTGTGACTCCGCATCCTCACGCGTGGCCGAAGCTATATCGGACTTCTACTCATTCCAGTTTACTCACTTAAGTTAGGAGTTAGGTAGTTAGGAATTAGCAGAAGTCATTCATACAAGCCACATACACAATTACATTGTTCAATACCCATTCATACGAAGTGCAATACAATACTTAAGTACAATACAAGATTCGAATACCATTCATCATCATTCATACATTTCATGAATTATACAAACTAGTGATCAAGACAATAAATATCAAGAACAACATAAGTCAAGCACAGGTAAGTGCAATATAGTCCGATTCATGCATTTATCTTATTTAGGTGATCAAATAAGCACACAAATCGGGGTAACCAGATTAGGATACAGGGCATGAAGAAATCATACCTTTCACCGTTGTACTTATATCCCAACGTTCCTTCGGTGTTCACAAATCAAATCCTATGATGTTCATACAATCGAATAATTAATCTAACTTATCATTAATTTAATTCGATTATCCTTACGTTTCCTAATTCATACTTTCTAAGTCGTTACATCCCTATACTTACATTTTATTTACTTACTTTCCATTACTTAACCATGGTATACTTTCGTATATGTGCACATAGGTGTAGGTGGGTATACATATGCACATATATATACTAATCATAGTATTATAGTTTTTTTTTGTTTGACTCGACCGACCTTACCCAGGGTCGGTCCCAAGGTCGGTCAAAGTCAGTAGGATGATACCCTGGAAAATTACAGGGCCGACCGACCTTGCAAGTCCGGTCCCAAGGTCGGTCCATTCCAGTGAGTTACCTGATGAAATTTTTAGCCCGACCGACCTTGCAAGTCCGGTCGCAAGGTCGGTCCATTCCAGTAGCTTACAAGACGAAAAAATTTTATGCCGACCGACCTTGCAAGTCCGGTCGCAAGGTCGGTCCGTTCCAGTAAGTTACAGACGGGAGAATTTTTCTGGTCCGACCGAACTTGTAAGCCCGGTCGCAAGTTCGGTCCATTCCAGAAGGCTTCCCGTCTTTGTAAATCTGGGCTCGACCGACCTTGCAAGTTCGGTCCCAAGGTCGGTCCGGCCCAGTATTTGCATTTTTATTTCTGTTTTCAGTTCTATCTTTTACCCATTACTCCCCCATTGTTCCTACACTTAATCCCACATGTTTTAACACTAATTAAACCTCCTAATCCCCCTTAGTTCATCCACCAAGTTCCTTACTAAACCCATCAATCAACTTACACAATTTCCTCATTTCCTTTCCACACTTACAACAGTTTTCATCCGTCAATGCTACAGATTTTTGTTCCAACTCCTTACACTCAATACTCCTACTACCAGTCCCATCATTAGCATCCCAAATACATTCCCAAGCAATTTCCACATCTATACCCAAGTCCAACATTCATTTTACTAAGTCTTGTACTCTCATTCCTCCTAATTCCTCCAACGAACTCCAATACCTCTTGCTACCGATTTTGTTTACCCTCTTATGCTACAGATTTTCACTCCCACTTCTATCATTCATTACTCATTCAACTAATGCTATTCCTAGCATCCAAAATGCCTTACTTTACATCTACCTTCATTCCATTAACACACTCATTTCCAAATCTGTTTCAGACTACAAAACACTCCCATTGCGCTCCTCAAGTACACCTAGTTGTCACTTAGACTACTTCCTCTTCTTAAGCAACCTAAGTCCTCTCATCCCTAGGTAAAATTGGACATAGTCTCCCCTATATTCTTACCATTCTCCACACATTATTTTCAGCTCACATGTTCTCATTCCCACAACCTGTTTACTCAAGCCACATGCTCACATTTCAACACTACTACAACAACATAAAATTCATGCACATACACATTCAATACCCAATGTTTTCCCAAGCTTTTAAACATCATTTAAAAGGCTTCAAAACTGTTACATTGCTCTTATACTTATACTCCAATATACTCATTACCATACACATTACTTATTTTACTTCTCAAAATCTGTTGCAACACCCATTACTAACTACACAAGAGAATGTGATTTACCTCCTTCTTCTTCTAGTTGTTTTTCTCTTCTTGCTTCTTCCTCCTCTCTTTTTCCTTCCTCTTCCTCTTCCCACCGGCTTAGCAACCAAGATTCTACACTACAACCCACATATATACACACACATCAATACTAAAAACTAACCCTAACCATTGTTGAGTTTTAATGTAGGTTTTAGGGTTTAGAAAATTCATTACCTTCCAAGGGTACAAGTGCTGTTTGGAATAGCTCAAGAATAATGTTTCCCACCTTCCAAGAGTGCCAAAATCGGCTGGGTACAAGAGGAACCAAACAAGGTTTTAGCTAGATTTTCGTTTTGCCTTTAAGGCTAGAAAAACAATGGAGTTTTGAGAATATTTTTACCTGAAAGGAACAAGGAGAAGAAGGTGGTTCTAATGGTGGTCTTGAAGTCCCAAAAGCTCCACACCCATGGAGATGAAAGTGCTCCTTTTTGAATTTTGAAAAGATAGGAATGCTCTACTTGGTGAGAGGATTCCAATGGTGTAGTTTTTATAATTTTTGGAGGAGATTTGAGGTAGTAACAAGAGGAGAGAAGTGGTGTTTTGTGTGGGTTTGTTCATTCCTCCATGGCTGTCGCTGGAGAAGGAAGAAAGAAATAGAGAGTGAGGGGGAAGGGGCTGCTACGTGAGTGAGGAAATGAGAGGATAGGAGAGAGAGAGTGTGAGTGGTAAAGTAATATATGTTACTTTTTGCTTTTGAAATGCTTTTGTCTTTTGTGAATAAAAAGAGAATAGAGAGTGTGTGAGAGAGAGAGCAAATCGTGACACACACAGCCCATGTGGGTTTTAGAATTCTATTTACAATATTGGACACATAAGTTTTGGTTATTTATGTTTCTACCCCACAACTTCCCGTTTTTGACAGTTTTTACTAATTGCTCGTTTTATTGATTTTATTGGTTCTAAAGCTTCACTAATATTTATTAATGATTATCTAGTTGACCAAAATTTGTTACGAGTCTATTTGACCCACTTAAAGACATGTTTTCCCGGTTACCTCGAAAAACGCGTTTTAAGGTTCTATTAGCGTTTTAATTCATTATTTGGATCCGTTTTCTTCGGGAGTTGTTCCCATATATTATTTAGGTCTTATTAAACCTTTGGAATCCATATAATACGCTAACCGAGGTCTCATACCTCCTATGGTTATTTAACGCTTATTTAGCGTTTTCCGTTTTTAAGAGTTTATTTATTCTTTTGGATTTATTTTTCCTTACCAGTATTAATTCGGTACCATTAGGCCCTTAAATACGTATTAGATTAATTTTAATCCCTATATTTAAGTTCGGGGTATTTCATGGTATGACATTGTGCTAGGAGAACCTATGGCAAAATTTGGGTAATGTATAAGAAGTTTTAGGTGCTTAAATGAGTTTTGGTGAACTAGGAAATGCGTGGAATGAATGAATGTTTACTAGGGAAGAAAAACATGTATTAAGGTGTTATATAGTGCTACGAGGAATTAGGCACTATCTTGAAGTTCTAGGAATTCAATGAGTGTTTTTGAGGATGTATTAAAGTCTTGGAGAAGTTTGTTTAAGGTTTAGGTAATGTTGATGTACAAGGAATAAATGATGTTTAGGTAAGATGTGGAAAAAGAGATTTAGTTAGTAAGAAAGGATGTTGGGAGATGATGTTATGATGGTGAGGAAACATTCTTGGCATAGTGGTTATCATAGGTATGAAACACCACTTGGAGAAACTAAGGAGAAAACATTATAAGTGTTAGGAATTTTGGTAAGAAAAGAGTAAGTGTTTAAGGAGTTATAAAATGAGTTTTATGGATGTTATATGAAGGGTTAAATGTGCCAAATGATGTTAGAACACATTAGGAGGCTTGAGGACAAGTTGGGAAGAAGTTTGACAAGTTTTGGACAAGTCCTGGTGTTGTCCGACCCAGTGGTCCGACCCAGGGTGGGTCGGACGGCCTCTGTTAATTCACCCGTTGATGTTTCTGGAATGGTCCGACCCAGAGGACTTGGGTCGGACATGGGTCGGACGGGAGGATTTGAAAGACGGAAAAAGTTTCTGGAACGGGCCGACCCAGTTGTGGGTCGGATGGTGGGTCGGACGACCCAAAACATGTAAAAAAAACAACAAACAAAGTGTGGTTTAAGTAGTACACCCTAGTGGGTATGATGATGACAACCAAGTGTGAGTTTAAACAAAAGAAAACGTGTCATTCAATCGTGTAAAGTGTTTAGTAAACCGGAACTTAATAAGTAATTAACCGACATTGTCAATCATGTCTAGGAGCTACGTTTGGCGGGACTCGTACGCAGCAAGGACCAAGGTATGGTTTTCTTGCAACCTGTGTCCTACCGGATTACACCGGCTTGTATGCCAATGTGTTTTTCTGTATGTTTGCCACGTTGTAAGATAAAACATGTAATGAGTTTATAGTAATTCATTTTTGTGGCATGTTCAACTCTGATACCATTTAACCTCGAAAGTGTTAAACCTTAGCTAACTGAGTCTAGGATCACATGAGAGTTCGGTATTCGGATTAAACGACCTGAACCATGGGACGTTCTAACCACGGCTATGCGTGTGTTAATTGTGTAATGTTGTGTGTGAATGTATGGACCTCCCTCGTGTGTTTAACCCAGTCGAAATACCTTCTTGGTGTATGGATGTGATAGGCTCCACAGTGGGGCTCTAACTTCTTATCTACAAGTAAACATGTACTAACGGGGGTGAGGAATCCGGTTAGGCCGGTCGTGCGTTGTTTGGGAGTGGGTATCCTTTTTAGCCTACCCTCCTCTCTGTTATGGTTGTTTCCCTCACGGGCTACAATCTCCCATCTTACTCTAAAGCTTAGCTATTCTGACTTATGATCGGTTTAGGGGGAACATGTGTTTATGTGGTGTGTTCGGGTCACCATATCCGAACCATCTTAACTTAAGTTACTCGTCCGACTATTAGGACGGTAATAAGTGTTGTATAACGAGTTTATCATGAGGGTGACATCATTCTCTAGGCTCACTAGTGAATTAACTATGTTTGGGTCGGTTCCTAAGAGAACCGTTTCCGTTAAGTTATGTGTTGTTGTTGTACTGCAATTCCCATTGCGATGTTGTTATGTGCACGTTGAAACGTGAAAAGTGTTGTTATGTAGTGTATGTTATATGTTGTAAAATGTGGAGTATGTGGATCATGGATATGAATCCCTGAAATACCCCAAACCTTAATATGTTAATTAACTATGTAATTATATTTTTTAAGGCTAATTAAGTCCTTAAGATTATTGGTGAAGAAATAAAAACCAAAAAGAATAAGAAAATGCGTAAAAGTCACAAAACGTGAAACCGCGTATTTAATTATTTTAGGAGGTACATAACCTTCGTTAGAGTGATAAATGTATTTTTATACCTTAATTACACATTAATAACATGTGGGAAAATTCCGGAAGAAAACGGATTCAAACCATGCGTAAAAACGCTAACGGAGTCCTAAAACGCGTTTTTCGAGAAAATCCGAAAACGTGATTTTAAACAGTTAAATGACCCCGTAAAAATAATAGTTGATTATGTAACAATAATTAAACATTAATGGGAGTATAATAACCATTAAAATTAAATAAACGAGAAAATTCCGGAAAACGGACCCGGTAAGTGAATAGTGACGAAACCGGGAGACGAGACGCGTTTAATTCGAAAAGACGAAAATGACCCGGGCTATTAATTAATGTGGGTCGGTTTTAATTAATAAGGATGCACCCATTAATAGCTTGCTAGCTATTAAGTAATAAGAGGACAAATAAGTAAATAAAGCAAATAGTATAAAGTAAAAGTAACTTAAATTACTTACCTCTCACCTCCTCCTTCTTCATTTCACGTATTGTTCTGCCCAGCTCTCTAAACTCCTTCTTCTTCCTCGCGAGACCGAACAGCACCAAGCCCCCATCTTCCTCTTCCTCTCACTTGCTCATTTCTACACCGAATCGCACAAAATTGCCACCGTTAGATTCGTATCAGCGAGGGCTACGTTTTCCACCCCTCAAAATCTTGTTTCCTCCACCTTCACTTCCATGGGTGTTGGAGCTTTTGAAGCTTGAAGAGCTGATTCCAACCCTTCTTCTTCTCCTTGATGCTTTAAGGTAATAATAAGCTTAAGTTTAGGCCATTTCAAGTTCATCCTTGCCATTTGTGAGATTTTCCCTCACGTTGGAAATTTCCCTCATTTCAGTCGAAACCGTGTGTTTTTGTGGGGTGTTGGAAACTTCTCCAATTGATTGCCAAGCCATTCATTTGGGTTCTCTAAGGTAAAACCTAAACTGAACCTTGAAAATTAGCTCCTTAAAATATTAGGTTGTGTGGAGGGAAAATTGAATTGACTTGTGGTTATATGTGCGATGGAATATGGTTGTAGCTAGCAATCCATATTCCTTGTGTGGTGTGGAAAACAAGAGGAGAAAGAGGGAACAAGAGAAAGAGGAAGAAGAAGAGTGAAAACTGAAAGTAAAGCAAGGTAAAGAGCTTACCTTGTATTGGTTTTATTTCCTTGTGAAGTTGGTGTTGATGTTGAATAAATAACTTTGAGCTTGTGTAGCCTTGGGACTGTGATATTGTTATTTGAAACAGGATGTATTAATGTGTTAGAGTGTGTAAAATGAACCTAGAAGTTAAGCTAGTTTACATATGTGAGCAAATGGGATTTTGATGTGTTATATATGTTTAAACCAAACAGGTGGGAGAAGGGTGCTTGGAGTAGAACTGGAGAGGAAAGTAATGTCATTTTGGTGCTAGGAATGACATTAGTGAGTGAGGTTTGAATGGTTTAAAGAAGAAACCAAAATCTGTTACAAGTTTTATAACAAAACAAGAAGAAACTAGTTAGTAAGTGTAAAAGAATCTAAGTGAAATTAACTACGATGGTGAGTGTAATTGGTGCTTGATTTAAGATGGTCGTGGGTAAATAGGTACTAAAACATGTGGATTTAAGGTGGGGAAGATTGGTTAATCAAAGGGCTGAGCGAGGACCTGTAACAGAGTTAGAAAATGTCAATTTTGCAAAATTTGTAGCAGGGTCCGGGACTTAGGTCCAGGACCAAGTCCCGGACCACCCCTGATTTTACCCCCGAGACTTCACTACCAGCTTGGTCCGGGACTTAAGTCCATGCCCAAGTCCCGGACCA
Organism: Limonium bicolor; assembly: GCA_023374045.1. Lineage (NCBI taxonomy): Eukaryota > Viridiplantae > Streptophyta > Magnoliopsida > Caryophyllales > Plumbaginaceae > Limonium > Limonium bicolor. The sequence goes on from CM041782.1 coordinate 239,623,453, forward strand.
CATGTAATTTTAAACCGAGAGATTTGCCTGCATCATGGTCCGGGACTTAACTCCTGCATGAAGTCCCGGAACAAGTGAAATAAATGGCCGAGAGTTATACCTTGTAATGGTCCGGGACTTAGGGTAAGGACCAAGTCCCGGACCACCCCCAGAATCATGCCGTGAGTGTTTTAAAGGTTGTAAATGATGGGGGTTTAAATGTTAATGATGTTATAAGATGTTAAGGAGTTGTTTGGTGACTTATAAAGGTCCTGTGAAGTATAAACAAGTGTTGGAAGTGAGTGAGTAAGTTAAGGAATTATGTACACTAAGCTAAACCGAACCAACGGGATAACGGGGTGAGTACGGGAGTAATAGAAGTTTACATACCGTAAGTTCTTGTTGCTAATAAAACGTTTTAATAATAAATACCAGTTGTTTCGGAAACTACCCGGGGAGCGTGAGGTGATGCGTTGGAGTAAATCCTCGGGAACAAGGTAGATAACCCATGGTGCAAGGTATGGTTTTCTTGCAACCTGTGTCCTACCGGATTACACCGGCTTGTATGCCAATGTGTTTTTCTGTGTGTTTGCCACCTTGAAAGATAAAGCATGAAATGAGTTTACCGTAATTCATTATTGTGGCGTAATTAATTCCGATACCGCTTAACCTTAGTTATGTGTTAAATAATAGTTAACCGACTTTAGGTTCACATAAGAGATCGGTATTCGGAATAAACGTCCCAACCCATGGGAACGTTCTAACTACGGCTATCCGTGCGTTAGTGTATGTTGTTATTATGAGTGATGTATGTGACTTGTTGGATATGTTGTTGTTGTTATTGGATACAGTTATTCATGTTTGTTAAAAAGGGATATTACTCCCCATATGTGTCTAACCGAGTTAGTAACACTATGTGATGTATGTAGGTGGTAAGTTCCATAAGGGAACCTCTAACTAATAAGTATATGTTATGTATGGAGAGGAATCCGGTTGTTCCGGTCGCGCGTGTTGTTTGGGAGTTAATACATATATGAGAATTAACTCCCATCCTGTTATGTTAGGGTTGTTTCCCTTCATTGGATTTCGACCTCCCACTAGCTTAGCCAAAGCTTACCTACCCGACCTCCACATCGGGCTAGGAGGGAAATTATGTATAATGTTGGTAGGGTGTCGATGCCTAAGTTCGCTTCGACTCCCTCTTTGTTATGTTACGGTTGTTCTTCCTCCTGGAATTACAACCACCACAAGCTTAACCAAGGCTTACCTACCTCATCACTATTGGAGTTAGGGGGAAATTATGTATGTTGTGATCGGTCCTATATGAGGCCGCCACTTAAGTAAAGGAAATGTATGTATGTTGTGCTCGGGCTTATATCACCCCGGCACTCCCTAAGTGAAGTTCATGTACTCTAAGAAGAGTGAAATTAAGTTGTGTATGTTATAAAGTGAAGTGTGTGTTATTGAGTGTGCTAACCTTGTGTCTGTATTCTATTAATGAATGTTTGCTTATAAGCATGATACGTGTGTGAGTTTGTGCATGTTTGAAATAAATCAACCGCATGCTAAGACGACAAATAGTTATGCGTGGCCCGGTAGCATGCGGGCTGCGGGATTACCATACCAGCAAAGGTGCTGACCCCTTTGGGGGCTCCCATACTTTTCAGGTACAAGGAACTGGAAGCCGTTCGAGAGTAGGACGGGGTAGTGTTGTATGTGGTAGTCATGAGTTGTGGATGTATTATAGGTGTAGTAAGACCGAAAATGTATCAGCGTTAGTTGGTAATTACTCAGTACAGCTGTAATGTAAGTGTATAATGACTGTTGGACATGGAATGGGATTTATGTGTAGTCGCTCGGGAATTTAGTCCATCAGACCGGTACAATGTATGTATGTTAGCCTTGTTAGCCACATGGGTGGCTAACGGCGTGTAACACCAAAGAGTTAAGTGATGTTGTGAGTTATGAATTCCACTGCGATATGTTGTTAAGTGTGTTGTTAGTAGTTGGGGTGTTACAAAAAGTGGTATCAGAGCGAAGTATCGCTCTGATGACTGAAATACCGAGCTTAGGAAGTACCGAGTTAAGAGTTTAGTACCTTGGGTTAAGGGTTGAGTGATAGCGTGAGGAGTACGCTAGTTAGGGAAATACCAGTGTGTACTGGATACCTACGATATCCATCCCGCCCTCCACAAACCCTATTCTCTAACTCAGAAAGAACGCCAGAGAGATGAAAGTCCTCTCTTACTCGGGGATACCCGATCTGGCTGTTGTTAAGTGTCCTTAAAGTACGGAGAACCAGTCACACGGTAGATCCCGAAAGGCGTGAATCCCGAAGACGGTCTCCATTTTAACAATATTAACCGCTCTTGTTAGCGAAAAGTGAGGAATCTTATGCATAAGAGAATGGAATTTCCAGCACCCTGGGTCGACATGCGGAGCAGTCGAGGACAACCAGCTTGCAACGCACCAAGCGTGCAACAGGCAAGAAGTGAGGTAATGAAACCCGAGACGAGTGTCTACGGGACTACAAATGTTAAATAATACACTAACGGTATACCAACCGATTAAGAAACTACAACATAGTACAAGGAGAATGCAATACTAAGTAAAAGGGGTCTCTCAGAATGGGAAACACCCTAGTTAATGGTTACCATGTGAAGACAGTGAGAAGTACCCAGAAGATTTATTGTTAGGACTGTAAGATCAAGTAAGGGCCAGCAAGGCCATTAATGTTGGTGCGGAAGTAAACAATACCGCAACCGGTGTGTATTGAACCGAAAACCAGTAAGCATGGCGCACTTGCCATGGCAAGTGCTGCTACAATAAGGTTGTACGGGAAATTTTAAACAACTACCGGTATTTAGTAAAGTACCATGAAGTTAAGTGGGATCATCATAACCGTGGAAGGGCTTAATAGCCTGACCTCAGTACTTGGAAATGCACCAATCAGCAAGGAGCTAGACTTGGTTAAGGCAAGGAAACGTTGTAAAACCATGAATTTTTTTTTTCTTTCAACCTAAAATTATTTTCAAACTCTTTTTTCAAAACCAAATCTTCTTTCAAACCCATTCTATTTCTAACCTTCTTTCAAAACCAAACCAAAGGACCTACACCGGCCTCAGTGCCACATGGTAGGTAAGTTTTACCCAGTTACTTTCAAATAACCGGATGGAAACCGGTAAACCCAAGGGTAGCAACCCGAGAAATGGATGGAGTTCATAATAATACAACAGTGGATACACTTCCCTTGATTAAGTCCGGGAAGCATGGTATGCATATTATCATAGGATAATATAAGAGGAGTTGACAACAGAATACTTCACCTAGGCGTGTGACGGACACTACGAGTGTACCAACTGAAATGTGGGACGACCGCACTCCGATAGGAGCTTGTGGGCCGGACAAACCTTTTATGGGGTAGTCGGGCAAGTAGCAATGTATCAGCAGGGTACCCCACGTATGTATACGAGTGGAGTCTGGAACACGGGAAGTAGTCGACTCCATACTACGGTCCGAAGTAAAAGTCAAGCAAGAGCAATGGAGTACCATCGAATGATTGAAGTAAAGGAACCCAGTTAAGTTAAGGAAGACTAAAGGAATTAGTAAGTTTATTTTAAGGAAATGTTTAAAGGTGAACAAGTGCGAAGTACACTGGTTAGTAAGTAAAGACATAGCATATGTCTCAAGAATCTGGATGGATGAACACAATAGCTGGAGTAAGTACCCAGCCCATATATGGCGGGCAGATGCCTACTATGGATACGTTAATGTGCAATGATCGGGATGAGACTCCCGGAAGGATCACTTAAACTATCAGGAGATATCAATCTCACTAGAGAAGATATTTAACCCAACAAAGAACGCAGGGGGAAGTAGTAAATTAAACATACCGATGAGTGCAAGCCAGATGTAATGGCATAACCTAGTAACACCCAGGAACCATCCTAAAAAGGGTGTTTAGATCAACAATGGTTGAATGAGATGACATGACAGGAATGCAAGGGTTGAAACTAACACCCAGTTTAAACATAAGTCGTCAGGAGGAAGTCTGACATCCTTGAAGGAGCATACCATGAAAGGAACAACGACCTTGTTATGGAGCTCAATGCAACCTATAAACCATGTAATGTTGTACAGAGAAGTAAATGTGTGTGGATAGCCTACAAAGAGCAAAGCTCGAGGCAATAAGGCTTATGAGCCACAAGTAGAATGTGTTAAGAAAATGTTATTGATCACAGAAGTTTATGTAATATAAGTAAGTAAAGCGGATAACGAACCACTGCTTTAAGAGTGGGGATACCTCGTGATATGTGAAACCGCAACAGCGGTAGTTATGTGAACTAAGTTCAGGGAATATGTTAAGAGTTGACTATATTGCTATTACCCAAGAATGATGTGAGTAGGAATAATACGAAAGGAAGTGTTGCACCAGTTGTGGAGACCGGAAGAGTAATAAGTCTGATAGCAATCACCAGTTGTGATGCTAAATGTGTGATGAACAACGCTCAGTGAGCACAAAGACTCGAAGAGTAAAACATTAAGTAATCAGCCAAATAAATGGCGAAACGCTGTGTAGTGGCGAAAGCTAAAATAACAGTGGATGCAGTGTAAGTTAATGTTATGCAATGAGTAAGAGTACGGTGCACAGTAAGCGACCGTGGTAGAAGTATAGTTAAATAATAATGTGGCAAATAAGACCAGTTATGAGTGAAACTCAATGAACTACAAGTAAGTGATGATAAACAGACTGGGCAATAAGCCAGTAATTAATACTATGTGATAAGGAAAGCAGTGTGAATTCCTATTGCAATCGCATAAGAGATTTACTGTCAAGAGTTTACGCCTCTGCACTCTGTATGACTGAGTGTTTTGGTATTGCGCTTGCGCAGTAATGATCGAGTGAGATAGCTAGGAAGTCTGAAAATGTTAAATGTGATTGAAGAACAAGACTTATGATGTGATAAAACCGATGCATAAGACAAGCACGGTCGTACCAATCAGAAGGTACTTGGTTGACATTGTGACTACAGTAACACGATTATTAAACATCGGTATGGAATATACCTCAAGTGTTGGGATAAAACCAACAGGTACTCCACAATAGGCAGTAGCTCAAACGTAACCGACAGTAAGTCGGAAAATTAAGTAAATCAGTGTGAAATACAGTAAATTATCATGGAGGTGGATAGTAAGTTTTGTAACTCACCGAATTCGCTCACGGTAAGAAATACCACGCGTCGGTAGAGAAACCGTTATTACCAAGATAAAGGTGATAATCGGGGATGTACAATACAATAAGAATAATATATGGGGCAAACTAAGCTCTAAGTTATCAAGAGTTGCGCAGCAGAAACTAGTGAGCCAACGATTCAAGTGTTGGATGTGCGTTGTGAATATGAGTGAATGGCTAATTATTAACGCCTAAAAGCCTCACAGGCCAGAATCGAAACCAGTTATGAGTTAAACAAACTCTAAAGAGGATTCTTGGTTCAGGGACTAAACCGCCAATATGGTTAAGATCCTCTAACCAAAACACACTGTGTAATAAAACCGCGTGAAGATAAAACACTTCACGACGGTAGAACGTTTAAACCAGTGATTAAGTGATTGATTACGTGGCGTAATCCCTTTTAAGGGGGGGTAGAGCGCAAAACCGTTAGTATGTTTACCGTACAAGTGTACGTGAACTATGGTGTGCATATCACAAATGATTTGTTTTGATGATTGGTGCGTGTGTTACATAAAATACGCATTCATTCATGTTTAATTATGGTAATTGCGCACTGAAGATGCGAACACCATTGTGATAAGTTGTTATTTTGTTAAGAGATGTGTGAAAGTATATGTATAAGGGAGTAGAAAACTCCCGGGGAACTAAAACCCCGACAGTGTATGTTCATATGATACCAAATGTAATATTGTGTATTATATTTTGATAAAAATTATATATAGGATATATGTATATATACAGTATTGTGATTTATGAAGAGGTATGACACCAACGTAGAACCTAGTGAGAATTAAATTCCCTAGGTAACTTGATTTAAAATAAATCGGGAAGATGATTGATGGACATAGTTCCACCCTTGGAGATGTAATGATTACGACTACTAGATGGATTAGAAGATAGAAAATGGTACATGCTTGAATTAGTTGTTGTTTGAAATTAAAGTGGGAGGTGAAATTGATTATCATGAGATCAAGGGAAGCCGAACACAAATTGGGGTGGAGAGATAGTTCAACACTGATGCTGATCACATCAGGGTTGGATGATTCTTGAAACTCCCTATAAGTGGTCACAAATAATCACATCAAGAATAAGATGCAGTTAACAATAATTGGACTTGGAGTTGTATGGAGCTTTCAAAAGAATTTTAAATTGGGTTTCAAATTTGCAATTGGTATTTTCTAGACTTCAATAAATATTTTAAGATTCTTAGGTGGTATTTTCAAAGGAAGGACTACCTTTATGTGACCTCGTAGAGGATTTTCAACTTGTATCCTTCCAATAAAGGATTTCATTATACTTAACCTCATAGAGGGTACTTTCCTACTACTTGCTCACGAGCTGAGGACGTACGAGCCTTTGTCTTCGGACCGGTGACATGAGAAGTATATTTTAAAGATGTATGCAATTGTTTTGATCTCCCAAAGGAACAGGGACCAGAGTGTCCATCGCGACCGGTTCTGCGGGATCACAGTGTATATGTACTCAACATGGGTCTCGAACCCATGAAGAGATGGAAAAGGAATTTCTGGGTGATATACATGCTATGACATGTTGTGTGGTATGTGTAATAATTATTATTTTGGACCTTGAGTCCTAATGTGATTGAATTCCGGAAGTGTTATGTTATCAAGACCTATGTGTCTAAAGGATGTTGTGTTATCAAGACCACGAGTCTAAATGTTGTTATGTTACCCAGACCAAGAGTCAAAGGGTTGTTATACATGTGCAAATGTTGTTAAGGTAGCCGGATCATCAAGTCCGAGATTACTATGTAAGTATGTTATATATATGGATGTGGATGTGTTACCCGGACCGTCAAGTCCGAGGTTGTAATGTAAAGTATGTTTGTTATGGAAGTTTATGTTGCAAGTAATCCCGGTGTTCTAATTCAAATGATGCTAGGGAAGTGTGAACTTCGAGGATAAAGTTCTTTTAAGGGGGTAGATTGAAATACCCCAAACCTTAATATGTTAATTAACTATGTAATTATATTTTTTAAGGCTAATTAAGTCCTTAAGATTATTGGTGAAGAAATAAAAACCAAAAAGAATAAGAAAATGCGTAAAAGTCACAAAACGTGAAACCGTGTATTTAATTATTTTAGGAGGTACATAACCTTCGTTAGAGTGATAAATGTATTTTTATACCTTAATTACACATTAATAACATGTGGGAAAATTCTGGAAGAAAACGGATTCAAACCATGCGTTAAAACGCTAACGGAGTCCTAAAACGCATTTTTCGAGAAAATCCGAAAACGTGATTTTAAACAGTTAAATGACCCCGTAAAAATAATAGTTGATTATGTAACAATAATTAAACATTAATGGGAGTATAATAACCATTAAAATTAAATAAACGAGAAAATTCCGGAAAACGGACCCGGTAAGTGAATAGTGACGAAACCGGGAGACGAGACGCGTTTAATTCGAAAAGATGAAAATGACCCGGGCTATTAATTAATGTGGGTCGGTTTTAATTAATAAGGATGCACCCATTAATAGCTTGCTAGCTATTAAGTAATAAGAGGACAAATAAGTAAATAAAGCAAATAGTATAAAGTAAAAGTAACTTAAATTACTTACCTCTCACCTCCTCCTTCTTCATTTCACGTATTGTTCTGCCCAGCTCTCTAAACTCCTTCTTCTTCCTCGCGAGACCGAACATCACCAAGTAAGTAAATATGTGACTTGTTGGATATGTTGTTGTTGTTATTGGATACAGTTATTCATGTTTGTTAAAAAGGGATATTACTCCCCATATGTGTCTAACCGAGTTAGTAACACTATGTGATGTATGTATGTGGTAAGTTCCACAAGGGAACCTCTAACTAATAAGTATATGTTATGTATGGAGAGGAATCCGGTTGTTCCGGTCGCGCGTGTTGTTTGGGAGTTAATACATATATAAGAATTAACTCCCATCCTGTTATGTTAGGGTTGTTTCCCTTCATTGGATTTCGACCTCCAACTAGCTTAGCCAAAGCTTACCTACCCGACCTCCACATCGGGCTAGGAGGGAAATTATGTATAATGTTGGTAGGGTGTCGATGCCTAAGTTCGCTTCGACTCCCTCTTTGTTATGTTACGGTTGTTCTTCCTCCTGGAATTACAACCACCCACAAGCTTAACCAAGGCTTACCTACCTCATCACTATTGGAGTTAGGGGGAAATTATGTATGTTGTGATCGGTCCTATATGAGGCCGCCACTCAAGTAAAGGAAATGTATGTATGTTGTGCTCGGGCTTATATCACCCCGGCACTCCCTAAGTGAAGTTCATGTACTCTAAGAAGAGTGAAATTAAGTTGTGTATGTTATAAAGTGAAGTGTGTTGTTATGTTGAGTGTGCTAACCTTGTGTGTATTCTATTAATGAATGTTTGCTTACAAGCATGATAGTGTGTGAGTTTGTGCATGTTTGAAATAAATCAACCGCATGCTAAGACGACAAATAGTTGTGCGTGGCCGGTAGCATGCGGGCTGCGGGATTACCATACCAGCAAAGGTGCTGACCCCCTTTGGGGGCTCCCATACTTTCAGGTACAAGGAACTGGAAGCCGTTCGAGAGTAGGACGGGGTAGTGTTGTATGTGGTAGTCATGAGAATTGTGGATGTATTATAGGTGTAGTAAGACCGAAAATGTATCGGCGTTAGCTGGTAATTACTCGGTACAACTGTAATGTAAGTGTATAATGACTGTTGGACATGGAACGGGATTTATGTGTAGTCGCTCGGGAATTTAGTCCATCAGACCGGTACAATGTATGTATGTTAGCCTTGTTAGCCACGTGGGTGGCTAACGGCGTGTAACACCAAAGAGTTAAGTGATGTTGTGAGTTATGAATTCCGCTGCGATATGTTGTTAAGTGTGTTGTTAGTAGTTGGGGTGTTACAATCCCAGTTTGTGATAAGAGGCGTTTAAGGATAACCCGATTAGTGGGTGAGTGTCGTCTATTAAGGAAGTAGCTCCATTAGAGGAGAAACACTCTAGGGGTAATGAACACCATGAGTGACTTATCAAGTAAGGATGTGTTATCTGTTTGTTGAGCCCATTGAGGTGGAATGTTATGTGTTGTGTGTTTATAGTTTACATGCATGATTCAAATATAATCAATCGCATGCTAAGTTGACAATTAGTTGTGCGTGGCCCGGTAACATGCGGGCTGCGGGATTACCATTCCAGCAAAGGTGCTGAGCCCCTGGGGGGCCACCCTTTTCTCTTCTTTTTCCTATTTCAGGTACAAGGAGCTGGAAGCCGTTCGAGAGTAGGACGGGGTAGTCGTTTGTACCTGGGTAATTTTTTAAGTTATAATGTACAGTAGGTGTAGTAAGACCGAAATTGTTATCGGCAACAGTTTGTGAATACTCGGTACAGTTGGAAGCCTTGTGTATGTTTTTGTTGTTAATGGAAAGGGTTAGTAAGGCATAGTCGCTCGGGAATCTATTCCATCAGACCGATACAATGTATGTGTAATAGCCTTGTTAGCCACGTGGGTGGTTAACGGCGTGTAACACCAACGAGTTAAGTAATGTGATGAAGGAAGTTTTCTGCTGCAGTTTATTGTTAAGTGTGTTAATGTTGGATGGGGTGTTACAAGTAATATAATCTAACTTATCATTTTTCTCTTTTGTACTTTGTATTTGATTTCCACAAATTATTGGAATTTGGTTTGATGAATAAATTTGGTATATATTAGTTTGGTTTATGATAGAAATTTGTGTTGTTGAATGATTGGTGAATGCTTAATAATAAGCATGGTTGTGTCTTTTTTTTACTTTGTATTTGATTTCCACAAATTATTAAAATTTGGTTTGATGGATAAATTTAGTATTAGTTTGATTTGTGATGGAAATTTGTGTTGATGAATGGTTGGTGAATGCTTAATAATAAGCATGGGAAAGGTTAAATTATGCAAAAGTCATGCCGATTTTTTTTCAAAATCTCTTCGTAATTAATATTGTTTGATGTATGTGTATATGTCTAACAATATCTAAATTTTTTTTATCAGGTCTGACTACATTCAAGTCCGTGAATCACCTCTCTTGTTTCCCGCCTTCTTCCATTACTTTTGCACTTTCCTCCTCTGTGCACAAGTAAGTAACTAAACCTTATTTTTTGTTTAATAAATGCAATTATGTATTTAAATATAAGTGCTAGTACATAATTTAGCTTCATTCCATATTTGTTGATGCATTTCTTTTGTAATTTATTTTTGGGAAATTTCACGATATACCCCTAAGGTTTGAGCAAATTTTACGAGATACCCCCGAGGTTTCATTTTCATTACGAGATACCCCTGAGGTTTCATTTTTTTTACGATATACCCCTGAGGTTTCATTTTCATTACGATATACCCCTGAGGTTTCAATTTTATTACGAGATACCCCTCAGTTCAGATTCGGATATATTATATTTGTCATATCCTTATTTTACCCTCGCACCATATGCCCGTAACACGATTTTATGGTCAATTTTTTAAAAATTTAAAATATGAACAAAATGCACATAAAAATTAAAGATCAATTAAAATTTTATTTCAATTTAAAAAACATAAGTCAAAGTATAAAAACAAATTTAAAAAGTTAGAATATGAAAGGTTTAAAATAAATAGAAATGACTAACCAACAAAAAAATAATCTATTTAAAAAACATATATTGTTACATAATTTAAAAACTGTTATAGCGGTGACTTAAAATCATATGCCCCGCGATAACCTCAGGGATATGTGATCAAAGTTTTGTTTGAATTTGAAACTTAAATAAAATGCTCATATAAATTAAAGTTCATATAAAATTTGAAATCAATATTAAAAAATGAATATAATTAAATAAACATAAAAAAAGAATTAATAAATATAAATGACTAACAAATAAAAAGTCAATTATTTTGAAAAATAAACATAATTTGTTAATGAGTTACCTAGATATGTATTAAAATTGTAAAAAGTATAACAATAATATGAAGAATATTAAAAACAAAAATTTCATATAGTACATAGAAAAATCATTATTTTAAATTAGAAAAATAAAGTATAAAAATCATTTTTTTGTTCTTTAAATATAATTGCTATAATAGTTTTTAAATTATGTAACAATATAAGCTTTTTAAATAATTTTTTTTTGTTGTTTGGTCATTTCTATTTATTTTAAACTTTTTATGATTCTATTTTCTTTAATTTCTTTTTATACTTTTATTTATGTTTTTTAAAATTGAATTAAAATTTTAATTGATCTTTAATTTTTCTGTGCATTTTGTTCATATTTTAAATTTTTAAAAAATGTGACCATAAATCCATGTTGCGGGGCATATGGTGCGAGGGTAAAATGAGGATATGAAAAATATAATATATTAGAATCTGAAATGAGGGGCATCTCGTAATAAAATTGAAATCTAAGGGGTATGTCATAATGAAAATGAAACCTCAGGGGTATATCGTAAACAAAATGAAACCTCAGGGGTATCTCGTAATGAAAATGAAACCTCGGGGGTATCTCATAAAATTCGCTCAAACCTCGGGGGTATATCATGAAATTTCCCTTTATTTTTTGTTGCTCCCTTGCAGAGACATATTAGAAGTGGTATTGCTGCATCTCTCGCACAGAAGCCTACCTCTTAGGCACCAGTCTCCCCTCTCCATAAATCCTTAAAAAACAAGTACGTATTTTAACTCTAGATTTTGTTTTAATCTCTAAACCGGTTTGAACTTATACAGTGGAGAATTGAAAATGTTGGTTTGATGATCTGAATTTGCAATTGGTTTTCAGTTAGCTAGTAAAGAATTGATTTATTTTAATTGTTGGTTGCTGCCATTGTTAGAATGTTTGTGGTTGTGATGACTTTGGTGAGTGCTGAATAATAAGCACAGGATGTGTACAATTATGCAAAGGTCATGCCGAATTTTTTGTAGAAAAAGTATTCGTAATATTGTTTTAAACACCGGTTTCTGTTTTAGAAGTGCAACAATTTGTTAAATTTAAAATGCTAGTTTATTTTTTGTTTGCAACCTTAGAGTTAGGCTAGACTACTTGACAATCATCCCAGTCATGCTCCATTAAGAAATAAACATGTGCAACTTAATACAGACCATATTCTATAAACATTTTAGTTTCACAAAGGCTATAACTCACACTTGAATCTGTTACACATATAGTATGGAGCGTGACTGGATGTATGGTGATAGAGGGGAACATTTTGACAAGATGCTGAAAGAGTTTTGCAAAGCTGCAGTGCAACACAAGGACAGGACAGAGGCGGAGAAAATTCCATGTCCTTGTGTTGATTGTGGTGTGGTCAGACAATATGAAAGCATCAACGTCATACATTCCATCTGAAGACCCGTGGTTTCATGCCACATTATACAAAATGGACTTTTCATGGAGAACCTGTTGAAGATAATGCTTCAGCTTCCTACAGTCACGATCGGTGTAACTCAAGAACCGAGCAGACATTCGATGCTACTAACGAGTCAGAACTCCCAAGCGCTTCCGGAGTCAATGTTGAAAGTGAGTCGACTTATCATGATGAGCAAATGGACGAGATGCTTGATAACATTGAGGATAATTTTGTCGACCGGCCGGATGAGTATCAAAGGTTGTTGGACGCATCCAAGACGGCGTTGTATCCTACGTGCACTAAGTACACGAAATTGATAGCTATATTGAATTTGTTCAACTTGAAAGGAAGATATGGATTGAGTGACAAAGGTTTCACGACATTCCTCGAGCTGATTCATGATATGCTACCGGATGAGAATGGTCTCCCTACCACCACCTATGAGGCAAAGAAATGGGTGTGTCCTATGGGAGTAGAGTACAAAAAAATTCACGCGTGTCCAAACAACTGTGTGTTGTACAGGGGTGAATACGAACATCTGGACAATTGCCCGAAATGTTCGTTGTCCCGGTATAAGCATAAAGATGGTGATTACTCCTCCGTTCAGAAAAAAAACCCTCCAACAAAACTACTTTGGTATTTGCCGATTATACCCAGATTCAAACGGTTGTTTGCGAATCCGAAAGATGCAAAGAACTTACGATGGCATGCGGAGGGTAGAAAGAATGATGAGAATATTAAGACATCCAGCAGATGGACCTCAGTGGAGAAACATCAACAGACGGTACAAAGAACATTTCGGACATGAAGATAGGAATCTGAGGCTTGGGTTATGTACTGATGGAATGAACCCGTACGGCACGTTGAGTAGTCAACACAGTACATGGCCTGTTCTGCTAGTGATCTACAATTTTCCCTCATGGTTGTGTATGAAACAAAAGTAAATCATGTTATCTCTCCTGATATCTGGTCCCAAGCAGCCAGGTAATAGCATTGATATGTATCTTGCCCCTCTGATAGATGATCTGAAGCTATTGTGGAATGAGGGGACCGTGGTATATGATGCTTATGCAAGAGAGAATTTCACGCTCAAGGCTTTGTTGTTTTGTACCGTCAATGACTTCCCTGCGTATGGCAACTTGTCCGGTTACACGGTTAAAGGAACATTTGCATGTCCCATATGCGAGGAAGACACTTGTTCGGACCGTTTAAAACATTGTAGGAAGAATGTTTATATGTGTCATCGACGTCTTCTCCCCGAAGATCACCCTTATTGAGTAACGAAGAGAAAGTTGTTCAATGGTCGAACCGAAACTCGTGTGGCCCGTTTACCTTTGAGCTCTGAGGAAGTGTACGAAAAGGTTACGGACATTGCAAATGTATTTGGAAACACATCAAAACCGGTGAAAAACATTTGGAAAAAGTGTTCTATCTTTTGGGATCTACCTTATTGGCGTCATCTTCCTGTGAGACACTGCTTAGACATCATGCACATTGTGAAGAACGTTGGTGAGGCAGTGAGTGGGACTTTACTCAATATACCCGGCAAAACAAAAGACGGATTGAAAGTCAGAAAGGACATGCAAACCATGGGTATACGAAAGGAGTTACACCCACAAGAGAATGGGAAACAAATATACCTACCTCCTGCATGCTACACGCTCTCAAAGGCTGAAAAGATTAGTTTCTGCAAATGTCTGCACTCGGTAAAAGTACCGTCTGGGTACTCTTCAAACTGGAAGAACATTGTATCGATGAAGGATTTAAAACTTTTAGGCATGAAATCTCACTATTATCATGTACTGATGTTACATCTTCTTCCAGTCGCAATTCGAGGGATATTTCCATCTGATGTCAGAAATGCTTTAACTCGGTTATGTTTCTTTTTCAACGTTGTTTGCTCCAAGGAAATTGATGTAATCTCTCTGGACGATTTACAACGTGAAATTGTTGTCACATTATGTCAACTTGAGATGTATTTCCCACCATCTTTCTTTGACATAATGGTGCATCTAATTGTGCACATCGTTCGAGAGATGCAGTTCTGTGGTCCGGTATACTTACGGTACATGTACCCATTTGAACGATACATGGGTATTCTGAAACGTACCCAAGAGACCGAAGATCTCCACCGCAATACTGGGGTAATTAGTTTGTTATCGTAAACAACAATTATTATTACTTAACATTAACTGTTTCATAACTTGCTACTGATGCTTAAAACTAAATATATTGCTGATATAGTGCCATGAGAGCTGCATTATCTCTCCAGAATAAAACAATGAAGAGTAACATCCCTTGGAACACTGTCATGGTACGCTATTAATTGATAAATTTGTGTGATAATGTTTAAACTTGTTTATAACTGTCAATATGTGTGTTTGTATAGTGTCCGGTGCAGCCTGGGGTTCAGAATGTGGATACTATGTCATGAGATTCATGAGTGACATAGTAGGTGATAAGTGTGAAATATATCTACTTTTAGGGCTATAATTCTTTATATTTTTACAACAATTCATGTTGTATTTCTCACTTCTCGTATGTTTTTTTCTTGGATTTATGTTTCAATATGAACTGATATAGTTTATATGTCTAATACAGGAAAAAAATACATAGATGTTCTCATAAGGTTTACAACGATATATATACGTGTATATATATATCCGTATATATGCGTTTAAATGTTATGAATATATGTACATGAGCAATGCTGCACATGTCTGGGAGATTGACGTACTTAATCACTCCTCCTCACCGACTTTGAAGGGATAACATTTGGCTACTTTGGCAAATGACATCACGTCACTTAATTTTATCATCAGAGAGAGGACTTGTTATGTGTATATGAGGAGGATAAAGAAAAATAAGTGAACAAGGGCAGAAAGAGGGAGTCGACACCGCGTTTTATCGAGATTTTTAATAGATAAAAATATTGGTTCGGAAGATAAAACCTCTGCTGCTATATAATCAGACGGAGGTAGCAGCTCAGGGAGGTCATTCATTCCCCAGCTTACATGCGATTGCCATACAACATTCGTTCCAACATTGTCCACCCGACACCACCTTCTCGTCCACATCCTGCTCCCACCATTCACCATCATCATCCGTGACCATCACCATTCCATCCACCTTCATACCGGAGTGAGGAGCAGCAGCAGCAGTCCGACGCAGACCAGCGGTAGCATTTGACACCGAGACATCAAACCGAGCAACACCGGGATTAATCGAGGGCATTAGTAAACTGATTTTATTTGTTACGTTATTATTGCGCATTACACTTTTATTCGTTACGTGTTATTTTATGTTTGTTTCAATTTTTACTTTCGTTTCTAAAATCATGAGTGAGTAGTTTTTACTTAGTTCCCTGGGTTGGGGAAGCGAACCTATTTCGTAGAATTTTATCATGTAATTATTTCACTACTTTTTATTAATGCAGTAGTTTAATTCCTGTTCTTCATGCGCTTTGATTTCTAGCTAATTATCAAAGTTACGTTTGTAGTTTTCTAATCAAAATGCGGTGCTGAGATTAGTTAACAAGACATAGGAAGTTAAACCGGATTAACGACTAGAAGCGAGACCCCGCCTATAGGTTAATCAGTCTCCAATAGGAACTGTTCTTAAAGCGATTGATCTGTTTCCGGATTAGAGCATTAGTCTGCTGCTAGTTCTTCCAGTCAATTAGAGTTCATCGTACATGACCCAGTCGGTGAATTATTTATAGTTCCTGAGTTTATTGCAATGTTAGTGAAATTATTATTTAATAGGATGAGAAGAAATAGGTTAGCAGAACAACCCGGGGAACGCCTTTTATTTACCACATTAATCACCTTTAATTTTCCAGTTATTGTTTGTTAATTGTTTTATTTCTTTTTGTTAATTTAGTTGCGATTAGATAATTAAGCAAAACTTGAAAAAGTGACGTTTCCTGTTTTCTTAATTGAGTTTTCTCAGTTAGTTAATAAATTGTCAATTAATTGAACGAGGTCCCTGAGATCGACAACCCCACTCAATTCACTATTCCACAAAACGATAGGTACGCTACCTAGGTAGAAGTATAGTAACATATATTTCTGCTAACAAGTTTTTGGCGCCGTTGCCGGGACCTCTGGCACTGTTAATTGACAATTTAATTTATTTAATTGAGATTTAGTTTAGTTGTTGTTTCTTAGTTATTTATTTTGTTTTTGTATTGTTTATTAATCTTGTTTCGTTTTTTTTACTAGGCTATATTTTGTTTACGATTTGGTTAGTGAATAGTATTAGGCTTCGTTAGTTAGTTGTTATTCTAGGTTGATTAGTTTTTGTTTTATTATTTTAGTTTAGTTTTTCTTTTTCTTCTTATTAATTTTATTCCGTTCAAATTTGATTTGATTTGCTTTACATAGCTTTTGCAGTACGTGAATTTCATATGTACGATTTATCATTTTGTTTTTGTTTTTGATTTTCTTTATTTTCTTTTACTTTAATTTCCTTTTTCTTTTCTTTTTTAGTTGTGATCACGATTTCATTTTTTTTTTCGGATTTATTTTCTGTTTATTTTCGTTTTTTTTTCTTTGTTATTTTATCTATTTTCGTTTTATTTATCCATTATTTATTTTCTTTTTATTTTATTTTTGTTTTATTTATTTGTTATTAGTTTTAGCAATTCTCTTTTTATTTTGTTTTTCGATAGTATTTCAGAATGACGGACAAACAGACTTTGAGTGAATATCAGCAACCGTCAGTTGAGGGAAGACCTTCTGCTATTGTTCTCCCACAAGTTACAGCAGCTGAATTAGATTCCTGGCAATTCAAAACGAGTTACATTACCACACTTTACCACCAGGGGCAATTCAGTGGGCTAGACTCGGATGATGCTCCACATCATATTTCTTCATTCTTAGAATTTTGTGGTTCATTTAATAAAACAGGAAATTTGAACGAGCGCATCCGTCTTCAATTGTTTCCCTATTCTTTGAGAGATGGAGCCTCCAGGTGGTTGAGAAGTCTGCAACCTCGTAGCATTCATACATGGGCGATCTAGCAAGCAAGTTCCTAACCAAGTATTATCCACCGTCCAAGACCAGAGAAAAGATCGGTGAGATTAATAACTTTTGTCAGGAACCAGGTGAGTCACTTTATGATTCATGGGATAGATTTAAAGAACTCCAAATTGCATGCCCACACCACGGTATGAGTGATAGGGACCTTGTTTTGTCATTCTTTAATGGTTTAAGTGATTCTAATAAGCTTTTGCTAAATTCTGCTTCTGGAGGAAATTTTATGAGT
The DNA here is from genome assembly GCA_023374045.1 of Limonium bicolor. Lineage (NCBI taxonomy): Eukaryota > Viridiplantae > Streptophyta > Magnoliopsida > Caryophyllales > Plumbaginaceae > Limonium > Limonium bicolor. The sequence goes on from CM041782.1 coordinate 239,641,267, forward strand.
AAGACAGGTGCAGAAGCAATTGAGCTTCTGGATTTGATGACCGAGAGCACCAGACAGTGGTACAAGAATAAGGGGAGAGGAGAAGTTGGAATTCACAGTTTTCCCCTGCAGGATCAGGTTTCAGCTCAGTTATCAGCATTAGCAGAAGCTATTGAGAAGCTTATCTTGAATCAGCCACAACAAACGGTGAAGGCAGCAGCTACATCTTCCCAGTATTTGAATCCGTCCTGTGATATCTGTGGTGGAGCCCATGAAACCTTCAACTGCGAGGGACCTGGTTTTGCTGGAAATCCAAAGGAGGTAAATTCTATAAACAACCGACCAGTTAACTCTTTTCCTAATGCTTATGGTCAAAATAGTTGGAGAAATAATCAACAGTCTCAGTGGCAAGGTAATGATCAGTCTATGGGCAATAATTCTTATAATCAGAATAATAGACAATCTCATTTTAATAGACAGCAGGAACAAGTTCATGATCCCCAGGAAGGAAACAACAAGATCGAGAGCATGTTTGCAGAGTTGCTGAAACAGGGCCAGACTACTAATTCCAGAATTGCAGACTTGGAGGCCAAAGTTGCTGATCAAGCCTATAAATCAGAGTGTAGAGAGGCAGTTGAGTCAAATGTCACAGCAGTTAGCACAAATGCAAGCATGGTCACTTCCAAATCAACCGAAACCAAATCCAGTAGAACATTGTAAATCAGTAACATTGGACGGTGAGAAGCGACCGGAACCTAGTGCCCCTGAAGCTGCAAAAGAAAGTTTCATGCATGAAATTGTAGAAGTTAAGGACTCTGACAGCAAAGTAGAAAAATCCAAGGAGGAGGAGTCTCCTGAGACTCAACCTACTTTATTTTCTTTTTCTGATTCTCGAATTGCATTAATAAAATCATTGCCATATCCTATTCCAGTTTTAATGAGTGATTATGATAAGCAATTTGAGAAATTTTTGAGCTTCATGGAACCATTGACTGCTAAGTATTCTTTTGAATATATTTGAACTAGGATGCCCAATTATGCTAAATTTTTGAAGAATCCCAGATTTGATAAGCATAATTTGCAGGAGCAGGAGACAGTGGAGTTAACAGAGACGGTCTCAGCAGTCCTTCTGAAGAAGCTCCCTCCCGAGCTTGGTGATCCTGGACTCCCCATCATACCTTGCTCTATTGAAAAGGTAGATTGCGGCAAAGGTTTGTGCGATTTAGGTGCTAGCATCAACTTAATGCCTTTATCAGTTTTTAATAAACTAGGAGTTGGTCAATGTTCTCCTACTTCCATTCGATTGTAATTGGCTGACCGTTCCATAGTTTATCCAAAGGGTAAGGTAGAGGACCTAATAGTGACAGTAGGTAATTTTTCTTTTCCTGCTGATTTCATCATTGTGGATATGGAGGAGGATTCAGAAGTGCCTACTATCTTAGGTAGACCTCTTATGCGCACTGCTCGTATTTTAATAGATGCAGAAGAAGGGAAAATAATATTACGTTACCATGATGAGCAGGTATCTTTTGATATGACTCCTAATAAGAGAAATCTTGCAGGAGTTCAATTTTGTTCTGGTATAGCTGTTATTGAATCTTCAGTGCAGGAGATAGGATTACAGAGAAAGCCTAAGGTGCCTAAAACTTTTTCAAAGATCACCAAGACATGTAAGAAAACTGAGGTGCCAGTCAAGAAGAAGCGTTCTTCTGCTATCTGCATGAATGAGACGCCGAACAAAAGTAAGGATCATATTTATTTTGTTAGTCCTGATGACTCTCATGATGGAGTGTACAACCCCAAACGAATACGACAAAAGAAGAAAGTTGAAAAAGTTTGGCGGGTTAAGCGGATCCTTCAACCCAAAGAAGATGTATAGTGGATCCTGGTAAGCGTAATCCTCCTGATTTAACATGTTGCAATGGAATGACGTAGTCGAGGGAAAGTCTAGCCAAAGACTATAAGAGAAGGGCGGCTGACGCGAGGCAACCAGTGGTAGTTTACTGTTTTTCTGTGTTATGCTTTATTTCCAGTTCTTTATTTTTAGCATTTTAATTTTATGAGTTTCTTGTTGTCCATTTTCTCACTCAAGGTTTCTATGCCCATGCGTTTAATGAGATGCTTTTAGCATCATTCTTGTTGCTTTTTGCGAGTTGCTTGCAGGTGTGGTGATCATAGACACTCCAAGGATGGACACTTGCTTCAAAGCAAGCGTGTGAGGAAGATTTCTACCCCGACAAAGGACTTAAGTGTGAGGAAGGTACCCTTCCTCAATCTGAAGATATCAGGGGAGTTTTCGTGTCCTTTCACTTTGTTTCAGTCCAGCTTATACTTTGCATGAATCAGTTCATGAGATCTTCCTGATGAGTTTGCAATATTTAGAAAGTCATTTCTTGGTTTTAATTTGTGAACAATGAGGACATTGCTCCTTAAGTGTGAGGAGTAGGAGAACTTTCCAATATTGACAATTGCACTTAATGCCACACCTGTTTTTGTTTGTCCTCTTATTTGAAAGAATTGCTTCTTTTAAGCGCCAATAAATATTGAATCTTCAGGTGAAATTTTTTGTTGAAACAAGCCTGATGGCGACCTCAAGAATCTTTCTGCTTTGGCTGTTAAATGTATTGTTTTTATCCAAATTGAATCTATTTCACTGAAATTTGGGATTAGTGATTATAAAAACTGAATTAGTCTAGTTTGGGATTTTGGGAATGATGAGAAAGTTTGGTATGAAAAGGATAAGGCAAGGTACTCCGTGATCTGAATTAAAATTTCTGAACCAAACAGGCCTCTTCTTTCGGTTATTAAGTCCTTGGGGTGCTTCATCACTCATCTACCTAAGGTCTTGTGATGGGATAGAAGGCCCAAAGCCGCTACAAGGTGAAGAGAAAAGTCTAAGGGGATGAATTAAATATGCAAATGGCAGAATATAATGTAAGGAAAAAGAACTTTGAAAAGTTAAATGTGTAATTCAATTTTGCTTATTCTGATCATGAGTATGTGGTGTTGAAAGGTATCACGGAATAAGGTGTTACTTCACACCCCTGTCATCCAAAGGTTAGAGGAAAGAAATGGTGGAAGATCCCAAACTATTTTATTTCAGTTTCTATAATCTAACTTTCCATGCTTTTTAACTTCACTCTTTTTCACTGTTTGCAAAAACCTACAGTAGTAGCAGAACTTTTCTTTGATTGTCATTTTTCTGTTTTCCATCGGCAGTTGTTTCATCCTGAGTTTCAATAGTAGACCCTTAGAGTAGTCATATTATGATTGCTTGAGGACAAGCAAAAGCTAAGTGTGAGGAAGTTTGATAAGTGTGAAATATATCTACTTTTAGGGCTATAATTCTTTCTATTTTACAACAATTCATATTGTATTTCTCACTTATGTATGTTTTTCTTGGATTTATGTTTCAATGTGAACTGATATAGTTTATATGTCTAATACAGGAAAAAAATACATAGATGTTCTCATAAGGTTTACAACGATATATATACGTGTATATATATATATATATCCGTATATGCGTTTAAATGTTATGAATATATGTACATGAGCAATGCTGCACATGTCTGGGAGATTGACGTACTTAATCACTCCTCCTCACCGACTTTGAAGGGATAACATTTGGCTACTTTGGCAAATGACATCACGTCACTAATTTTATCATCAGAGGAGGACTTGTTATGTGTATATGAGGAGGATAAAGAAAAATAAGCGAACAAGGGCAGAAAGAGGAGTCGACGCGTTTATCGAGATTTTTAATAGATAAAAATATTGGTTCGGAAGATAAAACCTCTGCTGCTATATAATCAGACGGAGGTAGCAGCTCAGGGAGGTCATTCATTCCCCAGCTTACATGCGATTGCCATACAACATTCGTTCCAACATCGTCCACCCGACAACCACCTTCTCGTCCACATCCGCTCCCACCATTCACCATCATCCGTGACCATCACCATTCCATCCACCTTCATACCGAGTGAGGAGCAGCAGCAGCAGTCCGACGCAGACCAGCAGTAGCATTTGACACCGAGACATCAAACCGAGCAACACGGGATTAACGAGGGCATTAGTAAACTGATTTTATTTGTTACGTTATTATTGCGCATTACACTTTTATTCGTTACATGTTATTTTATGTTGTTTCAATTTTACTTTCGTTTCTAAAATCATGAGTGAGTAGTTTTATTTAGTTCCCTGGGTGGGGAAGCGAACCTATTTCGTAGAATTTTATCATGTAATTATTCACTACTTTTTATTAATGCAGTAGTTTAATTCCTGTTCTTCATGCGCTTTGATTTCTAGCTAATTATCAAAGTTACGTTTGTAGTTTTCTAATCAAATGCGGTGCTGAGATTAGTTAACAAGACATAGGAAGTTTAAACCGGATTAACGACTAGAAGCGAGACCCCGCCTATAGGTTAATCAGTCTCCAATAGGAATTGTTCTTAAAGCGATTGACCTGTTTCCGGATTAGAGCATTAGTCTGCTGCTAGTTCTTCCAGTCAATTAGAGTTCATCGTACATGACCCAGTCGGTGAATTATTTATAGTTCCTGAGTTTATTGCAATGTTAGTAATGGTGGCCATCGGGTCCGGTTCTACCCGGAATCGGCGGTTCTACCCGGAACCGATTGGAACCGGAACCGGCCGGGAACCGGTGGGAATCGGAACCGGAACCGAACCGCCTCAGCCGGTTCCGAATACGAATACATGTTTTGAGATTCGGGCCCGAACCGGAACCAGAACCGCCTGGAACCGCCTGGAACCGTCGTCGGATTCGGAACCGGAACCGCCCCGGAACCGGTTGAAGTTACCGTTGAGTTTTTAAAATGTAACCTCTTAATAGTTGTACTCTTTTTCCTTATTAGGGTTTTCCCAATGGATTTTTACCTAATAAGGTTTTAATGAGGCAGTGAATCATATAATAAAATTCGCTTTGTTCCTTATTTTTTGTAAATTCAATAAAAATTTTTAAGTCTTTGTTTCTTACACATTTAAGATTATAAACTTGAAGAATAACCTATCTAGGAGTAAAGTGGATGAAAAGAGCAACGTGTGCATTCAAACGGATCTCAAATCGGAGCTAAAACGAAGCAACTGGAGCCGATCGAATCTTTCTAGAACCGGTCGGAACCGATCAGAACCGAAACCGGAACCGGCTGGAACCGGCCGGAACCGGTTTTTTGACCGAATCCGAAGCGAATCCAGATTTCAGAACCGGAACCGGAACCGTAACCGGAACCGCCCAGACCGGTTCCGAATACGAATACACATTTTCTGGAACCGGAACCGGTGGAACCGGAACCGGAACCGGTGGAACCGGACCCGTGGCCACCATTAAATGTTAGTGAAATTATTATTTAATAGGATGAGAAGAAATAGGTTAGCAGAACAACCCGGGGAACGCCTTTTATTTACCACATTAATGACCTTTAATTTTCCAGTTATTGTTTGTTAATTGTTTTATTTCTTTTTGTTAATTTAGTTGCGATTAGATAATTAAGCAAAACTTGAAAAAGTGACGTTTCCTGTTTTCTTAATTGAGTTTTCTCAGTTAGTTAATAAATTGTCAATTAATTGAACGAGGTCCCTGAGATCGACAACCCCCACTCAATTCACTATTCCGCAAAACGATAGGTACACTGCCTAGGTAGAAGTATAGTAACATATATTTCTGCTAACAGTAGGAGCGGCGAACCTTTTACCAGAGCACTCGTTAGAAAAGGTAACATTCTTTGAAAGTTTCAGTTATGCTCTTTACATGTTGTTAGACTTGTACGTTTTAGATTAATGTTCATTTTTTTTCAAGGCTTACGAAGAAGTGTTCAAAGGTGGTCAGTATGATGATGCTCAAATTGTTGAGATGCTTGAGGAATGATCGGAGTTCGTCTGCACAAGTTTAATGAATTGATGATCATGAAGATGTTTTGTGAACTTTTTCGAGTATGTAATTGTAACTCTGTACACTTGTGGATGGTGTAATGGTAGATTTGAATTGTAATGTGGTTTTTTATTTGTAATGAAAGTGTGTAATTAAGTGTAATTGCATTGGTTTTGTTAACTCTCAAATTGTGGTGCGTCGTTGGTATTAATTGGGAGCTTTTATAACTTTTTAAATGTGTGCTAGAGCTCCCTGTGTGGATGAAGCTTTATTACAGGTCTCATTGAACCAAATGCGGTGAATATATATATATAAGCTAGGATGGAAAAAAACAAAAAAAAGGGGTCTATTTCGGCGGTTCTAAACTTAGAACCGCCGAAATAGATACAAAAAATATGCCTATCTCGGCGGTTCTTAGAGAACAACCGCCGAGATAGACCCATGGGATTGATCGATGCTGAGATTGACCATGAGTCTATCTCGGCGGTTGTTCTCTAAGAACCGCCGAGATAGGTACACCTATTTCGGCGGTGCTCATTTCGGCGGTTCACAACCGCCGAAATAGGCCCATTGGAACCGCCGAAATAGGCCTTTTTTCTACTAGTGAATACTCCAAGTATTTAAGGCTCAATAGTATTTAGTTTATTATTACTCATGTGTTTTCACTCCATAGGTAAGTATTTTTCACCAAGGATTTAACTCGGTAAACTCTTTACATGTATGAATTTAGTACTGGATCTTAATATATAAGTTTTGAATTGTTCAGTGTGGCTAGTAATGAAATATGCCTAGCTCAAGATTTCATGATGGTAACGTCTTACCACCACTTCCCCTCAAGTTCAACACAATCCATCACCTGCGTAGAAGATTATTTACGGTTATATGACAAGGCTTGTCTAGCCCCTAAACTTCCAGAAGTGGGTGTGCACCCCCACTACTTTCAGCCTAGGAGTTCGTCGCACCAGGCACTTCCTGTAGGGTGTTAGGTTTAGGTGTTTTCTTTCTAAAGTTAGCATAGAGTTTTAGTGTGGTTTATGGGTTCGGGTGTATGCTACTAGTGTTTGTTACTTAATAATTTCTAGACTTAAGATTTATCCAAACATTACCTTTAGGCCACAATTTGTACCAAATAATTCTTGAGATTTATTTTCAAACTTTAAAAGAGTTGAAGTACTTTCACATAATATCAATACTAATTTAGTTATTTAAAGTTCTATTTGTATACTGTTTTCAACCAAAAGTATTCTTTAAAATTTCTAGAAGCATGTGTACTTGCCCTTAAGGAATTGTATTCCTAGCCATGTATTCTCCATAAGTATGCTTTTGAAAATAGCTTAATATATGATTTATCCCAACCAAAATCTTAACATACTCAATAGATGATATTCCAACCTATATTTCTACTGTAGTTTAATGTTCGAACAGAACAACAGCACACCATTCTCTACAGACATTCATAAGAAGAAAAGTGTATAAAGAAATCATTCACTAATCTAAGAAGGGTTAGAAGTCGTGCCTTAATGGAATCCTCACTTCCCAATTCTACCCCAATTCCCTAGTTTTAAGTGCACCTATATTCTAAGTATTTCACTCGGCTTGTTTTCTCGGGTTCAGAGCGTAACTACGCTCTGATACCACTTTCTGTAACGCCCCTATTTACAATAAATACAGCGGAATATAAAATCTCTACTGGCGTTTACAGACCATCGGGTTCCAAACACCCGGTACCAAACCTCATCAATTACAACTTACAAAATTACAAAAGCTACGGTCTGAACTCGAGAAAAACAACATACCATAACTACTAGTAAAATAGAGTAACTCTCCACAATTCCTAATTCCCATCCCAATCACTCATGCTCTTCGTGGCCACCTGTATAAACAATTTATACCTGCAAGATTAAACCAAGCAGCCCACCCCGGAAGGGGTGAGTCAGTTCCCTGGAATGGAACTGGTACAATTCTCCAAAGCAATCTTTAAAACATAACTCTTCAAAATAAACAGTAACTTGAAATTAAACTCTTGAAAGTAAAACAGGAAAACAAGGCACTTTAAAATCATCAAGCCAAAGATAACAAGTTAAGGATAAAGATAAATAATAGGAAGGTAAAGTTAGTCAATCCAAAACCACACCATGAGTTAGTGAACATCCAATACTCAAGTTAGAATCAATTCCAGTTAGGAGTAGAAAGTCTCATATAGTCACAAAGGACTAGGAATGAAAAGATAAATCCAAGAACCAATAACTCAAGAGTGGAATAAAACCAATTGGGAGAGATGGCCCCCACCGCCAGATATAAATGTTCGTATGGACGAGGGATATACAACCCCCTGCTGTCAGATTAAAAATGTCCCGGTGGATGAGGGATATACAACCCCTTGCTGTCAAATATAAATGCCCCTATGGGCGAGGGATATACAGCCCCCTGCTGTTACCATTGAAGACGCGCGCACGTCGAAACCTCAAGAACCAGCTCATGGATGAAACGATATCCAGAGTCAAAAGAAGGATTCACCAAAATTGATCTTTTTCAAATTCCCACCAGATCACTAACTACCCAGAGCAATACCAAAACACTCAGTCCTACAGAGTGCAGAAGCGTAAACCCTAAGCAGTCAATGTCTAATGGAACAACCAAAAAGAAGGAACCAATACCCAAGTGAGTTTCACATTCAAGGCTCAGTTAGTCACACAAACTGAGTTAGTCACACAACCTTTTCTTTTTAGAAATTCCTCTTAAACTCAGTTAGCGTTTTTCAAAAACGTCTCACAAGTCAATCAACAAAAGTATCGGAACCTGGTCAACGCCGTAGCAGTTCTAGTAAACTCGTGCAAACATTCAACAATTCTCTGAGGAACATTGAAGATAATTTACTATCAATAACCTGTACCCTAAGTTAAACTTAAATAAATCCCTCTCTCTTATTTCCAAATCTCAATTATCTTATAAGCCCTCGCTTAAATGTTATGTATAACCTTTGACTTATTTTAGAAGGTTGTATAGCCCAAGGTTGTAGGATCAAGGAATGTATTTTATTAACACCCGCTAACTGTCCACTCCTATCCACTTAATTCATATTTAACCACAATCCTCACATTCAAGACTTCTGAGACCTTTATATCAAAATGTGTTTATATTATATAATTAAATCTAAGAATTTCAATAATAATCTCAAGCTCAATACCTTTTTTCTTAATTTAGAATAAACACTGTATTATGACCTATGATGGACTCATCTCAGAATACTATACTATTATCTCACATTGTAAAGATTATGTACTTAAACAACATCTACTAGATAACCCATTATGATTAAGTCTTTCCCTTAACTTAATTAAGATCTACATCTTGTACATTGGAATCGTAGTGTTGTAGACACGTTTTGGTAAAACTTAATTGAATTGCTAAACTCAATTATCTCATCTTTAGTTCAGAATGACTTTTAATTACAACCATCTAATAAACTTGTCATAAGATGTTAAATTGCTTCCCATCCTGAATAACTATACTATAGTTAACTTAGGTTTAACAAATTAATCTTACATTTAGTATTCACAAGGTATATAATGTTTTATTATTACCTATACAATAAGGTGTTTAGTATAACCTTTTATGTATCCTTACTTACATTTAATTTCCTAAATGTTTTATTTTAACACACATTCTCTCTATAGACTAAGTATAATCCTTTGCACTAAACTTCATTAAACTTAAGCCTTAAATACGTTTTAAATTGTTTTACAAAACCTAAGGTTTCAAAGGAATAACCTAATAAATTAATTTCCTTTATTGTATTTAGGATGGACAATATATCTACATAGAGTAGAATTCATCAAAGAATTAAATTCTGGTTCGAAAGTGAAATTGATAATTATTTAATAAGATAATCTATTATAAAAATTCTCATATTTTATATTCAAATAACCTATCATTATTTCCTATTACCGTAAAGCATGTCAATATAATATTTTATGTAACTTAGTTTTATCTAATAAAAGGTTCAAAGGTTTTAAGTATCAAATTCCTATTCATAAACCTTCTATAAATTCCAACTACTAAATACCTCACTTAGTTGTAAACTCACATCTTAAGTATTGGTAACAAACGTTATAAATGTATTTCATATGGCTTATCTAATGCCAAGAAACTTAAGGATTATTATTTAGATAAATTTCCAAATCTTAGTTTAATATAGTTTAACATCATAATCCTTTTAATGATTTTATCTTAAAACATTAAGTTATATTTCAATACCATAAATGTTAAGAAATGATTAAAACTAGACTTACTAACCTACCTCACATTTAGATGTAAAAGTATTTTATTTATTTAATTATTGTTTTTATATTAAGAACATTTAGATGTAAACGTATTACTTTTTCATAATTATAGAATAAGATCTATTTGTGTAACATTTTATGAAATATAATCACAATTTTTCCTAAGTTTTAACTTATTAATTACTTAATCCCAATTTTAGATTTACATTCTGGTCATTGACAAATAATACTATACATGTATTTTAATATGGTTTATATATAAACCTTGGAAATTCAAAGGTAACTCTTTAAGCCTAATTTAATACCACCTCATATAATATTCTTCTATTAGTATTATGTAGAGGTTTAGTTTAACTTATTAATTCCTTCGTATTATATTCCTATAAGGTATTTAATTTCTTTTATTTATGTTTAATGTGTATATATTTATATACTAGGATTTGTTCAAAACATTATTTATGTAGTTTTATTGTATTTAATTATTCCTATTAACTTTTACACATATTAACATCTGGTATATGGTTTATAAAATAAAGTATTTCCCCAAGCTTCAATTAAGTATATTAACTTCCACATTATATAATAAATTAAAATGTAGACTAGTTTAATTCCTTGATTTAATATAAGTTTCTACTTAAATAAGTATATATATACATATATAAATAATTTCACCTCTCTTAAAAGATACTACCCAAAACATTTATAAACATACTATTTTAAAATGTTAATTTAGTTTCCATTATTTTCCCAGCTTACAAAGTTTATTACCAAACCATACTTTAATTTTTGGTTACATTAAAAACCATATATTATAAGTTATTCTTATGAAAAACTCATAAACACAATTTTTAAAACCATTTACCATTGCCCAAAAATTCCCAAATTTAATATACAGTAACTATAACATTTTAGACATATTATAAAATTTTTATTTCATAAAAATATCTTTTTAAATTAGCCAAATAATTCCAGAAAACCCGTAACTTGCAAAAATCATAACTTATGTTTAAAAACTCCAAAACCATAATAATTTACATCAAACTAAACTAGATTTAATAAGGAATCTATGGTTAAAATTTAAAGTCAAAATACATTCGGGAAGGTATTTAAATTAATTCAACAAGTTAGGGTTATTTACTGGAATTTATAAAAACCTAATATGAAACTTTTTAATCTCGGCCGTCCATTTCTTTTAACTACGATCGGACGGCCCTAAACTTCTGAGTTCATCAGCGAATCCAGAACCAACCCCGAGTACTAATTCACGATTTTCTCACAATCTACAGAACCAAATTGAGTGATTCTTGTTCCTATGATTTCGAAATCAAATTACGGTTCCAATGATACTAATTTCGCTAGATATAATGCAGGATTCAATGGTTTTTGAATTCGGTTTCGAAGTTAGGGTTCAAACGGGTTTCCGAAATCAAATCTGTCAAATTCACTCAATCTAAAGCGTAATTGATGCAATTGATTCATGGTTTTGGCCGATAATGTAACATAGTTTAGCTAGGTTGAAGGAATTTGAAGAAAACTTACCGAAATTGCAATAACGAAGCAATTTGAATTCGGAATTCTGGAAAGTTTCGAACTTTCGAGCATTTCACGAGGCCGACTTTGAGGATCTATAACTTGCAGTACAGATCGAGTTAGGCTATGTGCAAGGGCTTAATCTAAAGAAGAAACTTAGCTCTACACAATGATAGCAAGAACTCATCCTAACTCGCAACACACAGAAAAAAATCGAAGCTGGAAGTTGCGAGTTTACCTTGCGTTTTCTGGAAAGAAAACTATGATTTTATGTTGTGACGAATCCGAAACTTTAGACACCTTGTTCTTCCAAACGGTTGGGAATTGGCTTAGGTCATCCACATGAAAGTTTTAGAGGAATTAGAGCTCTTCAAAACGAGCTAAAGAACATGAAATTTGGCTGAGAAACGAAGAAGTTATGGCTAGACGAAGTTACCTGAATTCGAAGGAAAACTGGAAACTGCAGTTTCGGTTTTGCAGGGTGGCTACTTTGGCTCGAATTTCCGGTTGATTTAGGACGAGTTAGGGTTAGTGTGAGTTATGGTTGTTTAAGGAAAGTGTAGGAGAAGACAACAAAGAAGACGACACTCAAAAATTCCAAAATATGAGAAAGTTATGAAGGTCACAAGATAGGGCAAAAACTGGTTTCTGTTACCGAAAATATAGGAGATAAAACGGCTAAGTGTTGGGCGACCCGTGACAGTGTGACACGTGGCATTACTTCAAATTTTTGGCTCTAAACTTCAATCTATCATAACTTTGGCTAGGATGATCCGTTTTTGACGTTCTTTTTATCGATCTTCATGGTTTTCCATAACCTATTTATTGGTATAGGTTTCATGGGCTGGTTTGACCATTCTCAAAAAGTCAACCTTAGCAAGGCTTAATAAGCTTTAAGGTTTCTAGGATTTTATATTGACTTTTATGTTCCAAATCAATGCTCCCAATATTTCTAAAATCTTTATAATATAATTGTAGTGTTTAGAATTTTTCCCAAGATTTATCGACTTATAAATCTTATTATTAAATTCATAATACTATATAATAATATATAATAATTAAATATTTTATTGTATTCTTTAGGGTTAAATAGGAGAAATCCCCTAAATAAATTTTCATAATTCCATATAATAATTTAATATTTAATAGTATTATTTAAGTTTTAATAAAAGAAATCCCCTAAATTAATTTAAATTAATTTAGGGGTATTTAACCGATGGGCTGCACGTTTTCCATACCAACGTTGTTTGCTGAGCCCCCTTGGGGGCACCCCCATTTTTCAGGTACCTGAAGAAAAAAGAGATTACCCGACCGAGTGTAGGTGGGGTAGAATTAAGACAGGGGAATATTATTACCGGAATCATTTTACAAGTACTGTACTTTTATTATTGACTTTTGTTGTTTTAAGAGGTTTGTATTCAGCGCTCAGACCGTATCATTTGTAAGTTATGTTGGAGTTAGTCTTGTTAGTCACATGGGTGACTAGCGGCATTGTAGCACCACCCGTTGTTATGTATATATTTTCCGCTGCATTTCCAGTTATCTTTGGGAGCTATCATCGTACAGGTTGTGGAGTTTCTAGCTGGGGTGTTACACAATGGATGAGGAGAACAAGTATAACAAAGCTTGAAAAATGCATAAGTGTAAAATCTGTAGCATGGTCCGGGACTTAAGTCCATGGGGAAGTCCCGGACCACACCAAAATAAGGGCCGAGAGTACATGCTGCACTATGGTTTGGGACTTAGGTGAAATACCCCAAACTTAGATATGGTGTTTAAATGATAAACTAAGATATAAGGAGGCTAAATAATGCCTTAGAAACATTAAGAAACATTTCTAATCAAAGAAAATATAAGGAAACACCAAAAGAGCAGTTTTAACAAAAACGTGCTCTAAGCTTGGAGAGACTTGGGAGAGTACCAAAATATTGTTCTAAGACCTTAGTAATATCCTAATGGTCATTTTAAGTCAATTACCAAAGAAAACCAAGCTTGAAAACAAGTTAAAATACAAAATGTGCTTTAAGGAGTCTTAAAGCACGTTTTTGAAAAATTGTCTTGTAAATGAGTTTTGAATGGCTAAATGTCCATCATTACTCTTTAATTAATATGTGTACTATATAGTATCACATTTGGAGGTCTATATCAATGGGAAATCAAAAATTTCACAACAATGTGCCTTGTTTTTGATGAATAGTGAATTTATTAAGCTAGTTTATAACATAAGTCTATATAAGTGAGACATTTGGTCAACAAAGACTAAACTACCCTCATTCACTAAAGGGGGCCGGTTTCTTTAAGTGTGACTCACCACACTTATCTAACTAAGTAAAGAGAAAGCAAAATAAGTAAGTTATAAATATCACATTTGCTTACCTCTCTCCTCACTTCTTCATTTTCCCTTGTTGCCCACGATTTCTTGCTCTCTTTCCCTTCTCCATTCACGTAGAGCTCACCTCCATGAAAGCTCCACCTTCTCTTGCACACCACTTGCTCATTTAAGCTCCAAATCCAAAACAAAATACATATTCTTCTTAGTTAGCTCAAGCTCCTCCTTTCTATCTTTTCAAAACTTCAAGAGCTTCATTTTGGTGCCAAGTCAAACCACCATTAGAGGAGGAAATTCAAGTTTGGAGACTCCATTGGCATCTCCATTCTCTTAAGGTAAAGAAAGTGTAAGAAAATCTAGGTTTCCACCATTTTCTTCACTTGACCGAAAATATATACTCATGGGACTCCATGTTTATGCCTTGTTCTAGCTTGTTTCTACTCTTCAAAGGAGAGAGGAGGTCCTTCTTGCTTCACATCCAAGTTGTCTTGAGAAACCAAGGTAAAACAATCACATTAATACCTTAAAACATATTTTTAAACCTAGGGTTTGTTCCTTAGGGTTAATGTGTTATCTAGTACTCATTGGAGTCATTGGATATTGGTTAGAACATTGGCAAGGAGAATCACATTGGTGACCGAGATTGAACAAAGAAAACCTAAGGAGAAAAGCTTTTAAGCTTGTGAGAAACCAAGGTAAATTACTTACCTTAAGGTGTCTTGTTGTTTAAGGGAATGAGATGTGGGTATATGATGAGTTTAGTGTAGAGTTTATATTGGGAAGGTGCTATAAAACCTAGGAGAAACAATGTCTATACTTGTGACTAGGGAGCACATGAGAAAAAGAGATAGTTTAAGAATGTTAAGGTGAAGTACAAGAAGCATTCTATTTCAATGGGAGCCTTGTTGAGTGTATTTGCAGGTTGAAGGCATATATATGTGGAAATTCAGTGGTTAAGATTATTGTCATTTAAGGGCCTAAGTGCCAAGCATTTTAAGTTTAAGCACTATATGATGATGTGGTGGTGGGTTTGGTGTATGGGTGTTAAGCTATTGTGATGAGAATTTTTGTGGTATTGGTTGTTTGGTGGAGGAAAACCATGTGTTAGGAAGTACTATATACTAGAGAACCCATGGCAAAATTTAAAGGAGAGTTTAAGTGTTTAAGATATTCTAAGGGGATTTAATGACTAAGGAGGTACTAGGATGTTCTAGATATTGTCTTGGTGAAAAAGGGTGAAGTTAAGGTGTTTTAATGACTTATAATGACTTAGGTATCACCATGGAAGATTTGGAATCAAGAGAATGTATTTGAGTGTTTAGGACTTAGGCAAATGTTGATGCACAACTAGGAGGAAATAATGTGATGGTGATGGAAGTTAAACTTGTTAAGGAACTTCAAGTAAATGCTTAAAAGAGTTTAGAAGGAGAAAGATGCTTGGGAGATGATGTTAAGATAAGGAGAAAACATTTTGGGATAGTAGTTATCATAGGTGAGAAACACCACTTAGAAACCTAGTACAAAATGTGTGTAAGTGTTAAGGAAATTCACAAAGAAATAAGTAAAGGCTTAAGGAATTAGAAAATGAGTTTCATGAATGTTGTATGTGGATATAAGGGTACCAAATGTTGTTAGGAAGCATTAAGAGGCTTTAGGAGAAGATACTATAAGGGTTGGAGGCTTTGGAGGAATTTGGTTAAGTGTTTAAAGGCTTAGAAATTGAGTATAATGGCACGTCCGAACTTCCGTCCGAACTTGGAAGCTCGGACATGCCCTGTTACGCTTACAGTTTTCTGGATTTTAGGTAGTGTCCGAACTACCGTCCGAATTTGGAAGTTCGGACGCACCTGTTATTTCTTAGGGATTATCCTCGAACTGTGTCCGAACTTGGGAAGTCCGGACACATGTTCGGACGTATGGATTTCTGGTTAGGATTTTCCTCGACTCATGTCCGAACTTCCGAAGTCCGGACACAAGTTCGGACATGTGTCTGATTTCTGTCTAAAGTCACGGCTTGTGTCCGAACTTGGAAGTCCGGACACAAGTTCGGACAGGCCACTGTATGGACCAAAAACCTTGTTTAAGATTAGGAAATGATGGGGATAATTAAGTATGGATGTTATGAGATTGTTAAGGACTT
Source organism: Limonium bicolor (assembly GCA_023374045.1). Classification (NCBI taxonomy): domain Eukaryota; kingdom Viridiplantae; phylum Streptophyta; class Magnoliopsida; order Caryophyllales; family Plumbaginaceae; genus Limonium; species Limonium bicolor. The sequence continues at coordinate 239,657,414 of CM041782.1, forward strand.
GTTTGGTGGGTGTGATGGTCATTAAGTGGGAGAGTGAGTGTAATAAAAAAAGAGGAGATGATGTACTTAAGAGTCAAGTTAAAGACCATAAGGCTTAGTGTAAAGCAATGGGTAAAGGTTGATGTCTAGGAAAGTTAAGTAATTCTATTGAGTTGGATTGATAATAACCTAAAACTGAATCAATGTTCTAGGCTTTGTGAATTGGGACTTGGAAGGAGATAAACCAAACGATCGTCGACGGTGAACGGTACAATCCTTTTCGTGACCTGCTTGCTAACGAGGTGTCCCTCGGCTTGTGTGCTATCTGTTTATTTGCTATGACTAAAACAAGATAAAGCATGCAACCGGTTATATTGTTCTCGTTGTGTTTGTGTTATATTTACACTAACCCGCGAGACTTGAGATTGCTACTAACCAAGTTTAGTACTTACTGAGTTAAGGTTGAGAACTAAGTATCGGTGATTGTTGGTTTTACCCGTCAAGGTTTAACTAACACTTGGTAATTAAAGCTTTCACTAACCATAACTTGGGGTGGGAGTGAGGAATCCGGAATGGTACCGGCACATGTGTATTGGGGGAGGTCGGTATCTGAATCAGATCCGACTTCCAAATAAGACTGGTCATTAGACTCGTCGCCTAGGGTCAACAAATCGACCCGACCACCCGGGCTACTGTTTGAGGTGGGAGGCACATTAAGGAAGGCGTGGGGGGATCAAGCCTACATCCCCAATAAATTAAGGAAGGTAGCTTATCGTCGGATAGTGCACTGCTACCGGCTAGGGTTAACCAAGCCCTACAAAGATAAGCAACCAATTAAGGGCTAACCAATCTAATAGTGGAGAGGTTGGCAAGTATAAGACTAAGATTGAGACTGAGATTAAGATTAAGGTAAGATAAGGAACTGAGATTAAGGAAATGAGGACTAAGGAGGGGGTTACTAACCCACTTGATAAGGGAACGCTTGGGTCGTTCATTGCTTGTGGACTATATATGTTCATCTGTGGTTATTGTTATTGCACTACATATTATGTTTGTATATGTAATCAATTCCATGCTATCGACAATTAGTCGTCGTAGCCCCGTTAGCTTGGGGGCCATGAGAGGGTGTACCAGCATTCGTGCTGACCCCCTCGGGGGCTATTTTTACACTTGCAGGTAAGAGGCCCATGAGGACGCACTACGAGAGTAGGAGCGGTTAGATTTAGGTGGGGACATTTATTTTGAATTCGGGTTGCGCCTGTGCACCCGACTGTTTATATTAAACTGTTGTAAGTTTAAGATTACGTTTGAGATACTAGTACTCGGTTGGTTGTGGGATTGTGGATGTTGATGTTTTGAGTTGGATAAGTATTTTGGTTAAGTATTGTAAATGTTAATCCGGTATATTCTAACGATCAGACCGTGGCAAGGTCCAAGTGTTGTTTATTTCCGCTGCGACGTATTCGATTAAGTGTTCAGATTGCGATAACCACGATAGGCTTTGGATGGGGTGTTACAAAAAGTGGTATCAGAGCGTAGTTACGCTCTGATCAAGAAATACCGGATGTAAGTAACCACCGAGTTAGGATACAAGTTAAGGAATAAGAGTTGGGTTAAGGGTGTGAGAAGTAAGAGTGAGTAGAGTCAGATGACCACTAATAAGTGTGGATTGTCTTTACCGTCTACGGACGTTATAAATTTACTAACCAAACAGTGGTGAATGTGAATCTAATGTAAGTTATGCTTGTTCAGATGGCAGGACGCCCTAGAGGAGGCCGAGGTCGCGGCCGGGGTGAGGACATTCCAGGGATACCTGGAGGGCAGACGATCGCAGAGATCGTAGCTGCCGCTTTAGGGCACATGGGCTATCAGCCTGGTGTGGGTGCACCACCTCCACCGCCACAACCTAGGGAACCAAATTGGGTGAAGAGTCTGTCAGATCTTCGACCCGCTCACTTCAAGGGGGAGACCGATCCCGCCAAGCTTGAGGCGTACATCTCCGAGCTGGAGACCGCCTTCGAGACCCTTGATGTCCCTGCTGGGATCAAGGTGCGCTTAGCTGCTTTCTACCTGAAGGGGGCGGCGGGCGATTGGTGGAAGCTGGTGAGGGCCGAGCATGTGGCCAACCCAGAGTTCGGCTGGGAGCAGTACACCACCTTGCTACGGGCAAAGTACTACCCCGCCCATGTCCAGACGAAGAAGCGCTTGCAGTTAGATGCGCTTAAGCAGTCGGACAAGATGACGGTGGACGAGTATTACTCAGAGTTCACCGCCTTGCTCCGTCTTCTGCCAGGTCTAGGGTATTCTGACCAGATTTGGTAGACCGCTTCTATGGCGGGCTTAGCCATCGACTCCGCTACGGCATGGGGCCGACGAGTTACACTACCTTGCAGGTAATAAGAATGATTGAGAATTAAGTAAGTGATGAATAAGATTTAGATTATGATGAATAAGTATGACTGATATCATGGAAAAGCAGGAGTGCTATCATGCCGCTGCTAAGGTTGAGATTACCGTCCAGCTGAGGGACGAGGAGAATGCAAAGCGGAAGAGTGCTGGGAAGAGCTCGGAGAGTCAAGGGCAAGGAGGGTACAAGAAACAAAAGTACCAGCCTCAAGCCCAGAAAAATCAGAACCCGAAAGGGAAGGAGGGAAAGGAGAAGGCTCCAGAAGAGCCATTGAAGCTGACATATGCTTATGCAGCTACACCCCTGCGCTCTAAGGCGCCGAAGGGTAAGGAATTGGTATTACATAAGTTAAGAAACAACTGGTAACCATTTGGGATGTGAATATTGACATTGTGAATGATCAGGATCAGAGACTGAGAAAGGAGCCGGTGGTGGCTACCATCGACGCTACATCTGTAGATGGTGTCACAAGGACCACCCGGGGCTCGACTGTAAGGGGAACAAAGTAGAGTGCAACTTCTGCGGGGTACTTGGACACCGAGCATATGAGTGCTACGGGAATCCGGAGAGTAAGAATTTCAGACCCAGTTTTAAGGTTAAGGCCAAGGCTGATCAGGGATCTGGATCTGACGGTCAGGAGGGAGGGGGCAACCAGCTGCAGACAAGAACCCAGGGCGACCCAGAAGACGGGGCCCACTCTACACATGGTGGATCGGGACGATGAGCCTGAGCCCTCATCGAGGCCAGGTACCACTATAACCATTTAGTAATAAAACTACCTGTTTACCGCATTATCATGCATGTTTGGTGAAATATATGAGTTAAGTGAAAATAAGATGAGATTAGAACCTAAGTAAGATATAACCTACTACCACTTTAGGAAGATTCAACATCTGCTACCCTATACCATCTACATCTAACCCGGAGCACACCGACATCGAAACCACACACTTTCCAACCGAACAATGTCAGGTTATCCGCCCAGGTATGATTTTATTAAGGGGATACCTGACACCCGGAGCACAAATAGCCATCATCAGGAGATGCAATCAACTAGGAATGGGACCGGGAGGTTTTTACACACCGGAGTACCCAGGGGGAGCAAGGATGAAGTTAAAGATGATGAGCTTGGGCAAGGATTGGAATCCGTATGCCAAGAATTACCAAACCACAAGGGAGCAAGATGGAGTCTCACCACCGGGGATACCCGAAGAGTTCCATCCAGTTATTACACAAGTCGTGGAAATCGCTCAGCAGTTGGAAGCTGAACCGATTCCAGACATCCAGCCAGACATTTGCATTGTAAACTTCTACGAAAAAGATGGGAAACTGGGACTACACCAGGATAAGGACGAGACAACGGAGTCTCTCGAAAGAGGGATACCCGTAGTGTCTTGGTCCATTGGAGATGATGCGGAGTTTTTATACGGCGAGCAGAAGCGTGCGGACCGTGCAGATAAGATAATACTTAAGTCAGGTGATGTATTAATTTTGGGAGGAGAATCAAGGATGTTGTACCATGGGATTAAGAGAATCAAGCTGAATACAGCACCGTCAGCAGTAATCAATGCGACGCATATGAGGCCAGGAAGATTAAACCTAACCTTTAGACAATATTAGCCATGTAATGTTAGAATGAGATGAGAAATGAGATGTAAGATTGAAGCACATGTTGTAAACAGGATGGTCATGAATAAAATAACAGTGTTGTTCATATAAATTGTTACGACTCTTGTTATACCATCAATACTCATGGAGCTTGTGAATACAATTAGGTTATGGACTCGGTACGGAAGGTGCACTAAGCATACTCACAGAGGCACAGGCCGACGCAAGCGGTACTATCCTCACCGGCACCTTTCCGATCAATGGAATTGAGGCATCAGTTCTCTTCGACTCAGGGGCCTCGCATACCTTTATCTCTGCATCATTTGCGAGCAGGTTGGGGCTAGACGCTGATGAGCTACCCGACTTCACGGTTACGCTCCCGTCTAAGGAGAAGGTTCGTTGCACTCGTTATTACCGAGGAGCCACCATCAGAATTAAGGGGGAAGACTTCCCAGTCAGTTTCATTGAGTTCAGCAAGCTAGGATTTGATGTTATCTTCGGGATGAACTGGTTGGAGCGGCACAAGGGACGTATCCTCTGCGCCGAGCATAGATTGCTGCTCAGGAGTCCGTCTGGGGTAACAATATCATACCGCCAGAGGCCCAGGGAGCCTTCGACTAAGATCATCACCGCCATGGCAATGTACAAAGAATTAAGGAGAAAGGAAGAAGTATACCTCTGCTATGTACAGGACATAGAGAGAGACCCTGAGTTCGACCCCGACTTACCGGTAGTGTCGGAGTTCCCCAATTATTCCCACGGGAACTGCCCGGCATGCCACCCACTCGGGAGGTAGAGTTCACCATTGAGCTGCTACCTGGTACCGGACCGATAGCCAAAGCACCATATCGTATGGCTCCGGCAGAAATGACTGAGTTAAAAGAACAACTGAAAGATTTGTTGGATAAAGGATTCGTAAGACCAAGTGTGTCACCATGGGGAGCGCCAGTCCTCTTCGTGAAGAAGAAGGATGGTAGTCTCCGCCTCTGCATCGACTACAGAGAGCTGAATGCAGTGACAGTGAAGAATAAGTACCCACTACCCCGCATTGACGATCTGTTCGATCAGTTGAAGGGAGCATCTGTGTTTTCCAAGATTGATCTCAGATCGGGGTATCATCAGATAGCCATTAAGGAGGGAGACATTGAGAAGACGGCATTCCGGACACGATACGGCCACTACGAGTTTACAGTGATGCCGTTCGGTTTGTCGAACGCGCCAGCGAAGTTTATGGATCTGATGAACCGCTTGTTCCGGGAGCAGCTGGACAAGTCGGTGGTGGTTTTATTGATGATATTTGATATATTCAAAGTCTAAGGTTGAGCATGAGGAACATTTGAGGAGGGTGTTGGAAATATTAAGGGAGAACCAGCTATATGCTAAGTTCTCCAAGTGTGAGTTTTGGCTTGACCAGGTCTCTTTCCTAGGTCATGTCATCTCAGATGCTGGGATCGCAGTGGATCCACAAAGATTGATGCGTACGTACCTGGCCAAGGCCGAAGACTGTTACCGACATCCGGAGCTTTCTCGGTCTGGCAGGTTACTACAGGAGGTTTGTTAGAGATTTCAGCAAGGTCGCGAAGCCGATGACCAGTCTGATGAAGAAAGACGCACCATTTCTGTGGACAGTTGACTGTGAGAGATCATTTCAGCGCTTGAAGGACTCACTGACCACTGGCCGGTACTGACCATTCCAGACGGTACAGAGGGCTTTGAGGTTTATTGTGATGCATCCGGCAGAGGGCTGGGTTGCGTGCTCATGCAACATGGCAAGGTGGTGGCATATGCCTCACGCCAGTTGAAGAAACATGAGGAGAACTACCCCACACATGATTTAGAGCTGGGAGCTGTAGTCTTCGCTTTGAAGATATGGCGCCACTACTTATACGGGGTTAGTGTCACGATCTACACCGATCATAAAAGTTTGAAATACATATTCACTCAGAAGGAATTAAATCTTCGACAGAGGAGATGGTTAGAATTTCTGAAAGACTATGACATTGACCTCCAATACAAAGAAGGGAAGGCCAATGTTGTAGCAGATGCCCTGAGCCGTCGAGCACACTCACTCCATTCGCTAGTTTCTTTCTCCAGCTTGGTTGATGAGGTGCGAGAGGCTCAGAGGACAGATGAGTATATGAGAGAGGTCAGACAGAAGCTGACAGATGGTACCCTTGAGAGTCAGAAATACGACTTCAGACTTCATGATGATGATCTGATCAGACTTAAGGGCCGATTATGCATACCACGAGGTAACACGGATCTGAAAGACCGTATACTTAGAGAATCACACTGTTCTTCAGTTTCCATCCATCCGGGAGCCTCTAAAATGTATAAAGACATGAAGAGATACTTCTGGTGGTCGGGGATGAAGACAGATGTTACCGAGTTCGTCTTGAGGTGTCTCACATGCCAGAAGGTGAAATTCGAGCACAGACGACCGGGCGGAATGGTACAGTCGATGCCAGTTCCGGAGTGGAAGTTCCATGATATCTCCATGGACTTCGTAGTTGGGCTTCCACCTGCTAGGGGAGGTCTCAACATGATATGGGTGGTGGTGGATCGCCTTACCAAAGTAGCCCGATTCATACCGATGAAGGATACTTGGAAGGTGACCAAATTAGCTGAGTTATTTGAGAAAGAAATCATGAGGCATCATGGCACACCAAAGACCATAGTGTCAGATAGAGATACCAGATTCCTTTCGAGGTACTGGAGAGCTACCAGAGAAGCGTTGGGTACAGAACTCAAACTGAGTACCGCGTTCCATCCTCAGACAGATGGTCAGACTGAGCGTACTATTCAGACACTCGAGGACATGCTGAGAGCATGTGCCTTAGACTTCCAGGGCAGTTGGATTGACAGATTGCATCTGATCGAGTTTTCATACAACAACAGCTATCACGCTTCGATCAAGATGGCACCTTTTCAAGCGTTGTACGGTAGACCATGTCGTACACCGCTCTGCTGGGATGAGTCGAGTGAGACGGTCATTATAGGACCAGAGTACTTAGAACAAATTCAGGCTGAAGTTCAGCAAATCAGGGAGAACATGAAAGCTGCTCAAGATAGGCAGAAGTCGTATGCTGATGTTCGACGACGAGACCTGGAGTTCGCAGTGGGCGACCGGGTATTTCTGCGAGTATCACCGATGAAGGGTGTATTCAGGTTTGGGCAGAAGGGCAAGTTAAGCCCGAAATTTGTTGGTCCTTATGAGATTACGGAGCGGGTGGGCCCGGTTGCTTACAGGTTGAATTTACCTGCTGAGCTGGGTAAAGTGCATGATGTCTTTCATGTTTCACAGCTAAAGAATACATGCACCACCCCTCCCATGTGTTTAGAACCTAGAGGTTGACTTTAGAACCTAACATGAGATCCGTGGAGACTCCTCAGAGAATCTTGGACAGAAAGACTAGGGACACTCGCCACAAGTCAGTGCGACTGGTGAAGGTTCTCTGGTCTAACCAGGATGTCGAAGAGGCCACGTGGGAATTAGAGGATAGGATGAGGGCGAAGTACCCTTCTTTATTTACTGACTAGATCGTCTGTATAGGGTACGGGGCGTACCCCTTTTTAAGGGGGGTAGAGCTTCCTCGTTTTTGAGTTAGGAAACGATCATGTTGTCGTTTGTTTGGTTGTTTAAGATGTGGATTTGTGTAAGTTGCTACACTTCGGTGTAAGTTTGAGTTATGTATGATACTTATGTATTGTATTTGAGATTGACCTTTGAGTCTTGAGATGTATGAATGTGAATATAAGATGTGGTATTAAGATTAAGAGAACTGTGTACCGTGAATGGTTAAACCCATGTGTGAACTTTGAGGACAAAGTTCTTTTAAGGGGGGTAGATTGAAATACCCCAAACTTAGATATGGTGTTTAAATGATAAACTAAGATATAAGGAGGCTAAATAATGCCTTAGAAACATTTCTAATCAAAGAAAATATAAGGAAACACCAAAAGAGCAGTTTTAACAAAAACGTGCTCTAAGCTTGGAGAGACTTGGGAGAGTACCAAAATATTGTTCTAAGACCTTAGTAATATCCTAATGGTCATTTTAAGTCAATTACCAAAGAAAACCAAGCTTGAAAACAAGTTAAAATACAAAATGTGCTTTAAGGAGTCTTAAAGCACGTTTTTGAAAAATTGTCTTGTAAATGAGTTTTGAATGGCTAAATGTCCATCATTACTCTTTAATTAATATGTGTACTATATAGTATCACATTTGGAGGTCTATATCAATGGGAAATCAAAAATTTAACAACAATGTGCCTTGTTTTTGATGAATAGTGAATTTATTAAGCTAGTTTATAACATAAGTCTATATAAGTGAGACATTTGGTCAACAAAGACTAAACTACCCTCATTCACTAAAGGGGGCCGGTTTCTTTAAGTGTGACTCACCACACTTATCTAACTAAGTAAAGAGAAAGCAAAATAAGTAAGTTATAAATATCACATTTGCTTACCTCTCTCCTCACTTCTTCATTTTCCCTTGTTGCCCACGATTTCTTGCTCTCTTTCCCTTCTCCATTCACGTAGAGCTCACCTCCATGAAAGCTCCACCTTCTCTTGCACACCACTTGCTCATTTAAGCTCCAAATCCAAAACAAAATACATATTCTTCTTAGTTAGCTCAAGCTCCTCCTTTCTATCTTTTCAAAACTTCAAGAGCTTCATTTTGGTGCCAAGTCAAACCACCATTAGAGGAGGAAATTCAAGTTTGGAGACTCCATTGGCATCTCCATTCTCTTAAGGTAAAGAAAGTGTAAGAAAATCTAGGTTTCCACCATTTTCTTCACTTGACCGAAAATATATACTCATGGGACTCCATGTTTATGCCTTGTTCTAGCTTGTTTCTACTCTTCAAAGGAGAGAGGAGGTCCTTCTTGCTTCACATCCAAGTTGTCTTGAGAAACCAAGGTAAAACAATCACATTAATACCTTAAAACATATTTTTAAACCTAGGGTTTGTTCCTTAGGGTTAATGTGTTATCTAGTACTCATTGGAGTCATTGGATATTGGTTAGAACATTGGCAAGGAGAATCACATTGGTGACCGAGATTGAACAAAGAAAACCTAAGGAGAAAAGCTTTTAAGCTTGTGAGAAACCAAGGTAAATTACTTACCTTAAGGTGTCTTGTTGTTTAAGGGAATGAGATGTGGGTATATGATGAGTTTAGTGTAGAGTTTATATTGGGAAGGTGCTATAAAACCTAGGAGAAACAATGACTATTCTTGTGAACTTGTGACTAAGGAGCACATGAGAAAAAGAGATAGTTTAAGAATGTTAAGGTGAAGTACAAGAAGCATTCTATTTCAATGGGAGCCTTGTTGAGTGTATTTGCAGGTTGAAGGCATATATATGTGGAAATTCAGTGGTTAAGATTATTGTCATTTAAGGGCCTAAGTGCCAAGCATTTTAAGTTTAAGCACTATATGATGATGTGGTGTGGTTTTGGTGTAAATGGGTGTTAAGCTATTGTGATGAGAATTTTTGTGGTATTGGTTGTTTGGTGGAGAAAAACCATGTGTTAGGAGGTACTATATACTAGAGAACCCATGGCAAAAATTTAAAGGAGAGTTTAAGTGTTTAAGATATTCTAAGGGGATTTAATGACTAAGGAGGTACTAGGATGTTCTAGATATTGTCTTGGTGAAAAAGGGTGAAGTTAAGGTGTTTTAATGACTTATAATGACTTAGGTATCACCATGGAAGATTTAGGAATCAAGAGAATGTATTTGAGTGTTTAGGACTTAGGCAAATGTTGATGCACAACTAGGAAGAAATAATGTGATGGTGATGGAAGTTAAACTTGTTAAGGAACTTCAAGTAAATGCTTAAAAGAGTTTAGAAGGAGAAAGATGCTTGGGAGATGATGTTAAGATAAGGAGAAAACATTTTGGGATAGTAGTTATCATAGGTGAGAAACACCACTTAGAAACCTAGTACAAAATGTTGTAAGTGTTAAGGAAATTCACAAAGAAATAAGTAAAGGCTTAAGGAATTAGAAAATGAGTTTCATGAATGTTGTATGTGGATATAAGGGTACCAAATGTTGTTAGGAAGCATTAAGAGGCTTTAGGAGAAGATACTATAAGGGTTGGAGGCTTTGGAGGAATTTGGTTAAGTGTTTAAAGGCTTAGAAATTGAGTATAATGGCACGTCCGAACTTCCGTCCGAACTTGGAAGCTCGGACATGCCCTGTTACGCTTACAGTTTTCTGGATTTTAGGTAGTGTCCGAACTACCGTCCGAATTTGGAAGTTCGGACGCACCTGTTATTTCTTAGGGATTATCCTCGAACTGTGTCGAACTTGGGAAGTCCGGACACATGTTCGGACGTATGGATTTCTGGTTAGGATTTTCCTCGACTCATGTCCGAACTTCCGAAGTCCGGACACAAGTTCGGACATGTGTCTGATTTCTGTCTAAAGTCACGGCTTGTGTCCGAACTTGGAAGTCCGGACACAAGTTCGGACAGGCCACTGTATGGACCAAAAACCTTGTTTAAGATTAGGAAATGATGGGGATAATTAAGTATGGATGTTATGAGATTGTTAAGGACTTGTTTGGTGGGTGTGATGGTCATTAAGTGGGAGAGTGAGTGTAATAAAAAAAGAGGATGATGTACTTAAGAGTCAAGTTAAAGACCATAAGGCTTAGTGTAAAGCAATGGGTAAAGGTTGATGTCTAGGAAAGTTAAGTAATTCTATTGAGTTGGATTGATAATAACCTAAAACTGAATCAATGTTCTAGGCTTTGTGAATTGGGACTTGGAAGGAGATAAACCAAACGATCGTCGACGGTGAACGGTACAATCCTTTTCGTGACCTGCTTGCTAACGAGGTGTCCTCGGCTTGTGTGCTATCTGTTTATTTGCTATGACTAAAACAAGATAAAGCATGCAACCGGTTATATTGTTCTCGTTGTGTTTGTGTTATATTTACACTAACCCGCGAGACTTGAGATTGCTACTAACCAAGTTTAGTACTTACTGAGTTAAGGTTGAGAACTAAGTATCGGTGATTGTTGGTTTTACCCGTCAAGGTTTAACTAACACTTGGTAATTAAAGCTTTCACTAACCATAACTTGGGGTGGGAGTGAGGAATCCGGAATGGTACCGGCACATGTGTATTGGGGGAGGTCGGTATCTGAATCAGATCCGACTTCCAAATAAGACTGGTCATTAGACTCGTCGCCTAGGGTCAACAAATCGACCCGACCACCCGGGCTACTGTTTGAGGTGGGAGGCACATTAAGGAAGGCGTGGGGGGATCAAGCCTACATCCCCAATAAATTAAGGAAGGTAGCTTATCGTCGGATAGTGCACTGCTACCGGCTAGGGTTAACCAAGCCCTACAAAGATAAGCAACCAATTAAGGGCTAACCAATCTAATAGTGGAGAGGTTGGCAAGTATAAGACTAAGATTGAGACTGAGATTAAGATTAAGGTAAGATAAGGAACTGAGATTAAGGAAATGAGGACTAAGGAGGGGGTTACTAACCCACTTGATAAGGGAACGCTTGGGTCGTTCATTGCTTGTGGACTATATATGTTCATCTGTGGTTATTGTTATTGCACTACATATTATGTTTGTATATGTAATCAATTCCCATGCTATCGACAATTAGTCGTCGTAGCCCCGTTAGCTTGGGGGCCATGAGAGGGTGTACCAGCATTCGTGCTGACCCCCTCGGGGGCTATTTTTACACTTGCAGGTAAGAGGCCCATGAGGACGCACTACGAGAGTAGGAGCGGTTAGATTTAGGTGGGGACATTTATTTTGAATTCGGGTTGCGCCTGTGCACCCGACTGTTTATATTAAACTGTTGTAAGTTTAAGATTACGTTTGAGATACTAGTACTCGGTTGGTTGTGGGATTGTGGATGTTGATGTTTTGAGTTGGATAAGTATTTTGGTTAAGTATTGTAAATGTTAATCCGGTATATTCTAACGATCAGACCGTGGCAAGGTCCAAGTGTTGTTTATTTCCGCTGCGACGTATTCGATTAAGTGTTCAGATTGCGATAACCACGATAGGCTTTGGATGGGGTGTTACATTAGGTCTGGTATTAAGACCCAGACCACCCCTTAATTTACCCCCGAGAGTAGTAGCAACTATTGGTCCGGGACTTAAGTCCCATATGAAGTCCCAGACCACCCTGTTAAATAAGTCTGAGAGTTAGGCCATGAATTGGTCCGGGACCTTAGGCAAGGACCAAGTCCCGGACCACTCTAAAATTGTTGTTTAAGGTTAGAAAATGACTTGTAATGAAGGTGATTGATAAGTAATGATGTTCTAAGGTTGTTTAAGACATGCTAGGTGTGTTATAATGACAATTAAAAGGGTGAAAAGTTATAACTAAGTGTGAAAATAAAACAAGCTAGAAATGTGAAGTGATAAGTTAATCAAGGTCGAGTACAGTAATAAACCGACATTATTAAATGTGAATAGGAGTTGCTTACGGTGGAAAACAATCGCAGCAGGGACCAAGGTATGGTTTTCTTGCAGTCTGTTTGCTACCGGTTTACACCGGCTTGTGTGTTGTTTGTTTTTCTGTGTGTTTATGACCTTGTAAGACTTAAAACATTAAATGAGTTTACAGTCATTGTTATTAATGTAACGTGAGTGTACCGGTACCATTAACCTCGAATACGTGCTAACCCATTAGTTAACTAAACTAGGATACGTAAGAGAGCGGTACCCGGTTTTAACGTTTCAACTTAAGGAACGTTCTAACTATGGCTATGTATGAGTTAGTTGTGGTTTGTGTGGTTCAAGTGTATATCATCTCCCTTGTGTGTCTAACTGGACCTAAAAACCTACTTGTGAATTAATGTGTTAATTTCCAACAATGGGACTTCTAACAAGTGTTAACTGGGGAGTGAGGAGTCCGGTCATTCCGGCCACACGTGTAAGTACGGGGGTCGATATCTGTATCACGTTCGACTCTCTCTGTATGTAATGTTTGTTTTCCTTCTTGGTCTGCAATCACCCTCAAGCTTAACCAAGGCTATTTATCAGACTCATGTCGGATAGGGGGATATTTTATGTACGGTGTGCTTGGATCACTATATCTGACGCACCTTGGGGTTGTTATGCGTTCATCTAACAGAACGGTAATGAGTTATGTAACGAGCTTAACATGAGTTTGACATCATTCTCTAGGCTCTCCAAGTTGACTAACTATGTTCGGTTGGGTTCCTAAAGAGAACCGTTCCCGTTATGTTATGGTTAATGTTTGTGATGCAATTCTTATTGCTATGTTATGTAAGTTGTATGTTGAAATCAATGCCATGTTATCATGACAATTGGTTGTGTGTATCCCGGTAGCCGACGGGCTGCACGTTAGCCATACCAGCCATGGGTTGTTGAGCCCCTTTGGGGCACCATATTTTATTTTGCAGGATGAGGATCGAAAAAGCGGAGTGGCTCTAGATCTTAGGTGTTGTGAAATACTTTTGGTAGTTTTGGATGTTGGACCCGGGATGCGCCTGTGCTCCCGTGGTGATATATTTTGGAATGACCGTTATACAGTGATGGTTGTAAATATTAATACTCGGTATAGTTGGTTGTATTTATGGTTTTAGTACTATGCTCGGGAGTCTGTGCATCAGACCGATACGATTGTATGTATTCTGCCTTATTAGCCACGCGAGTGGCTAACGGCGTGTAACACCAACTCGTTCAGTTATCGTTATGTTATATATTTTCCACTACAGTTTTGTTTTATTGTTAAGTTTACAGTAGGGGTATTACAAAAAGTGGTATCAGAGCGAAGTATCGCTCTGATGACCGGAATACCGAGCTCAGGAACATACCAAGTTAGGAAATCTAACTGTAGTAATGTGAGTGATCAGTTGTAGGAAGGTTAACCACTAATTAAGTGTGGATTTACCTTGTATTCGGAAAGGCGTTACAACTGTTGGAGCCGATAAGTTTGTAAGCACAATGCTAATACATGTTTGTGTGAAATCAGATGGCAGGTAGACCACGTGGTAGAGGCCGCAGGCATGGTATTGGAGACCCAGAGGAGAACACTACGACACAAGTTATGGCTGACGCTGTAGCAGCCGCCGTAGCCCAGATGGTCCCGAAGTTGGTGGCTGCGATGCAATAAGGGCAGCAGCAGCAAGGCGGTGCGGACCAACAAGGCCCACAACCGCAACAACAGCCGCGCGAGACCAACTGGGTCAAAGCGTTGGCAGATCTGAGACCACCATCATTCCACGGGGAGACCTACCCGGGTAAGCTAGAGGCGTATATCTCCGAGCTGGAGACCGCCTACGAGACCTTGGATGTGCCTGCTAGAGCCAAGGTTCGTCTTGCCGCTTACTATCTGAAGGGTTCGGCAAGGAGTTGGTGGAAGCTTGTGCGGGAAGGCAGAGTTGGTGATCCTACCTTTGAGTGGAGGGAGTACACGGCTCTGCTGCAAGCCAAGTACTACCCGATACATGTACAAGAGGCTAAGCACCTTGAGCTGGACAGTCTGAGACAAGGGGACAAGATGTCGGTAGACGAGTACTATACCGCCTTCACCGACCTTATTCACCTACTACCAGACCTGGGTTACTCAAACCAGATCCTGGTAAACCGTTTTTACAACGAACTCAGCTACCGCCTACGCTACGGGATGGGGCCAGTTGGATATACTACCTTGCAGGTAATTAAAAAACAGTGTGATGTGAATAAGCATGTACGATGTGTGAATGTGAATATGAGTTTGGTTTGCGGGGCATAACTAACACCCTAAATAATAGGAGTGCTATCATGCCGCTGCTAAGGTTGAGATCACCGTCCGACTGAGGGATGAGGAGAGTGCGCACAAGCGCAAGGCTTCGAACGAGGGCCAAAGCATGCAAGGGTACGGGGGAGTAAAGAAGAAGAAACCTTACCCCTAGTTCCAGAAAGGCCAGCACCAGGGTGGCAAAGGCCAAGCCCAGACCACCACTACAGCTCACTTATGCCTATGCGGCTAAGCCCTTACGCTCTCACCCGCCCAAGGGTAACTACTTAATTCCGAATATCAAGTTAAGGTGTGTATTGTTACGTTGTGAGTGTGTACTGAATGTGTATTGTGATAACAACTAGCGCGGATTCTGGATCCGATCGCCACTACTACTGCAAGTGGTGTAACGGAGACCACCCCGGCAAGGACTGCAAGGGAAATGATGTGCAGTGTAGCTACTGCGCGAAGATGGGGCATCGTGGTTACGAGTGCTTCCAAAGCCCCAACGGTAGAAACTTCAGGCCTAAGGGGCAATGGAAGGGAAAGGCTGCCGCGACCACTGAAGGCCCGAAGGCGATTAACCAGCCGCCCTCAGATCAGGGGAAAACAAACTCCTAGAAGGGGAAAGGGTCGGGAGCTGGCAAGGGCACCCTGAATGTGGTAGACCGGTCAGAGGCGGCTGGACCCTCTTCTAGACCAGGTACTACTTAAACCACTGAGTGAAGTAATTGACTGCTTACCGCATTTCATGCATGAGTGTTAGCAAGTCCAAATGGGCAATTATATAAGTAAAGAGTTAAAGTATAATGTATAATTTACCTAAGTTAGATAATTCTAAACCTTAGGAACCTTCAATATTTGTTATCCAATCCCTCCCACACCAAACCCCGAAGGAAACACCATCAGCATCACCGAATTCCCGATGGAGCAATGTCAAGTTATCCAGCCAGGTATGATATTATTAAATGGATACCTGACACCCGAAGCACAAATCCACATCATATGACTATGCGACAAACTGGGAGCAGCACCTGGAGGTTTCTACACACCCGAATACCCGAGTGGATTGAAGATGAAGTTGAAGATGATGTGCATGGGTAAGGACTGAATCCTTACACCAAGACATATCAGGACAAACAAGTGGAAGACGGAGCAACAGTACCGAGGATACCTGAGGAATTCCCTGTGGTCGTTAACCACGCCGTGGGAATTGCTCAGCAAGTAGAATCGGATCCAATTCTGAGTGTTAAAGAAGATTTGTGTATTGTGAACTTCTACCAGAAAGGTGGACGATTGGGTTTACACCAAGATAAGGACGAAACACCCGAGTCTCTGAGTAAGGGAGTACCCGTGGTGTCTTGGTCCATTGGTGATACCGTAGTGTTTGTGTACGGGGAGCAGAAGTGCAAAGAAGTTGGTGTTGAAATAAGGAGATGTACTAATCATGGGTGGGCAGTCGAGGATGCTGTATCACGGTATCAAAAAGATCAAACTGAATACCCCACCTTCGACAGTAATCAATGCCACACACATGAAACCCCGACGTTTAAATTTGACATTTTGGCAATTCTAAAGCCTTGTGTAACCATGTAATGGGTGAAACCAGTTTTATGTTAAGAATGCTATATATTAGCTATGATGACAATGTAAACCTACTTGTGGTGTAAGAAGTATGTTAATGAATAAAACGACGTTGTTTTGGAGTATGTCAGCCATGTTGTTACTGTATACTTATAAAGTTTGTGAACTGAATTAGGCTGTGCACTCGGAATGGGAGGTATACTGGGTGTATGTAATGAGGCAGAAGCCGACAGAAGCGGCACTATCCTCACCGGTACCTTTCCAGTCAATGGCGTGGATGCATCGATCTTGTTCGACTCTAGAGCCTCACACACATTTGTTTTGCTTTCATTTGCGAAGAGGCTGGGGTTAGACGGTGAAGAGATGCCTGACTTCCTAGTCACTCTCCCGTCAAAAGAGCGGATCAAGTGTACCCGCTATCACCGAGATGCTACTATATGAATCAAGGATGAAGAGTTTCCGATCAACATGATAGAGTTCGAAGGACTTGGATTTGATGTGATTGTGGGGATGAACTGGTTGGAGCGGTACAAGGGTCGAATCCTATGTGCCGAGCATCGTCTACTTCTTCGGAGTCCGAATGGGGTTACAATTTCATACCGCTAGAGGCCCAGGGAGCCTTCGACTCAGATGATCTCCACTATATCTATGTATCGCGAGTTGCGAAGGAAAAGTGATGTGTACCTCTGCTATGTCCAAGACATGGAGAGAGATTCAGAATTTAGCCCAGATGTGCCGGTAGTGTCGGAGTTTCCTGATGTCTTTCCTAAGGAACTGCCGGGCATGCCGCCATCACGGGCAGTGGAGTTTGAAATTGAATTGGTGCCGGGAACCGGACCAATAGCAAATGCGCCCTACCTTATGGCTCCAGCTGAGATGACTGAGCTCAAGGAGCAGCTGCGAGACCTACTCGACAAGGGATTCATACGCCTGAGCGTTTCACCATGGGGAGCGCCGGTCCTCTTCGTGAAGAAGAAGCACGGTAGCCTCCGCTTCTGCATCGACTACAGAGAGCTGAATGCAGTTACGGTGAAGAACCGTTATCCTTTACCACACATTGATGATTTATTAGACAAGTTGAACGGAGCATCAGTATTCTCCAAGATCGACTTATGATCCGGTTACCACCAGATTGCTATTCGAGAGGGTGACATTGAGAAGACCGCATTCCGAACTAGATACGGTCACTACGAATTTACGGTTATGCCGTTCGGGTTATGGACTTAATGAACCGCTTGTTCCAAGATCAGTTGGACAAGTCAGTGGTAGTCTTAATCGACGATATTCTTGTATAGTCGAAATCGAAGGGTGAGCATGAAAGCCACCTGAGAAGTGTGTTACAAACGTTGAGAGAAAATCAATTGTATGCCAAATTCTCTAAGTGTAAATTCTGGTTGAACCAAGTTTCATTCCTTGGTCATGTGATTTCCGAGGTTGGGATCGCTGTTGATCCGGACAAGATAGATGCAGTGCGCACCTGGCCAAGACCAAAGACGATTACCGACATTCGGAGCTTCCTCGGTCTGGTAGGATATTACAGGAGATTTGTGAACGACTTCTCCAGTGTCTCGAAGCCGATGACTTCCTTAATGAAGAAGGATGCACCATTCGAGTGGACAGACGACTGTGAGAGTTCCTTCCAGAGTCTCAAGGATGCTCTTACCTCTGCACCAGTCCTGACAATACTAGACGGTACAGATGGTTTTGAGGTCTACTACAACGCATCCAGAAGAGGTATGGGTTGTGTGTTGATGCAACACGGGAAGGTCGTAGCATACGCCTCCCGACAGCTGAAGAAGCATGAAGAGAACTACCCTACCCATGACTTAGAATTGACAGCCATTGTTTTCGCTTTAAAGATATGGCAACATCATTTGTATGGGGTAAACGTGACAATTTATTTCTGTAACACCCCTACAACGCTCCTATCATCTACCGAAGTCGCAGCGGAAATAACCAACCAAATAATAACTAACGCTTTAGTGTTACAACGCCGTTAACCACCCACGTGGTTAACTAGGCAGAATAAATACAAGAGTATCGGTCTGACGATCAGACTCCCGAGCATAGTAACTAACATCCATATATAAACATAACCAACCGTACCGAGTATTTAATTTACAACACACCTTTAAACCATAATCACCCACCACTGTATAACCACAGTATCAAAATGTAACGCCTCGGGAGCACAGGCGCATCCCGGGCTCCACTACCAACATGTCCAAAAGTACATCAACAAACTAGGACCTAGAGCCACTCTGCCTCTTCGATCCTCATCCTGCAATAAAAATATGGAGCCCCCGAGGGGGTCAGCACCTTTGCTGGTATGGCTAACGCGCAGCCCATCGACTACCGGGATACGCGCAACCAATTGTCATAATAACATGGCATTCATTTTAGAACATCCAACATATATACATATATACCATAGCATAGCAAGGGAAATTGCATAGCATCACAACATCAATACATAATACCATAAACTTGGTCCTCACAAGGAACCTTCCACCATTGTTAGTATACCACAAGAGCCTAGGGATTTTTACCAATTCCATGTTAAGCTCGTTACCATCCTCGTTACCGTCCGGTTATATAGAACGGTTAACTTATACCAAAGGGTGTCGGATATAGTAATCCCAAGCACACCGAAATAACATACGTATGCCCCTATGGCCCGACGTGAGTCAGTAACTAGCTTTGGATAAGCTAAGGGAAGGTAGAAACCAAATTGGAATACCACCTATACATACACCAAGAGAGCCGAACCGGAAATGATATCGACCCCCATCCATCACACGCGTGGCCGGAACAACCGGACTCCTCACTCCCCGGTTAGCACTTGTTAGTGATCACACAATATTTTGTTAAGTCACATACAAGCAAACATTTAGGTCTTGTTAGACAACCAAGGGAAGGAGTCATAACCTTACAACATCATAATGTATAACAACTGTAAACTCTTTTCATGCCTTAATCTTATAAGGTCGTAAACACTCAGAAAAACAACCAACACCCAAGCCGGTGTAAACCGGTAGGCAACAGACTGCAAGAAAACCATACCTTGGTCCTTGCCTTGTTTCGTTTCCACCTTGAGAGAATCCTAAACACATTAGTAATGTCGGTTTATTTATTTAACTTCACACTTACTAAGTATTCAACATGATTGTATGACATGATTTAATGTCTACCTCACCCTAGGTTACCTTCATTATACACCCTAGGGTTAACTACATAAGTCACATTCTTTTCTGGTTTTTTTTTACAAGTTTAGGTCCGACCGGACTTGCCGACCGGACTTGTCCATGTCCGGTCGATTCCAGAGAGTTTCTCCCCTTCGGAAATTCAGCCCGACCGGACTTGTCAAGTCCGGTCCCATGTCCGGTCGATTCCAGTAACTCAATCCGTACAAAATTTTCTACTCCGACCGGACTTGTAAGTCCGGTCCTATGTCCGGTCCATTCCAGAGAGTTTATTCCCTTTGTAAATTTAGCCCGACCGGACTTGTCCATGTCCGGTCCTATGCCCGGTCCATTCCAGAAGCTAATTCTCGCAGGGTAAACAGGTCCCGACCGAGCTTGCAAGTCCGGTCGCAAGTCCGGTCGGCCCCAAATCTATGTTTTCCTTTTTACATTCCACTCCAAACTTCACCCCATATAACCTAGTACTCCCTAACCTCATTTGGGCTCTTTAAACACAACTTAAGACACCCTTAAACACTCATAAAACTCATTTTCTAATTCCTTAAGCCTTTACTTATTCCTTCACAAAATTCCTAACACTTACAATATTTTCTCCTAGTTTTCCAAATGGTGTTTCATACCTATGATAACTACTATGCCAAAATGCTTTCTCCTTAACTTAGCATCATCTCCCAAGCATCATTTCACCACTAATTCCTTATATCCTTCTTGAAACTCTTTTCCTAGTGTAACTTCTCCTCATTTTACCAAAGTTTGCCTAGGTATTTACCTAAGTCCCAAAGTGACTTTGGTACCTACTAAATCTCAAGATCATGCCTAAGTCCTTATTACACTCTAGAGTACTTCCTAGTTCATCAAAATTCCTTTAAAACATCATGAACTCCTTATTCATTTCCTACATTTTCTAACTCACCAATCCTTATGTAAACATTAGAACTTCTTGCTTCTTACCTAAATTTTGACATGGGTTCCCCTAGAACATTACTAAGCCTAAACACTTTACCTTCTCCTTTAAACACACAAGAACATCTAAAATCACCAAGAACACTCTCATACACAATTTCACCAAATTTACACATTACAATATAGTGCATAATTTAAATTGCATGGCACTTAGGCCCTTAAAATGCATGGCTCTTAGGCCCTTAAAGTGCTTAAATCATAAACACTGAATTTCCACAATATATATGCCTTTAACCTGCAAATACACTCAACACACATATGCCCTTTACTAGTCTCTTGAGAACATTTTACTAAGTCATTCACCATTTGCTCTTTAGGTAGTTTTAATAAGCATTTATAAGCTCATTTCTCCTAAGGCATTAAACAACATTTAAGTTAGTAGATTTACCTCTTTTTCCCAAAACACTTCCTTCTTGATTCCTTACAAAACCGTATGGTATTTTGGTTCCTTGTCAAGTTCTAGACAATATACAAACACCATAATGAGTATTCAAGCTTTGAGCTTCATCTCATTGTAAACCCTAATTTGACATTGTTTCAAAAACATTAATGTAGTTATTTTACCTTGATCTTTGAAGGGAGTTTGGATATATAACAAGAGAGGACTCCACCTAGTCCATGAAGAGTTGAAATGAAGCTAGAACAAAGTCACACAAAGAGCTATATCAATGTGTATTTTCGGTCAAGGTAAAAACATGGAGGAAACATGATTTTTCTTTGAGATTCCTTACCTAGAAGCAAAGGAGATCAACAATATGTCAAAATACAAGCTCAAGCTCCTTCAATGGTGGAACACCTTGGCACCGAAATGGAGCTCTTGGAGTTTTAAGAAGATAGGAATGAAGAGCTTGATGAGAGGAAGAGATTGGTGGTCTTTGTTTTTGATTTGGACAAGTGAGTAAGATTTAACAAGAGATCAAAGTGAGAGTTCTAATGGTGGTGATGGTATTACCGTGAGAGAACAAGAAGAAGGAAGAAGAGAGGTGGGAAACCGTGTGAATGAAGGAAAGAAATGAGAGAATGAAGATAGAACTTACTTTTAAGAAGATATTTGTAGTATAAAGTAAAAAGTAGTTTTACTTAGTTTGCTTTAATTACTTATTACATTAACTAGAGAGTGGTGAGTCACCACACTTATAAAAACCGGCCCCCTTTATTAGTGTGAGGGCATTTTAGTCTTTGTTTGTCAATTTAATTACTTAACATAACATATGTTATAAACTAGCTTGTAAAGTTACTATTCACCTAAACAAGGCACTTAGAAGTGAAATTTTTGATTTCCCATTAATATAGCCACCCAAATGTGATACTATATAGTACACATATATTTAAGAGTAATGATGGACATTTAGCCATTCAAAACCCATTTACAAGACAATTTTTCAAAAATGTGCTTTAAGACTTCTTAAAGCACATTTTGTGTTTTAACTTGTTTTCAAGCTTGGTTTTCTTTGGTAATTGATTTAATATGTTCATTAGTATATAAATGAGGTCTTGGTAAGTTCATTAGGTCTTACCCAAGCCTACTCCAAGCTTAGAGCACATTTTAGCTCTTATTGACTTTAAAGCACATTTGTGTTTCCTTTTGTTTAAATTTGTTTACTAGGTTTTAAGACCTTTTTAGTCTTAATAAATCATGTTTTAATGTTTAACCAACATACCAAGGTTTGGGGTATTTCAATCTACCCCCCTTAAAAGAACTTTGTCCCCAAAGTTCATACTTCCCACATATCTTACTATTAGAACACGGGAAACATCTTATAACACCACACTTCCAAAACATCATTACCAACTCAACCATCATACTTACACCACAACGGACTCGAGGTCCAACCACATAACCATCATACTTACACCACAACGGACTCGAGGTCCAACCACATAATACCATTCAGACACAACGGTCTGTAACATGACATAGACAATGTATAAATATACATGTCGTACACAACCATAACCGAAACGGCTCTACCCCCCTTAAAAGGGGTACGCCCCGTACCCTATACATATAAACACTAAGAAGCAAACAATGACGGGTGCTTCGCCTTCATCTTTTCTTCCAGCTCCCAAGTGGCCTCCTCAACGTCCTGGTTAGACCAGAGGACCTTCACCAGTCTCACGGACTTATGGCGAGTGTCTCGAGTCTTTGTATCCAGAATCCGTACCGGAGTCTCCACTGATCGCATGGTTGGCTCTAAGGTTAGCCTTTCCGGCTGAAGCACATGAGACGGATGAGACATATACTTCTTCAACTGGGACACATGAAATACATCATGTACCTTGCCCAGCTCGGCGGGTAAATCAAGTCTATAAGCTACCGGGCCGATCCGCTCCGTCACAACATAAGGACCTACATATTTCGGGCTCAACTTGCCCTTCTGGCCAAAACGAAATACTCCCTTCATGGGGGATACTCTCAAAAATACCTGATCGCCCACGGCGAACTCCAGGTCACGTCGGCGCACATCTGCGTACGACTTCTGTCTATCCTGAGCTGCTTTCATATTAGCCCTGATCTGGCGAACTTCTGCCTGAACTTGCTCAAGATACTCTGGTCCTATAATGACCGTCTCACTCGACTCATCCCAGCATAATGGCGTGCGGCATGGTCTACCGTACAATGCCTGGAAGGGAGACATCTTGATCGATGCATGATAACTGTTGTTGTAGCTAAACTCGATCAGATGTAACTTATCAATCCAGCTGGTCTGAAAGTCAAGTGCACATGCACGTAGCATATCCTCAAGTGTCTGTATGGTGCGCTCACTTTGACCATCGGTCTGTGGATGAAAAGCGGTGCTCAATTTCAGTTCAGTGCCAAGTGCCTCTCGTGTAGACTTCCAATATCTGGATAGGAATCTGGTATCTCTGTCAGATACTATCGTCTTTGGTACACCATGATGTCTTACAATCTCTTTGTCGAAGAGTTCTGCCAGCTTAGCCACTTTCCAGGTGTCCTTCATCGGTATGAATCGAGCCACCTTGGTCAGTCGGTCTACCACAACCCAAATCATATTTAGACCTCCCCTAGTAGGCGGAAGCCCTACCACGAAGTCCATAGATATGTCATGGAACTTCCACTCCGGCACTGGCATTGGCTGCACCATACCACCAGGCCGTCGGTGCTCAAACTTAACCTTCTGACAAGTGAGACACCTTAACACATAGTCATTCACATCCTTTTTCATTCCAGCCCACCAGAAATATCTTTTCATACCTTTATACATCTTTGAAGCTCCGGGGTGAATCGATGTCGTAGAACAATGGGATTCACTCAGTATGCGCTCCTTCAGCTCAGCGCTACTCCTCGGTATACACAACCGGCCATTGAGCCTAATCAGGTCATCATCGTGGAGTCTGAAGTCATACTTCTGACCCTCGAATGTGCCATCAATAAGCTTCTGTCTAATTTCCACCATATACTGATCCGTCATCTGAGCACTCCGCACCTCTTCAACCAAGCCAGTATGAGAGACTAGCGAATGGAGAGAGTGTGCTCGGCGACTCAATGCGTCAGCTACCACATTTGCCTTACCCTCCTTGTACTGTAAATCGATGTCATAATCATTCAGAAATTCAACCCACCTTCTTTGCCTCATGTTCAACTCCTTCTGAGTGAACAAGTACTTTAAACTCTTGTGGTCAGAATAGATCGTCACACTTACCCCATACAAGTGATGTCGCCATATCTTCAGTGCGAAGACAATGGCCCCCAATTCTAAGTCGTGGGTAGGGTAGTTCTCCTCATGCTTCTTCAGCTGTCGGGAGGCGTAAGCCACGACCTTCCCGTGTTGCATCAACACACAACCCATACCCCTGCCTGATGCGTCGCAATAGACCTCAAAACCATCTGGACCGTCTGGTAATGTCAGAACCGGTGCAGATGTCAGAGCATCCTTGAGACTCGTGAAAGCTCTCTCACAGTCGACTGTCCACTCGAATGGTGCATCCTTTTTCATCAAGGAAGTCATCGGCTTCGAGACACTGGAGAAGTCCTTCACAAATCTCCTATAGTAACCTGCCAGACCGAGGAAGCTCCTGATGTCGGTGACTGTCTTCGGCCTAGGCCAGGTGCGCACTGCATCTATCTTTGCCGGATCAACAGCGATCCCGGCCTCAGAAATCACATGTCCAAGGAATGATACTTGGTTCAACCAAAATTCACACTTGGAAAATTTAGCATACAGCTGATTCTTTCTCAACGTCTGCAATACATCTCTCAGGTGGCTTTCATGCTCACCTCTCGATTTCGAATACACAAGTATGTCATCGATGAAGACTACCACTGATTTGTCCAACTGATCTTGGAACAAACGGTTCATTAAGTCCATGAACTTTGCTGGTGCATTTGACAAGCCAAACGGCATAACGGTGAACTCATAGTGCCCATACCTAGTTCTGAAAGCTGTCTTCTCGATATCACTGTCACGGATGGCAATCTGGTGATATCCGGAACGTAGGTCTATCTTGGAGAATACTGATGCTCCCCTCAGCTGATCAAATAGATCGTCGATGCGTGGTAAAGGGTAACGGTTCTTCACCGTAACAGCATTCAGCTCCCGATAATCAATACATAGGCGGAGGCTACCGTCCTTCTTCTTCACGAAGAGAACCGGCGCTCCCCATGGTGACACACTAGGGCGGATAAAGCCCTTGTCGAGTAGGTCTCTCAGCTGCTCCTTGAGCTCTGTCATCTCTGCTGGAGCCATACGGTAAGGTGCTTTCGCAATGGGTCCGGTGCCCGGAATTAGATCAATCTCAAACTCAACCTCTCGTGCTGGCGGCATGCCCGGCAGTTCCTTAGGAAATACATCAGGAAACTCCGACACTACCGGCACATCTGGGCTAAACTCAGGGTCTCTCTCTATGTCCTGGACATAGCAGAGGTATACATCATTTCCCCGTCGCAACTCATGATACATGGCCATGGCGGTGATGATCTGTGTCGAAGGCTCCCTGGGCCTCTGGCGGTATGATATAGTAACCCCAGATGGACTCCGAAGAAGCAGTCGATGCTCGGCACATAGGATTCTACCCTTGTACCGCTCCAACCAGTTCATCCCGACAATCACATCAAAACCTAGTCCGTCGAACTCTATCAAGTCGATCGGAAACTCCTCATCCATGATTCGTACAACAGCATCTCGGTAGTAGCGGGTACATCTGATCCGCTCTTTCGACGGGAGAGTAACCTCAAAGTCTGGCATCTCTTCACCGTCTAACCCCAGCCTCTTCGCAAATGATAGCGAAATGAATGTGTGTGAGGCTCCAGAGTCGAACAAAATCGATGCATCCACGCCATTCACTGGAAAGGTACCGGTGAGGATTGTGCCGCTCTTGCCGGCTTCTGCCTTATTGCAGACACTCAGTGTACCTCCCGTTCTGAGTGCACAGTCTAATTCATTGGCAAACTAATAAGTATTGGGTAACAACACGGTTGACATGATTCAAACAACTCCACTTTATTCATTAACACACTCCTTTTTACAACATTCATTGGCTTATACTGTCGCCATGATTCATACTTACAATATCCTTAATACATACTGGTTTACCACTTAATTATACAAGGCTTAAAACTGCCTGAAGGTCAAATTCAAACGTCCGGGTTTCATGTGTGTGGCATTGATCACTGCCGACGGTGCGGTATTCAGTTTGATCTTTCTGATGCCGTGGTATAGCATCCTTGATTGTCCACCCATGATTAGTACATCTCCCGATTTCAGCAGTAGCTTCTTTGCGAGGTCGGCACGCTTTTGCTCGCCATACACAAACACTGCGGTATCACCAATGGACCAAGACACCACGGGTACTCCCTTACTTAGAGACTCGGGTGACTCGTCCTTGTCTTGGTGTATACCTAACCGTCCACCTTTCTGGTAGAAGTTTACAATGCATAGATCTGCTTCTACACTTGGAATTGATTCCGTTTCAACTTGCTGAGCAATTCCCACGGCGTGGTTAACGACCGTATGGAACTCCTCTGGTATACTTGCTACTGTTGCTCCATCTTCAGCTCGTACTTCTTGATATGACTTGGTGTAAGGGTTCCAGTCCTTACCCATGCACATCATCTTCAATTGCATCCTTGCTCCGTTCGGGTACTCGGGTGTGTAGAACCCTCCTGGTTTTGCTCCAAGTTCATCGCATCGTCTGATGATGTGGATTTGTGCTTCCGGTGTCAGGTATCCTTTTAGAAGTACCATACCTGGTTGGATAACCTGACATTGCTCCAATGGAAAGTCGGTGATGTTGATGGTGGTTTCTTCAGGGTTCGGTGTGGGCGGGATTGGATAGCAGATATTGAAGGTTCCTAAGTTTCAAATTGCCTAATTTTAGGTGTTTTCCACATTTTATCCTAACTCTTTAGTTATATGTTTATACCCTTAGACTTGCTAACACTCATGCATGAAATGCGGTAAGCAATCACTTTTTCATTGAACAGTTTAGGCGGTACCTGGTCTCGAAGAGGATCCTGGTGCCTCTGACCGGTCCACCACATTCAGGGTGGCCTTGCCGGACCCCGTAGCCTTCCCCTTCTGGGATTCAGTGTACTTCTTGTCAGAAGTCTGCTGAGTAATCGCCTTCGAGCCTTCAGTGGTCGTGGTAGTGTTACCCTTCCACTGCCCCTTTGGCTTATAGTTTCTGCCATTGGGATTCGTCCAACACTCAAACTCACGGTGCCCCATCTTCTGGCAGTGACGGCACCTCACATCATTCCCCTTGCAGTCTTTGCCGGGGTGGTCTCCATTGCACCACTTACAGTAAAAGTGGCGCTCCGGTCCAGAACCCGCGCTAGCTGCTACAACAACACACAATCAATACTCACTTCCCATCTTAACAACACACACCTCATTTAGATACACATGGTTAAGTAATTACCCTTAGGCGGGTAGGAGCGTAGAGGCTTCGCCGCATACGCGTACGTGAGCTTCAGTGGCTCATCAGCTGTGGTGGTCTGGGCTTGGCCCTTGTCACCCTGGTACTGACCCTTCTGGGGCTGAGGGTAGGGTTTCTTCTTCTTCCCTCCCCCATACCCTTGCTGATTCTAGCCCTCGTTGGTGGCCTTGCGCTTGAGCGCATTCTCCTCGTCCCTCAGACGGACGGTAATTTCAACCTTAGCAGCGGCATGATAGCACTCCTGTATTTTAGGATGTCAGTCATGCCCCGCAAAAACAACTTACCAACTCACATTAACATTCACTCATAGTGTATATTGATTCACAACAAGGTACTCTAATTACCTGCAAGGTGGTATACTCAGCTGGCCCCATCCCATAGCGGAGACGGTGGCTTAGTCCATTGTAGAACCGGTTCACCAACACCCGGTTCGAATACCCAAGGTCTGGTAACAGGTGGATAAGGCCGGTGAATGCTGTGTAGTTCGTCATCAACCGACATCTTATCCCCCTGCCTCAGACTATCCAGCTCGGGCGGGCCTCCTGCACTGTACCGGGTAGACTTGGCTCGCAGTAGAGCCGTGTACTCCCTCCAACCAAAGTCAGGATCAGCCATCCTGTCCTCCTTCCCACACTTCTTCACCAACTCTGCGCCGTACCCTTCAAGTAGTAGGCGGCAAGACGGACCTTAGCTTCAGCAGGTACTGCCAAGGTCTCGTAGGCGGTCTCCAATTCGGAGATGTACGCCTCCAGCTTTCGAGGATCAGTCTCCCCATTGAACGACGGTGGTCTAAGATCAGCCAACCCTTGACCCAATTGGTCTCTCTGGCGGTGGGGGTGGTGGCTGAACTCCGGGCTGTTGCCCTTGCTGAATACCAGCAACTAGATCGGTACCAACTGGGCTACGGCGGCTGCAACTGCCTCAGCCATAGTCTGCCGCAGTATCATCGCCCTGGCTACCCAAATCTCCAGTACCGCGCCCGCGGCCTCTCCCTCGTGGTCTACCTGCCATCTGAATTCATATGAACATTTCATTAGCATTATGCTTGCACACTTATCGGTCCAAGGGTTATTGCATCTTCCCGACAACCAGGTAATTCCACACTTAGTTAGTGGTTAACCTTTCCAAATCTGTCCACTTAAGTAACTGTAGCTAGGTTTCCTAACTCGGTATATTCCTAAGCTCGGTATTCTAGTCATCAGAGCGATACTTCGCTCTGATACCACTTTTTGTAACACCCCTACAACGCTCCTATCATCTACCGAAGTCGCAGCGGAAATAACCAACCAAATAATAACTAACGCTTTGGTGTTACAACGCCGTTAACCACCCACGTGGTTAACTAGGCAGAATAAATACAAGAGTATCGGTCTGACGATCAGACTCCCGAGCATAGTAACTAACATCCATATATAAATAACCAACCGTACCGAGTATTTAATTTACAACACACCTTTAAACCATAATCACCCACCACTGTATAACCACAGTATCAAAATGTAACGCCTCGGGAGCACAGGCGCATCCCGGGCTCCACTACCAACATGTCCAAAAGTACATCAACAAACTAGGACCTAGAGCCACTCTGCCTCTTCGATCCTCATCCTGCAATAAAAATATGGAGCCCCCGAGGGGGTCAGCACCTTTGCTGGTATGGCTAACGCGCAGCCCATCGACTACCGGGATACGCGCAACCAATTGTCATAATAACATGGCATTCATTTTAGAACATCCAACATATATACATATATACCATAGCATAGCAAGGGAAATTGCATAGCATCACAACATCAATACATAATACCATAAACTTGGTCCTCACAAGGAACCTTCCACCATTGTTAGTATACCACAAGAGCCTAGGGATTTTTACCAATTCCATGTTAAGCTCGTTACCATCCTCGTTACCGTCCGGTTATATAGAACGGTTAACTTATACCAAAGGCGTGTCGGATATAGTAATCCCAAGCACACCGAAATAACATACGTATGCCCCTATGGCCCGACGTGAGTCAGTAACTAGCTTTGGATAAGCTAAGGGAAGGTAGAAACCAAATTGGAATACCACCTATACATACACCAAGAGAGCCGAACCGGAAATGATATCGACCCCCATCCATCACACGCGTGGCCGGAACAACCGGACTCCTCACTCCCCCGGTTAGCACTTGTTAGTGATCACACAATATTTTGTTAAGTCACATACAAGCAAACATTTAGGTCTTGTTAGACAACCAAGGGAAGGAGTCATAACCTTACAACATCATAATGTATAACAACTGTAAACTCTTTTCATGCCTTAATCTTATAAGGTCGTAAACACTCAGAAAAACAACCAACACCCAAGCCGGTGTAAACCGGTAGGCAACAGACTGCAAGAAAACCATACCTTGGTCCTTGCCTTGTTTCGTTTCCACCTTGAGAGAATCCTAAACACATTAGTAATGTCGGTTAATTATTTATTTAACTTCACACTTACTAAGTATTCAACATGATTGTATGACATGATTTAATGTCTACCTCACCCTAGGTTACCTTCATTATACACCCTAGGGTTAACTACATAAGTCACATTCTTTTCTGGTTTTTTTTTTACAAGTTTAGGTCCGACCGGACTTGCCGACCGGACTTGTCCATGTCCGGTCGATTCCAGAGAGTTTCTCCCCTTCGGAAATTCAGCCCGACCGGACTTGTCAAGTCCGGTCCCATGTCCGGTCGATTCCGTAACTCAATCCGTACAAAATTTTCTACTCCGACCGGACTTGTAAGTCCGGTCCTATGTCCGGTCCATTCCAGAGAGTTTATTCCCTTTGTAAATTTAGCCCGACCGGACTTGTCCATGTCCGGTCCTATGCCCGGTCCATTCCAGAAACTAATTCTCGCAGGGTAAACAGGTCCCGACCGAGCTTGCAAGTCCGGTCGCAAGTCCGGTCGGCCCCAAATCTATGTTTTCCTTTTTACATTCCACTCCAAACTTCACCCCATATAACCTAGTACTCCCTAACCTCATTTGGGCTCTTTAAACACAACTTAAGACACCCTTAAACACTCATAAAACTCATTTTCTAATTCCTTAAGCCTTTACTTATTCCTTCACAAAATTCCTAACACTTACAATATTTTCTCCTAGTTTTCCAAATGGTGTTTCATACCTATGATAACTACTATGCCAAAATGCTTTCTCCTTAACTTAGCATCATCTCCCAAGCATCATCTTTCACCACTAATTCCTTATATCCTTCTTGAAACTCTTTTCCTAGTGTATACTTCTCCTCATTTTACCAAAGTTTGCCTAGGTATTTACCTAAGTCCCAAAGTGACTTTGGTACCTACTAAATCTCAAGATCATGCCTAAGTCCTTATTACATTCTAGAGTACTTCCTAGTTCATCAAAATTCCTTTAAAACATCATGAACTCCTTATTCATTTCCTACATTTTCTAACTCACCAATCCTTATGTAAATACTTAGAACTTCTTGCTTCTTACCTAAATTTTAACATGGGTTCCCCTAGAACATTACTAAGCCTAAACACTTTACCTTCTCCTTTAAACACACAAGAACATCTAATATCACCAAGAACACTCTCATACACAATTTCACCAAATTTGCACCACATTACAATATAGTGCATAATTTAAATTGCATGGCACTTAGGCCCTTAAAATGCATGGCTCTTAGGCCCTTAAAGTGCTTACATCATAAACACTGAATTTCCACAATATATATATGCCTTTAACCTGCAAATACACTCAACACACATATGCCCTTTACTAGTCTCTTGAGAACACTTCACTAAGTCATTCACCATTTGCTCTTTAGGTAGTTTTAATAAGCATTTATAAGCTCATTTCTCCTAAGGCATTAAACAACATTTAAGTTAGTAGATTTACCTCTTTTTCCCAAAACACTTCCTTCTTGATTCCTTACAAAACCGTATGGTATTTTGGTTCCTTGTCAAGTTCTAGACAATATACAAACACCATAATGAGTATTCAAGCTTTGAGCTTCATCTCATTGTAAACCCTAATTTGACATTGTTTCAAAAACATTAATGTAGTTATTTTACCTTGATCTTTGAAGGGAGTTTGGATATATAACAAGAGAGGACTCCACCTAGTCCATGAAGAGTTGAAATGAAGCTAGAACAAAGTCACACAAAGAGCTATATCAATGTGTATTTTCGGTCAAGGTAAAAAAACATGGAGGAAACATGATTTTTCTTTGAGATTCCTTACCTAGAAGCAAAGGAGATCAACAATATGTCAAAATACAAGCTCAAGCTCCTT
Source organism: Limonium bicolor (assembly GCA_023374045.1). Taxonomy (NCBI): domain Eukaryota; kingdom Viridiplantae; phylum Streptophyta; class Magnoliopsida; order Caryophyllales; family Plumbaginaceae; genus Limonium; species Limonium bicolor. The sequence continues at coordinate 239,689,079 of CM041782.1, forward strand.
CAATGGTGGAACACCTTGGCACCGAAATGGAGCTCTTGGAGTTTTAAGAAGATAGGAATGAAGAGCTTGATGAGAGGAAGAGAGTGGTGGTCTTTGTTTTTGATTTGGACAAGTGAGTAAGATTTAACAAGAGATCAAAGTGAGAGTTCTAATGGTGGTGATGGTATTACCGTGAGAGAACAAGGAAGAAGGAAGAAGAGAGGTGGGAAACCGTGTGAATGAAGGAAAGAAATGAGAGAATGAAGATAGAACTTAGTTTTAAGAAGATATTTGTAGTATAAAGTAAAAAGTAGTTTTACTTAGTTTGCTTTAATTACTTATTACATTAACTAGAGAGTGGTGAGTCACCACACTTATAAAAACCGGCCCCCTTTATTAGTGTGAGGGCATTTTAGTCTTTGTTTGTCAATTTAATTACTTAACATAACATATGTTATAAACTAGCTTGTAAGAGTTACTATTCACCTAAACAAGGCACTTAGAAGTGAAATTTTTGATTTCCCATTAATATAGCCACCCAAATGTGATACTATATAGTACACATATATATTTAAGAGTAATGATGGACATTTAGCCATTCAAAACCCATTTACAAGACAATTTTTCAAAAATGTGCTTTAAGACTTCTTAAAGCACATTTTGTGTTTTAACTTGTTTTCAAGCTTGGTTTTCTTTGGTAATTGATTTAATATGTTCATTAGTATATAAATGAGGTCTTGGTAAGTTCATTAGGTCTTACCCAAGCCTACTCCAAGCTTAGAGCACATTTTAGCTCTTATTGACTTTAAAGCACATTTGTGTTTCCTTTTGTTTAAATTTGTTTACTAGTGTTTTTAAGACCCTTTTTAGTCTTAATAAATCATGTTTTAATGTTTAACCAACATAGCAAGGTTTGGGGTATTTCAATTTCGACACAAGAGTTTGAAGTACTTGTTCACTCAGAAAGGGTTGAACATGAGGCAAAGAAGGTGGGTCGAGTTTCTAAAAGATTACGACATCAATCTGCAGTACAAAGAGGGTAAGGCAAATGTGGTAGCCGACGCACTGAGTCACCGAGCACACTCTCTCCATTCGCTAGTCTCTCATTCTAGCTTGGTTGAAGAGGTGCGGAATGCTCAGATGTCAGATCAGTACATGTTAGAAGTCAGGCAGAAGCTTATTGATGGCACATTCGAGGGTCAGAGTATGATTTCTGACTCCACGATGATGACCTGATTAGGCTTAATGGCCGACTGTGTATTCCGAGGAGTAGCACCGAGCTGAAAGAGCGCATACTGAGTGAATCCCACTGTTCTAGTACTTCAATTCACCCCAGAGCTTCAAAGATGTATAAGGGCATGAAACGGTATTTTTGGTGGACTCGAATGAAAAAGGATGTTAATGATTATGTGGTTAGGTGTCTCACTTGTCAGAAAGTCAAGTTCGAGCACCGACGGCCTGGCAGTATGGTGCAACCAATGCCAGTGCCAGAGTGGAAGTTCCATGATATTTCCATGGACTTCGTAGTAGGGCTTCCGTCTACAAGGGGAGGTCTGAACATGATATGGGTCGTTGTTGACCGACTGACCAAGGTGGCCCGATTCATACCAATGATGGACACTTGGAAAGTGGCAAAGCTAGTAGAGCTCTTCGACCGAGAGATTGTATGACACCATGGGGTACCAAAGACTATTGTGTCTGATAGAGATACCAGATTCCTCTCGAGGTACTGGAGATCTACACGAGAAGCGCTTGGTACCGAGCTGAAGCTGAGTACAGCGTTCCACCCACAGACAGATGGTCAGAGTGAGCGCACCATCCAGACGCTCGAGGATATGTTACGTGCATGTGCACTTGACTTTCAGACCAGCTGGATTGATAAGTTACATCTGATTGAGTTTAGCTACAACAACAGTTACCATGCTTTGATCAAGATGTCTCCCTTCCAGGCTTTGTACGGTAGACCATGCCGCACGCCATTATGCTGGGATGAGTCGAGTGAGACGGTCATTATAGGACCCGAATACCTGGAGCAAGTACAAGCAGAAGTACGCCAGATCCGAGCTAACATGAAGGCAACTTAGGACTGGCAGAAATCATACGCGGATGTGCGACGATGTGACCTGGAGTTCGCTGTGGGCGACCAGGTATTTCTCAGAGTTTCCCCCATGAAGGGAGTATTTCGTTTTGGCCAGAAAGGCAAGTTGAGCCCGAAATATGTGGGGCCTTATGTTGTGATGGAGCGGATAGGCCCGGTAGCTTACAGGCTGGATCTGCGTGCTGAGCTGGGCAAGGTACATGATGTATTTCATGTGTCTCAGTTGAAGAAGTATATGTCTCATCCATCTCATGTGCTTCTGCCCGAAAGGCTAACTTTAGAGCCGACCATGCGATCAGTGGAGACTCCCGTACGGATTATGGATACTAAGACTCGAGACACTCGCCATAAGTCTGTTCGACTGGTGAAGGTCCTCTGGTCTAACCAGGAAGTCGAGGAGGCCACTTGGGAGCTGGAAGATAAAATGAGGGCGAAGTACCCGTTGTTGTTTACTCCTTAGTGTTTGTATGTATAGGGTACGGGGCGTACCCCTATTTTAAGGGGGGTGGAGCCATTTCGGTTATGTATGTACGACATGTATTGAAATACATTGTCTATGTTGTTATGTCATAGACCGTTGAGTCTAAGTGATGTAATGTTACCGGGACCGTGAGTCCGATGTCATGTAAAGTATGATTGTTATGGAAGTGTTGTTTTATAAGTAATCCCCGTGTTCTAATTTAAAAGATGCGTGGGAAGTGTGAACTTGAGGACAAAGTTCTTTTAAGGGGGTAGATTGAAATACCCTAAACCTTTATATGTTGTTTAAATATTAAATTATGGTATATTAAGGCTAAAAAGTTCCTTAGAAACATTAGTGAACAATTTAAACCATATAAAACACAATAAATTACCATAAAGGCAATTAGAGCAAAAATGTGCTCTAAGCTTGGGATGACCTTGTTTAAGACCCAAAGGGCTTACCAAGACTTTATTAACATGCTAATGGACATTTTAAACAATTAATAAAGAAAACCAAGCTTGAAAACAAGTTAAAACACAAAATGTGCTTTAAGGAGTCTTAAAGCACATTTTTGAAAAATTGTCTTAAAAATGGGTTTTGAGTGGCTAAATGCCCATCATTACTCTTTAATCAACATGTGTAATACTAAGTATCACATTAGGAAGTCTAAATCAATGGGAAATCAAAAATTTCACAATTATGTGCACTAATTAGGGAATAATGCTCAAATAGTGCTAGTTTTGCATTAAGTCAACATAAGTCAATTAAATGGCCAACAAAGACCATAAATATCCTATGGAGGATAAGGGGGCCGGTTTTTAAGTGTGACTCACCACACTTAGCTAGTCAAATGAGGAAGAAAGAATAAATAAGTAAGTTCACTATTTGCTTTATGTACAAATATCTTTCAAAAGTAACCTCTCACCTCACTTTCTCATTTCCCTCTTGTTTCCCACCGTCTTCATCCTTTCCTCCCTTCTCCAAATTGGTTTTGCTACAGCAACCATACGATTCTCCATCTTCATATGCCTATAACTCCTAGCTCCATGCTCCAAAATTAATTCCAAGACCACCATTGTCTTAGTTTGATCAAGCTCTACAACTTTGTCTTTTCAAATCTTCAAAAGCTCCATTTCTGTGCCAAAAGGAATCACCATTGAAGGAGCAAGGACTCATCTTTTTCTACCTTGTCATTCTCCTTTGTTTCAAGGTATGAAAAACCAAAGAAAAATAACATTTCCTTTCATTTTTGTATATGGCCGAGAATCACCATGTAATGGTGTATTCTTTTGATCTTTCATAGCTTCATTTCTAACTTCAAAGGACTAGGTGGAGTCCTCTCTTGCTACTTAATCCAATTCTCATTCAATTCCAAGGTAAACCTCCATTTTTGTGTTTAAAAACACTTATGTGAATTTAGGGTTTATATATCAGTTTAAGTATGAATCTTAAAGCTCATTACCCTTATATGTGTGTATGGATAGAAGGTTGACAAGTGATCAAGTTCCTTGCTAAGCTTCAATCCAAGAAAACTTGAAGAAAATAGGTAAATAACCTAACTTAATGTGGTTTAATGTGTCTTAGGAAATTGAGCTTTAAAATGCTTAATAAACTATCTAAACAGCCAAGGGTAAATGAGCTAGAAAATTATCCTCAATGAGGTTATTAAAGACATATGTGATGTTGTATGTATTTGTAGGTCAAAGACAAATATTATGTGGGAAATTCGGTGTTTAAGTTTAATGCAATTTAAGGGCCTAAGAGCCATGTTATTTAAGGGCCTAAGTGCCAAGCAACTTAAATTATGCACTTTATTGTGATGTAGTGTAGTTTAAGGTTTAGTTGTGTGTAAAGAACATTCTTGTGTGGATAAATGTTCTTGATTGTTTAAAGGTGAAAAACTATGTGTTTTGGTGTAAGAAAGTGCTAGCAAAGCTATGTCAAAATTTGAGTAGAAAACAAGAAGTTTAGGTGTTTAAATGAAGTTTAGTGAGCTAGGTTGTACTAGGAATTGTTAAGGCTTAGATTTGTGAAAGAAAGGGAATTAAGATGTTCTTAGGTGTTAAAAAATGTATAGGCATTGTCTTGGATGATTTGGTGTTCAATGAGTGAAATTTTGGTGAGCAAGGGAAAATTATGCTTGTGAAGGTTTAAGTGTGAATTGGAGGAAAAATAGAAGGAGCTTGTGTAATGGAGGTGCTGGGCAGAAATAATGCTTGTGGAGTAGTGGTAGTGTAGATAAGGTAACATTTCGGTTAGTTGGTGTTGTAGGCATAAAACTACCACTTAGAAACTTAAGGAAAAATATTACAAGTGTTAGGAAAATTTTGTAAGAAATTGGTAATAAGTAGAAAAGGAATTGGACAAGTTTAAGGTGATATTTAGTTATTAGAATATGCCTAAGATCATGTGTGAAGTTTGGGTAAACAATGGATGAGGAGAACAAGTATAACAAAGCTTAAAAAATGCATGTGTAAAATTTGTAGCATGGTCCAAGACTTAAGTCCATGGGGAAGTCTCGGACCACACCAAAATAAGGGCCGAGAGTACATGCTGCACTATGGTCCGGGACTTAGGTCTGGTATTAAGACCCGGACAACCCCTTAATTTACCCCCGAGAGTAGCAACAACTATTGGTCTGGGACTTAAGTCCCATATGAAGTCCTGGACCACCCTGTTAAATAAGTCCGAGAGTTAGGCCATGAATTGGTTCGGGACCTTAGGTAAGGACCAAGTCCCGGACCACTCTAAAATTGTTGTTTAAGGTGAGAAAATGACTTGTAATGAAGGTGATTGATAAGTAATGATGTTCTAAGGTTGTTTAAGATATGTTAGGTGTGTTATAATGACAATTAAATGGGTGAAAAGTTATAACTAAGTGTGAAAATAAAACAAGCTAGAAATGTGAAGTGATAAGTTAATCAAGGTCGAGTACAATAATTAACCGACATTATTAAATGTGTATAGGAGTTGCTTACGGTGGAAAACAATCGCAGCAGGGACCAAGTTATGGTTTTCTTGCAGTCTGTTTGCTACCGGTTTACACCGGCTTGTGTGTTGTTTTTTTTCTGTGTGTTTATGACCTTGTAAGACTTAAAACATGGAATGAGTTTACAGTCATTATTAATGTAACGTGAGTGTACCGGTACCGTTAACCTCGAATACGTGTTAACCCGTTAGTTAACTAAACTAGGATATGTTAGAGAGCGGTACCCGGTTTTAACATTTCAACTTAAGGAACATTCTAACTACGACTATGTATGAGTTAGTTGTGGTTTGTGCGGTTCAAGTGTATCTCATCTCCCTTGAGTGTCTAGCTGGACCTAAACACCTACCTGTGAATTAATGTGTTAAGTTCTAACAATGGGACTTCTAACAAGTGTTAACTGGGGAGTGAGGAGTCTGGTCGTTCCGGCCACGCGTGTAAGTACAGGGGTCGATATCTGTACCAGGTTCGACTCTCTCTGTATGTAATGTTTATTTTCCTTCTTGGTTTGTAATCACCCTCAAGCTTAACCAAGGCTATTTATCTGACTCACGTCGGATAGGGGATATTTTATGTACGGTGTGCTTGGATCACTATATCTGACGCACCTTGGGGTTAAGTTATGCGTTCATCTAATAGAACAGTAATGAGTTATGTAACGAGCTTAACATGAGTTTAACATCATTCTCTAGGCTCTCCAAGTTGACTAACTATGTTCAGTTGGGTTCCTAAAGAGAACCGTTCCCGTTATGTTATGTGTTAATGTTTGTGATGCAATTCTTATTGCTATGTTATGTAAGTTGTATGTTGAAATCAATGCCATGTTATCATGACAATTGGTTGCGTGTATCCCATTAGCCATACCAACCATGGGTTGCTGAGCCCCTTTGGGGCACCATATTTTATTTTGCAGGATGAGGATCGAGGAAGCGGAGTGGCTCTAGATCTTAGGTGTTGTGAAATACTTTCAGTAGTTTTGGATGTTGGACCCGGGATGCGCCTGTGCTCCCGTGGTGATATATTTTGGAATGACAGTTATACAGTGATGGTTGTAAATATTAACACTCAGTATTGTTGGTTGTATTTATGGTTTTAGTACTATGCTCGGGAGTCTGTGCATCAGACCGATACGGTGCCTTGTTAGCCACGTGGGTGGCTAACGGCGTGTAACACCAACTCGTTCAGTTATCGTTATGTTATATATTTTCCGCTGCAGTTTCGTTTTATCATTAAGTTTACAGTAGGGGTGTTACACTGACCCACGATCTAATTAGGGCTCATTGGAAAATTTCCTAGAGCGGAACCCGATCGGGTACCCCTCAGTGATCACAAATGCGTAACCAGGCAGTTCGTAAACTACACTAGATTCCTCCCCTCATCTCATACCAACTCTCTCATAAGATTAAGATATACTCTTAGTTTTTATGGAGAATACATTTTGTTATTTAGTTGCCCAATGGGGCTCACGCATACCTAGAAGTAATCTTGGTCATATTCATGTTCGAGATCCATGTTCTAGAGACTGACAATGTCGTGTCTCGTACCTAAGTGTTTTACTTAGGTTATTATATACTTAATTATAATACTAAGGGTATTATTTTAAGTAACCATCGTGTCATCACATTAAACGCATATGTATGTTTATATAAGTCGATCTATAGTCGACGTAGTGTTAGTCCCGTAGGACGCTCGTGCATAAATAAATAATGCAGTAACACACATAATCACATACACGTATCCACACACATAACACACAAGTTATATATCAACCAAATCCGAGCCCGAGGAATTCCTCAGGACAACCCAGATCAAACCCCTTTACATACCATTCACCTTAGACCTAGGATGCGTAGTGTAGTCCACTAAGCTCGTCGAGCGCGCATGTCTGGAATGTGATCTAAAAATACGAAGAACACTAAGTGTCAATCCACATGACAAAATGACTCGGTATTTCCGAATAGCGTCAGTAACCCCGGTACTACATCCCCGGATTTCAACTGTTATTAGTTAAGGTATCGTTATCCTTAAAAACTCCTTACTTGTAGTATGTATTAATACTCAGTTAAACAAGGAGGTCGGTTTTTATACGAACGTCGTGGTTAACGTTTTCAACGTAGGAATTATATTTTCTAACCCGTAGTATTTTATAAGCGTTACGCTTTATTTGAGTTCGTTTGTTCTTGTATATTTAATTCAACTTTTTCCTCGCATGCATAGGCACGTATTGTAACCTATAGTTGCATGCATAATATATTATTTAGCTTATAGTATTATTACCCCACCATCCATTATAATACATTGTATTACTTAATCCATTAATCTTTTAATAACTATATTTGAATTCAAAAACTTGTAACTTATAGTTTATAAACTATTTTCATGTAACAACCTTCACCATTATATTATATGGTTTCCAACCATAATATATATCCATCCTTATGTACATAATCCTCGCATATGTATATATTTACCAATATAGGTAAGTTTCATGAGTTATAAAACTCTTATACTATATGTCACATTATATCATCTTATATTTGATGATTATTCCTATTAATTGTATTATATTGCACAACTTATATTAAGATCATTATCTTAATATTATGTAACACTTTATGTTGTATAAATTCAACTCCTAAGGTTTATTCAATATATACCTTAGTATATAAATCTTATTTATTTATAGTTTGTCACATTATTTAATGTGAATATCCTTACTTATATTAATTCCATTTTAACCACATTAATACCATATAATTGTTATAACATTTATAACATTTTAGACCATAGTCTAAAATTCATTTTCCAACCTTATTATATTCGGTACAACACTATACTTTATTTTTAATTTCATTTTGACCACATAACATTATGTACTGTTATACCATATACTAATATCATATAATATAATATGAGGCCATTGGTAGAGAGAGAAGCTCTCTCCTCTCTCTAATTTTCTGTTGGTTTCTACCATGGGTAGAGGACGAAAGCCCAAAATTACTACTCCAGTGCCTGTTGCGCAACCGATTACACCGGTGAATCAATCTATTCCAGTGGTTCTGTCTGGTGCACCGAAGATGGTTTTAAATTTTGGAAGTAAGGGTAATGATGAAGTGGAGAGAGCTGGGGAAGATTTGGGGCCTGAGGTGCATCGCTCGACTGGCATTGAGGATCTGCAGAAATAGTTCAAATCGGGGAATGATGTGGAGGTTGCGAAGATTCCCCAGGCCAGGAAGATGTGGAGTGACATTGTGGCGAATAACCGAGACAAGGAATTTTGTATGAGATTGGAGAATTTTTTGGAGGATGATGCAGAATGTTATTTCTGAGTGGTTGAAGTGGTGTAAAATTAAAAGAAAAGAAATTAAAAACTCAAATTATAAACGTCGGGCTGCAAACAATTCCCGGTCGTAGTAGTATAACGAGTGTCGTATCCACAGGGAGATTGTTCAATTTACCCTAGTCTTGGTAGTTACTTAAAAACTGTAAAAAGGGGTTTAGCCGGAGGCAAGCTTGATTTGTTGTTAAATTAATACAGAAATAATAAAAACAGTTAAAAGGTGAATTAATTGATGTGGATGGAATAAGGTATCCTAGGGTAGCGGGGGAATTTCCTAAATTACTTAAACATATTTATAACCTGTCTCAATTATTTATTGCCTATTAGA